>CM059566.1:64029470-64629470 GCA_030386875.1 Morinoia aosen
TGTTCCATTAATGACTCCTACGATTTGATTGGGTTTGCAAATTTCCTTCTGCACAAAAGAAAACGGAGAATATTTACTCTATTGAAAAGAGACATTTTTGATAAGTTCAACTATCCTCATTTTGAATACACTGTCACATTATTTCAGACTTGTATTTTTTTTAGAGTAACTTTTTCTCCACCACTTCCTATTTATAACACGTACTTTCTCCGACGATGCTCGGCGATAGACTGAAATTATTTCATTAGCTTCTACCAAAATGACTGGGAGGGAGTGATTTTCTGCTTTTCATACAACCAATAAACTGTTTCGAGGTCCGTACGTAATGTTCGAAGCTCCGCCTGTGCGTTGCTTTTGCTATATTATTTGTGGGTTCAGTCCCTCTAATTTTCCTTTCCTGGTATAACCGTTCCTTATTGGCCAAAGCTCTTTTGCCGAGAACGCATGAAGTCCCGCCCTATCCAATTCTTGAATATTCGAAACCGTTGCTATGTTCACCCTCGTAGCTTTAAGTGTAGCGATATATTTCTGTCAACCCTGCGGCGAGCGTTTCCCACAGCGTCGTCGGCACTTTCGAAGGTGTCAAGTGTCCAAGGGTTCGCCCGAGGCCTCTCGAAATTGCTCATACTTCACAATTCTCGCTAGCCAATATAAACAGACATCACTCGAACCAACAGAGCTTATCGCTACACATAACATTTGTTGAGCCTAAACATACAGGCATGTAACATTCATGTTGAAGCGACCCATCTGTACTGCTGGAATTTACTAAGATATATCAACGAACAAATTTTTAAGTAGGCACAAAATGTATTACACACAATTAAAATTTTATCACACACAATTAACATTTTTCCTAAATTCTCAGTTATAATTCGCAAAATTACTCATTCTTAACAGAGATCAAATAAATAAGTTTTCTTCAATGTACTTCCCGTCGGAAATGAGTATTTTACAAGTTACAGCGGTAAATGAGTTACCGGAACTCCAGTGTTTGAGGCGGGAAAAAATATACCGCGCGGTCCGACGTGAAAGTAAACAGGCGTTGCCGCGCGCCAACCAAGCCGACTTTGCCATAACTCCACTGTTTGAGGCGGGAAAAAATAAATAAGAGAAGCAAACCCCCTATTACAAACGTAAAGAGGTTGGGTCGTGAGGGGTAGCCACAGTTCTACTAGTGAAAATTATAAAGAAAGGTTGTAACCGACCCATTACGTCGAATGATCGAGTGTGTGCAAGCGCGCCGAAACACATGTAGCCATCACCGCTGCTTCGACGTAACTGGCAGCCTTGAGATGACCGCAGGTCCGTAACTTCAACGCCGGTATGTTGTTTGTTCGACGTATCTGAGAACATTCGAATTAAGTCGTTCGGATCGACAATATAACTCATCTCATTATCTATGTTAATGCATACTAGAATTTCACTTTATTTATAGTTTTCACTAAAAGAACTGTGGCTACCCCTCACGACCCAACCTCTTTACGTTTGTAATAGGGTGATGTTTCCCTTATTTAATTATTCCCGCCTCAAACACTGAAGTTCCGGTAACTCATTTACCGCTATAACTTCTAAAATACTCATTTCCGACGGAAAGTGCATTGAAGAAAACTTGTTTCTTTTGATCTCCTTAACAATATTTAGGCATCGAAAATTCGAAAATCAATTATGGTCAAGTCTTCAACATTTACCGGATTTAATCAGAAAAACTATTTCCGTTGTATTATTTCCCTTATTTACATAATTGCTCGAAATAACATTCATATTAGTTTCACATGCAACTATTTTTTCTAAGGAGTACATAGAAAATGAACTGAGAATTCGTGGTAGACTTGTCAAACTTTAATCATTAATCATTTACTTTTGAACTACTATGCAAAAAACTATTGAAAATAAACAAAGTTGCATTTAAATTTCTAAATAGAATGTCGAACAGAAATGCTAAAATGATATAATTTATAAAACAACAAGAATTGTGATAAGTATACCCCTCAATTTCAACAAATTCTCTTTTGTCGTGGTAGCCGTGTGCTCTAAGGCGCTACCGCAGAAAGGTATGGCCGAGACTTCACGGGTTCGAATCCCGCCTAATTTGACATTTTTCTAAGTTAACGAAGCGTAGGGCTGATGCCTAAATTAAATATTTTCTGTTTTTTTCTCTTCACTGAATGAAAGTACTGAAAGTTTTAACAAGACTGAGAAATGCAAAAATCAAAGCATTTTTCCTTCTGTATTTAGAATAAGTAGCTTAAAATAACCCAAAATTCTCCATTGACGGTAGAACTCTCTGGCTCAGTGGTTAAAGTGTTGGGTTAGGGTTACGACAAGCGCTGCAGCTGAAGGTTCGATTCCTAAGATTCGCGGAACGGTTTTTCATGGTTTCGAGACATAAAACAGTAATCCAGTACCAACTGGAAAGAACGTCAAACAACGGTTGAGGAGATACGTCATGAAGCAGCTGCAGTGAACTTCAGACACTATGAAGAACTACAGTGACACCAGAAAGTAACTCCGCACTGCCTTATTTTTTATTATATTTTAAATTATGGCAAATATAACTAATCGTTTGAAGCAAACTTTACACCACAAAATTCTACGACTTTCAATCTATAGATTTGCATTCTCAAATTTATTTTTCTGCCACTCAGTAACTGTGTAGGCGTCATTTTATATGAAATGGACAAAGTCTGCAGGACAAAAGGAAACTCCGCATGTTAGGATTTCGGTGTAAATATGCTACAATGTCCGCTTTTAAGCTGCGATCGGGCATTTGTAATTGTAATCAGTGCTAGCGAAGACCATAAAGTGCTATAATCTTTAATAAATTTTAGTCATGCCTCGTCTTTCCGTTGATAACCCAAGGAGATAATTAAACTTCACAACAATGGAATGTCCAACCGTGAAATTGGTCGTTGATTTAATTGTGACAAAAAAAACCGTCCGGCTAACATTGCAAAAGCATCAAAAGACTGGCAGCGTTCATGACATCCCAAAATGTGGACGTCCAAGGGTGACATCGGCCTGAGAAGATCATGCCATCAAGATCCGGAGTCTTCGCAACAGATTTGAAAGTGCCCCAGAGCTGCGTAAAGAGCGTGGTCTTATTGGAAAGTGCTCTGCGTCAACTGTCAAGAATCGGCTGAAAGAGTTTAAGCTAAGGGGATGCATTGCCAGACGCAAACCAATGATATCCGCAAAGAATAGGAAGCGTTGCTTGAATTTCACTAAGAGCCATGAAGAAACAGACGTTTTTTCTGGAGCAAAGTTCTGTTTAGTGATGAATGCAAATTGAATTTGAATGCCTATTGAATTTGCATTCATCACTAAACAGAACTTTGTTCCAGAAAAAGCGTCTGTTTCTTCATGACTCTTAGTGAAATTCAAGCGACGCTTTCTGTTCTTTGCGGATATCATTGGTTTGCGTCTGACAATGCATCCCCTTAGCTTAAACTCTTTCAGCCGATTCTTGACAGTTGACGCAGAGCACTTTCCAATAAGACCACGCTCTTTACGCAGCTCTGGGGCACTTTCAAATCTGTTGCGAAGACTCCGGATCTTGATGGCATGATCTTCTCTGGCCGATGTCACCCTTGGACGTCCACATTTTGGGATGTCATGAACGCTGCCAGTCTTTTGATGCTTTTGCAATGTTAGCCGGACGGTTTTTTTGTCACAATTAAATCAACGACCAATTTCACGGTTGGATATTCCATTGTGTGTAGTTTGATTATCTCCTTGCGGTTATCAACGGAAAGACGAGGCATGACTAAAATTTATTAAAGATTTTAGCACTTTATGGTCTTCACAATCACTGATTACAATTACAAATGCCCGATCGCAGCATAAAAGCGGACATTGTAGCATATTTACATCTAAATCCTAACATGCGGAGCTTCTATTTGTCCTGCAGACTTTGTCCATTTCAGATAAAATGACGCCTACACAGTTACTGGGTGGCAGAATAATAAATTTGAGAATGCAAATCTATAGATTGAAACGCGTAGAATTTTATAGTGTAAAGTTTGCTTCAAATGACTAGTTATATTTGCCATAATTTGGAATATAATAAAAAATACGGCAGTGCGGAGTTACTTTCTGGCGCCACTGTACATTATCATGGAATTTGACGCTGTAAATGAATTCTTTTGGATCCAATGTTGATTCTTGTTTTGGATACTAAACCAAAATAATTCATGAACACCATCTTTTTTAGTTCAACGGTTCAACGGATTCTCGTCTCACAGTATTCTCTAACGATATTAATCTGTTTTTAATATCAGCATTATCATCCACCAATTTCTGTGATGATTTTTTCAAATTTTCTACTTCATTTGCATTTAGGATCGTTTCTCTATCCTGCTGATGGAGATTTTTTCCAAAAGTTCCAATGTATGAACTCATGTCGTTGAATACTCTCTCGAGAATGGCGCAGCCTAATTTCATACTTTTATTACCTCTTCTTCCAACCTCTTAATTCATTTTTCAAGAAGTCTATGTGTTCTAAAGTACCCGTACGAATAACCTTTTTTTTCCTCGGATATTCTACTATGTTCTTCGAGATTTGTCGTCATTTCACTGAGTTTTTCTTGAAAACCTGTAGTATTCTCATCTATAGATGCTTGTATAGAATCATTTCTTAACTGATAATTTTCATTGAAAAGATTTTCTCTTACCTCTATATATTTTCTGAGATGAAGCCTCAAACTTTCCAAAACTTCGACAATATATTTTTTATTCGTAGCGTGAAATTCTTCGATTGGAAAAGAAATATTTGCAAGTCTTCTATTACTTAATTCGAAATTTTGATCTACATCAAGATATTTAAAACCTATTCCAGGAGGCCCTGGTTGTGAAGATAAAATGATTTTTTCCTTGTTGTCCAAACATATTAACGCCTATCATTCTGTATACATAAAATTTTCAATTCGCTAAATTTTCTCAAAATCTCATAGATATTAAATTGTTTATTCGGTCACTCAAACTCTCCACTTCCTGGCTTAATGTATATTTTTATCAGTTTCATTCTGAAGCATCAACTTGAACTGACTGATTTCATTCTGATTAGAAATAATGTCTCTCGAAAATTTCTGGAAAAGACTTTCTACATCTTTCAAGTTCTTAGCTAGTTCTTCTATTTTTCTTAGTGGGACTGACTCTGTCGTAATTCCATAACAATTTTGTAAAGATCATTGAATTTTTCTTCGCTAGATTGGGTTATCGTTGACTCTAAATTTTTTAGCTTTTCTTCAATTTGATCATTAAGTGATGTCTGCACAAGCTCATTTCTTTTTCATTCACAACATTAGTTAACTAATTTCTTGATTCATGAAATTTTCTTGAATCTCAGGAATTTTAACATCAATCAAATTGGTTATGTTTGAATCCACAACGTCAAATTTAGCTTCAACTCCTTTAATATGATCGGTTAATGCTGACTCTTTAATTAACATCTTTTCATCAATTCTAGTTTCAATACCTGACTCTAGACACTTCAATTTGTCACCAATCTGAGGAATTTTTACGTCTGCTAGGTTGATTATGTTTGAATGAATGTTTTTAAATTTAGCATCAATTTCATCGATTTTCTTCAACAATGTTGAGTCTATGCTTGATAGTCGTTCATCATTTGAAACAATTTTTGATCCCAGAGCACCGAACTTTTCAGATAATTCATAAATTAATGACTCTAAGAATTTTACGATTGAGTCTACATCAGAAAATTTAAGTTGTAAATCTATTTTCAGAGTCACACATTTCACATCATACTCGTTAATAGTTGATTCCAATTCCCTTCTTTCATTTTTGAGAGCCTCAATTATTGTATCTTTTAATGACTATATTAAAATGGATAAATTAAACCATAATTGTCAAAGTAATAGCATATATTATCTTTCTTATACCAACAAGTCCAATGCGTTCCTTATCCTTTTTCAGTGTCTAAATTTAGGATTCCTCATTCAGTTTCTATAGGGTGTTTAGGTTAAGTATCTCTCATATTAATACCTCGAACATTCGGAATTTTCAATATATTTATGTAGTATTTCAAATCATGTTTATATATTGGTTTGATAGGCATTACTTTTTTGGTGGTTTCAAATAGATACCCTTTCCACAAGTTTTTTTTCCTCTGAGTAAACCTTATACCTGAACCTATTTTACTTTCCATTGCTTCATTATGCCTTTTAGTTTCTGACAAAAGTTCTTATGAACTGCGGATGCTATTGCAGCAGCACCTCCACCCAAAGAGCCAGCATCCCCAAGGCCTGCTGATAAAGCTGGAATTGAAAATATGAAACCCTTTTTTTCGCAGTATCGTTAGAAACAAAAGAAGTCTTCATATTTTCACAAATAATACACATACCATTGACCAGTATCTTATTGTTCTTTGCAATTAAATATTGAGGATTATCAGTATCTGTTTTCTTCTTACACTTTACACAATACATTTTTTAAACATTATTATGTGAATATGTTTTAATTTTTAGTAGTTTAAACTCATTTTATCACCGTCAGATTGTAATCGAATTACTCTGTCCGATAGAATCAGTGCATATGCATGTGTGTCATCAAGAATATTAGTTTTTAATTCTGCTTTAATTTTAATATCAATTGTAGTTTCTTTGATACGTTCATTTTGTCTGCTGATATCAAACACATAGATGGGATACAAATATTTGAAGTGTCTGTATTCGATAGCACAATTTTCACGAGATACATAATCTATTAACATCTTATAAGCTGTAGCAAAATTGTTAGAATTTAAATCAATCTATAAATTGTGATCAGGATCGTTCATTATTCAGCTGAACGTATGCATTCGTCAAGTTACAATGATCGAAAATTCCATTGTATACAACTTGTGAATTAGCTTTCTTAGTTTGGAATGCTAAAATAAATATCGAGGTATTTGAGATCCTGAATTTGGAGTTAATATCCAATCTAAGAATTTCTGTTGGGAGTCTACAAATGTTTGTTCCAATTGTCTATTCAAATAAGGAATAGGTAATGTTATTTTATCCTTAATTTGACGATATAGCTTGATTTTATACTCATCAGACAGTTTGTAAGCCGGCATTTTCCAAATTAATTTTCTAATAGTAATTTTACCATCAGCTACTTTATCTTGCTGATTTGCATCTTTCTCATCCGATTTGAATATAGCATTAGAATTAGCACCTCTTCTCAAATTCAGAGCATTTTTCACTCCATAAATTACCTTATTATAATTTTCGCAAAATACAAACACTTGTTCAAGTGGGATAGCAGCGCTGAATTTCCCATTAGCTGAACTCAAATAGTCATTTCGATCACTAAATCCTTCGTTTGATTTTTCATTCTTCTTACTATCAACGCTCCAGAAAAATTTCATGTTTTCTTTTGCATTTCACGGATAGCTAACTAATCCCATTAGAGTTGTTGTAATTCCAGGGTAACTATAACATTCAATTTCTTCATCTCCAATTCTGTAAGAAACTCTATCAAACAAATGCATTAATCCATTGTTGATTATTGATATTTTTCGTCTTTAAAATTGTAATCACTTCCATCTTTTTCATTTAAAGCTCCTTCTATATAAATAAAACTTTTACTAGGTAAAAAACTAATCTTGATTCTGGATAATGATCTTGATATTGTTTGGTTCACGATTCAGATCAGTACCTATTTGTGGTTCATAGTTATGAGTTTCAATGTTTTCAATTGATTCATAAATTTTAATGTTTTCATTCCATCTCAAAAAATCAATTTTTCAAAGACGATTTTCTCAAATTATCTTAATTTCTAGATCTTAGGTGTAATCGAACTATTAATTCTTCACTTCTACTATTCAGAGCATGTCCATTTTGATCAGAAAGTCAAATTCTCAAATCATAGAGTTAAGGTTGATATATCGGTAGATAAATTGGCTTACTTGGATTTTCAACAATTTTATATCCCGGTGGGACGTTTGGGAAAAAGGAATATAAAATATTATGCTAAAAACCGTTGAGGTATGAGCCGTTTATTGCACTACAATGAACGAGTATTGCGTTAACAGATATTATGTTCACTATATTTATACTTTCATGTTCGCCCACACCTTCTAAGATAATTTCTCCAAATCCTAACATTATAATTAAAGATTTTTCTTTATTGAAAAATACTTTTAACGCAGATGAATGGAAAGCTATGACGCATTTCAAAGTATTAGTATTTGCCTTGATTTCAATAAAACCTGCTAATGTTTTTTGAATGAATTCGTTTATACTTACTATTTCATAACAACCTGTTGGAAGTGTAATTACATTTTCAACACAATTTAATTCATAATATAATTTATTATTATTTCCATCAATGTTAGGAATAGAATGATACATGTCTAACCCAACCAGTGCCATTTCGTGAAAGTTATTTTCGTTCGATTCTATTGCTGGACTAAAATTTATACTAATGTCACTTTTTCAAGCGTTAATTACAATGCTTTGAGATTCCATATTTAAACAGTAAATCATCAAACATCTTCACTTCAGTATTATTTAATAGACCTCGCTTTAAAAGTTCATGTGTAAGTATTTGCAGTTTATTAAAAACTTCTGTATTTCCAACGTTAAACGAACCGAACAATAACTGGTGTCTTTTTACAAGATCATTGATGTTAGATGGTAATACAATAATACCTGATCCTGAAACGTCTGAATCCTCTCTGGGAGGATGACGAAGAGGTATAGGGGAAGATGTAGGAGAAGGTATAGGAGTAGGAGTTGGTCTAAAAGTAGACCTTCGTGAAGGGTCGAAAAATGTATCTGGCTTGTTGATGGACTTTGGTGTCGACTCGAAATTGAGAATTCTACTACTCTTGGTTTTGTTAAAGGACTTGGTTCAGGGCTTGATTCACGACTTGATTCACGACTTGATTTAAGACTTGATGGAATTGCTGATCTAATTGTTTCAACTGCAGCTTGAGCTTTTCTTCGTTGAACTATTTGATAAAAGGGTTTGATAAATTTAGAATATTTCTCACCCCTATTTGCTTTTATGGTACCGTCTTCCCTCAAATAAGCATCAGTTGAATACAACATGTCATAATAATTTCTTTTATCTTCGTCCCTAAAATCAATAGGATTTTTCTTCGTTGATAGTTCCCATAATCCAGTTGTGCCTTCGTTTACTTTATCTCCAATTTTCAAATCATTACCCAGAATACTTACCTTTTTATTTCCAAGCACAACTTTACTTCCATCCCATCGAATGCCATAAGCTTTGTCATACTGATTTCCAGGTTTCCTTGCAAAATGCTGGAAATTCAAGACAGGTCTAACTTCAGTGTTGGATTCAGCAAAGGGTAAAGCTGGTGTCTCAACAGGTTTTCCTTCGATGGATTCAAGTTTTTCATGAGGTATATCTTTTATTGCCAACCTAGTTTGTTTAGTTTCGTCGGAAATTTCAGATAAAGGTTCAATCAATGGCTTGTAAACTTTTTTAACATCATGGTATAAATCTTGTTCAATTATTTTATCTTGTGTGAATTGCTTTTTTCCAACTCTTTGTTAAGCTTAGTAAATCTGATTTAGTTTTGACATCATACTTCCAATTGGACGATTCGTAGAGAATCTTATTCGTAGAATACAAAGAAGAACCAGAGTAAAAACGAACATTACGTTTATTGCATACGTTTCGGAATTTTTAAAACTCCATCATCAGTGCTGAAATAGGAGAAATCAGAAAAAAATATTCAGAACGCCAAACAGAAAGTTTTGATAGCAATCAACGCCATTTTTTAACAAGAAAATTCAACAAGACTTCAACTTAATATAAATTTACTCTGAACTGACATTAAGTTTAGTTGCTGAGATCCATGAAGGTTCATCATAACCTTTCCACTTGACCAGAAGTTTTCCTTCACTCTTCTTAAGAATTTTCTCAATTGCATAGCATCACTTGTATATTTTGATAGCTCTTGTTCATAAAAACTTCCTTTCATTTCTTCACCATCCATGTCTTTTATTTTATAAGTAATTGGTTCAGTAGACAATATTTCGGATACAATGAATAACTTATTAGTGATATTTGGCAAATAACGCTTCCGAAACTCTTTTCGCTTCTTCCTTATTCTTACTCTATCCCCAATTTTGAGTTCCGGTGATGTGAAAGTTGGTTCGGTTCGAGGAAATAAGTTATCATGAACCTTTTGGCTCTTCTTTTCCAATGATGCTTTCAATGATGTTCTATGATGTTCTTTTCCAATGATGTTCTATGATAGCTATTATTGTAATTTTTCATTAAATCTTGTAAAATGTTCACCCATTTTTAGTTTTCATATGTGTAAAATATTTCCACATTTTAGTTTTTAACGTCCTGAAGAAGCGTTCCACAACTTGAGCTTTTGTTTCATTTTCTGAACTAAACCACTGAATGTTATGTTTCTGAAATAGTTCTTTAGTGGATTTATTTGTAAACTCCAAGCCTTTATCTGTCTGACCTTTAGAAGGAATTCGTGTTTTAAACAGTTTTTGAAAAGAAGTTTTGATTTCTTCACCTGTCTACTTACTTATTGGATTTGCCCATGCATATTTACTGCAAATGTCGATTACTGTTAAAATGTAGTTTTTTCCTTTATCTTGATATTTTTGCATGTCAACCAAATCAGCTTGCCATTGATCAACAATTCTTGATATCCTCACCCTTCTCGTTTTGAAATTATGTTTTATTGGTTTGTGTAGAGTGTGAGTTTTTTGAGTTTCTAATCAATTTCGTACATGAGTGGAAGATAAGCCGGATTTTTTTGACGAGTTGATTCATTCCAGTATAACCGCCGTTAACCGGTCTTAGGATTATAATGTAAGCTATTCAAAATTTTGTCGCCCACCTCAGTGAGCGTGTTTAGACTTTTTTTCGAAAGGCCAAATCCGGCCCTACTCTATCCTGCCATAATTATTGCGTTAACTAATTTAGCATCTTGTCGAACGTAGTCTAATCCATTTGGATCAGTTGAAATTTCAGCGCCTCTTTTCGCTAGAATATCGTCAGCATAATTTCTGTCTTTCGTTTTTGGATGTTATGAATAAAATATGTCATGATTCTTACAAGCCTCATCGAGTGAGTTGACTCCTCGATAACCTTCTTGAATTCACTTCTGCACCTTAGTTCCTACACCGCAAAATGAGTAAGTATGTTTATTGTTGAATGAACCGTTCGGGACTTGTTCAGATTGAATATTATATGATAATTTCAAATGCATTTCAGGGAATGGAAGTTTTCTAAGCAATGTATTGACACTTCCATTCCCAGTTTTTTAATCATTAACTAAAGATTTTAAATCGCTCAAATACTGTTAATTTTCAACAGATAATAAATCTTGGCTATAGAAGTCATTATTGTTTTAGACAAGCATTTTTTATACCTTATTTATCGAACATATTTTATAGTGATTTAATGCTAGTGTGTTGAAACCATCGGGTAATAAATGTCGCTTGTCATCATCACAATTTAATGCAATCTTTTTTATTTCTTTAGTATATAATTCGGGGTTAACACTTTCGATATTGTACATCATTTTGTATATTGTTTCATTATTCAATGCTCTTTTATATTCATCCATTGTGATATTGTTCTCAGTTATGTTCTTACTTACTTACACCTTTTGCTTTCTTACATACAGAATTTTTCGTTTTGTAACAATATAGTCTTGCTCTGAGACCGACTAATTATTCAATTAGTGTTCCTCACGTTTCGTCTTTCATTCTCCCAATTACTTTAATTTTCTTAGTTGAATATAGGATGAGATTTTTAGAATAGTTTGATGTATCAAACAAGTCTTTATTTCCTTCCATATATTTGCACAAATCTTTTGTTTCGATATCATAAGATAATAAATCTGTATCTGTAAACAACAACTTTGCCTTATTCCCATATTTCTTTTTAATATGATTATATTGGAAATCATACATTAATATTTTACTTATATCTAATACAGATAGCCCTACGTAGATTGGTTTATCAAATTTCAGTCATTGTTTTTGCATATGACTTGCTATCAAATTTTCAGAGAATATTTTAAAACTATGCAAGTTTGGTGTCTTTGCTAATTTAAATAATTCTTTCCCTGACTTTACTAAACACACATTTACTCTATTTCTAATATTTTCCATTGTTTTGCCAAATGCTGAATTGTTCATCAGTTTTTAGAAGTCTTTTTCAAATTCAGATTTAGCTTGTTGACGAAGTTTTGTATTGATATCAATATACGATTTCATTCATATACTATCATCAAACTCTAATATTCTGTGAATTTTCTCTAACTTCAATCCTAGGTTTAGATATTGTATCAGAGATTTAAGATGTACAACATATTTTTCTCGTTTTCCAAAATGTGGTACTAATTTATTTACATCGTTTACTTTGATATTTTCTGGAGCCAATGGTAGATCATTATGTAGAGCATGTAAGTCTTTTGGATAACTTAAATCAACTTCTAATACATAACCTTTATCTGCTTTGAGTTTCAACTTTGGATCTTTCCATTTAAAGTTTTCCCTAGGTAATAATCGGCACATAGCCCAGCCATAAAGATTATTTGCATCTATATATGTGATAAAACTATTTGGTTTTCCTTTATCGAATGTTTCTGGAATAAAAGGATTGTTTGCTTTTGCATATCGTGTTGATATTGTGGAAATCCCACCTCTTATTCCTTTTTCGTTGAACAGGAGCATATCAGGATCTTCAAACAAGTTCAATTCTATTTTTGTATGTTTCAATAAAGCATCGAAAGACAATCCTGGAGCTGTAAAATAATGTACTGGTTCTAGAGAATAAGTTTTCATGCATGTTAGTCTAAATTGTTCAAATACATCTGCTAATAATAATGTATCGACTTTGAGAAATAAATTATGGTAATCTTTAAATGTTGTGCAATTGAAAGCTCTCCACACTTTGAAGGCATGCTGATATTCATCTTCTGAAAAATTTTATTATTTAATCTACTGTAGAATTCACTTTTAGTTGGTAAACTATTACAGTTCATTTTTTCATAGCTATTTACATATTCATACAGATAAATATCTTTTTTGTTGATCAATTCTAATTGTTCTTCATTAAGAAAGAACTTAGGCAATTCTTTGTGTTCCGATAAATTCTTTGGAAGTTTATTTAGAGACGAATGTAAAAACCTGTAGCTGTCGAAGAACCTCAAGTCTCTGGTGATATCTTTAATTTTTCCTGTATGTTTACATACATAAGAATCAACTTTTTTTGTTTGTGTAAACCTAATATATCCTTCATCTGTTTGTGGAATAACATTCCACTTTCCGGACATATTTCCCAAGTCTTTAAGGAACAAATGAGCATCGTAATTAGACAGAATATGAATGGACACCGGTATAAAATTTGGATTCCTAATTTTTAAATTACATTTTGAATGAGCTGGACTTCTGTAATGACCTGTCAAATGATTGTCGTCTCGAACTTCAAAATTATCATTCGTAAATTCTTCGTAACATACATAGCATCTTGTAGCTTCTTTATATTCTTTGAATTTATCTGATGGTAATAAATTTTCTAATTTATTTTCAACAGACTACAAATTCTCTTGGTTTCTTTTTCTAAATATTCTGCAAACTTTGGGGAAGCATCTTTACCTTTGTATATTTCTAAACGGGAATATTCATCTGCATAAGATTTTGTATAGCAACAGAATGAATTAGGATTATGTTCCTGAATGTTCATGGTGTAACTTGAGTTTTGATTTAGTTGAGACGTATCTATTTTTGTCAACGTTGATTCGAAATCACCATAAATTGCAAAAATATGCCTAATTGTTTTTTGGTAGTGTTTAAATTTCAATTTATCTCCTTCAACTACATACTTTGTTGGAGTGTGAACTGAGCAATCATTAATGTGGTTTGTTAATAAATATTCTTTTGTGAATGCCATAAACAATATGGACGGACATGTTTTTTATGTACGTCTTTTGTTCGCATAAATGGACTTAATGACTTGATTAAAACATAATGACTTTATTCTCATCTGTTAATGATAAAAGTGATATAAAATCTTCATTTTTACCTTTGTTATTCTCAGAGGACATAATTCTTTCATGTAACTAAAATTTTAAACATTTATTGACAAATTATTGTTTGTCTCAAATTTATCGATATCTTTAAGTTTTACTGGGAATGTTATGTCTCTGAAATTCAACTTTCCAGCTTCAGTTTTAAATCTTCTTGATATTCTATTACCGTTTTTCCCATTTCGGCAATAATATCTTGCAAAACTTCACATAAAGCATTTGTTATCGGTATTTTTAATATTGATTAGTTTATAAGTTATCTTTTGAAATTTTTCTGGTAATTTTATTTCACTATGTAGAACTTTTGATAGGTTTGTATTCAATATTTTTTACCTTGAAATCTAATAATTTATCTGTTATCCAGCCAGAGGAGTTTGTATATTCTTCAATCTTTCTAATAGCTTCTTTATACAGTTCCTCAACGTTTATGAAGTTTTTCGATATGGCAATATATTTTTCCTGTGTTGATCCATGCTGTCGACGATACTTTTTAATTTTTTCTTTGTATTTATAAAACTGAACTAAAATTGCTTATTGTATTTTCATATTATCAAACTTTTGCTCTTTCAAAATTGATCTCCCAATCGGTGTCATATTCCTCATAAAACTTTTGGATTTATAACTGATATATCAGAGAACATATATTCCAGTCATTTTTCATTTATAGCACATTTTTCTTTTAAATTTACAGCCATAAACGTTTCTAAAATGCTTTTTTGATTTCATGTGTTGTAGATTTTTTACTTCTACTTTATATATTTTACATATCTTTCTCTCAAAATATGAATCGGAAATTAATTATTGAATTAAGTTTTTAATATGCCTAGTTGATTTTTGATCCGTTTTTAGATTAGAGCCATTTATATTGCATATATTCCAGAGTTTTTTATTCCTATCAATGTATAGATCCGAGATTAATAGTTTACTCACGTTTTCATTGAATTTCAGTGTCTTCAGTGACTCCGTGGTGTGAGGACGGGTGTGGCGCTCGCTCCGAAACAAAGTGCCTATTGTTAGAAAGAATGTACCTCTAACCTAAATGGGTACCCACTCTCGTCCTGGGTATTCAAATGTGATTTAAATACCCCATATATAAAAATAATCAAACTAAAAGCATAATATTCCCTCAAAAGCGTGAGAGTATTCAACCCTCGTTTACACAACGACCGCACTCCCTCAATCTTCAAGATGGCTAACAAACGACGCAGTACCAGCAACAGCACCAACAACAGCACCAACAACAGCAGCAACAACAGCACCGAATTTCAACCGAAGTTTGGTCAATACCCTGATGTGTCTAGCCTAACGAAAGGTGGTAAAGAAGTGGTCTCTGTCTTAATAAAATACTTCGATTCAGTGATGACAAAATTTAATAGTGATATTGAAAAAATGCAAAATGAAATAAGCCACCTTAAAACGCTATTTGGAACAAAAGAAGCGGAACACAAAAAAATTCTCGATGAACAGAACAAGAAAATGGATAGCTTAACCTCCCGCCTCGACCAGTTGGAAAAAAATAATCAACGCCGAGACATTGAAGACAAAAAATGTACTCTCGTCATTTCTGGAAGGGAAATACCGCAATCTCACGCAAACGAAATCTGTAAGGATACAGTCTGCAAACTCCTGAAGGACAAGATCAACATTGACCTCTCCGACACTGATATGACGTCAGCTACAAGAATGGGGAAAAAACCAGTAACTGGGAACGTAGATCAAAGAAACATTGCATTTGAACTAAAAGATTACAACAAAAAACGTGAAATTCTCAACGCCTGCCGAGAAAAGAAACCAAAGTTCTTCTTCATAAATGAATACCTCATACCTTCACGAGCTAACGCCATGTACATTCTGAGGATGGCCAAAAGGAAATTCCCGGATAAAGTTGGAACCCCAAAAACACAGGATGGAAACATTTTCATATTTAACCCCGGAAACCCAGATTCAAGACGCCGCGAGATCAACACGCCAGATGACCTCGAGCAATACCTGATGCAACAACTCAATATGACATCAAAACAAGTCATGGGTGACTAGACTAGGTGATCTCCTCAATTTGATTGTCAGTTTTCGTGCTAGTTTAACCCCAATTAGATATCATATCAGCTTATCCTCAACTTGATGTTAGCTTA
This sequence comes from Morinoia aosen, assembly GCA_030386875.1. Classification (NCBI taxonomy): domain Eukaryota; kingdom Metazoa; phylum Arthropoda; class Malacostraca; order Amphipoda; family Talitridae; genus Morinoia; species Morinoia aosen. The sequence goes on from CM059566.1 coordinate 64,045,647, forward strand.
ACCTGAATCTATACAAATGTTTAACAGATGTGTTTGTAAACATTTATGATAGGTGTATGTGAACTTTTGTAACAACGCAATCAACAATTTTTACCTCCCAATGTTACTGTGATTTTTTTTTTTCATTTTTTACCACTAAAGTTTTTTTATTACGCGTAAACCATATTAGCTGATTATATCATTGTCATTAGGTGATCCCCTAAATTCCCTAGACTAGGTGATCCCCTAAATTAGTCAATTTCATTTTCATCCCCTAAATATGTCAACTTCGTATTAATTTAACCTCAATTAGGTATCATGTCAGTAAACCTCAACGTGATGCTCGTTCAACCTGAATCTATACAAGTGTATAACAGATGTGCTTGTAAACATTTATGACAGCTGTGTGTGAACTTTTGAAACAACGCAATCAGCAATTTTTTACCTCCCAATGTTACTGTGAATTTTTTCTCTTCTTAACCACTTAAGTATTATTACGCGTAAACCATATTAGCTGATTATATCATTGTCGTTGTAATCTTCTTATAATCTGATAATCGCTTCTGCCCTCCACTGCCATCGTACAACCATATTAGCTGATTATATCATTGTCGTTGTAATCTTCTTATAATCTGATTATATCATTGTCGTTGTAATCTTCTTATAATCTGATTATATCATTGTCATTATAATCTATCAGCAATTTTTCACTTACCAATATTACTGTGAATTCTTCCTTATTTACCACTACAGTTATTATTACGCGTAAACCATATTAGCTGATTGTATCATTGTCATCATAATCTTTAAAACTTATTCCCTCTTGTATGTGAACTTATGAAAACGCCCTCAGCAATCTGTTTGCACCAATATAGTGATATCGAACTTCAATATTATAACAAATAAATAATAGATGTGTGTGTAAACATCTATGACAACTGTGTGTCACATTTTGTAACATCGCAATTAGTAATTTTTCACCAACCAATGTTACTGTGAATTCTTCTCTATTTACCACTACAGTTATTATTACGCGTAAACCATATTAGCTGATTGTATCATTGTCGTCATAATCTTTAGAAATTTATTACCTGTTGTATGTGAACTTGCGAAAACGCCCTTAGCAATCTGTTTGCACCAATGTTGTGATATTGAACTCCATTATCACTCGCTCATGGACTGAGTTTGTGTGTACTCACGAAATCGCGCTAGATTTTTCTTTTTTACTCTATTCTCTCTTACTTAATAAGCTACTTCTTAGACTGAAATATCCCTTTAAGCTTGACTCTGTATTTCGTCTTAAGCTCTATAGTACCTAATTCTTACTTTTACTTATTTTAAATGACTGATCACCCTGTAACATTTGAGGAAATCGATCCAGATTTCAATCATTTGAACAGAATATATCCAAACCTAAACGACTCTCAAGAGTGTAGGTATACTAATATATCAGAATTCAACGAAACTATACGAATAACTGACCGAGATTTCTCACTCCTGTGTTGGAACTGTCGGTCACTCTATCCAAAATTGGAAGAGATACAATGTACTATTACTGAACTTAAATATAACCTAGACGTGATTAGCTTCACCGAAAGCTGGCTAGATGACTCGACTAAAGACATGATTCGATTTGAAAATTATCATAGTTACCATTCGCTAAGAAAAAACCAGCGGGGCGGAGGCATCAGCACATATATATCTAACCACATAGACTCGAGAACCATAGCAAGTGCAACCATGAATCAGGATCATATAGAATCACTCTTCGTAGAACTTTTTAGAGATGGTAAACGCATTGTGCTTGGAACGGTGTATAGGCCTCCTACAGCCTGTCCTATATCCTTCCTGAATGAATTGAATCGTATTATTTCTCAGTTCAACAGGCCCTTATACAATGACATAATAATATGCGGTGACTTCAATTATGATCTACTGAAACATGAAAGCCATGAACCAATCTCTAATTTCCTAACTACCTTTCAGTCTCAATCCTTCCTTCCGATCATTACAAAGCCTACACGAATAACCTCAGAGTGTGCTACGCTGCTTGACAATATCTTTATGACAGACCCTAGTGATTTTCTTGCTGGAATAATTACTTCTGACTTATCAGATCACTTCCCAGTTTTTCTTATTAAGAAAAATGTCTATATTGCTTGCACCAAGGCACGGGCTGAAACTTACTCATATCGTAAAATAAACGAATCAAATCTTGAAGAAATGCGCACCGTTCTAGAAGAATCAATGCCTACATTGCACATCTCTCAACAAAACAATAATACTACGAGCATTGATGAAGCAGTAGTAAAGTTGACTGAAACTATAATGACCGCATACAATCAGTGTTGCCCAATTGTAACTCGTACAGTTACCCCGAAAAATAAACATAAGCCCTGGATTACCAGAGACATCGTGATAAATATAAAGAAACGTCAAGCGTACCTAGCCCTCCTTTGCGAAGGACGAATATCTAGAGAAACATACAACCGATTTAGAAACTATGTAACAAACCAGATAAGAACATCAAAAAAGAACTACTTTACGCTCAAGTTTACTCAATTCAAAACTGACGTTAAAAAGATTTGGCATCTCCTTAACTCCTGCTGTAAACCGAATAATGCCGATAAAAAGAAAATTGAATATGTTGTTCAAGATAATGTAAAATATCATGAGAAGAAAGAAATTGCTAATCTCTTTAACAACTTCTTCGTAAACGTAGGGAAAACAATAGCTGATGGTATTCCAAGTGAACCTACTGATCACCTGGAATTTATGGATCATATTCGAGAACCCAACTCCTTTTTCTTTACGCCTACAAACTCCTCCGATGTAATTACGTGCATAAACAACATGAAAAATAAATCGAGTGGGTTACAAACGTTTCCGACTAAAGTACTTAAAGTTATTGCTGACATTGTAGCCCCACTGATATCAAATATTATTAACCAGTCTCTCTTACTAGGCACTTTCCCGAACTCCCTCAAAGTTGCTAGAGTAACCCCTATCTTTAAAAGTGGTGAAAAAACCTGTGTAAACAATTATCGACTTATCTCCATTCTACCAATTATTAGCAAAGTATTCGAAAAGATTGTGTATAAAAAAGTGTACTCTTATTTTGAACAAAAATCATTTCTTTACGATAAACAATACGGTTTTCGCTCTAAAAAATCAACAACACAGGCTATATTAAATCATTTACAATTCCTCTATCCTAATATAGATGAAGGAAAGCCTGTCTTCTCTGTATTTCTTGACTTCCGAAAAGCATTTGATTGTGTGGACCATAAAATACTATTATCGAAACTACACTGTTATGGCATTCGAGGGATTGCCCATGATTGGTTCAGATCATACCTAACAAATCGGAAGCAATACGTTGTCATTGACGACGCAAAATCAGACCCACAGACAATTAGCCATGGAGTTCCACAAGGATCTGTTCTCGGGCCTCTCTTGTTTCTGATTTTTATCAATGATATTGTAAAATCTACATCATTCTTCAAATTCATACTTTTTGCCGATGACAGTACGCTTTCTGCGGTCCTTCCGAACCAAAATCCTGCTATGATTGTGGAGAGTATAAATACTGAACTTCACAAGGTTTCATCGTGGCTCAAAGCTAATAAAATAAGCCTAAATATCGATAAAAACAAATTATATTACTTTCTCATACAAGAAAGATGTATCTCTCCCATGCATTAAAATTGGCGAAGGTGAAATCGAAGAAACCAACTCATGTAAGTTTCTGGGCATCATAATAGAAAAACATCTGACCTTCAAAGAGCACATCACTCATATTAGTTCTAAATTATCAAAATCCATCGGAATCCTAAATAAAGTTAACAATTTTCTGCCTGAAACAGCTTTACAAATGCTCTACCGAACGCTCATTTCTCCATACTTGCAATACGGAATAGAAGCATGGCACGGAACTGATAAAAATAAAACCAACAAAATTTTTACTCTGCAGAAAAGGGCTGTCAGAGCGGTAAAGAACCTAGAATATAATGCTCACACAAATGATTCTTTCAAAAATTTACAAATACTTAAACTTTCGGATCTATACAAAATCTCCATCTGTAATTTCATTTACAAAACATTAAGAAATGATGGCGACAATAGCCTAAGACAATTATTGACTGCGCAAACTGGTCATCACGACCATTTAACCCGAAATAGAAGTAAATTCATGCTTCCTTATTATTCAAAGGCCAGGTCGCAACACAGTATTCTCTTCGTTGGAACCAAAACTTGGAACTCTATACCTGCAGAGATCCGTGAATGTAATTCGTACAAAGTATTCAAAAGACATCTTGAGTCTCACTTCCTATCAGAATACTACTAGTGTAAGATCACCGTGTCGAAATCTTGCCTCCTACATGTAACTAATGATAATGTCATAATGTAACTTGCCTTGTGTACCATAACCAATCTTCTCTCTGCTCTTGAATCGTTTTATCGAACATACTGTTAAATATAGCCGACTTGTAAAATATCGAGTTAATCATCTCAATGATCAGTCTAATGCGAAACTAGGTTAAGTGAACTAGGTTAAACTTTTGTACACCCTAGAATAGCGTGATGGTAGGATGCCCTAGAAGTCGCTGAACTTATTCGGGCCCACAGGTAGCTATACTCAAATTTGACCATTGTACTAGACTTAAGTAAACCTCTACCTCTGTATCACCTACCTCTGTATCTCCTGTGGTAAATAAATTGTTTAAATTGTTTAAATTGTTTAAATTGTTTAAATACTTTTCTTATGCCTTCTTAAGTTTCTGATGTAAATATTACAAGTACTGCAAAAATTGTTATATCAAGTCATCTTTACTGAAATTTTCGTGAAATTATTCTGCCTTGTTGTTTTCTTAGTATTAGATAGATGAGATACATCAAATGGTTCCATTTTTTTATAAATTATTTTCTCATTATATTTAAAAAATTTCAATGTGTTTTGTTAATGTAAATGTTGAACCATTCTGAAAATTTCATTAATAAAAATGAAACGCAATATTCCACATGAAGTAATAGATGCTCAAAAAATTGTAAACTCGATGTATTTGCTTTATTTACGACTGGGATTTGAAAAAAAACACTTTTTCTAATTAGATGTGAAAAATTCCCTAGATATTTTAAAATATACAACTGATTAGTATATGATGGAAAAAATATTTTTCAACAGAGGTAACTCATTCTCTCGTTATTCACTAATGAGACAACCAATAATAAAGAAAAATACATTGAAGAATTAAACTTAAGGGGGTCACTTCACGATTTTAATTATTTTCATCTGATTCGTTTGAAATTTGGCAAGTACATATATGTATTTGTTGAGAGTACATATTTTTTACTCATGTAATTTTTTCGATTTAGGCCTTATTTTTTGGGGGGAAATACGAAGTATTAGTTTTTTGGTACATTTATATGGGTATTTCAAAAGAGCAGATGTCATTGAGTTTTCATGCTAAAACAAAACCAAAGACAGTTTTAGAATCCTCGGAACATTTCTAACAATTTTACGGTTCAAATTGTAATTTTCTTTGGTATGCAATATTTTATAAATATTTAGCATGTCAAATAATTTTGGGTTTTGAGCTTGATAACAAAAATTTGGTTATATTTGGAAGTTTGAGACCTTACTATTGTTAGAAATGTTCCAAAGATTTTAAACCTATCTTTGGTTTTGTTCTAGCATGAAAACTAAATGACTTCTACTCTATTGAATGTTCATATATATGATTTTTCAGGAGAGCCAATTAACATAAATAAATTTCTTGTATTGTAACATCATGGATAATTTATGTAATTGAATGCTGTTTTTATTTTTATTTCGATAATCTCCATGCTCTACTTCATATTCTCACTGTGATATGTAATTTCCAAAAATAAATAAAATATAAACTATTCTTTTTCTATCAAAATTATGAACTTTTTGTGGTCTGATTCATATGAAATTTGACTATTATATGTAATTTAAAAACAAAACAATTTCTTCCACTCAATTTTTCGATTCAGGCCTTAGTTTTTTGAAAAATTGGACAAATTGTTTTTTATTGATATTACAAAGGACTAGAACTCATTGAGTTTTCATGCTAGAACAAAAACAAAGACAGTTTTAGAATCCTTGAACATTTCTAACAAAATTACGGTAGAAAATATCTTATTACAATGAAATCGAAAATTCCTGATTTTTGGTCCCCTTACACCCCCTTGTCTAGTGCCCGCAGCGGCATAAAATTTTTGGACCGAATAGTCCACCACCTAAGGGTCCATTTTCAACAAAAATCAAAAAATGGACCCCAGGTGTTCGCGCGGGCCAAATGTGGCCTGAAGTGACCTCCTTAATAAAATGGAAGATATGATTACAGATATTCAAAGAGGAGTTGTTCTCAATACTGCAAACATAAATTAATTGTAATTAGATGTTAATCAAATTCGAACTGATATCGAATTAAATGGATAAAATATAAATCAATTACAGTCACATATTCATCTTGAAACATTAATCAGAGACGTTTCTTATGAAGTAGCAGATTTAAAACAATGTTTAAATTTGCTACAAATAGAAAGTAAATTTCGGAAAACGAGTTGAAGTTTATCAGCTACATAAAATGGTGCATATGTGGAAAGACAGTGAAAGAAATAATTAAAAAATCACTTCATTTTTCCTTCTCCTAGCTTGAGATGCCTCATCGTAGGGAGGTCAAACTGTGGTAAAACTTCTTTATTAATAAAGCTTCTGTTAGAAAAATTTTTTGATTTCAATCATCTATTTCTGTATAGTAAATCAATACATCAACCAGAATATAAATTATTAAAAAATGCTTTTGATAAAGGCTATAACCAATCTGAAATAATTGAATTATTTGAAAAAGGTAATGGTGATATTGACGATTTTCTTGAAATTTACTTACCAAAAGAAACTCAAAATCCAAAATTGAATATTTTCAAGATACAACCATTTTTCCCGACTCAAGTGACGTAGATTTAAGAAATAAAAATCTTTTCATGTATGATGATTACAGACCGACCGGGGCCCCGCCCCGGCCCCGGCCAACCCCGGCCATTTTGGCTGACCCCGGCCCCGGCCCTGGCAAGCCCCGACAATTTTTGCAGACCCTGGCCCCGGCCCCGGCCCCGGCAAAATAGTACCCTAAACCGGAGTTTTGGCCCGGGTTTTTAGTTTTTTACTACACCTTTTTCATTTCAAATTAATCCAAGTCAAGGTCAATTTAATCCAAGATAAGTTCAATTTAATCCAAGTCAGATTCAAATAAATCCAAGTCAAGTTCGAATTAATCCGAGTCAAGTTCAAATCAACGCAAGTCAAATTCAAATTAAACGTGCTAAGTATGCAGCATCAGGAGGCAGAGTGTGATTCAGATCTTTGAGCGGAGTAACATTTAGAAATCAATTATTAAAACTTCGCATTAACTATACATTAAAGTTGTTTTACAATTTTACATTAATGGTAGTGTGCGTCCACTCAAATATTTATGTTCAAAGACAATTTTATGCTAAACATGCTCATACACATAGTAGTATCGATGATTTAATTACTCACATAGGGATTTACGTGCTTCAAATTTCGTTTTATCACATATATAAAGTCATATATGCATGCACCTACAAAAGATTACAATTGGATTATATGTAGATTTAACCTTTAAAAGAAATATAGCAACGAAGTCTGTTTTTGCTTGTTCAAACGATTTTTGTATAAACAAATTTCAATTTGTTTCATCGATAGAGATGATATACTTGCCTAGGCCTATTCATTTGAAGGGATGGCACAATTTTTATTGCTATTGCATGATTGTATCTGTGTAGTAATGTATTCATATAAATTGTAATCAAACTGTATCGTACATAAGTACTCAGTGAATCGCATTTGCTCATTGCTTTTAAAGGTGAAAATCTACACATCGTCCAGTTGCAATCATGTGTAATTGCATGCACATATGATTTCATAAATGTGATAAAGTGGAATTTCAGGCATGTAAATCTTTAAATGAGTGTAAATAAATCCTCGATACTATGTGTATGTGTACCATAGAAGTATCTTTCAACATAATTATTTGAATGGATGCATACTGACATTAATTTAGAATTATTAAACAACTTCAATGTGTATTATAATACGAAGTTTTTATAATTGACTTCTAACTGTTACTCCGCTCAAAGATCTGAATCACACTCTACCTCCTGATGCTGAATACTTGGCACATATTACGGCAGCTTTTTTTATACTACAGAAATTTTATGTATTCCTTGCTTAAAAGGAAAAACGTTTTTCTGGCTCATCACATCCAACAGATACATTTTTAATGCAAAAAACGCTCAAATTAACGAGGGATTTACGTCGATTCTTAACTCAACTTGGGGCTGGATTAATTTGAACTTGATTTGGAATAATTTAAATTTGACTTGGATTAATTTGTACTTGATTTGGATTAATTTGAACTTGACTTGGATTGATATGAACTTGATTTGGATTAATTTGAAGTGAATGAAGAGTAGTGTGCCCGGCTACCCGCAAATGAAAAATTCACGTGTTTTTTAAACAAATTTGAAACGATTTCTCAAGAGATTTGCGATTTCGTCGCAATCTTGAAGAACATGCAGTCACTGAGAAGAAAAGGCAGTATCTATGCTACCATCCAGTGTAATTATAATCCAGTGCGCAGTTATTGACATGAAAGAATCTCGACTTGAAGAGGTCCTAATATCAGCAGTTATTGAGAAGACGCTATTTTCGTTAATTTACTTTTGTATTTCCTCTGAAATAGCAAACTGAATTTGGATACTGAGGTCCGGAATTTGTTTTGTTGTAATTACCTTTTCTGATGGAACTTGAAACTTCTTATTCAAAAACACTACAAACATAAAAAAGTTTCCTTTTCCATAAGGTCGTAAGGATTGAGCGCGTCACAAAGCCAGTATACTAACAGTTTCACTCTATGTATTTGATCAGTATTATTTGGCTCCCAGTTTTTAGATTGAGTAAATGTTTCTTTTAAAATCAGCTGTTTGCCGGTAGACGAAGACGACTTGCTACAATCGGGAGTTTTGTCACTGCTGCAACCTAAACTGTCCATGTTCGTTTTCATTACATAGACATTTAGTGTTTCTTCTTGTTCGTTTTGTTTCTATTTTTCAATTCTTTTTCGTTGTTTGGTTTTTCTTCAGCTTCTAGGAATTGATCATTTTGTGTCGATTTTAGCTGCCCCATAAATATTTAGTGGAGAAAGTTTTCTAAGATGCACCAGCCGATCCTCGTCGTATATTTACTTCACAAATGGTGCACACTGCAATTGCTACACTCTTCACCGATATGTAAAAGTAATCCCATACTGCTGACGCACTACTTTTAGTCATTATACCGGGTGTCCCACAAAAATGTCACTGAGTTTTAATTGATTATATTTCCGCTTTAAATTTACATATTTTAATTTTCATTTTTCACAATGTAGTAAATTTTATTTTATATTCGAATAATTGTTGTTTTTGAAAATCGTTTAATAACCACTTTACATTGATCGATTAACTGAAACGGCTAGAAAAACTAATTTTTCAAAGGAAAACATTTTAAAACAATGTTGATATTCTTCCTTATTTTGCACTTTCCAAAAAACCGAACAAACAAAACTTAGAAGAGTAACAAATCCATACATTAAATAAAGTTTCAATAAAAAAGTAATTTAGTATCCTTCGACATACCCACCATTTCTCTCAACGCAAGCATTACTTCTAGCCACTATTAAACGAAGAGTTTTGCGGACCATTTCACCGTTTTCTTTTAGTTTATGAAACACTTCAACTCGTTGTCGAAGAATTATTAATGATGGAGGTGATGTTTTGAAAACACGTTCTTTCACAGTAGGTATTGAGAAATGAAGAAGATCACCAGTGTTGTTTTTAAACTTTTCCTTTGAACAAATAGTTTTTCTGCCTCTTTCAGTAAATCGATCACTGTAAAACGGTTATTAAACGATTTTCAAAAACTTAAATTACTGGTGAAGCTCCTATAACGGGAGGAATTCGTTCCGGAAAAAGGAGTAGGCGACAAGTCCCGTTATGCAAGCGACACGTTTACTTTAGTTTACAACAAAAACATCTTTTATAATAGCCTTTAATAGAATATAGTTGATTGAACTATGAGAACAGTCTGAGCGTTGTTCAATGACGGTAATAATTTAAAGACATTTTTCATTGATAATTGTACTACGACTATCTTGCTAAAAATATTTATTGTGGTTACTCATCACAGAGCAATTAAAGAACTTGCTTATCCAAGAAAATGGTTAATGATACATGAAATGAAATATAAATCAACAATTTAAATAGCATGTAAATACTTTTAAACATTAATAGTTCATACTGGGTTGATAGTAATAGTATCTTTATCGTAACAAATAGTCATTCAGTATACTATAAGAACAGTAAAACTAAGTAACAAATATCAAATTAAAATAGACGTTGTAGGAGCAAAACATACCCGTTAAAACTACCAATAAAATGCGAACGGGACTCTCCTACCTTGTAGGAGAGTCCCGTTTTAAGATCGACCGTTATAAGAGCTTTACCTGTATTCGTAAAATGAAAAGAAGAACCAGTATAAAATGGAACATTCTTTTAATGGCAAACGTTTCCGAATCTCTGATTTCATCATCAGTGCTGTAAAACAAAGAATAAAATACCTACTGTGAAATACCTTGTGAAATACCTACTGTGAAATACCTACTGTGAATGTATCGTTCACAGGTAGAGGCCCTAAAATTCTCTGACTACATAAATGGATATCACGCCAAGATAAATTTCACAATGGAAACTGAGCAGAATGATCAATTGCCATTTTAGACGTTCTCGTAAAGAAAACTAATTCAACGTTCACCACCTATGTTTATAGAAAACCTAAATTTACGGGATTATGTACCAATTTCTTCAGTTGCATGTACAAGGATTTTATGAAAACAAGTGTCACTACATTATTGCATAGAGCATACCGTATTTCAAATTCATATAAAATATTTCATGACGAAGTGAAATAGATCACAAAGTTACTTGTACAAAATAAATACCTGTATCTTTAATTAACAATCTGGTTAAAAAGTTTTTAAACAAAAAATTTTCCCCTCCTTGCGCAATTCTGACCGTACCAAAGCAGAAAGTTTTCGTCGAGCTCTCTTTCTTGTGCTATCTTTTCAAGGATTTGAGAAAGGATCTTTTATCTCTGATACACTCTCATTTAACTTTCATTGGCGTGTTAACATTTTATAGAAATAGTTTTAAAATAAGTTTATTTTTCAATAGGAAAGAGCGTTTGGAAGAGTGCCTGAGAAATGTTTGTGTCTACTTGTATAAAAGTGATTGCTGCCTGCAGTCCTATGTTGGAAGTACCACACTCCTGCAATTTATTCGTCACAGCCAACACTCTGGTATCTCCCATATATATAGAATCGGCCGTCCATACTCATCTCCCTCCCAGTCAGCCATCAGAGATCATTACCATAGTTCAAACCACCCTATCAAAAATTCTAATTTTTCCACACTTTGTAGAACTGCAGTGGAATTTGACCTTAGAATTTTGGAATCATTGTTCATTTTTATCCCTAGACCTCAGCTAAATAATGATCAAAGTGCCATGAAATTAAACATTGCCCCAATTGTGTAAATAGGAGTGTGTTGAAATGTGTGTGTGTGTGTCCGTGTGCGTGTGTGTGTGTGCAGTTTTATTACTTTGTGTAGATGATATTGTGTGTTGGTTTGGTTGCTAGAATTTAGGTGTATGTGTACGTATGTCTTCGAATGCTTAAGAGAAATTATGTTTTCATTTTCAATGGTTAGGCATAGCTATTTGTCGATGTAGGTATAGTGATATTAATTTTTTATGGCTTTTTCGCAATTTGTTCATTATCGTTTTTGTTCCTTGTTTTACAGCACTGATGATGGAATCAGAGATTCCGATACGTATGCCATTAAAAGAATTTTCCCTTTTATATTGGTTCTTCTTTTCAGTTTACGTATTAGACTTCCCAAAAATCGCCCTTTTAATTCTATTAAATTATTCGAAAAGGAAACAAGATTTACTACTATGTGAAAAAAAAGACAATTCAATTATGTTAATTTAAAGTGGAGATAGAATCAATTAAAAAGTAGGGGACATTTTTATGGAACACCCGGTAGATTTTATTACTATAATTGTTTCTGTTTTAATTAATTCAACAAGTACTGCAACTGCAAGTCTACAAAACTTAATTGACTTGACATAAACACACACCCAAACGCAACCGTAATTCAACATGCATTGAGCCACTAACCGGCGTTATGCATTACGTCGTCGTGACTCGTCCTGACACGGTCTGAATCCCGGCCCCGGCCGTGGTAAGTTTGATAACCCCGGCCCCAGCCGTGGTAAATTTGATAACCCCGGCCCCGGCCCGGCCCCGGCCATGACAAATTTGTTGACCCCGGCCCAGGGCCCGGCCCCGGCCAAATTTTCAACCCCGGTCGGTCTATAATGATGATATAGCAGCTGAAAGAGATCAAAGTCCAGCTGATAGCTTCTATACAAGAGGAAGACATAATAGCTGTAGTTCAATTTACTTATCACAAAATTATTATTTATTTCCGAGACAAACAATTAGAACAAATGCTAACGTTCTGATTCTTTTAGGTTTAGACTCAACTGATATGAAGAACATTTACACAGATATCATATATCAGGACATGCCCTTTGAAGAATTTAAAGTGTTTTGTTTTGAAACGTATAAAGAACCATATAATTTTATCTTTATTAATAAAAACAGACATGTACTTAAAGGCAGGTTTTTTCGAAACTTTGATTATTTATATATTCCTAAAAAAACTTCGAAGAATGGAATTATTTCTAAACACAATACTGTTAATCGCTTTTGTTCATTAGACAAAGAAATTTATATCTATAAGTGAGTTGGCCGTTTGTGTAAGCCATTTCTGCTTGTAAAAAAGTAAAAAAATCGTCAACGAATAATTATTCTAGCAAATTTCAGTGTAAATTTTTCTTCTTTGTAAGGTAATTGTGGTGAATTGTGCCCTAAGTGGTAGTTCATTTACTACAATGAATTGACTATTTTTAAGCATGTGATAACCACTCACAATGAGTTCATGATGTGTGTTGATTGACCTGCTGAAACTCCTCAGGGGGATGCAACTATTATATCTACAAGAATTAACTCCCCTGGAGGGAAACTTGAGGGCACGAGCTCAGAGTTAGGTAGTCATTCTTTTTGTTGAAACAGAATGTTTTTGTTATGTTAAGGACCATCTTTTTAGGTTCACTGCTGTCCTGTTTTTTCTTTTTTCACCTGGCCTACTACTTTCTTCTTCAACTTTGATCATGTTTCATAAACTTCTTTCTCAACTTACTGCATCTTTGCCCTTACTGTGTAAGTTCCGTGTTCCCTTAACTCCATATTAAATGGTGCGTTCTTCCTCCCTTTCTTTGGATCGCATTTGCTGCGGAGAGGGAGGCTTAAACTAACTTATAATCTGATATGCTGGAATGATACCTGTGTTCTCTTGGGTTAGGGCATTGTTTGTGCCGTTGTTACTGCTCGGCACAGATTATAAATTGTACTATTTTCTTAATTTCATGATTTTTTACTAGGTGCTGAACTAATGTACACACTCTTGAATCTGTCAGTCTCTAAAAACTGTTATTTTGTAGTATTATTGTGCTGACTAGACATTTCTCTTTCAGGAAATTTTTTGTTTAGAATAAAAGGCTGCGTCTGACAAGCTACTTCATTGATGGAATCCTTTTCTGAAAACCCTCCCCACCTCTAAAATCAAGGCAAATATTATGAGCTCTCAATAAGACACACAAGTCATTTTTGCTCCCCACGACACTGTCCACAGTTTAGTCAGGTCATTGACAACTACCTTTCTCAATTCATTACATTGGGGAACCTTTTTTCAGTAACTTTGAGTTGCTCGGGATATTTTAATACTTGATTCATTGGATATTTTGATTGGATAAATTAACTGACATAAATTTACGAATCAGAATATTCCCTCAGCTATTCGATCTGACCTGTACTCAGGGAAAGTTCCTGTTCCAATTATCAGAGGCTTTCCCTCATTAGACGATAAAGTCATTGGACATGATCCAAGCGAACAACACTTGTGACAGTGAATTGCCAGACAAGCGTTCACAATCAGAGCAATGCTCTCCCGGCACTAAGCCTTTCCCTTTTCCCAAGCCTTTTCCGCAAGCTGAACTGAATTATTTATTTCGAAAATTAGGTCTTTCAAAGAAAGCAGCAAAGCTTTTGGCTCCAAGCTTACAAGGCAAAAATGTTGTTGATCATTCTGTTAAAATAGCAAATTTCATAAAGCGTGACCAGCTTTTGTGACTTTCTTTTCAAAAGACGGACAGTTTGTTTACTGCCAGAATGTCCAAGGGCTTCTCAAAGAACTAAGTGCGCCGTAATATCGCCCTGCTGGTTGGAGACTCTTCTAAGACAGTTCAATACGCAGTCTAAAGTGAGTTCTTTTACACAATGTTTTTGTTTATGGAGTAGTACATGTTGGTCACTCAGAGCATTTGAGGGAAGACTAGGATGATTTAGTTTTGGGCAAGGAGTTTTTGAGGATGATATAGTATAAGATGTTATATAGGATGATATAGTACTGGGCATGAGCCCAGTTAGATCATTTGTATGGATAGTCAACCTTCTGCTTGAACTAAAGAAAGGTTGCACTAAGTTTCAATGTTTCCTCTATAATGCGTGACAGCCGAGCTCGAGCGAAAAATTTGGTCCAGAATACTGGGCTATTCGTGAAATCCTTGAAACAGGCATGCCAAATATCATACAAGACCCAAAAGTAAAAAAAGATAAGATCATATTTCCTTCTCTTCACATCAAACTAGGTTTGATAAAGCAATTTGTCAAGCCACTGGGTACCGAAGGTGAATGTTTCCAACACATCATCACTGCTCAACCTGAGTTATCATTTGAGAAGATCAAAGCAGGCATCTTTGAAGGCCCGCAGATTTAAACCCTAATTCGTGATGATCAGTTTGTTGCTAAGATCACTGCTTTAGAAAGGCAGCATGGTTATCGTTTCTGGCAGTCGTTCAGAACTTCCTTAAGGCGAACAACATTGAACTTGTGAACAGAATGCTTCTCGCTTTCAGGATTTCGGGTGCAACATGAGCATCAAGATTCATTTTTGAACAGCTACCATGACAAGCTCCCTGACAACCTGGAGGCTGTGAGTAATAAGCAAGGAGAACGATTCCACCAAGACCTAAAGGTCATGGTAGAACGCTGGCCAGGGCGCTCTAACAAAAGAATTATGTCTGACTACTACTGGAGCGTTTCACGAGATTGCCCAGGTGAAGACTTAGTGTACAAAAGCATAAGTTACAAAAGCAAATTCCTGCCTCAATAAAATACGCCAAAAAATGAATAAGCTTCCATTAGCTGTGGTGATGTTTTGATGGGCGCTAATTTAGCTTTGGGATGAAGACTGATATTTGCTAAGAAAATATATCAGAAAATACAGCACGATGAATAATGGTGTAATTTACTCTCAAGTCCCATTTTAACGTTCTGTCTTAATAAGTATACAGAAATTACTGTCCCCTTCAAAATACATGTGAACGAAAAAATTATGGCCGATATTGTATTTTTCTACAAAAAACAAAAAATCACAAATTAAAAATGTCAAATTGCATAAAATCTGTAGCTTATAGACAAAAACTGACTTAGGACTTATCATCAACACACTCAATTTACAATAGAATGGTATTATTAAATGCAACAAAATGCGTGTTTGTGTTGTATGTCCTCTTCCCTGTTGGGGACGAAGACGATAATGACGCTCATCACCATTCATGACCCAACCTACCACCCAGCAACAAGGCCCGTCCAGAGTTGCTTTAGCCTCATCTGGGAATAATTTTCCCAAAGATCTTCATGCCAATCGTAGTCCTTTTAGATTTTCATGACATTCCAAACGTTGTTATATGTTTAATTCTGGTGTCAAGGGAAGTAATTATTCTGTCAAAACTTTATTCCCCTACTCTTGAGTAACATGGTTTGCCTGGATTCGGAAAGAGATACGAATAAAACCTAGCATGCTCAAGGAGTGTTGTGGATTTAGGACGACAACTTTTGAAGAGTTGCCACTTATCTTTATGTAGGTCCCGATCAGTGGAAATTTCAGAACACCAGTCTCCGACCATGTCTTTTTCGGTGAAGGATGGGCTAAATATTTCTTTACAGTCGACATAACATCCGATGCAGTTGGCTGTCAAATTGAGGGGGGTTCTATCAGCCATCCACGCTACGTTAACCCTTATCTCAGCCTCTTGCAGGTCCTTGCCCGTCCCTCGGATAAAACGACTTCTTCAGCTGACAAAAGCGTGGCACGACCAAATTGTAGGCAATGTGTATCTACATGCATTTTAACATATAATTAGAATGTTACCAGTCACAGTGGGTTCATTAAACAATTCCCGAGAATTTAGGCTGAATTCAATAACTAAAAATTTTAAACTAGTCTACTTTTATTAGCGTGGCAAAGGTGTATGTCCGGAAATTCTATCAAAGTGAAATTTTCAAATTTGAATGTAACGTAGAAAAGCCTGTAATGTCTTCGCCGTTCCGATTTTTTCAGAATCAGCTTAGAGGTGTTTGTGGAATAAAACGTTTAGTTGGAGCATTGCAACTTAATGGCTCGATGTAAAATGGGTATTACCTCATGAACATTACATTCGCACAGAGAAATAATAAATTGAGTCCAACATGAAGACTGTCAAGGGAATGGAAAGCCTAAAGTATTAAAAAAGGGTTTGCAGGCTTACATTTTTTTCATGCATGTCTCCCGGTACTGAGCTTCAGCTTGGATTTATTTTCGAACTCTAATCTTCGACAATAAATTTACGGTTTAGACAATACTCGTTGAACGCAACTCTTCGTATCATATAGTCAGATGTGGCCTTTCGGGCCTTTCATAGCTTCATCAGTCACCGCTCGAGGCGGAGGTGCGTTGTGGTAACGATACTTAACAGAATGTCGATACCGTCAGGCGGTCGACGTGAGGGTTCGTGAAAAAGGGGCTGTCTTCTGTGCAGCTACCTTTTCCGGGGGCGCTAGCTTTTCCCAGCAGCTTCCCTTCCTGAGGTTCGTGTGGGTACCACCTACGTCGTTATTAGTCCGCTAGGGCCACAAAAGTAATTTCTGTATGTGCCGAACTACGGTGGTACCGTTAGAGTGAGATTTGTGTGGGCACCACCTACGCCGTAATTAGTCCGCTAGGGCAACAAAAGTATATTCTCTTGGTGCCGAATGAAAGCGGTACCGCTAGGAAGACGAGCAACTGTATGCGCCGTAATCAGTCCGTTAGGGCCCCTCAGAAAATTCCCTGATTCGCCGAACTGCAACAGCATCTTCCTTTGCGCCAAACTATGCGAAATAGTTTGTCCTCCCAAGGTGTTTCCTTAAGCCCCTTTTAGGCGAGGTGTCGTAATAGACTAAAGCCTGTATCAAAATGGAGAAAGGAAACTCTTTTCACCTAAGGATGTGAATTCTTTGTAGCAGAATCTCTTTGCAGTGCCTCTTAAATACACAGATACATTTTAATAAAAACAGTGTTTTATTTTCTTTTGCAAAAATAGTGTGTACAGACATCAGCTACTTCATAACATGGTACAACATGCAAAATTACATTTAAAATATTAGTCCTATTTAGGTAGGTAATCAAAATAACATGAGAATATTGAAATACAACAAACTGGAACTTAAGGGCTAACTGAAGTAAATACACAGGTGCACCATCGGCGCACAGAAACAGACTTAGGCCGGGTTCAGGGAACTGATCATTCAAAAAAAATACTCAAGATTATGGGTAACTATAACAAACTGGACTCGACACCACCTGTTGCCGGACACAGAGCTTTGTTTATCCATGAGTCTTCATGTTTTAGTCCTGCCAATATTTCCATTTCTTTGCGTATGTTCCTAGTGTGTATCACGTTTTTTTTGTATATTCATCTGTGAGTTCGTCGGTCGACCCTCAGACTGAGATACTGGGATACAAGCCCAGCCAAAATCCTACTGGTTGCTGAACTTTTAGAAGATTGATTTTCGTCACACGTAATTTGGAATTGAAAACGGTAGTGAGCCATATTAAGCTCGCCATCTCGCTTCAACTCCTGCGCTACTGCGAATGTTGTCGCAAGTAACGGACTGTGGGCATTAAACAATTTTACTGCAATTATAAATGCTAGTTAATTTTGAGAACTGAGACTTCGCGACTTCTTCAGCAGTTCATCAATCACTAACTTCATTCCCCGCCCTGAAAGTGAAGTCCTGGCTGGCTGAAAGCTTCTGACTCTAATAACGCTTCTTTGAAATCTCTTATTTCGTCGCTCTGGCACCATTTTGGCTTATGTTTTGCATGAAGCACACGTGGGTTAAATTTCACTACTAAAGCATTCCGGTTATTAAGCTTTATTTTATATTCAGTAGTGTTTTCATATATTCTCCCGCATATGTTCTATATCGAAATTTCTTTTAATGTTTGCTTTAATAGTAAACTGTGAAACCTAATTTTTTTATTCACTGGTTAACCCTAGTCGAATATCCGTTACCTGAACAAAAACCATAAGCCCGCCCGTGAATACGTAGAAGTGAAAGAGTTGCAAAGGCCACGAGCAAGTTTAGGAGTGATCTTTCATGCCAAGAAAAGAAAATGTGTTTACTATTACAAACGATTATTGTAGAAAAGAGACCTGATTGGTATCGAGAGTTTGGCTATGAATTAATTATTTGTTCTGGAACTAAGTGGCTGAATCCCTTTCTGAAAGTAGAATACACTAACTCTAAACTCTCGGGATAATTAATGAATAATACGAAAATGGCCGAGTCAAGCCATTTCCACCTGAGAGCATTAGTATTATTCAGGTCAGCCTGACCATCAGGGTATTTTAAGTGCGCTCAGCACCTCTCCTGAACAGTTATTGTACAAATAGTATTAATATCATTTGGGAAAATATTTCACCCGTTTTTGAAGAAACTATGTATTTCAATACTTGATACCTATCTCCGAAAAATAAAAAAATTAAAAATGAACAACAATAAAAGAATTCTGTGTACCATTCATTTCAATGACCGATTAACTGTGAAATTTCGATAGTAAAAGCAATAAAACATTTTACTGCGCCAATTTTGATATGTTACGCCCGGGTAGATTAGTTTAGGTAAAGACGGCATGAAAACATGTGTAAATAAATTTTTGGAAGGCCTGTCTTCGGCAGATGTGGGCTCCACTTGGGTGAGGAGGCTGTAAATTCAATTGCTTATAATATTTTTATGCTGGCTCAACATGAGCTCAAAGAGCGTAGCATAACCTAAATTGACTAATCAAGTAGCTTCGTGCTAATTTTTGACATAGTGACGTCACACGACATCAGACATGGCTTCGTTCGAATCCAGTTATTTGAAAGGAATTTTTCCTCACAGCAAAATTTCCACTGTCCGCTGTTATCTTATCTAAAACGTACAGGTGTGCTAAATTATTATTTTTAAAAAACTTATTATATATTCGAAAAAATCAATCGAAAACTTTTCATATATCAGTGGGAATACACGGGTTGATAAAAAAATTTCCGACGCTGTCCTCACGTAGCAGTACAACGATCGAAATACATTCAAGTGCTTAGAAAAGACAAAAATATGTATTCTGCATAATTTTTAGCAGGCTATACAACTTGTCCGTCGAATCACGACTGCCTACACGCACTGAACAAGTTAAGTTATGTTAAAATACCACGGGCACAACATCCATTCTCGTTACTTTTAAAAGCACTAGTGTGTTTTTTCTCAACTATAAGTGCTTAACTTAAGAACCCCAGTGAGTTTTCAGAGCATCGCGTAGGCAGCCTCGAAAGGTAATGGTTGCACGATCCCTGAAATTAAGGGATAAACGAATAGTTTTTTCTCTAACAGATGAAAAACTGCTATCGAAGACAGGGCCTTCATTTAGGAATACATGTCGTGGAACTTTTATGTCTGGTTCTTTTTGGTAACCAATCGAACCTGAGCGGTTCGTCTCTCGCATATACAGTGAGTGTAAGTACTGTATATTAATGTTTGTAATTTTGACTGAGCTTAATATGAGCGCACAAATTTGTATTCTAGCGATGATGAAATCCAGTTCAAAATGCTCAATACAAGGATAAGTTTACCGTAAAGGGTTGCGTATCTCTGTGAGCTGTTAATTTTGTAACATCATTTTGCAACTATATTACAATACATCTTGGATAACACTGAGGAACTCACTTTTACGTGCACTTTTAGTTTCTGATACTTGATTCTACTGGATTTGGGGTCATTAATTCCGAAAATGTCATTCGTTTATGAAGATCAGGTTAAGTTTTATGCTGCTTAGTCGTGTTTTCATTTTAATCAAGATTTTGATTAAATTTAGCAGTACATAGCTGGAAAAAGCAAATTCTATCACTTAAGAAGTGTTCATGTTTTGTTACATCTGTTAGAATGCTGTTATAGGAAAAATAGCTCCTCAATCATTCGCACCGAGAAATAACAATGTGTCTCAAATTTCCTTCGGGAAGCGTATGGATGCTTTCTGCAACATTTGTGGTACATTCACAGCTCCGAAGCAAATAAGGTATATTAGTGAATTTGTTAAGCGAGTTTACTTTTCTTACTTTGAAGGGAAACTTGGAGATCAAGGTAAATCTCAAGCACCACATAAGGTACGTCATGAACTCAAATTAAACTTGCGTTAAAAGGGATAAATAAAGAACATTTGGCTTCCCGATGGTAATTATAGTGGGAGCCACGAGACCTGGTAAAAATCTTCAGCTTATCACAGACCTCAGTCTAGACTGAGAAATCAGACCTGTGCCACTTTCAGATGTTCGAAAAGCTCTCTTCGCTCAACTTGTTTTCCAGAACTCTGACAGCGACTGTGACACTGGGTTTACAGGGGAGTATACTAACAGAAACAGTGACTCAGATTTTGAATGCGTATCAATAGAACCGCAAGCATTTAGCCCTGCAGAACTCAATGATTTAGTTCGAGATCTCGGTTTGTCTAAAAAGTTGTTTAAATTGTTGGCTGCACGAATAAAAGACAGAAACTTGCTAGAAATGGACACAAAGGTAGCATTCTATTCCAACAGAAAAGATAACCTCTTACAGTCCTTTGATTCTAAATTAAACTTCTTCTACTGTTGTGATATTCTTGGATTAGTAACAGTAATGGGAGTAACAGGTGATGGTCTGAAAGAGTGGCGCCTCTTTATAGCTCTATAAGCGGGCTCTGAATTGGGTTTTATTGCATTGGAGTGTAAACGCCCCGTCAAAAACGATGGGATTCAATTCCTTGAAGAAATTTTACATATGGGGATGACAAACAAATTTAGCCACTCTAATAGCACCCGCGATTAAAATGTTGTTGTACTTGTGTATTGGTGAAAGTCTTTTTGCAGATGGGGTCACTAAGCATCCTTATGAGTGTCACAGAGAGACGGGAGAAGCGGACACCAAACAAATAAATAAACCCACCAAGGGATTTATTCAGTAAGATAGGTAATATCTTTGATACAGTACTCAGGTCACTCAACACACTTTAAAGAAAATATCAACACATCAAAACAGTATTGGAGCTACTCAAATGTGAAAAACACAAATGAATCATTTGTGTTGATTCAAGAATAGTCAAGTTTTTGTTAGGACAGCGAAGTGGCTACACTAAATTCCCTTGCATCATGTGCCTCTGGGACAGCAGAGCCAGAGACTGACACTGGATTTTAAATGAAAGGCCAGTTAGGGAAGACTTATGTCAGGACAAAATATCATTCATGAACCCTAAGTGGAACGTGAAAAAATTGTTTTCCCGCCTCTTCATATCAAGCTATGCCATATGGAACAGTTCGTCAAGGCGCTCAATACTAACAGTGACACTTTCAAGTATTTGTGTGACGTGTTCCTCGGTGTAATGACAGAAACACTCAAAGCAGGTGTTTTCGACGGCCCTCAAATTAGGAAACTGATTAAAGGTCAAGCTTTCTCTTTATCTATCACTCATGTTGAGAAAAATGCATGGGGAAGTATTCGTTTCTGTCGTAGGAACTTTCTTGGAGTCTGGAAATAAAAGGAATTTAAAGAGCTAGTCGAACCTTAAATGGAAAATTTCCAGGTGTTAAGTTGCATCATAAGCATTGAGATGCATTTCTTGAACAGTCATATTGAATTTCCGGCAAACGTGGGGGACGTGAGTGATGAGCAGGGTGAACGCTATCACCAGGATATCAAAACCGTGGATCGATATCAAGGTCGCTAGGACGTTCACTGGAGAATTCTGCGAGCCTACACAGGGAAGCGTCATTCTAGACGGTCCATTAAAACTAGTTTATACCAGAATAAATTTGTCATTCTTCGTATAAGCAACTGATGAATCCACAGTGCTTCCCAGGATGAGTAAAAGTAAACATAAATATTTTCTGCATGGATATATTGTGTATTGAATAACATTCATTTGCACTAGTTTATAATTTTTCCAGTAATATATGGTGGTGTACTTATATATTGCGAGTAGTAAATGGGAAATAGCTCATTACAAGAAAACTTGACACGATAGAAAATAACGAATGTGATGTTGGACTCAATGACATCAATTTACCCAGGAGCAGGTTTCACACTATATCTAACTGTAAAGTAGAATTTTGTTCCCCAGTGTAATCGTTTCCGATTATTTTCCTACGATCCAACAAAAAGAAATAGGTTTCTCCCAAGCAATATGTTGACTTCACTTCAACCGTCACTAAGGACGAATGTGCCAACAACCACAAAATTCGTAGACGATTATTTGAAAACTATTGTTTCTTATTGACATATTTGTATGTAATAGTGCATGTCAAATTAGGCTTTGTTTTTCGAAGCAAACTCATTCAAAATAACAGCCTTTCTTGGCAACTATAACTCCCAAGCGGTCTTGATTATCAATCCCTGAGAAATATCATTACATGCACGGGAAAGAGATTACTTCAAATTTCCAACAGTAAAGAGCTTTGGAACATTCTCAAGACTCAAGTATCGACCATAATGTGAAGTGAATGGGGTTGAGATTTGGCGAACTGAGAGGCTAAATTTTCTTTGACCAAAATCGTGGCAAATCGTCTCAGCATCAGACTTCGGGGATATTCGTGTCGGGAGCAGTTTTGCTCTGCTGACCTTACTGAAAAGCCAACTGTTTACCATTAATTCAATGCTTGAAAGTGAAATCGAAAGCAAACCACAATATGTTAGTGACGCGTGTTTTCTCTGAAATTTACCAATTTTATCTTTTAAAACTGAGAGCGGATTTTCATGACGAGGAAATGATTTTATGGAATCTGTGGGTAAGAAGAATTAACTTTTCATTGGTCGTTTACCAATTACAATACATTAGTTAAATTATATTTGCACACGTACCCCCTATACTGTAAAATAATATCGAGAAGGGACATCGAAGCACGTCGCAGTACAAGAGGTTGGACAAGTTTATGCCGCTCCGGAAGCTCTTCACTAGAAAGAGCTCGATAGATCGTAATATTGCTCTTAATTAAATCAAATGTCGAACACAATATGCTGTTTGAAATGCGGTGTAACATTCACGATCGAGCGATGGTGTCCTTAAAACTGTTGTCATTCCTGGAGCGTAAAATAATCTGTTGGTCCTGAAATTCAACTATTGAAGAGCGTTCTTCCATGCGGAAAGTTAATTAACTTTTTAACTGACAATATCATACAGCTTTATTTCAAACGTAGGCAACGACACCACTTTGGTTTTTGTACAATATTCAGAGATGGACCTAACAGTAATAATTTGTAACATGGACAACCGAATATCGCAGTAGGTAGCAGAGCAACTTATCGGTTGTTTCATATTGCGATTTAAAATATGCTTCACAAATCCTATAAATTCGAAGCATTTTATCGCGACTGGTCCGAATAAAAACTTGGAAAGAAGTTAGGGATAGCATGCGAAGGTATTCCACGAACAGCTTGATTTTTCTCCATTAATACAAGTTTTCGTTCTTGATTGAGTTTGCGAGTCCGCCTGCACTGGGGCCATAAAAACTGCCCATTCTGGTTTCACCAGTCGACTTGATTGACGATGCTATGAGGCGTGCTCAACTCGTTAAGTTACCAAGACTGGTGGCTCGCATCTTCCAAGCTCTCATAGTACGTTGAACGAAACTTTTTTCATGTTTGGTTTGAAACTAAAATTGAAAAATTACCGAAGTGTTTACCATACTCTCCATTAAATAAGTATGAAGAGCTCATTACAAAACCTGTACAGCGATTAAAAATGTAAGGAGAAACGAGTGGAAAGTTCGTGCACACAATTTTATTTACAAGGTTTCAATTTTTTTACACAATTTGACAATACGTACAAATAATCAAAAAAATTAAACGGAGTAAATTTTCCCTTGCAAAGAAAGCCAAATCTTTTATCTAGACAGGCCGGAACCTGTGCACCAACGAAAAGTAGTGGAAAGATCTTATAATTGACCCTGCGTATAAATATTTTTAGGAGATGCTTTATAATTGAGTACAACTTACAAGCATGAAAAGAAAATTAATGTGCAGCATTATCGTGAACATGCAATATTGTCTACTTGCTCAAGGCTCAAATTGTTTCATTTTGAATTTTACTTCAATATTGTTCATGTTACATTATCTCCCAACTACGAACGTAGGAGCAAAACGAATCTTTTTAATGATATAGATGTTTGGTTAATTTTGAGTTGACGCCATTCAAGAATATAAATATGAATATACTTCTCTTAATTGCTTGTTCTTGGCTGTCGCAATCGAATGTGAGGTGTTGAATGGATTCTTTTCATAGCTGCAGCTTTCACGGTGAGGGGCAACCGTGAAGCTTTGAAACTCAAATTCTCTTTCAGGTTGTCGACTTATTTCTTGACGACGCCTCAAAATAAGTCCAATACTCATACTAGATGATGCAAGGAAGCAATTATTGGATTATTCAATATTTTCAGTTGTAAAAAAAAGAGCGGTAAGTACGAATGAAACAGAGTAGCCTGTTACGTGTTTTACATCCGAAATTGATAAAAGTCCTTTTTCCCTTTTTATTGTTGCTAGTACACTCACATCTCATTCTTAGATCTTTCCATACTTACTTCATTGGTTAAGCACACCTGAGCATGACGAAAAATATTAATTGAGATCAACTGGTATAAATTTTTCTTCTGGAAGTCTGCAATATATCGATGTAGATGATACTTAGCCGTCACATCACTATAGGCTCGTTTCGACTTGCCCAGTTAATAACTCATTTGCTGGATTTGTTCATTCAACACTCAATTTCGGGTAATTATTGTGTTGGTAACTCAATGCTCCTATCTTCTTCAACGTTAATTTCACTTGCACTGAGTAGAAGTCGTTCCGCATACATGATGATAAAGCTCTTCAGGTACGTTACAGTATTGCTATATTCGGCGATTAGCTTATCTTCATTATTGCCTGGCCTTTTATACTGTTTTCTTGAATGAAGTTTAATTTTCAGTATCTCGCATTGACGTTGCCTTGCACTACGTGTTGGAGTTGGAGAATTTAATTTTTTTTGTTTATGGTACAACTCGTTCGGTATACTATGTAAATTTCTAGAGTGGCGAAAGCTAAATAATTATGCATACATGCTTAATAGACCTGGTAATTGAATATTTATTCACACTATAATCAGATTAAAAAAATTAGTAGCAATTCTTCCGTATATGCAGCTCTGAGGAGACTGAACTTTCTTGGACTCGGCGACGGTGAGGCTGCTATACACGCTATCGTCTCGCACGAGCTTTGTGATTCCCTGAGCCGAGCAATCAGAGGAGCGGCAATGCATAACTAATCTATTGGCGAAACCTGTTTAATCAGAGGCCTACATGGTTTTGCTGCCACTGGGATCTTGCTCGAGAATCATTTCAACCTTAAATATTTAAAAATTGTAACCATAACAAAATATTATATGTGGACTATTCAGTAATTTTTTTTTAATATAAACTTATAATTTAACGTCTGGCCGCACTAGCCAAGGAAATATCAGCTTGATAATTTTCCTACTCACCTTGAAGTTTCTTCCTTATTGTTGATAGGCGAAATAATACATAAAATTAATTTTTAAACCTGTTGGTGCTTATAGTTAATGAAGCAGTACGATTAGAAAAATTCTCGCAACAACATTTGTTCTTTTCACTATGATCTATAATCATACGGCGTTCATCTTAACTACATAACACGTTTGTTTATAATATAGTGCGTAGGAAACACGTACGCCTCGTATAAGTAGTCCAAAGATGATAAATATAGAAAGAAGATTGCTCCTCGGCGGTTAGTGGGAGCTGCCTGCAGCATAATACGACACGTCGGCGGTGGTGTAAAAGCAGACGGTGTCGAGAAAAAAATAATCAAGTAGGTTTAGATAAGAGGGGAGGGAGGTAGGAAGGAAAAAGAAAGGAAAGTACTTAGGTTCAAGATGAACAACATCGTGAACCATTGCTGAGCTATAGCGTAAATGCTTTTGTTTACCTCGTGGAATTGATGTCCCCACTTGGACTATGAAAACATCATAAAAAGTAGAAGTAAGCTCAGTATTGAGATCATTCTACATTGTTAAGTTCCCAGTGATGATAGCTTCAAAATTTTCGGAGATTTTACCAGTTCATAGAGCGTTTGAACGATTTTCAGTTTTTAATTTGGATAGAAAATTTAAATCTTTTTTTACAGGCCTGTTTCGCGAAAAAGAAGATCCACAGAAAAAAATTTCAGCAAAAAAAAGGAAACAACGAAGTGATAAAGTCAGATGCAACCGAGTTTTCACTGCCACTGCCAAAACGACCGCGAGTTTTTTCCTATAAGTTTCGAACGCTTGCCCTCGTAGAAAAATACAAGACAGTCTTCTTCATGGTTATCTCATGGAAACTTTTCAGGTGTGTAACCTTATAGGTGTATACCACTTCCTTTTGGGGATAGCATAAAACGATGGCAAAATTATTATAAATTTTCTAAAACTGCGAAAGTAAGTTTCCTGACGGCAGGTTAATAAATGTCAGACAATTTTAGTAGAGCATTTCGCTCTTTCAAAAACATAGACTGAACGAATGAAAATTTATTGGATCACGAAGCCACGGCACGCTACTGAGAATTACGGCACTGTCATTCCCCTTATCACTCACATCTGGCAGCTGGTGCATTACTTAACGTTAGTTAATAATTTAACACCCGTAAATTAAAATTTAACACCAATATCACTTCCCATGCGTCCGAGAACCTTTTATGCCAATTTCTTATTCCTTACAAGTATTCCAATAATTTATGCACTTGTGCGAACGAAGAAAATGCCCGAAGCATTTTCTCAAGGGCGGACTTGTTGACCGAACCTAGTAATAAGTGGCCGCGCGGAGCTGCTGAGATGGGCGTATCGTTGCGCATAGCAGTTGTAAGAGTAGCAGAAGTAATTTTATCTGTTGTAGCAGTTAAAGTGGTGGCGATCATAAAGTGGTATCAGTTATCAGTATATGTAGCAGCTGCTAAAATAACAGCAGCCGCAACAGCAGCAGCAATTACTCATACTCCCCGAGAGTTTCAACTCTTCAAGTGATCATACTTTTTAGGTTCTCATACTCTTCAGGTACACACACTCTCTACATACCTAAATTATCTAGGTACAATCTTCACGTCTACATTCTTTACAGAAACCCAAGTTTCCTTCACACTGAAGAAAACGCGGAGTAAAATTTTCCCCTAGAAGGTTTGCTTCAGAACAAACAACGTATCGTGATCACTAAAAGTATGAATAGAATCATTGCTTGTAATTGATAGACCGCGGATTTTTTTTAAACATTGCACACAACAATGTCAGCTAACTGAACTAGTGAAGAAAAATATTCTACAACTACTCTGTCAGTAAATAGAGCATATAATTTGAAATCAGACATCGATCTAACGATGTATTGTTTGCTCAAGCTATTCTTGATTCTTCATTGCAATTGAGTCAGAGGCAAAGAGGTTATTAAAGAACTGCATGGAGATGAGAAATGTGGCGAGACGAGTAGTCTGCTGACACAACACCCACTGGGTCTG
Organism: Morinoia aosen; assembly: GCA_030386875.1. NCBI lineage: Eukaryota > Metazoa > Arthropoda > Malacostraca > Amphipoda > Talitridae > Morinoia > Morinoia aosen. The sequence goes on from CM059566.1 coordinate 64,073,789, forward strand.
CAGATCAACACACACTGGGTCTGCAGACACAACACACACTGGGTCTACAGACACAACACACACTATGTCTACAAACACAACACACAATGGGTCTGCAGACACAACACACACTGGGTCTGCACACAACACACACTGGGTCTACAGATACAACACACACTGGGTCTGCACACAACACACAATGGGTCTACAGACACAACACACACTGGGTCTACAGACACAACACACACTGGGTCTGCAGACACAACACACACTGGGTCTGCACAAAACACACACTGGGTCTACAGACACAACACACACTGGGTCTGTACAGACACAACACGCACTGGGTCTGTACAGACACAACACACACTGGGTCTACAGACAACACACGCCGGGTTTGCAGACACAACACACACTGGGTCTGTGCAGACACAACACACACTGGGTCTGTACAGACACAACACACACTGGGTCTGTACAGACACAACACACACTGGGTCTGTACAGACACAACACACACTGGGCCTGTACAGACACAACACACACTGGGTCTACAGACACAACACACACTGGGTCTACAGACACAACACACACTGGGTCTGTACAGGCACAACACACACTGGGTCTGTACAGACACAACACACTGGGTCTGTACAGACACAACACACACGGGGTCTACAGACACAACATAAACTGGGTCTACGGACACAACACACACTGGGTTTACAGACACAACACACTCACCTGTGTGCACCCGTCCGTTTAGCACAAAAGAGATCGCCCCTCTCTCCGCCCCCTGGGTCCGGTCCAGCTGGTCCGCCATGTTGTCTATTTTACGTGCGTAGTTTCCTGCTTGCACCAAGAAATTCCTAATACCGCGAATAAACACTCCGGAAAATTTATTTCGGGTCGATCAGGAAATCTGTTGGTTTAAATGGAATGCTTAAGTTTGAATGTGTTAGCTCTGTTTTTAATTAAACCCTTTAACGGAAGCATTTTTACTTAAATTATCATAATTACAAGCACCATCAATAAACTGGCTCTGGCATTAACTAGAAACCAATATAAGGATGAGGATGGAACTGTCACTCCAAAAAACTCACTAGGACACATACTTGATGAGCAACAACATTTGTTGATGTCATTTTCATTGGAGACCTTATAGTCTTCTGGAGCGTTGAAGTGCTTAGACCTCAAGTCTTAAGGTTAGCGTCAATGATCAGCAAGACCATGACAGTAAGTGTGATCGAGATAATTTTCTGCGGAAATATACCGCGTCTTCTTGTAAGTATTAAGGTAAGGCAAGCACTGTAAGTTTCTCCAAAGGATTATTCTATGCTTACTGTGGAAAATTGTTCCCAACGAACAAATTGTACGTTTTCAGTTTGTTTTTGAGAGAAAAATTTTGCATTATCAGCAGAATGTTAGAATGAGATGCTCTTATCAAACGCTCAGCGGTGCAGGATGTAAATCTTTGTGCAACGTCGCAGGGTGTACGTCCTACTTTACAGCGGTGCCAGTAGCCTGCCGTTATGTCAGCTGTGTTGTGAGCACAACTCGAACATACAAGCAGTTGTGAAAATGTCCATGAACGCTTGAAATCGAACTTAGTCCTTTGCATGAAAGAGGCTAAGACGCAAAGGACAAAGTTCTAATTCAAGCTACGACAATTTCTCAACCGCTTGCGTGCTCGTGGTGACGTGCTCGAAAAAGGTAAATTCGATAATGCGTATGCATTTCTCCTAATAAGTCGCATTTAGGTGAACAACTCACGACTAAGTAACGAAGGAAGTTGCGGGGACTAGAGTGTGATCGAGGCGGTGCAGTGGCTTTGTACCTGAGTGGGCTGGCGAGCTAAATTTCTCTGACGAGCTAGGGATGACCATTTCTTTCACGGTTATGAGATGAGGTTCTGAGATTTAATGCTTTAATATATATGTTTCTGTCTAGACTACGTTCAAATTTCGCTTTCTTCCTCAAACTGCATTCTAAATTTTGAATTGGAAGTTTGAACCTATTAGTCATCTTCACGTTACCATACTGCAATTATTTTGGAACGGTCTAAGAAATTTTTATTTTTGCTAGAAATTTCAAAGTTTCCTCAGAGTATTAATGGAAGGTGTTTCTGATATTTCATTCAATTTATGTTCTCTGAGTTCCGAATTGCTGGGTCGCTTGGTGTTGCTGTTGGTTGGAAAGTGAGATCGGGCGAAGTTTTCCATCTAATTCTGAATGCTTTTGAGCTTCAGTGTTACTATGACCATGTTTTCTCGATTTGGTTCCAGGGAGTTCCAACCTGCTGGAGAAACTTTCCCTGCATTTGCCCCTGATGCTCGAAGAAGAAATGTCGGATTACGGCCCTGTGGATCGCACGGAAGTTTTTCTTCAGCTCGTTGTCGAGGTCGACAGTGGTAGTTTAATAGTTTAACTTAGCACCTCTCGTGTTATATTTACTACTGGTTTTATTTTTCACGTGAGTACGTGAAAAATTACTCATTAATATTTGATTTACTCAATATCCTGCTTTCTACTCACCAAGTGCCCCAAGCTTAAAGACTAAGTGTCATATTGGCTCTTAGCCTAATCAAATTTACAAAAAAATTAGCTTGTCAGACTACTGCATGTAAAATTGGTCATCTAATTGGTGAAACTGTTACCGGCGTAGATCATAGGCGAAATTCAGCGTGAATTCTTTCTCACCTCTCCGAACAGTTTTGTATTAATATCTTTCCTCACTATCCCTACAACCCGCGACACTTTCCTTAAACTAACTTAATCCTATTCATGAATTAATCTTTATCGAAATATTGAAAAACACTGGGAACCATTTCCTTGTCCTTGAGCCTAGCTAGACTTGTTTGCCTGTTGAGACAATCCTTGTAAAATTTTTTGAACTTGATGCATTTGTTCGACGTAAGTTTAAGTTTAAAGTTTTGAAGTATGATTGTAGGCCTACATTTTGTTAAGTTTGTAACATCAGCCCTCGTCCCACGGTCGGATCTGCTTCTCTGAGATTATCGCATCTTCCATTAATTTGTCCTGCATCGCTGCAGTATCAACCAGCTTAGTCAGGCGAATTCAGCGCACCAATGTTTAGTTTGTGTGATGCATAATTGACATTGATTTGAATTATTCATACGACACTTGACTCGTCAGATTTGCGGTGCATTCCGGTATCCATTGTTGACACTGATAACCTGCTCGGTCTCCCACTCCTCATAGCACTCTGTGTTCACGTAAAAATGCTTTTAAGGACGTGGTTTGCATGGAATGTTGGGCCTCAGACCGTTACCGAGATCACAAATAGCTCGAGTGGAAAGCTTGGTCAATTGTTAGAAATGTGATATCAACTGACTATCGTTCAGTCAGTCGTTCTATAATTGCATATCTTCGAGGTGTCTGGACTGGAAGACTTGGCAGCTTCTAGGAAATCTGATTTTACTTGATCATTATACAGTCAGCCATTCAATAATTTCATACCTTCGATGACATCCATTTTTAAATATAAATGTTTAATAGACTAGAGAGATGCGAGGAGAAAAGTTGTGCTGCAAGAAATGGATTCCGTATGAGCTCTGTGATACTTTCTATTTCTCTCGTAGCATAGTTATAGAGCTTTTTTGGTAACTTAGACCGACCAGGCTTCCTTTTTATGTAATTGTCAAAAAGCAACTACTTTCACAGATTTTTTAAAATAATTTTTGTTATGCAAATGAGATGAATAATTCCATGATGTACTGCTAGAAGAGTGGATTTGTCCATTCCCTGCCCAATGCTTATAACTTTTCTATTTGCTCCGCTAAGAAGTATACTTCGTTTCTAAGTGTCCCTTTTGAAGTTAATTTTGATAACGAGTGTAAGAAATGTTAAATTTAATATATGACTATTAAATCCTGCCAAAACGGGATTGATAATTCTTTTAAATGTTTTTGATTCGTATATAAACATATTTCATTCCTGGATTTGCTTTGAGCGTATAATATTTCTCTGAAATACATTGAAGTTAGTTTCTTGATACTCCCGTTTTTCGTCAGATTTTAGTTAACAGTAAACAAGAATGAATAATTTTTAAAAGCCATCTATAAAAATATTAAGTTACGCAAAGCATCTCACTTCGAGCCTAAGCACAATCAGTTCAAAAATTATCAAACTGCTGTATATTCGTTCACTTTGAAGCTGTGTTCGAAGTATGAATGCCTGTTTAACATCTTGCACATTTTGAACTTGTGTTGACTATGCCCTAAAAATAACAGCATATGAATAAACTGTTTTCGAAATGACACGAACGATATGGGAGTCATTCACCATGGGAAAAAGACAGAAACATGTTGAAAAAGATACGATGTTTGCATTCTAGATTATACTTAATCATTCACACCACCTTTCATTCATTGTACCACACTTAACCTAGTCTTTCATCAGCCCCTGAAGACTTACGTAACCTTTTGCTTTGGTGAGATTCAGAGTCATTTCACAGTCTGTGCCATCTCTTGCTCTGGTGTTTCACAAAGGAAACTCGTTCTAATCCACGGATAGCAAAGAAAATGATTGATTTCATTAACGCCGGTTCATCAACAGGAAAAATTTCATTTTGGTATAAGTAGGATTTCTCGGTATATCAATAGTAGTGATCATATAACTGGTCTTTCGGATATCCATTTTAAATCTGCAACTATACGCTTGCGGCCACTGGTCACGTATACGTGCAGCTACTCCCCACACAAATAAACACTGCTGTGCAGTATCACTCCGCAATTCACAGCTGCAGCCACACGCCCTCCTCCAGAGCGCGCTCGGGATCAACGGATGCACTCGGGACCAACTCAGCAGAGCGAGCGTCGCACAAGGCGAGTCCGAGTAGAGCATCCCTCGCGGCGCTCTAAATGCAGCATCAAACTTACTGGCTACGGCCGAGGTCGATGTGTTCACTTCCGTGGATGCTCTGCTTGCTTGAAACGTTTAAAAGAAATGCGATGGCGGCCACCAGTGTTGGCGTGTATCCACTATTACAGCCTGCTATAGGGAGACACACCTCAATATCTTTAGAGAGAGTTACAATATGTATGAACTTTTCGGACAAGGAAATTCAAGAAGAGTGATCACTCCACCTCTCTCTTAAACAAACTCGGCAAGAGTCCAATTCATGAAAGATTCCTCACTCATAAAGCTCAGAACGTATTTTCCGTTTTACATTACTCTTAGAGCAATGCTGATATTGTATCAGGTCTTTCCATAAGTTCTGTCCGTTTATTACTAGTATGATAAGGAGAGTAAAAACATGTCAAGTAAGACTCATTTATTCAATAACATATTCTTCATCGTTAGTAATAACTTCTGAACGCATACTAACCAATTTTTTAACGCCTCATGCATAGAACTCTGATTTTTCAATAAAAAACTGCAATTTGTTTTCTGTGTTGTTTTTTGTGTTTCAAAGTTTTTCCCCTTCAATGATTGTCTGGACACCTAAAGAGATGAAAGTCTAAAGGAGCAATATATGTAGAACAGGGCGGATGCATCAATGTTTCCCATTTCAACGTTTTAATTGTGTCCAAAGTCATTTGTGCAGTATGCGGATAGGCATTGTTGCGCTGAAGGATGACGCCCTTTTGATTGACCAAAGGTGGGCGCTTCTTTTTTAAAGAGGTATTTAGTTTTTGCAACTGTTGATATTACAGTTCTGCAATGATTGTTTGGTTGTTTTCAAGAAGTTCGTAGTGAATAATTTCTCTCATATCGCACTAAGCACACTATAAAAAAAATCGGGTGTAATCCTGGTTTTTGTTGTGATTACACTTTTGCGTCAGTAGTATATAAAGAAGCCTACAAACACAGTTTAAGCTTATTGGAGAAATTCAGCAATTGAAGAACCATTTCCAAAAGACCACAAACCCATGTTTTTCTACAAATTGCCTTATAGGCTATGTTAAATACTAATAATATATCATCATTTTGCATAATTATATTTATGAACTAACTTAAATACTAAAAATAAGTTATCATGGTTCTATATCTTGAATTGCAGATAAAAAAAAATGATTTCCAATGAAAAATCAAAACAAATACACAAGGGTGGGCAGCGATAAATTTTGCGATAAAGCGATAACGATAAAGCTATAATTTTTTCGCGAAATCCTATAACGATTTAGCGATGAATTTCCAAAATCTCACCAAACGATGAGAGATAAATCCTGTGTTAAATCTAAACATACTCTATTTTTGCAACTTATGCAGTTAAAAACCTCATTTTTACACTTAGAAGACCATATGTTACTCAACTGTCCTCTGGTTAACTTACCAGGGCATGAGGGAACTCGAGCGGGAGATGGTGGGAATGTCTACAGATCCCCAACTCCTGGAAAAGTTCCGCTCCCTTTCCTGAGTCACATCACTGCTGCTGGCCTCCAAGTTGAAAAAGGTATCTACTGTCCTCTTGCCTGACATCTTGAAACTCACTAATCACTAAATTCACTATTCTCGAACACTGAAGCGCGTCCGTCGCGACAATAATTAGTAACTCAAAATAAAAGCAAAAACTTGAACGATTTCCTGGAAATGAAAAGTTAAAACACAAAATCACAGTTTTCAGCCTTAGTTTTGGACCATCTTAGTCATACCATGATTTCCGGTCCTGAAATCATAGTACGACTAACTAAGGCTGAAATATGACGGTTTCGTGGTGCTGGACAGATCCAGTGGTACCGCTGACTGTAGATGATTTTGACGAAACGTTGTCATTTGGTCTCCGTTTGCCGGCGGCCTTAGTTTTTTAAGAATTTTAGCAACAGCCTTGTCTTTGTTGAGATTTTTGCTTCTTCATCTTTTCCTAATATTGGAAATGCCACCGCCTCTCGATAGTGCAGCCTTTCCTCGTGGTACTCCAGCTGTCCTCTTTGCCACGCTTGTCGGTTGACACGTTATCTTTCCGCCAAGGGACCTCTTGTTAAAAATTATGCTGCCTGCAGTGTGAAGAAAAGTTGCTAGTTCAGATTTAGTTTTAATTTTTCTCAATCTCAACTTGAAACACTACAATCCCTCTCTAACCTAAGATCAATCTGATGAATCTAGAGTATTTTTGAAAAGTTCCTATGTCGAATCTGGCTCAGATGAAGTCTCTTTAGAAGTGTCCGGCAGTTTAGAGTCAATAATGTCTACTTCCACACGCACTGGATCCTGGGTGGAAACTACTTGCTCCAATATCAGCAGCTTTAGGTAGATAATTCCTAAGAGTAGATATACGGTCACTGTTTCTTTTATTTTGAAATCCTTAAAGAAGTCATCTGCAGGCAGTTGTTCTTCTCCGACTGATACAACAGCAAGATTTCTGCACTGCGAAGAGCAGTTGCAGAAGTTCAGTGGAAGACAACAAGCGCTGTACATGCAACTAGGTGCTTGCATGCACGACCTATCGATCCGTCAGGGCAAGTGCCAACTCCAATTGTGAGATCTACCTTGTACACAGCTTCCTCGGTTGAGCTCAGCACTACAAACGTGCAGTTTTCAGCCTCCTTAATCTACGAGATGGCAGTCACGGAATGGTGCTTGCATTATTTTGTGTGTTGTTTTTCTTTAGAGCAAAATCCAGAAGGCGCTGTTTGAAATAGTCGTTGTAGATCTCTGCCATGACAACTAGCAGCACTGCAAGGTTGTAAACTTTGTTTCGGAGCACTTTAATAGTGAAAAGAAGGATGTACAGTAGCTAAATATAATGGTATCATATGTAATATTGTAGTCTTTTCATCTAAATAAACATGTAGTTTCGATAAAGAATGATCTGTAGAATGGCGGTATCTGTCATGCGTCACAGGTGCATGCCAGATCTGGCATCTGGCGGTAGCTGGCGTGCATCACAGGTGGTCGTGATAGATTGGGAGCAGCACATAGCTTATGCCCCGTACACCGCCTGGTCACATCAGGTTGCCGAGTTACAAAGAGTCTGCAACCTTCCACTGTACTATGAATTTAATTTTCAGATTTGATACAAACGTGCAACTGTTCCATCAACATTTCCCTTTCTACGCAGGTACATTAATCGCCTAAAACCTAACTTCGTTGGTAGCCGGTGCATAAGCGCTGAATATTTATTATATAAAAATTTTTCAACTTGGAATTATTCGCAAACGGGAGACTTTTAATATTTTTGTTGCTCGTCAAAATCGCTTTATTTTACGATTTTCTATGTGTAGTTTCATTTTTTACCATTATTTCTGAAACACCCTATATATATATATATATATATATATATATATATATATATATATATATATATATATATATATATATATATATATACAAATAAAAGTCACTTTAAGCTTCTTTGTGTGTGATATGGTTCTGTCTTTTATTCTCGTCTGAATTTTCAATTATCAATACAATAATATGTACTTGACACTTTCTTATATGAGTAAACGCCCATGTTTTTTTATTTCGTATTTTTGGTGCAATTTGGAACGTTTCCAGCAAGAAAATTTGTACTACCGAATAAATGCAACAATTATTACAGTTGAGATAGTGCACTGCTCTCAGTTACAATATGTGTGTGACTAAGTGAACCTTTTGCTAGTGTTGTATTATTATTTTCAGTGCAGCTCGTTTGCATTGTATTTTATTTTTTTTCGTGTGTCCCAATGCCGACATTGATTACCTTAAAGCATTTCCAAACCTTTCCTAAGAAGAAGCAATTAATTATATTATGCCGAGAAACAGATACTATTCCAGTTTTTAAAATGGTAAAAATACAATTATAAAAATTCCCATTTCAGCGTACGCTCACTTAGAAACTGGGGAGTGATCATAAGATAAGAATTAAACATGAAAGTGAAAAGGTGATGTACAATATAACTCTTAAAGAACCAAACAACATTCAAGAAATAACTTAAGAAATGAGCAGAAATTTTCATTTTTAATAGATGTTAACTTGACCTAGAGTCCAGGTTGTAAGCAAAACAAACAGATCAATTTGATATACATAGGTACAACATATTGCTGCAAAAACAACAACTAATATTCCAGTTATTAAAAACAGAATAAGCTTCCTGAATTTTCTTTATCAATGGTGATAACATAAATAACCTGAAAACTAGAAGTCTTTATGTATCAGACCAAAGCTTCAGGTTCTGGCAAAGACTAGTCATTATCAATATATCATAACCTAAAGATCAGAAATATTCATGATCAAAACATAACTTTAGGTTCCTTCTAAAAGAGCACTTCATAAGAAAAAGCTCGATAGCCCGTGATATTGCTTTAGTGTAAAATTCACTAACGAGTGGACGTGTCCTTAGGATTGTTGTCGTTGCTGGAGTATGTAATAATTTGATTCTATAACGAGGTCCTGAATTTTATATCTTGAAGAACACTCTTCTGTGCAGAAAGTAATTCAACTTTATAATTTATGATATAAAACAGCTTTTTGCCGATAGTAGGCAACCACAAGACCTTTTTTGTGCAATATTCAGAAATAGACCTCACAGCTATGATTTTACTTGCCATGGCCAATTGAAAATCACAGTGATGGCACTGCAGGACAGCATTTGGTTTTAAGAATTCTTCCATGTTCGATTTTTCTTCGCTATTTCAAGTTTTTGTTCCATGCTATAGTTTGAGAATCGGCTTGCACGGAGGGTCATAAAAACTGCCCATTCCGGCCTCACCAGCAGACTCGCCTTGAGTGAAGATGCTCTGAGGCGTGCATAGCTCATCGAGTTACCGAGACTTGCAGCTCGCTTCTTCCATTTTTCGTTTAACGAAACTTTTTTCTTGTGAGGTTTGAAACTAAAATTAAAATATTACTGAAATATTTGCCATATATCTCTGTAAGAAACCTCGAGGAACTCTTCACAAATCTACACAGCGACTAAAAATGTAACGAGAAACGCCGGAAAATTAGTACACTTAATTCAAGAGCTTTTAATTTTTTCACACAATCAATACAATAAATACAATAAACGAAAATATTTTTAACTGAATGAATTTTCCGTTAAAAAGTGTTTAACTTGTAAAGAAAGCAGAATATTTTGTCTAGACTGGCCGGAACCCGTGCATCAAACGATAAGTGTGAATGGAACTTATAACACTGGAGAATATAGTTTTGGTTGCATGAGTTCTGATACTTGATTATAGTGGATTTGGCGTCACTGATTCCGAAAAGATTTGTTTGCGAAGATCAAGTCTAGTTTTTATGCTAGGCGACCGTGTTTTTATTTTAATACAGAATTCTCAATAAATTTAATATTACAGTGCGGGTAAATGAAAGCCAATCGCTAGAAGAAGTAATCATACTTTTTTTACATATTTAAGAAAGCTGTTTAAGAAACAATGGCTTCTCAATTAAGTAAAAGGAAATGTGTGACGCGTCCGGATGCGTTCTGCTACATATGTGTAACATTCACAGTTCCAAATCAAAAAAAAATATTAGTGAATTTGTGAAGCTAGCTTTTTTTTTTGAGTGAAACTTGAAGATCAAGATGAACCTTGGGCACCACAAAAGGCATGTCATTCCTGCGAAGAAAACTTATGTCAATAGGCTAAAGGAAAAACTAAAATAAAATTAGGCATTCCGATGATATGGCGTGAGCCACGAGAGCATGACAAAGACTGTTACTTTTGCCTTACTGATATTATTAGTTTTACTGGTAAATCTCGTCAGCTTATCACATACCCTAGTCTAAATTCAGAAGTCAGACCTATGTCCCATTCAGAGGATGTTCCAAAACCTATCTTCACTCAACTTGCTTTTCTTAACTCTGGCAGTGAATATGACACAGGTTAACAGAAGAATCAACTAACAGAAAAAGTGACTCAGATTTTTTAAAGGAGTGATGGGAGCTACAGGTTATGTTCCGAAAGAGTGGCGCCTCTTCATAGATAGCTCGAAGCGGAGTCTGAAATGTGTTTTATTACTCATAGGCAACATCTTTGGTGCAATACTAATAACACATATGAACACATCAAAACAGTAGTGGAGCTACTCAAAAACGAAGAACACAAATGGATCATTTGTGTTGACTTTAAAATAGTCACTTTTTTATAGGACATCAATATGACAACACTAAATTCCCTTGCTCTTTGACTGTTCCAAGTATTTGTATGGTGTATTCCCACGAGTAACGACAGAAAACCTCAAAGCAGGTATTTTCGGCGGCCCTGAAGTAAGAAAGCTGATTAAAGATCAAGCTTTCACATAATCAATAACTGATGTCGAGAAAAATGTATGGAAAGCATTCGTTCCCGTCGTAAGGAACTTTCTTGGAAACAGGTAATCAAAGGAATATAAAGAGCTAGTTCAATCTTGATATGAAGTTTCCAGGTTTTAGGTTGCAGCATATTAAGATACATTTCTGTAACAGCCAAATTGAACCATTTCTAGCAAACTTGGAGAATGTGATTGATGACATCCTTCATATCCTTCTGAACGCTTTCACAAGGATGTCAAAATCATGGAAGATTGATATCAAGGTCGCTAGGACGTTCACCTGATGGCCGACTATTCCTGGAGCATTAAAGCGCGACTGCTCAGAGAAGCGATATTCAAGAGTCTAGGCGATCCTTTAAACGCAAGTTTCTGTCTGAATAAATCTTTATTCTTTGCTTACGCAACTACTGAATCTACAACTTGTTTGCCAAGGTGAGCAAAAACACTTATAATTTAATTCTCCATCTATGTAACTGGTTTTGAATCACATTAATTTATACTAGCTTAGAATTTTACCAGAAGTATCAAGTTGTCTATCTATTTATTGCCAGCAGTAAACGGGAGGTAACTCTTTGCAAAAAACCTGATCCTATAGAAAATAACTCATGCCATATTAGAAATCAGTGACCCCAATTTTTCCAGGCACATGTTTCAAAGTGTGTGCAACTGACAAGAAGTGGAATTTTGTTCCCCATTGTTATTGACCCGGGGTATGAATATTTTTAAGAGATGCTGTACAGTTGAGAACAACTTACAAGGATAAAAAGGAAATCAATGCACAACTGTTAGGACAACGCTAAGATGTGTCGACTAGTGCCTTTGTAATACAGGATGGAAAATAATTCTTTTCGCAAATAGCTGAGATCGCGTATCACCGATACTAGCGAAACATACTTCTATATCGAACTTGAAAATTTCGTTAGCTTGTTTTGACAGCTCAAAATTTCAGCGCTTGAAATCAGCTCGAAATCCCCAAAGCTTGTAATCAGTTCGAAAACATGAAGAAAATTAAAAAATATCGCCGAACCGAAGACCTGTATAAAAAGATAACCTCGCCATAATAAATAATCAGTTAGCAACTGACTTCTCTCTTATCCTTGAAAAATCAGGAAGATTCCAACGGAAAACAAGCCTCAGAAAATACGGCCCTCAGAAATCCCTAAGACAAGGACTTTAATGAAACGGTGACGCCGAACAGGACTCGCCTACGAAATATCTATCAACCGGCATCCGAATAAGGATTTGCCCACAAAAGACTTATCAACTGGCGCCCAAGAAGGGATACGCCGCCTAACTATTTAACAACAACATTATCTTGAGCTTGAAATACTGTCCACTTACCCGAAGCTCAAATTGTGCCATTTTAAGTGTAACGTCAATATTGTTTATGACATAATATCTCTGAACTACGTACCCATGAATAAAACGATGCTGATTTTGATTTTGCTGGAAGTTTATGATTTGTCCTTGGCTGACGCAATCGGTTGTGAGGCGTTGAATGGCTTCTTTTCACAGCTGCAGCTTTCACAGTCAGGACAACCATGGAGCTTTGAAACTCAAATTCCCTTTCAGGCTCTCAACTCATTTCTTGACGACGCTTCAAACTAACCCAAGTACTCATACTAAATGGATCAGTGAGACAATGAATGAATTTTTCTTAGGTTTTTCGTAAAAAGAAATACGATAAACTTAGCTTGTTGCGATTTACTTGTTTTCCACTCGCAATTTGTGAAAGTCTTTTCTTTCTTTTTAATGCTATTAGCACGTGCATTTCATTCATAGGTTTTGTCAAGCTATCTGTACGACATGTGTCAGAAAACTTGTCATATTGTCCGGCAGATTACCTATTATATGCAATCATGAATTAAATCTTTTGAAGCAACTCATTTAATTCGTCCGTATTAAAATGTTTCGTCCGTAGTATTTCTAAGAATTTCATGAGCATGTTGACCCCGTATTGGGAAGTACAGGGGTTGGACAAAATAATGAAAAACCTATTATTTTGGAATCTTAATTTTTGAACATATAGTGAACGAATAAAAATTGAACATATTTGAATGTTTTATTGTTAATTATTGTAGCTATTTGATATTTTATTCATATTAACTGTTTTTCTACAGATTTTTAATACGAAAATTTGGTTTTAACATTATTAAAATGGCTGATTTCTCTGACTTTCAAAGAGACTGAATTGTTGGTGCTCGTACGGCAGGTGCTAGTTCAACTGAAACTGCCCGAATGCTTGACGTTTCAAGAGGTACTGTCTCAAAAATAATGACTGACTGTCATTGAAAGAAAATGAAAAATGTCCTCAGAAAAGCACATGTGAGGAATAATGGCCTCAAGCCCTCACACAATCGAGTTAAGGAAAGAACGAGTTTCGCAAAGATTTAATTTAGAACGTAATAAACTGCAATGGCAGAGTAACAGATAATAATTAAATTGCGGTCAGCGCCTTAACAGCGAGACCTATTAAGGTCACAGGCAGAGTATGCCGTTTAATTTTTATTAGAGAGTTACATTTAAAATTTTTAAGGATACACGTTTATTGCTTTAAAATGGGCAAAATAACCCAATTAAAATTGACAGCCAGGGTAGTTAATTTCCGTTCTACCACTCCGGCAAGGTCGAAGGGAAAGCCAGCTCGGAAAGGTAGGTTCGTAGCTTGAGGTCCGAAAGGCAGGTTCAGAGCGTAAGTTGAAGGATTAGGTGAGACAGTAGTAGCGTCAAAGTGGCAAGACACCGTCACGCAGGGAGATCGGCCGCAGAAGGTAGACTGCCGCGCCTTTAAAGAGATTTTAAGGAATCCTCTCAACACCAGGGAGTGGAACGGATGGGCCACCAACACTCGGCACCAGCTGGAGGACAATTCAGAAATAAATGAACGAAAAACTGAAAACAAACGAGACAAACTAAACAAACGAGATCAAGTGCAAATTTCAACAGTAGCCAAATAATTATTTCAATTTTAATTACCTAAGTTCAATCCCTCAATGGAGCAGACTGCAGACAAACAAGGGGAAGAACCGGAGCTGCGACGATGAGAAATACTGCAGAAAAGAATTTACCTAGTATTAGAACAAGGACTAACGACCGATACCTAAAGCTGACGAAACAAGTCGACAAGTTCAAAGAATTTCACGAAATACGACTAATAAGACTGATTATACAATAAATAGACAACAATACACACCTGAGCTTATAAATGGCACTCAGTGTAGGAACTTTTAGGCGAAGAATTAATTATGGAGAAATTAAGCAGAAATCAGTAGTAGGAAAGTGTCAATGACGTGAAAGATAGTAAGTATAGTAAGAGGTTCAAATGCGTTAGAAATAAGTTAAATGAGCGCAGGTCGATACCAGGTCGCTTGCGCAACCTAGAAACTAGCAGAACCGCACTCTTTTAAGTTAATGTTTAGCTGTAGTTAAAGGCCAACTGGCCGAGTTAATTGCCAAGGACACTTAGAGAATTTAAGCAAAAAGTAAGCAACTTAAATTAAAGAAAGAAATCATTCACACAAACAAAAATTCATTAAAGAGATAACAGACACAGGAAAAATTATTAGCAAAAATTAATTGCCCCAGTTCCAGCCAAGTACAGCCTCCTCCATCACCGTCCCGTCTCAAGAGGTGTAGAACGCAGCGTATGCCACGACGCAGCCCGATGCTCCAACGTACTCCATCCAACGAAGGCACCGAACCAGCCTCATCCAAGCCAACACACGATCCTTACACTGGCTGCATTAAAAACCACCAAGGTAACCTTCCACGGTTAGTACGTGAAGGAAGTTCAAAGTATTCTAAAGAGTTTCAAAGGGATTCTAAAGCCCATATTAGACGGTGAACAAAGCTGTGAACTTTCGGGTACGAGAGATGCGCTCTCTTCTTCGAAGTCAGGCAGCCGCCGTAACAAGCACACAACAAAGTTATTACACGATACTGTGTTGGCCAGTCACCGACACAGCGCTCAGTAGCGTACGAAAATCGGACGGGGGTGGTTACGTCATAATGGTGCTCTCTTAGAATGCGAAGGACCTACAGAGCATACGAATAAAACTGTAAAATCGGATTTGTTCTCATTATTGTATTTACCAATATACGTCTTTCTAGTCACGTTAATTTTCTTCATTTAATTTTCAGTTATTCAATATTAGAAAATGATCAAATAAATGCATTGAAAGTATTTTAGGGGTTCTGATACCGGCAAAATATATATGCCATCTAAAAAAAGAACTATGAAATTAATATGGATTAATATCAACGTCATATATATTTGATTAAAAACTGGTTGGGAATGCGTTGCGCCCGTGAATGCAACTACGCTTGATTGCGATTAAAGTTTTTTTTGCTCGGTGGAAAGCAGATTGATTATCATAAATATGAAAAACCATCCAATGCTGGAAATACTGAGGCACTTGTACACATAATTGCAGAATGTGCGTCGGTACAAAGAACTCTAATTTCAAAAGCAGGTACCATCATAAATAATATTTCATCATATATTAAAATATCACTGATATTAGTGAAGAAATGTCTATCTCGATATTATTTTTAAATTTGGTTCGATTATTTAATGCTTGGTTTAGTCATCAGGCTGACATACAAACTGTAACACTGTACTGATTGTATTTTTAACAATAATAAATATGAGTATTAGACAAAAGAATTGAAAATTTTTCCATAGCGGCATAGTATAAATTTGTACTTGAACACTTACTCTCCTGAAAAAGTATAAATAGCGTAAACCATGAAAATTTCCGTCAGTTTTTACTTCTGCAACTCAGGGCATTGCAAATTATTGTAACTGAAATCGCGCTACTGTGATTTCGTACTTCCGAAAAAATCATAACAGTAATTTTTATGCAGGAAGCAAGAGAAGTAATAATACATGTGGAAGAATTTATTTGTTACTTTGATCGGGCTGAGAATGAAGTATTTCATACAATGATGAAGAAGAGGCGCGATTAATGTCACCTTCGTATAAGAATGGGAAACTATTTGGAATGGGAATCACAATTTGGGAATACCATTTCGTCAGTTCCTGTACCTAATTTCTGGGAATCTTTTTAGTTTTGTTTTCCCGCCTGAAGTGTATTTATTTATTCTTTGTTTTCTCAGGAGTTAATTCAATTTCTGGCTTCATTTCTTTCAAGACCTTGTTCAGTACTATCATTCGTTGAATTCAATCTTTATACTCATTACTTATCTCTCTCCGTAAGCATGGGTGCGTTCTTAGAACTTTTATGAATAATGTGGTCGCCCGACTGCGCCAGACAGCAAGGCGGAGGTGAAGGGAGAGGACAACTAATTGCAGACATCCTTCATATACGAAGTCTCACGGACCACTGAGCAGTACTGGGCTACTGGCACAGCGTCTCCATGAACATGTTCAACCTATCGCGCAGAGACCGATCAGAAAAGTTCACACTCCTGTACGCTGCCACAACGCGAAAGAGAGCAGAGTTGCGACAGAAAGAGAGGAAATGGGTGGAGCTAGCGCTGCCGCGCACAAATGTTCACAGCTTTGTTCACCGTCTAATATGGGCTTAAGGAGTTCAAAAATATTCTCCCAAAACCTCCTGCCACAACGACCCACCTCAGCTTCGACCCGACCGGAACAGCCAACCTCAGACTCGCAGAACAACGCTCCCGGCAGACGCACACAAGACGTACAATTTTGAGGAATTATTTCCGATACACAAGTCTGGCCGAAAGTAGAAATATTCTGAGAGAGACCGTAGCACTCTAATGGTGGGTTCACATTGACACTCTTTTCACCACACTGAGCGTCACTTCAGCGGGCACATACACTGTTGCCGGGCTAGCAGGCGGGCAAAGTGAGGTTCACTTGGACATTCTCCCTAGCCATTCTTTGCCGCCGCCTGCCCGTCAATCACTTCATCTACAGATGAGCCGTAGCCTGCAGCATGTCATCAGTAGGGATGTGACATTGAACATATTGCATATATATGCTTTTGAGTATATTTTAGATAGCATAAAATATGCCCGCAAGTATATATGCAGTGTGCGCATATCGCATATTTTCCTCGGAACAGCATAAAATATGACGAACATGCATAATTAACTGTAAGTGGCAGTAATCTGAAACCTAGTAAAACTTTCCCATTACTTTTAAATTATATTCTTTTTTTCATCCAGTTTTATTTAATTTTTTTGTATAATTGGATCAATTTTGTAAATTGAAATTTTTCGTAAATCAATAATAATTGTAAGTTGCGACAGATACTTCAAAAGTTTACTTCAATTTTGCGGGAATTAGCTCAAGTTTTTTTTAGATATAGTTCCTTATGAAGTGTATTTGAGATTAGTGCGGCTAGTAGTGATTTACAATAATGCCGAAGGTGAACAAGGAGCATCATTTTTAGAACACTTCAAGGAAATTGAAGATTTTCAAGCCGAGGAAGAATTTCTCTATTGCATTTATTGCGAGAAACAGGCGAAATATAAAACTTTTTTCTCACTCAGTACACGTGAAAGAAGTTTTGCGTGGTTCAAGGTTTAAGTTTCCAAATATTATCACGTAGAACCATGTTGGGCTTAGTGCACACTTTATCAAATTATTGTTACCGAAGGATATGAATTGCTCTTGCATAGCAACACAGGGACTTCCTACTTCGAGAGCAAAAAAATTAATGGATATCGTATAGGAAACATTGAAGAACAGATATGATAAAAGGTATTATCAAGAGTTAAAATGCATTTTGGTGATAAACGAAGGTTTTGAAAAAATAAAAACAATCAACTCAATTTTGACTCGTGAGATCTCTGACGCAATGGATGAATCCATTAAGGAATATTCACCTTCCGAACTAACTTGCTTCACTTTCGCTCCTCTTGTTTCTTGCGATGTCGAGTGGAAGTTTTCGCTGCATAAAACTTTGCTGGCAGATAATCGTAGAAGATTTGTTTTTGAAAATCCAAAATACCACGAAGTTGTCAAGTGCAACCCTCGAATTTAATGCTAAAATATATTCCTCGTTTAAAAGAAGGGTTAACAAATAATCCTTGCATTCATGAAAAACATTATATGTACTTCAAAATCAAACTTGGATTAGATCACTTTTTTTTTCGTTCGTTATCATCGTCCTTAATTCGTTCAGATTAGAATTGGTACTGTTTCCAAATATTTATGTTCAGATAAGTTATAAAACTTAGTTGAGAATTGTATGCACTTAATGATTAATAGAAAATTATAAAATAAATAAGTTTTTCCGTGTATGAAGAAGTACACTGTATCCTGTATCATTGATTCTGCGCAATCTTCCTCACAAAAAATATAAATTTGGAACTATTCATGTGAAGCATTTATATTGAAACATGTTTCTGCTTAGCATGTAATATGCGCTTCCACAATTATGCATAGAGTGTAGCATATATGCATCGAGTTTTTCTACATATGGTTTTACTAGCATAATTCTTGCCGAAGCCTTCATATTTTATGCTGCATATGCGCTACAAAAATTAGCAAAAACAAGAACATTAAAGAACGTGCAATCAATGACATACGAAATAAATTATTAGCGCTATTCTACTAATCATCTGCCCTCCTGGCGAGAAGTACTAAAGCGCGGAGCGCAGTACCTCCCAACGTAGCGTCTGGATTGCAACTGAGCAGTGTGAGCAACCAGGGCTACTAGCAGGGCTTCCATGCTCGTCAATCTTTGTACCCTAGGCTGGCATGTATTTTACCCTAGAATGCTCCTTGATTACCCTAGAAAATATAAATTAGGGCAATCTTATAATGACCGTATACTTTTTAATAATAATACTGGCTTTGCCTTTAACTAAGTCGCATTGACAGCTTTTTTAAAGTTCCTGGGGATATGTTGATTAAGGAATTATTTTTCTGAGCACCTTGATTTTGAAAATGTGTAGAAAATGACATTATTCCATTAAAATTACAAAATACATTTCAGATGCGGATCTATAAACACCTCAAACAAAGACACAAAGAGTTGTGGCCGACGAAATTGAAGCCCAGGTTTACATTACTAGTGTTCACAATACATAAAGTATAATTGTAAAAAACCAAGTAAGAAAATTTGGGATGAAAAATGCAGACCTACGTAATATTTTTTCCGCTTCTTGTGTTGAGTCTTTTGACCGATCCAAAACAAATAAAAAATAAATGAACTCTACGTACGTTGTTATGTATAGCCTTAGGTCTTTATGCAAATAATTTTTAATCTCCAGGAAGCTATATTACTCACATAAAAAGTAAAGTTCTGGAAATACATAGTACAAACTAAAATCCACAACATAATAAAAACGTTTTCATGTTTTTCACATTTTATGTTCCTAATGTATTGGCATTGCTGAAGATTCTGTGCACATGACATTTTTTCACGTCATTAATGGCGCTACTGAAATTTGACTTAATTAGGACATTAGAGACAGTAAATACACTGTATGCATCAAACCACTCAAGGTTTCATTCTTCAAGCTGGTTCTTTGAAAAGTTTTCGTCAAATTAAGGAGGTTATCTGAACGGTTTTCTGTTTATGAACCGATTGATCCGAAATTTGGCTAGAATGTGTAATTTTTTAAAAGAAACACATTTCACCTGTGTAACTTTTTCGATTTTAGCCTTAGTTTATCAGAAAATAGGCAATATTAATTATTTATGCTCTATTATGGAAAATTTCAAAGGAATAGAAGTCAACAAGTTTTCAAGCTTGAACAAAACTAAGGGTAGTTTTTGAATCCTTGAAATATTTCTGACAAAGTAACAGAGCAGAATTTTCCATTTTCTTTTTATTTTGTTTTTATATGTGATTTTCCATCAGTGTTTAGAATATAAAACATTTTCGTTTTGGTAGAATGACAAAAAAATTGAATGTAAACATTTGAAAAATCAATGTTAGACTTTTGGAAATGTGACAAGGATTCCAAAACTATCTTTTTTTTCTTGCATGAAAACTCATTGACTTCTATTCATAAATAGGTAGAAAATTTTATTTCCACGAAGCAGGCGAAAAAACGAGAATTTTGTAGTGAAATGTGATATAACACTAATAGTTTTACTTAAATCCTTTATTCACATTGTATTACCATCTACAAATACTATGCATGCGTAATTACATATCTTTACTGTGAAAAACATATTATATGTATAAATTACACGAATGAAATATATTTAACTCTCATTATATTTCTGTAGATACGGTAAACAAAACCAAAGACAGTTTTGGAATGCTTGAAACATTTCTGAAAAACTAGCGAAGCCAGATTTTCCATTTTCTTTTTGTTTTCTTTTGATACTGGGGGTTAAAAATTTATGATTTTTGACCACCAATCCTATAGACCTTTCTTGGGGGGGATGTTTTAGTGCCATTAGACCCATGAAATTTTAGGGTGCAATAGCCCACTACCTAAGGATCCTTTCTCAGCAAAGAAAAAATTTTATCATTAAGACCAAAATAGCTCAGATGGCCCCCTTAATCAACGAAAGCATTTGAAAATAGGAGGAGCAACAACGTTTGAATTATAGTTTTAAGATTTGGATAGCATGATAGCCACAGGCATATTTACGCATACGCGCTGTTTCCCAGTAATCAACGGCTGATATGACTGGTGTCGATTGTTCATCCAAGTAATAATGTTTTTGCCACTCTTCATCAAGAAATTTTTTATCGACAAACTTTTCTATTGGGGAAATTTCGTCTAACATATAAGACAAAGACTTTGCATCGGTGTTGAGCATTAAGCGGATTTAAACAGCGGGTCATGTTCAGGATCCTCGACGAAAAACCGTTTTTAGATTTGTGAAACTTCTTCAACCAAGAAGCGCCTACAATTAGGAAAACACTTTCTCTTGTGAAGTACATAATGCCAGTTATCTCTGACATCGTTTCAGTGGCTGTCATCCCAATGTTGTGTATACCTTTTTCACCTACTGACACTAAAGCACTAGCGAACGTTGGATGGGATGGATTCAGCAAAGAAATGAACGCATTCATCACAAAAGCAACACGCATAAAATCCGAACAAAAACTCTTAATCAGGCTGCAAATTTTGTTCCCAGATTGAAGATACTCGAATAGTCAGACTGAAACAGGTATTCAAAGCGTTTCATTTCCCCAAATTATAATCTAAGAGCTTCAAATAAGCGAGGGTTGGGTTGTTGTAGAAAGCATTGGCTATCATATCATTTTTCTGGGTTGGATCGTAAAACGATAACTCAACAAAGTGTGAGTACATCCCATTGCCCCAGCAGTCGTCGTACACAAGCTTGTTAAGAAACTACTGCACTCCGCACATTGCGAAAAGAACCGCAACTTGTTCAGTGGAACACGTTGACTTGTGCTATATTTATGAATCAACTGTCCATAGGATCCATCTTTGAGTTAGTGAAATGTGATATAACACTAATAGTTTTACTTAAATCCTTTATTCACATTGTATTACCATCTACAAATACTATGCATGCGTAATTACATATTTTTACTGTGAAAAACATATTATATGTAATCGCTTAAATCGACTGGGAGGTAATACAAAAAAAATAATTTTGCTCAGATAGCGAGTTCAATGACAATTTAAGGGTAAGAAGTTAACATTGTTAAAAAATTGTGTAAAAAATTACCATCTACAAATACTATGCATGCGTAATTACATGTTTTTACTGTGAAAAACATATTATATGTAATCGCTTAAATCGACTGGGAGGTAATACAAAAAAAATAATTTTGCTCAGATAGCGAGTTCAATGACAATTTAAGGGTAAGAAGTTAACATTGTTAAAAAATTTAAAAATTTAAAAATTTAACTGGCATGGAACCATTTAATTCTTATTTGGGTTGTTCAACTGTAGTTATTGACAACCTTCATGTTTTCTTATGACTTTTACTAACCAGATTTGATATATAGATTTTACCCTAGATTTTGCATTTTTTCCCATTACCCTAGACTGTACCCTAGGAGGGGTCTGATTACCCTAAACTAGGGTAATTACCCTAGGAGTGGAAGCACTGGCTACTAGCCTACTACCCATGGAGCTAGGATATATGGAGGGAGCATAGCCGATTCCAATCGGGTTCAAATTAGCTGCAAAAGTTGGGAGACTGGGGCATTGGCAAGGCCCCACACGTGAGCCAACCACAGACGCTTGGCTGAAGTTGGCTCCTCCTCGCCTCCTCTACAACTCGTTCATTTGCCAAAGCAAGATTAGTACCGCTCCACAAATCGAAGGATGAGGTGCGCGTGCAAGTCGCTCTCTAATTTGTTATATTCAAGGGCCTGCAATCTTTACAGTTTTCAACTCTTAATGTATCTTTGCTAGTAATTTTGATATTATTAAGTGTCCTCGAGTGAGGAAACACAATTTATTATCTTTCGGAGTCTTAGAATCCCAAATTAATGATTACGATAAACTCAACAGCTGGATGAGCAATCAGCGAGCATGTGCGCACCCTAACGTAGTTAGTAGGTAACTGACTTCTGTGCTGACGTCACACTCGCGAGACGGCTATTGGTTACCACAGACAGAGGAGAAATCTCAAAAACTGGTTCTCTTCACAGACGGCTATGCTCCCTCCATATATACTCCCTCCACGCTACTACCCATGGTAGACTAAAGGAGGTACCGTCACTTCCACGGGTACAGCCACGCACATTCGCTAATTCGATTAGCCAATAGGAGGCTTCATTTCAATCAAGCCAGATGACGTCACCTACACATCATGACGTCAGCGGCGGCGGCAGCGTACTGCTACTACGTTGCGTACTCTGCCCTGCCAGACGTACGATCAACAACATGGCCGACTGCCGGCGTGCCTCAGCAGATAACGGATTTGGATTTTTGAAAAATTGAATTCCGTCCTGATACTTACAAATCTACCAGAACTAAAAGGTTATCGATCTTCAATTTTATCATTCCGGCAGCTTCATAAATAGACAGCTCTATCCATACTGTAGGAAAATTTACTTTATTCAATCATACAAAACGTTTTAATACTTTTTCCATGCAGATGAAGCTGACTATTGCGCGCTGTGTTTAATCGCAAAAAAGGATAATATAAGATTCAGTTTCAGATATTTATTTGAAATAAAACCTGCGATATACAGGGTGTTTCAAAAATACACGGCATAATTTCAGGTATGTATTTCCCACATGTAGACAATCAAAATAGTTCATTACAACATATGTCCGGAAATGCTTCATTTCCGAGTTATGGCCTTCACAACATTGAAATTCACCGGAACGTTTTTCTTTCCGCAGGTCGTTGCCATTACAGAAGATGTTCAAAATGACCACCTCCTGCTTGAATACAGACCTCACATCGATGTCTCATTGACCTGCGAACACGATCCCACACTCCAGGAATGTTGCGTATGTCCTCAGAGCGTGCCACAATTCGATTCCGAAGGGATTCCAAATCAGGCACCGGAGACGAATAAACCAATGATTTTAAATGGCCCCACAAGTAGAAATCGAGAGGGTTCAGATCAGGTGAGCGTGGAGGCCAAGCAATTGGGCCACCTCTACCTATCCATCGATCAGGAAATCTTCGATCCAAGTACCGGCGAGCCGTACGACTGAAGTGTGCAGGAGCGCCGATATGCAAGAAGTGAGCGTGCTGACGATCGATCAGTGGAGTGTCGTCATAAACATCAGGTATGATGTTTTCCAGGAAGTTTGTGTACGCCTGCCCCGTAAGTCTGTTTACAAGTACATGGGGTCCAACTAACCGATCACCAATGATACCGGCCCACATGTTGAGGGAGAACCGCACCTGGTGATGAGATACAACAGTTGCATTTGGGTTTTCATACGCCCATACATGCTGATTGTGGAGATTTGTTATGCCATCTCGTGTGAACTGTGCTTCATCTGTAAATAATACTAAGGCAGGAAAGTTCGGATTTGCAGCACATTGCTGCAAGAACCACTGACAGTACCTAACTCGTGCAGGGTAATCTGCTGGTGACAGCGCCTGTACACGTTGCAAATGGTAAGGATACAATTGATACTCTTTCAGCAGTCTCCAGACAGTCGTATGGGGAACATTCACTTGCAACGCTAACCTTCGTGTGCTGATAGAAGGAGTTCTGTTCACAATCTCCAGAATCTCCTCCTGTTCTTCTGGAGTTGTAGATCTTGGTCGTCCCCTTCCCAATCCAGGAGAGTCAAATTTTCCATACTCGCACAGACGCTGATGGAGACTTACAAATGTCTTCCGATCTGGACATTGTCGCTGTGGGTACCTCTCCTGGTACAAACGACGAGCCAGCGCAGCATTGCCGTCTGCCTTACCGTAGATCAAGTGCATCTCTGCCAGCTCCTGATTTGTGTACATGACACACAGTCGAACGCCAAACACAACACTGAATTTAACCTTCGCCTAGGAATGATCTGTCAGAGTGCCCTCTTAATGTGTCCTTTGACGGCAACGACCTGCGGAAAGAAAAACGTTCCGGTGAATTTCAATGTTGTGAAGGCCATAACTCGGAAATGAAGCATTTCCGGACATATGTTGTAATGAACTATTTTGATTGTCTACATGTGGGAAATACATACCTGAAATTATGCCGTGTATTTTTGAAACACCCTGTATTCTGCATGTAAGTTCACGAACTGAATGAGGAGTATCGATTTACAGTTGTATATCCTTTTTCAGCATCTAAACTTCTAAGCTAAAAAAAGACTTCCGATAAGAAGGCACCATTTAGTTTTGGAGTTAAGGGAAATAGAAACGGTGAGTTAAGAAAGAAGTTTATGAAAAGAGACAGAAGTAGACGAAGAAAGTAATAGGTGCTGAAGAACAGGACAGCAGTGCACCGAAAAAATGGTCAAAAAATCCTAAAGACTACTTTATTTTTAACGAAAGGCTTACCTAACCTTTCGCTCAAGAACTTGTACATTTCCCATGGGAGCGCTAAGAACAGAGAGCTTTGATTCTTGTTATCGTTGTGAGGGGAAGTTATAATTACTCGCGTTCACATTGTTGCGATGATGATATGAATAAATGATAAAATACCGAAAATCTAGATGAATATGACATCATTTCATAACTTCTCCCCACAAAAAATGGTGTTTCATAAACAGGAAGGAATAAGGCACCAACCGGTGTGGAAATAAGAAATCAGGAAATCTATGCACGAGGTGTGTTCCCAAATATGGTTTGGATGGAAGCATCAAGGTATGAAATTTACAATGAAAAATCTACCATGGATATGTAAGGTTGCAGAGAATAGGATGGCAATGGACCGAAAAAAAGTTGGTACAAACTAAACAAAATATTTCAAGGTTAGATTATTGGTAGTAAAGGCCTCCCTACCGCAACAAAGTCCAATCAAAGGAAGTTAGAAATCATTCAACATGAACTTGACACAACGGGGAATGTGTGCACAAGATTTGTTCCTACACAAGACTCCATCACACACGTAATTAAATGAGATTATTAGTTAGTTTAAACCTCCCTATCCGCAACATAGGCGATCCAAAGAGAGAAGGATAGATTAGATTAGTCGTTAGTTTTAGCCTTCCTACCCGCAGCAACAAATGCGATCCAAAAAAGCAAGGAGGATTAGATTAGATTAGATTATAAGTTAGTTTACGCCTCCCTAACCGCTGCAAAATTAGAGCGTATCGAAGAGAGGAAGGAGGAAATCACCATTTAGTATGGAGATAAGAATATGAGGAATCTATGCAGAAAGGGCATAGAAACAGTAAGATGGGAAAGAAGTTCATGAAATAAGATAAAAGTTGAAGAAGAAAGTCAGAGGTGCTGAAAAACAGGACAGTAGTGAACCGAAAAAAGGTGTTTTTTTGACATAACATAAAACATTTTTTTTCAACAAAAAGAAGGCCTACCTAACTCTCAGCTCGGGCCCTCACATTTTTCCCTTGGGAGCGCTAATTCCCATAGATACAATAGTTGTATCCCCCTGAGGGGAAGAGCAAGGAGGAAAGCAACATTCATTATGGAGTTAAGGGAACGCGGAATCTATGCAGAAAGGGCATGGAAACAGTAAGTTATGAAAGAAGATTATGAAACAAGATCAAATTCGAAGATGTCGTAGGTGCTGAAAAACAGGACAGCTGTGAACCAAAAAAATATGTTCCTTAACACATGAAAGACATTTCATTTAAACGTAAGGAAAGCCTACCCAACTCTCAGCTCGGGCCCTCATATTTTCCCCGAGGGAGTGCTAATTCCCATGGATGCAATAGTTTTGTCCCTCTGAGGGGGAAGAGTGAATAAAAATCCGTTACTTTTGTTCATTCCAATCTGTGTTTCCTTTAAAGGGCTACCGCATTCAATATCACTCACGAGTTACGCCACAATATTTTCATGTTGAAAAATTATGAATAGTTCAATCGCTAATTAAAAACAAATAATGACAGCAGTGAATCGAAAGATGATCTGCAACGGAATCAAAAACGTTTTCTATTCTCAATAAATTGATGGCTTACGTTAGTCGTGGGACTTTGAATCTCCTTCCATAAAACACCCAGTTTTCATAATGAAAACTGACTAGTTCTACAGATTAGGTTACGACATAGATTCAGCCTTCCTTGCTGTTCAAAGCGAGCACAGCTGAAGGACTCTACATATTCTCTCGTAGAACAACAAGTTTTTATTAAAAATACTGACTAGTTCTATAAATTAGGTTGCGACATAGATTCCGTCTTCCTTACCACAGCAAAGCTGCTCAAAGTGACACAGTCGGGGGACTTTGCATATTCTCACATAGAACATCAAGTTTTTATTATAAAAACTGACTAGTTCTATAGATTGAATTCCGACTTGGGTTTAGCCTCCATTCCCTTACTACAATGCAACCGTTCAAAGAGAGGAAGGAAACGCCAAGCACCGGAGTTGAAAGGAACTGTATAATTAATACAAAGGGTGTTTCCACACAAGAGAACCTCAGTATAAGAACAATAAATTGATGAGTAAGGTTATGAAACAAAATTAAACCTGAAGAAGAAAGTCATAGGTGATGAAAAACTGGACACCAATGAACCAAAAAAATTTGGTCTTAACCTAAGGAAACGAAGCATTTTAAATCGAACAAAAAGAAGGCCCACTAAACTCCCAGCTCTGGACTTTACATCACTTGTTGTATAAGGATAGGAACAAAATATGAGCCAACAACTCGTCCCTGAATAAATATTCCTATTACTTAAAAATATATTTCGTTTCTAATATCTCGATGTTACATAAACTTTTGACGATAATGAATTAAATAAACTATTTTTTTTCATCAAAAACAATAATTGGTACACCACCGACCACTCAAGGTACGTTTAACATTTTCCGGCTAATAAATTCCGAACTGTACACCCAAGATAACATAAAACTGAGCATTTAAATCTAGGTAAGGAGTAGTCGTACATAATGACTTGCTAAACATCACAGAGCGCAAATGGCAGCCCTTCAGCCCTTCTTCAAACATCAGGACTAGTGCTCTGCATACCAGTAAGTTATTATTTTTATTATTATTATAATTATTATTATATGAGAAAGTTTTAGCCTCCCTTAACCACGACAAAGATGTTCCAAGAGAGGAAGGAGGAAGGCACCATTCATTATGGAGTTGATGGAACTCGGAATCTATGCACAAGGTGCACAGAAATAGTAAGCTAAGAAAGAAGTTCATGAAACAAGAAAAAGTTGAAGAAGAAAGTAGTAGGAGCTGAAAAACAAGGCAGCAGTGAATTTAAAAAAAATGGTCCACAACAAAACCAAACCTATTCCATTTCAACAAGAAGGAAGCCTACCTAAAGTTTAGCTCGGGCCCTCACATAGTCCCCCTAGGAGCGTTAATTCCCACAGATACAATAGTTGTACCCCCTGAGGGGCATACCAGTAAATAAAGAAGTATTAAATAAAAAAATGAACTGTTAAAATCAAAAAGGAAAAAATATATCATAATAGCCTACAGATTAGATTATTAGCCTACATCTCCTCAAAAAATGAGATCCAAAGGGAGGAAGGAAGAAGGTCCCATTTAGTATGGAATTAAGGGAACGCGGAATCTATGCAGAAAGGGCACAGAAACAGTAAGATGAGAAAGAAGTTCATGAAACAAGATCAAAGTTGAAGAAGAAAGTAGTAGGTGCTGAAAAAACAGGACAGCAGTGAACCAAAAAAAGATGGTCTGTAACAAAACAAAAACCTATGTTATTTTGGCAAAAAGAAAGCCTACCTAACCTTTAGTTTTGGCCCTCATATTTTTAATAGACTATAAAGTTAAACATTAGAAAGACCAGTTCACGTCAAACTTACTATTTGGGTACCGGTTCTTCTAGCTCAGTGCGAGTAGGAAGCCTACGACGCATCTTTCACCAACTATTGGATGCATGCTCCAAATCAATCATTCAAAACGGTAAAATAGTTCTTACACACAATTGTATGATCATCAATGAGCAGAAGTAAATTAATCGGCACGCTCAGAAGCAAACTGCGTTGTTTAATAACAAGACAACACTCCAGATAACTTTTTAAAAATTACGTTAACCTTGTTGAGACTGCCGGGAAGTGTACCTATTCCAACATAAGCCGTAGAATGCAAAAACTTGAAAGGTAAGCATAACTCTAGTTACGTGTGTATTTTCACAGCCAGTCTATAGCTTATCAAATAATTCATTTAAAAACCAAAACAATGAATATGTCATAAGAATGCAAAGGTTTCAATGAGTACATCCAATTTTTTTTGCCGAGTTCCAATTACGAGAAGAAAACAAGGATAACAAATATGTGCAGCGCGTAGATAGTAATGCTTATTTATAACGCTTGACCCTAGCAATACACCGAACCAAATCAACAAATAAACCTTGCACTACCATCCATTAATGTGTTGTAAGCGAGAACAGATGAACGACATAATAGTTCACAGCCTTAAATTATTAACAGACAAAGAAAAAAGTTTTATCACACGCGTGATACAATATAACACTTCATAGCCTTAAATTCATCTGACACTAACAAAATAAGGCTAGCACAAGTCGAAGACTAAGTTGTTGTTCATTAAGAGTCATTGGGAGTTTAATTAACGCCACTTACTGAGCTGAGAGCGAGTAGTGCGCAGATATTTGTACAAATGTAGGTTGTGTGGTGCCTCGGACAGAATGATGAGCCTCAGCATGCCTGACTAAATGTCTCAAGTTTGGCCACAGCAGACAGGAATAGCACCAGGCCATCCAGAAAACACAAATATAAGTTTACTTTCAAGTCCAAATTTACTGGCTCCACTTGTCTACCAAATGAGAGAGACAAATTATGTCACACAGAAATTTTGCCTTAACTCAATCTTTTTTTGGTGTTAATTTGGTTTACAGCTGAGTAATCGAGTAAGTAACACTACCACTAAAATTAAGCTTTGTTATATTTCAATCGGAATGTATGAAGTGTTGCTGTACATACAGCAACGGGGAAGTAATGGGTTTTACAGGAGGAAACAGTAACTCGCACGTAATTGATTCTAATGAAATAACTGAACTATAGGCATAAATTAATTGTGCACACAGAAGTGCATTCAAACAGCTTCTCTGCAACATATCCGTCCAATGTGTCCATAACACTATTGCCAGCAGCCTAAACCCATGTAAAAAACTATTTAAAATCCAGAAACGATCTAAAATAAGCTGAATAATGTGATACAACAAAATTTATTATATTTCACCCTAGAACATGAGAACAAGGACTCAGGAGAAAAGTGCAGTGAATCACTTGTGCATCAAAAAAAAGGTACCCTGCAGAGCTCTATTGTAAGCTCTGATTGACTATAATGTTCTACATCTGAAGAAAAACTTTATTTACGTTTTTATTTTGGAACAGTAGGTGGGATGTTTAGGGCAGTTATCATGAATTAATTCACAAACATTTTTGCTGAAGCCTAGTAAGTGGCTGATTTGATTCAACAGATACTGCAAGAGCCTCTTATAAAATAATAGCACGAAAGATTTACTGCACAATTCAAGTCCCTTGTGCAGATCAACAGACCGAATATGCTTTTGAAATGACACAAAAAGATGGAAACAGGAAACTTGCTCACTGAAAATGGAACAACTTATAGTGCAGTGAGTCAAAGAATTTCTTCTGCTGATGGTGATGCATGTCTGTTTACATGACGAAGTAACCGGAGCTCTAGCGGCAGCATCTTCCACTTCCCGCAGCAAAAATTCCTCCAATATTGGTGGTTCAGTTGAATACCGCAGCAGCTTTTAGCTCCTCTTCATCCACCTTGATGACGTTGAAATTATTTCAGTTTCATCCGGTACCTGAAAGGCAAATAAATAAAAATTAGTGAATTTCTCAAGTTAGCAGTTTTTGAATTTGTTTCTGGCTCAATACGCACACATTTTAGTTGGTAGTAAGGGTACAGATTGAAATTTGTCACTAGAAATATGATGAATCAAGATGCAGGTGAGAGTATTTAATAAAAAGGTTCAGCTGTACAGAGAGATGATGTTGAATATGAAGCAATATTGCAATGCATACACAAGGAAATGGAGGCAATGATAAACTATAGTGTAATAGAGAATGTAAAAATACAAGGAGTCAAAAGGGAGAAAGTGATAGGGGAAAAGAGCAAAAAAGAGCTGTGGAAAAATTAAAAAAATTAAAGAAAAAAGGAAAAATTAAGCGTAATAGGCAGTGAAGTACTGAACATAGCATCAAGTACAACAAATAAGGCAGAGAATCACTGTACATAGGTTCAAGTACAACTAGTGATGCAAAAAAACGGTTTTATTGGATTGCATTTTTTTTGCAAAAAAACGTGTTTTTTATGTGTTTTTTTGTTTATATGTTTTTTTTTGCACACCTAAATTTTGTTTGGTATATGTCTGGGTTTTTTTTGGGCACCTAAAATATATTAATATCCATATTTTTTAGTCATTTTATTGTTATAAAAACATCAAAAAAAAAATACAGTAAAAGTGGTGGCAGATAACCCACAATTATCTAGAGGCGTCTAAGAGGAACAGCAGGAGCCACAGAACTTATATTGATAGAGTTAAAATTCAGAGCTTACTATCTCTACTATGTCTGATTTTATTTTTATGTGACCAAAAAAATCAGCCTTTGCAGAGATAATAAGCTCTGAATTTTGACTCCATCAATATAAGTTCTGTGGTAAGTTCTGTGGCTCCTGCAAAAAGTCATTAGACTCCTCTAGGTAATTGTAGGTTATCTGCCACCACTTTCACTGTATGGTTTCTTTTTTTATGTTTTCATTACAAAAGAAATACAAAAAACCATAGATATTAATATATTTTAGGTGACCAAAAAAATATGCTGTTTTTTTAAAAACCCTTTTTTTACAAAAAATTCTGATTAATAAAAATGAATATTAATATATTTTCTGGTACCAAATATCCCCATGCTGGTTTTTTACAAAGAATCATGACTAAAAGACAATATATTTTATGTGACCTAAAAAGCCTCATGCAGTTTTTAAAAAAACATGTTTTTTACTAAAAAATCATGACTGAAAAAACATGAATAATATATTTATGATACCAAAAAAATGTTTTTGTACTAAAAAATCATGACTAAAAAAAACATGAATATATTTATGAGACCTAAAAAACCCATGCTCTTTTTTAATAAATATATTTTTTTACAAACAATGATGTATAAGAAAACCTGGATATTAATATATTTTGTGACCAAAAAACCATACTGTTTTATTTTATGTATTTTTCATAATAAATCGTGTCTTAAAATCATGGATATTAACATATTTTATGTAACCAAAAAAATCATTTTTTTAAACATGTTTTTTTTTATTGAAAAGTTATTATTCATTTTTTGGTCACGACTTCTTTGTAAAAAAAAACCTCCTCAGGAGGATACAATTATTGTATCTATGGGAACTAGCGCTCCCAGGGGGACAATGTGAGGGTCCAAGCTGAGAGTTAGGAAAGGCCTCCTTTTTGTTAAATAAAATGTTTTTGTTATGTTGAGGACCACCTTTTTTCGGTTCACTGCTGTCCTGTTTTTCAGCACCTACTACTGTCTTCTTCAACTTTGATCTTGTTTCATAATCTTCCTTCCTCTCTTTGGATCGCATTTGTTGCTGGATAGGGAGGCTAAAACTAATGACTAATCTAATCTGTAAAAAAAAAACATGGATATCAATTTATTTTATGTGACCAAAAAACCATGCTTTTGAAAAAAAAAACACCAGTGTTATCAAAATTTATCTGACCAAAAAAACATAACATTTTAAAAACCATGTTTTTTTCACAAAAAGTCATTAATATCCATGTTTTTTAGTCATGATTTTTTGGTAAAGAAAACATGATTTAAAAAAAACCAGCATGGTTTTTTTTGGCACATAAAACATTAATATCCAAATTTTTTAATCATGATTTATCTGTAAAAAAGATGTTTTTAAAAAAACAGCATGGTTGTTTATGGTGAAATTAAGTATATTAATTTCCGTGTTTTTTTGGTCACGACTTTTTTGCAACAAAAACATTCAAAAAACAGCATGGATTTTTTGGTCACATAAGATATATTAATATCCATTAGAACTGTACCAGGTCTTAGAATAAAATATCCACAAAGAATCTATTCACTCTATAAAACCTTTCGAAGACTAGCTCCATCCTCAGTAAGTCATTCAGTCAAATGTTTTTCAAAGGAACAGTGAAAATTCATTGTCCATTTCACCAAATTTTACTGAATGACTGAGGATGGAGTTGGTCTCCGAAAGGTTTTATGGAGTGAATAGATTCTTTGTAGATATTTTATTCTAAGACCTAGTACAGTTCTAATAAACATGATTTCAATATTAACAGCATTCTTTGTTTATAAGTTTCTAAAGACAATTCGATTAAAGAAAAATAACTTTCCTGATATTTACATCCGTGTTTTTTTAGTCATGATTTTTTCGAAATGTAAAAAAAAAAATTTTTTGGTCCCATAAAATATAATAGCCATGTTTTATTAGTCAAGATTTTTCTGTTAAAAACAATGTTCTAAAAAAAACAGCATTGGATTTTTAAGGTCACATAAATATATTAATATCCATGTTTTTTATTCATAATTTTTGTATAAATAACATGTTTTTTAAAAAAAAATAACATGGTTTTTTAGTCACATCTCTATCAATGACCATAAGTAAAGATATGTTATTATAACACACCATTTTAGGAGTTGAAGGTCATTCACATGTATTGTAAAATAAATGAAATATCAAAGCATGAAACCGCAGAAAATGAAAAATTTCATAAAAGCATGGAAAACATCAATTAAGAAGTATGCTGTTTTATTTTGTAATTTGACATGAAAACAAATAATGTAATGTGGTTCTTTTTCTTGCTGAGTTATTTCCAGGCAAAATATTAAAAAAAATATCCACGTTTTTTTTTGGCCACGGTTTTTTTTGTAAAAAACATGTTTTTTTTAAAAAAAAAGGCATGGTTTTCTTTGAGTCACATCTCTAAGTACAACCAAACAAGGTAACACACTCACGCTGGTTCTCACAATTTTTCACTAACAGTTATTGTTGGGTAATATACGTCAATTTATCGGTGTTATTTAATAACAATCCCAATGTCACATAGCCTTATATATAAAAAAACAAGTCTAAAAAAACAAACACCAATTTGGTAAGACTCATAAAAAATGACAAGTAAAGAAATCAGCCCTTAATCTGGAGAATGTTCTACATTTCATTTTTGCTTGTATGTATTCCTTAGTGGATTACCAGACTCATTTTACTTCTATTAAGAAACATAAAAGGAGAGCAAAATACAAATACAATCATTGACATAAACATAAGACATGCATTTTTGAAACATGGCTCTGTTGCTTCACATGACATTTTTGAAGCACTCACAATAAAGTTATGATAAGCAGCATGAATTTTCCCTTCATATCTCAAAAATATTGATAGAAGCTCACCTTGAATGGTAAGCATAGAACAGTTAGATATCTATAAAAAAATTTCAAAAAATATGATTGCCATAAAAATTAGATGATGATTAGCATTTTCAAAAAGATGATAGCCATAAAAAGTAGCACTTTACAATGGAAAATCATAGACAAGATTTTGCATCTCTCTTGTCATCTTTCACCTTGACATTTAGCTACAAAATAGAAAGTCATTAAGAGTTAATCTAAAAACTTCAGATTAGATAGGCTACACAAGAAAAAAGAGCTACTCTGAATTATTATTATTATTATTATTATTATTAAATAAGAAAGTTTAAGCTTCCCATAACCACGACAAATATTTTCTAAGAAAGGAAGGAAAAGGCACCATTTAGTATGGAGTTGAGGGAAGGAGGAATTTATGCATAAGGTGCACAAAAACAGTCAGCTAAGAAAGAAGTTCATGAAGCAAGAAAAAGTTGAAGAAGAAAGTAGTAGGTGCTGAAAAACAGGACAGCAGTGAACCGAAAAAAGATGGTCCGTAACAGAACAAAAACCTATTCTATTTTAACAAAAAGTAAGCCTACCTAACCTTTAGCTCAGGCCCTCTCATGGTCAAGCTATTCTGAAAATGCATCCAATATACAGTACACAAGTTTTACAGTCTGCAGTCCAAACTAAGGCTAGCTTTCATGCTGAGCACTGCAGATTCTAAGCTTACTACTTGCTAATTTCAACACAAAGGAGAGATCAAAATTTCAACAATGCCAGTGAAGTTTTTTCATGGTAAACCTGGTAAAATTTGTCATCTCATTTTACTTCCAGAATAATTTACACATAAAAATTTAGATACTATTAGAGATGATAGCACCCTACCACAAGATTTATGTTACCTTTTTGGAATGGAAAGCTTATGGTAAATCTGAAGGATATGTCAGTTGTCGATTTTCTACTTTTTGGTGCCTGAACCTGATTAATTGAATCAAAATAAACAAGTTTTCTTCTATGCACTTTCCGTCTCAAATGAGTATTTTACGATTTATGGCGGCAAGTTTAGTTTCGTCTATGATGACGAATGCGCTCGAATAAACAGCTACTCATCGATTTTCGAATTTTTGTTGCTTGAATCATGGTAATAACATCGAAATAAACAACTTTTCTTCTATACACTTTTCTCGTCAAATGAATATTTAACGAGGTATAGCGGTAGGTTTGGTTTCGTCTTTGATGATGATCGCGATGGAAGCGAGTGCGCATTGCAGTGTTGCTGCCCGACGTGCTCCTTGAATAACTTGCCGCTTCAAACACTGGAGTTGCGGTAAGTCATTTACCGCTATAACTAATAAAATACTCATTTGAGACGGAAAGTGCATAGAAGAAAACTTGTTTATTTCGATCTAATTAACTATGCTAAGGCATCGAAATTTACAAAATCGATAACTGACATATCCTTCAGATTTACCAAGCTTATAATGATATTAATTTTTTTTAAAATAAGCAGTATGTCATTGATCAGCATAGAATTTGTGCACATTATATTCTTATTTCTTTATTTCCTTTATACTTCAAATTTCAGGCGAGTCAACAGCATTTTCCTATGGAACTAGCAAATCGAATTTGAACTGGTCTATTGCATCTGGTTCCAAAGATTTGATAGAGAGATACAACTTCATCAAGGGAAAAAATCAGTTATGAGCAATCCTTTTTAAATTAAATTTAAATAATATTCAAAGTTCAATTTCTTACCTTCCAGGTCCGAAGTCCTGTGATCATAAATCCACAGCACAAGACCAGTTTTCAACACCACTTAGTGCATCTTTAATGCCGATAGGATTCTTCAAGTCGGTGTTTTTGAAATGGCGGCTGCAAACATGAATGCGACATTCAAATCATTTAACTGGACAATTCCACTCGGCGCAATCAATTCTTTAACATTGAAACCAGGGCATTGAAATACCTAGGGTAAATTTTGGTAAATCTGAAGGAGATGACAGTTGTCGATTTTGTAAATTTCGATGCCTTAGCATAGTTAATTAGATCGAAATAAACAAGTTTTCTTCTATGCACTTTTTGTCTCAAATGAGTATTTTATTAGTTATAGCGGTAAATGACTTACCGCAACTCCAGTCTTTGAAGCGGAAAGAAATTCTTTGAACGAGTTGTATGGCAATACTGCAATGGCGTCTCGCTTAAAGCGCTCTGTCTTGAAAGACGAAACCAAACCTACCGTAATACCTCGTTAAATACTCATTTGACGAAAAAAGTGTATAGAATAAAAGTTGTTAATTTCGATGTTATTACCATGTATCAAGCAACAAAAATTCGAAAATCGATGAGTAGCTGTTTATTCGAGCGCATTCGTCATCAATGACGAAACTAAACTTACCGCTATAAATCGTAAAATACTCATTTGAGACGAAAAAAGAATAGAAGAAAACTTGTTTATTTTGATTCAATTAATTAGGTTCAGGCACCAAAAAGTGGAAAATCGACAACTGTCATCTCCTTCAGATTTACCTAATTTTTTAGAACTATTCTGACACCAAATAACTGAAAACTTTTTAATTTAACTTGAGGCGGCGACATTGCACTTCACTCGACTCGTCAACATTTCGTTTGAACGGCACGGCTAGATTCAAGATTGTCGTACGACAAGTACCAGTAACGCTGACAGTGATGCCAGATTTCGGGTATGCAGTGTTGCCAGATGCAATCTGAGTGTTGCTATTGGTGCGATGTCATGACGTCACCTACACACCACTCGATTTTATAAAAGACTGGTTTGCTGCTACCTCGTTTAAGTATACCGTGCTACTACCACTGAGGTTTTTCTCTTTCCCCCAGATTTGCCATAGAAATTCTCCCATTTTCGTCAAATATCCCCCAAAATTAAGGAAAAAACGTA
The DNA here is from genome assembly GCA_030386875.1 of Morinoia aosen. Lineage (NCBI taxonomy): Eukaryota > Metazoa > Arthropoda > Malacostraca > Amphipoda > Talitridae > Morinoia > Morinoia aosen. Next base: position 64,110,726 of record CM059566.1, read on the forward strand.
TTATGGCATATATTATATAGAAACTGACATTGTTTAATGTATATTAAATCCAAATGTAATTTCGTCCTTTTCATTGACAGCTTGTGAACTATTTAGCTGTAGGGGTAAATTGTTGTACTCACAGGTAAGGAATTATACACACTAGAGGAAAAGGTCGTGTTGGTCAAAGTTTTCTACAAGATTTCTTGGATGGCTCTCCCACGAAATCAGCGCTGGTACTTGCAACATTTATGTTTCTTTTTTAGCCCTGAGCATAGTTTTGTTTTAATTTTTCAAAGAAATATTGCAGCACTTACAATACCTGCAGTTGGGATTACTATTTCATTTCAGGCTAGTTTTAATTCGATTGCGCCGAGCCAATCATTTCTAAATGACTGCGTACCGAACTTTCGTTTCGTAGAACATGATTCGGTACAGTATGCCATTGGGAAAAAATCAGCATTCTGAAGTAAAAATAATAATCATAAAATAATGAAATCATAATATAAGTAGCATTAGTCACTAAAATGAACCTATTTGTTATCTTTGGAAAGTTTTGCTCGTTAAAACTTCAAGTTATTATTCAAAAGTTGAAGAACTAGTTGCTGAAAAGCATGTAACAGAGTTAGTCTCTGTAACACATATAAATTCTGACAGGGCAGATAAATAAAACGTTAATATGGAAAGTTACTGATTGAAACCTAGGCGTGCCGCACATTTTTAACATCTCTAAATTTTGAACTACACAAGTATTCAATCTACAAGAACTCCTGCTTCCGCCTCTTTTGCCGAAGAAAATACGATAAAAATATCTGAATTCCCAAATTAACATATAAGCCTAATTACCGCATAATTTAAGATAATTAGGAGAATGTTGATCAAAAAGTATTCGCTCAGGGGAAGGAAGCTAGCAACCGTCACGATCACTGTTTGCCTTTCTATTCCTTTTATAGAGCGAACTCCGAGACTTAGATCTGTGAGCTGTGAGAATTGTAACTCAAAATTATCCATGGTATACATTTTTGCATAGGAAATAATTCCTGGCTGAATCCCCTAAATTTTATGGTTTTTGCAAAAGTTTCCCCCATTCCCCTAGACTACAAGCGTTTCCCCCAGATCTAGGGGAAATCCCCCATCAGTGGCAGCCCTGTGAGCAACACACTCTGCCCGCCGACCTTGACGCTTCTGACGCCTGCTAGCGCGGTGCCAATGTATACGATCGCTCGACTTACGCTCCGTGCACTTGCGCGGGCCCCATGGATGTGAGCTTCCAATGCGAGTGTCAATGTGAACCCAGCATAAATCTAATTGTTAGAGAGGTCATAAGACAACGGCTCTTAAAATCACAGCAGGCCTCATTGAACACCTACAGAACCCAGTTTACGCAAAAACTGTTCATCGGGAGTTGCATAAAATCTGGATTCTACGGAAGAGTTACGATTAGGAAACCTATGTTTCGAAGCGTACAAGTGGTGTAGAAATCAATAAAATTGGTCCTCTGAGCAGTGTAAAGATAAGATTCTCTCTGAAGAATCGTCGTTTATCTTATTTCCGACCTCCGGCCGAGTGTACGTTTGGAGACATCCGAAAGAAGCCGTTAATCCATACTACCTTTTCCCAACCGTAAAACATGACGGGGGTTCTGTCATGATCTGGGGAGCCATTTTTTGAAACTCTGACGGGCCAATGACTTCCCCTCATAAAAAAATTAACAGCCGTGACTATTTAAAAATTTTGGGAGACCAAGTTCATCCTATGTATGGTTAAAGCACTGTTTCCGGAGGGGAACGCTATCTTTCAAGATGATAATGTCCCAATTCATACAGCTAGAATTGTTAAAAAATGGCACGAGTAACATCTCATCTGGCCACCACAAACCCCAGATCTCAATATTATTGAGTGTTTATGGTCAGTTTTAGAGATTCAAGTAAGAAGTCGATTTCCATCGCCGTCGTTTCTAAATAACAGTAGGGTGTTTTGACTCAATAATTGGCTAAACTTCCTCTGGAAACAATTCACAATTTGAATGAATCAATACCTCGGAAAATTGAGACAGTGATCATTTCAAAAGGTAGACCTACAGCATATTGAAATATGTTTTGATGATATTTCAAAGAGTTTCCATTATTTTGTCCAACCCCTATTTGTGTACAAGATAAATTGTTAATTCTCATACCGGAATTAATGACTAGTATTTCATTCGTTTCGCGACCTTTTTAAAAAAAATGTTTTCATACGAGGTAAAATATTATCTCGAGACATATTATATTTTTCATATTTTTAGGAAGGATAGAAATGTACTAGAGCAGTAAAGTTGATTTCGCAAGTCTAATACTTGCAGCCTAACCATGCTGACCCTAACAACCTAACAACCGCAAAAACGCACTCAATGTTTCAACACAAGGATCTGTTCGTAAATTCATCATGCGAATAATTTGTACCATTTCATAAATTAAAAATAGAAACCAAACTCCTCTCAACGCAGGTGAAAATATTCACATTGTGGAACTTAAAATTTTGTAAATGAATATGAAACTTCAAATAGCTTACTTTCAAGCTATGAATGAGAATAGCAATAATGCACGTCGAGCAATTGTCTTACTATACTTCATTGGATAAGGATGCATGTGCATGACGAAGAATATAACAATGATTGAGACCAACTGATGTAAAAATTTCCACAGAAGTTGTTTACAATCTGTAGATGTAAATGACATGGAACCGTCGCTCCTCTAGGCTCGTATGGATTTTCCCAGCCATTTACTAATTTGCCGGATTTGCTCATTCAATGCACAAGTTTTCAGCGAACTAATGTGTTTGTAACCTGAAGACAGTCAGTGTTCCTGTCGTCTTCGCTGCTAAATTCATTACAGAACTTCACTTTCTGTTAATTTAAATGTGGCGCTTAATCTCAGACAACGACAATTTAACGTGGCAGCCCAAACCTAATCCTCTCTATAGCAATGAATTAATAACGCCACAACGTCTCGTTATTACGAAAAAGTTCACCACAGTGTGAGGGAAATTCTCCACATGTTCGGCCTGGCCTCGCAGTCTAATTTACACTGCGACGGGAGACCGCTGGACCTGCAAGGAATTTGAGGTCGAGCAGTGAGAAGGGGCTTATTATATCCCAGGCAAAATCTCGTGCAGAACCTCACATAGGTTCTCAAGCAAATTAGATTGAGGTGGCAGCAGATACAGCTGGCGTGCTGTACATTCTGTCCGGAGTTGGCTCGTGTAGAAAGCAGCCCGGGGAGCGCTCGTGTCAATAGCTGGCCTCTGCCCTATTCTATAGCCACCATCATCACACATACCACTACCACCACCCCTGCACCTGTGATGCACGCCAGATACCGCCATTCAACAAATCATTCTATCGAAACTACATGTTTATTTGGATAAAAAGATTAAAATATAACAAATTGTACAATCATATATTGCTGTCGTAATTCTCATCACGATAACTTGTGATAATTTCATTAGTATTTCATTCTTTTGCGGAAACATAAATAAATGATATCAACTGACCGAACTCTAAAGACACTGAACGAAATACTTGGCGAGTCGGTAGCTGAAACACACATTTAAAGAATGTGGTTCGTGTCGTGTCACAATAGGTCGTCGTCAAGCAAAGTGAACAATATTTACATTCAAAAAGCTGTCGTTACTTGGTTATTATATAATTAAGTTAATATAATTGCTACCTGCTGGCTGATAACTATACGTAGATAATGCTAGTTTGCGCAGGATGTTTCACGACAAGAGGTACACAATTTCACAAACAGAACATGGACAGATTTTTCTTCTAAGAAATTTTCAGGCAAACACTTTCAAGTTTGTGAGATATTAGTTGCGAGGAAGTTGGTATGGAGTCTTCAGAGGAGGGCTGGGTATCTGCTACGAGGTCACCACACCAATAACTACTGCGAGAGCATGATGTTGGTGGTTACGGATATTGTGCTCAACAGATATGTGATCATATAGGTTCATTCAAAGTACTGCACATCAATCACTTTTGAATTCTTAAGGTATAAATATAAAATAGTTAATCCACCTTCCAGAAATCGTATTTGTAAAATTATGTAACTTGATTACATTGAATGCAATAGAGGTACAATCTAATTACTATACATAGCCCTTTTTTTAAACTGTTGAATAACTGTCGATCCACCGTGCGGTCGACGTGAGGGTTCGTGGAAAAGGGGCTGTCTTCTGTGCAGCTACCTTTTTCTGGGGCGCTTGCTTTCCCGCGCAGCTGCCCTTCCTGGGGTTCGTGTGGGTACCGCCTACGCCGTAATTAGTCCGCTTGGGCAACAGAAGAAGTTCCTGTTTGTGCCGAACTACGGCGGTACCGTTACGGTGAGATTTGTGTGTAGGTGTTCCGGAGTTCCGGATCGCTTAGTGTGTGCACGTGTGTTTCTGATCCTCTGACGAAAATTGTAGTGAATTAAAGTGATGTTGCTGAAAAACTGGTATAGTTTGTATATTCACGTGAGTACAGTGTGTGACTTTGTATTGAGTGCTCGTGAGAGTAGTTTTTTGTTGCATGAGAGTTGAGACTGAGCATTGGTGTCGTGACTTGCAATTTTTGACTGAGGTGTTCTGACTGGTAAGCTTTCTTTGCATATGAGGAGTATAGTGTGTGACATTGTATAGAGTGACTGTGAGAGTAGTAGGTAACGGTTTTGTTTCTTTTGTTTGATAACCTTATTTTCAGGAGATTTGGTGAGTGAAGACTTCTTCTGCCTGTAAAATTTATACCGAGGTAGAAGTCTGTGTTTGATATGGCCAGAAATAGGACTGGTCGTAGGAAGGGAGGTGCAAGTGGAATGGATGAGGAGATTGAGTGCATGAATTGTAAAGAGTGGGTAGATATAGATGCATGCAAAGGTTTGAGAGAGATGAGTCGGAAAAAGTTGAGTGATCTTGTGTTTACGTGCTGGAAATGTTTGAATGAAGAGAGAAAGAAGTTGAAAGAGGAGGTTGAGAGATTGACTATTCTGATGGTTGCTTTAGAGGCTGACTTGAAGGATGAAAGGAAGCTGAATGAAGGAAAGAATGAGAATGGTGCAAATGCAGTGAAAGAAGAGGTAAATGGTGGTGCAAGGAGTGCAAATGAAGTGGATGGTAAGGCAAATGAGGGTGCAAGGAGTGTGGATGCACTAAATGATGTAGCAAATGATGGTGCAAATGTGACAGATGAGAGTAGAAGGATGAATGAGCATGATGAAAGATGTATGAATGAGAAGAGAGTGAAGGAGCAACCTGTTGATGTGCCACATGAGGTGCAGGCGCCTGTAGTGGAAGTGAATGAAAGGAAGATAGATGGAAAGAGTGATGTGAGGGGAAGAATTGAACAAAAGAGTAGTATGAAAGGGAGAGTGAGACCTACGATTAGAATATGTGGTGACAGCATGGTTAAGAATGTGGATAGGTTTGTGAGGATGACTGACCGTAGTGGGTGTACGGGCATGAGAGGAAAGGGAGTGAAAGAGATTTGTATGCATGCTGAGGAAGTGATAGATGGAATGGATGAAGGGATGGTTGTACTGCAAGTAGATGGCAATGGATTGCTTGAATGTGGGAGAGAGCGTACGGTGAATGCAATTATGAATGTGGTTGAAAGGGCACGGAAGAAGAATGTTAGAGTGGCTGTGACCAGCCTGCTGAGAAGGCCTGCGTGTGATGAGGAGTATGAAAGGGTGCGAAAGGAGGTGAATAGGAAGGTGCATGAAAGGATTATGAGTATGAAGGCTGAGAGTATGAGAAAGCGTGAATTGGGTTCCAGCTTCCTTGATATGGATAACGTGATCCAGAGTGGATCTTTTCGTGGAGATGGAGTCCACCTTACACAAGAAGGTGAGATGAAACTCTCCAGGAGATACATCCAATGGATCGGGTCTACTCATATTGCAATGGAAGGTGGAACAGGATGAATGAAAAGCTGTCCGAGCAAAAATGAAAAATGTCGTGAATTGTCCAATAGTGTTGTGAGGTTTGGATGTATAAATGTGCGTGGATGGAATGCAGGAAAGTTAAATGAACTTGTAGCAGAATTTGAGAACGGAAATTTGGATTGTGTTGGTGTAGTAGAGACCCAAATGCGAGATATAGTAAATTTAAAATGTAAGGAGAGTAAGTACTATATGATGGAAAAAGGGCGTGTAAGTTGGCAAAAAAGAGGTGGGGGAGTTGGTCTCATTTTAAAAATGCTCTAAATTGGTAATTAGAGGAACTTCTTGTTGGAAATGAACCTGAAAGTGAAGATTTGTTAGCAATTAAGTGTGAAAGAATGCATGCCAGAGAATGTGTTGTTGTGAATTTGTTGTGAAGAGAATGTAAAAAAGTATGAAATATTAACAAGGATTGTACGAGAACACTGCAGGTGCCCTCTGATTGTGATGGGGGACATGAATGGCCATTTTGGTATACTTGGTGAGCCGGTGAATGCAAATGGACAAAAATTGATAGATTTTTGTGATGAGAATCAACTTGAAAACCTGAATGTCACAATAGGAAATGGCTTGCATACATGGCAAAGCAGGGAATGGAAAACTGCAATTGACTATATGATTGTGAATAGAAGAGCAAGAGAGTTTGTCAAAGAAACGTTTGTAGATGAAGATGATTTTGATATTGATATTGATCATAAAATGCTTCTGCTTGAATATAACTGGGGTAGAAAGGAGTCAATGCTGAAGGTCAGTAGTGTGAAAGAAAGTTGGCAGATAAAAATGGCAAACTGGGAGGAATTTAAGAATGAAATGAGTAGGTGCAACTGGAACAGGTGTGGAAATGTAAATGACCTAAATTAGTGAGATTGCAAGAACCCTGTACGATGTGGCAGAGCAAAAGATTGGTAGAAAGAAATGTAGGAAAGGGACAGGGAATGTCAGGTGGTTTACAAGTGAGATAAAAGAAGAACGAATGAGAAGAAAGACTTTAAATAAGAAACAACGCAGTATGAGGAAAATGTATGAAAGAAACAGAATTACTGAGGATGAATGGCAGAGTGCATGGAATGAGTACAAGGACCAGTAGAAGAAAGTAAGGAGAATGATTAATGAGGCTAGAGTTACAGAGGAGAGACACCCAGTTGAAAATCTAAGAAAGAAAGGTCCGGATTGAATAAAAGATTGGTATAAGTTTATGCAAGGTAATGATAGAGGTAGTGAAGTTCAAGTTGATGAATTAGTAGTCAATGGTTGCAGTGTGCAAGATAGGATGCAAATGGTGAAAGCAGTTGGAGAATACTGGGAGGACATTGGTGGATTGAATGAGCAGGTTACAGATGATGAACCCGTAAATTTTCTGATTGATGAACGTGAACTGCAAATGGAAGACGAAATCACTTGTGAAGAGATTGTAAGTTTTTTGAAGAAAGTGAAAATGGAAAGGCATGTGGCCCTGATAAGATCCCATATGAGTTCTATAAATGTGGAGGAGAGAGTGTAGTCAGTATGTTGAAATGTTTATTTGATGAGATATGGAAGAGTGAAAGAGTACCGATTGACTGGAACAAGTGTAATGTAGTACTGTTGCATAAAGGGGGACATAAGAGTATGAAAGAACTTAAAAATTACAGACCAATTGCACTGTCTGACACTGTATGTAAGATCTTTTGTGGTATTTTGAATGAGAGAATGAAAAATTTAGTTGAGGAATTAGGAGTCCTAGGTGAAGAACAGAATGGTTGTAGGCAGGATAGACGTGGGGAGGATAATTTGTTTGTAGTGAGTGAAATAATTGAGCGAATGAGGAAGGATGATAGGAAGGTATATTTAGCATTCCTGGATATTGAAAAGGCGTATGACAAAGTGGATCGGGTTAGGCTCTTTGAAATTTTGAGACAAGTTGGGTTTAGCAGAAAAATAGTAAAAATTGTTCAAAGTCTGTATGAGAACACAAGCGCTATCTACAGGTTAGGAAATTTGGAAACAGGGCAGGTGAGGAGTGTTAGAGGAGTGAGACAGGGCTGTACTATGTCTCTCCTGTTGTTTGGATTGTACACAGAAGAATTAGCAGTTCGACTGAGAATGAGTGGCTTAGGACTGAAAGTTGGTAATGAGAGACTGAGTTGTTTGTTGTATGCTGATGATGTGGTTGTGGTTAGTGAATGTGGACATAAACTGCAAAGGTTGCATGACATTGTGAATGGATATAGTACAGATTTCAAGATGAACTTTGGGGCCGACAAAAGTATAGTTATGGTTATAAATAGTGATGAGACTGATTGGGACAGACTGGAATATTGGAGAAATCAAAATAGGTAGAACAAAAGAATACAAATATCTAGGTTGTATGATAAGTGAAGATGGATGCACTAGAACTAAGGGTGAGAAAGTGGCAAAAGCAATGCAGTGGAGTGGACGGTTAAGTAGTGTGGCCAGATACAGAGCAAACAAGTATGAACGTGTGAGAGGAATGTGGAAGTATGTTGCTGTACCTAGTGTCATGTATGGTATGAGTGCTCTTGCCTGGAATGGAAGTGATCTTGAAAAGCTGGATGTAATACAAAATAACGTAGGATGTTTAGCATTGGGTGCTCCAAAATGAACGGCTACAGAAGCCATTAGAGGTGACCTAGGGTGGAGCCTATTTTCAGAAAGAATGATGAAAGCGGTGCTGAATTATAAGGTGAGAATTGAAAGAATGCAGAATAGCAGGTGGGTAAAGCGAATTTTTGAATGGAATCTGACTGTAAGCTATTGGGAGAAAGTATGTTGGGGCATGCAAGGAAACTTAGTATGCAAAAGATTATTCATGTTAGAATTGGGAGACCTGTGGATGACTGAAGTTTTAAAAAAGGAGATTGAGAGGCAAACAAAGGAGTATGGATTGAATAAGTGGAAGCTAAGCATGATGCGGAAGCCTACACTTAACTGGTATGTGAAAAAAGAAGCACCTAAGTTTGAGATGTTCTATGATGGTAGTTTTGGAAGTCAACTCTTGTTTGCTGTGAGATGTAAGTCACTGAGTGTGAACAGACGTACATGGAGGTGGAATGAGAATAATAACAGATTATGTCGGCAGTGTAATAGTGGAGTGGAGGAAACAATTGAGCATTTTGTGCTGGAATGTAGTAAGTATGAGCAAGAGAGAAAGAGAGTTTTATGAATGTGGTGTTTGAGCAGTATGGAGAGAATGAGTGGTATGCCAGATGTGCTGGAGATGATTGCGGTATGAGCTGTCTTACTGGATTGGATCACAGAAGTGTAATTTAAGCATCATTGAAGCAATGAAAATGTTTCTGGTGCGTGCCTGGAGTAAGAGACAGTGACTGGAATGAGCCAGTCAGGTAGAGTGGGCAGTAATGACTCAATATGCCTGGGGATGGTGTCTTGACACACTGGTTATCCCAGTGACGCCGTCCAATGGCAGCTTATGACAAGGATTGGTAGATCCTGAGTAGTTTAGTGGACAAGTCTAGTATCAGGCGCTGAACTCTCTGTGTGAAAATTTTGGAGGGAATTGTAGGCCGTTACAAAGGCCCCGACGCTGTCGGCCCTCAAGTTCAAGTTCAAGATCCGCCTTCGCCGTAATTAGTCCGTTAAGGCAACAGAAGTAAATTCTGTTTGTGCCGAACTACTGCGGAACCGTTAGGAAGACGAGCAGTTTTCTGCGCCGTTATCAGTCCGTCAGGGCTCCTCAGGAACCTCCCTGATTCACCGAACTGCGACAGCGTCTTCCTGTACGACAACCTAAGAGGAATAGTTTGTCTTCCCAAGGTTGTTCCTTAAGCCCCATTTTAGGCGAGGTGTCGTTATACAGTAAAACCTGCATCAAAAAGGAGAAAGGAAACTCTCTTCACCTCAGGATGTAAGTTTTTTGTTGCACAATCTCTTTGCAGTGCCTGTTAAATAGACAGATACATTTCAGCAAAGACGGTGATTATTTTCTTTTGCAAAAATAGTGTGTACAAACATGAGTTTCTGCATAACATGGTACAACACGCAACATACATTTAAAATATTAGTGCAATTCAGCTAGGTAATCTAAATAATATGGGAATATTGAAATACAATACAAATGACACTTTAAGGGCTAACTAAAGTAAATACACAGGAGAACCATCGGCGCAGAGGAACAGACTTAGGCGGATTACAAGGAACTGATCACCTAAAGAAAATACTTAAGATTATGGGTAACTATAATAAACTGGACTCGACGCCACCTGCTGCCTGACAATAACTAAATATGTAGATCCATAATCACCCGATCTATTTAAATGTTCAACACAAGTTCATTTTTGCACGACGGTCTTCAATGTATGAGATCAATAACTTGTTCCACATGCAGAGGACATGTAACTTATTGCCACCAATTTTAGTGAGAACTTCCTTTTTTTACGGAGTGAAATGCATCAATATTTAAAAGTTACATTATGTCACCAATACATTCAATTATCATTTTTAACTTACTCTTCCTGATTTGATCTCGTATTTCGATTTCTTCTTCTTATCACAATATAGGGGTTGTATCCGTTGTCTTTTTTAGCTATGTTTTATATTTTTTCTATGAACAAAGTCTACAACCCTACAGCGCTGATAGTGGTCATAGCAGAGGTCTATAACGGCTACCTCAAACAGCGCCTCCTGGATTTTTCTATGAAGAAAAACAACACACCAAATAATGCTAGCACCATTCCGCTGACTGCCATCTCGCAGACTGAGGAGGCTGAAAAGTGCACCTTCGAAGTGCTGAGCTCAACACAAGAAGGTGTGCACAAAGTCGACCTCACGATTGGTGTGTGCACGTGCCCTGGTGGGTCAACAGGTAGTGCATACAAGCACCAAGTTGCATGCTCCCAATGCAGCACTTTAAGTCTTCCGCAAAACTTCTGCAACTGCTCTTCACAGCGCAGATATCTTGCTGTTGTAGCAGTCGGAGAAGAAAAGCTGTCGGCATATGGCTTCTTCAAGGATTTAAAAACATCAGAAACTAAGTGTGACTGTATATCTACTATTGGAAATGGTCCACCTAAAGCTGCTGATATGGAGCAAGTAGTTTCCACTCAAGATCCTGTGCCTGCAGAAGTAAACGTTAATGACTCTCCCCAGCAGGATGCTTCTAATGAGACTCCATCTGAGCGTGATTCAACATTAGAACTGTTCAAAACTACTCAAAATTTGTTAGATTCATTTGAGGTTAGAAAGGTATTGTGGTGTTTTAAGTTGAGATTAGGAAAAATTAAAACCAAATCTCAACTGGCAACTTTACTGCTGGCAGCACAATTTTTAACAAGAGGTCTCTGGGCAGGAATATTGTGTGCCAACCGACAAGCGTGGCAAGGAGGAAGGCTGGGATCTCAAGAGGAAAGGCTACATTAATGAGAGGCGGGGACATTTCCACCGAAAAGAAAAGGTGCCTAACCAAATATATCAACAAAAACAAGCCTAATGCTAAAATTCTTTAAAAACTACCAATAACTACCGGATTGTGTTTTCTTATTTCCCTTTTACATTCTATATACAAAGTGTTAACGACAGATGGATAATAGGAAACACGTCTCGCATTTAAGAAATCTCACCAGCATCCTCTGAATTTTTAGCCACGAGATCTTCTTTACATTCATTACATAACATCCTAAAACGTTTTTGCTTAAGCCTCTTAATCGAATATCACAAAAACAAAATTTCATCATTGTACACTCTCGTACATTAGAAGTGTTTGTAACGTAAATTTAGACTAAATACTGCGAGTAATTGTCATAATATTTCATCCTTTAATAATAATAATGAAGGCATCAACAGATGCTTTATTTCCAATCAAGCCTGATACATATCACCTTGTACATTGGATTTTCAAATGCCTTATATCTAACGCCAGGACGCCATGACGCTTTCCCCCGGTCAAGACCGGTACCCATTTCAGACACCTGGGTAGAGTGGGGTATTGCGCTTGGAATTTTTCTCCTACACCCAACAGAGAATTTTTCTCCTATACCCCATCAGCGCCGAGTTTCGAACCCGAGTCTTCTAATACCGCTAATAAACTGCTAATATCTCACAAACCCGAAAGTGTTTTAATGAAAATTTCATAGAAAAAAATCTGGCCATATTCTGCTTATGGAATTGTGTACCTCTTGTCATGAAACATCCTACACAAACTAGCATTATCGACGTATAGTTATCAGCCAGCAGGTAGCAATTATATTAATTCAATTAAGTAAAAATTAAACAGCGACAGCTTTTTATATATAAACATTGTTCACTCTGCTTCACGACAAACTATTGTGACACGAAACGAACAACAGTCTTAAAATGTGTGGCTAGCTACCGACTCTCCAAGTAGTTCGTTCAGTGTCTCTAGAGTTTGGTCAGTTGATATCTGTTATTCATATTTCAGCAAAAGAATGCAATACAAATGAAATTTTCTCAAGTTATCATGACGAAAATTACGACGGCAATATATAATTGAATAATCCGTTATATTTTTGTCTTCTAATCCAAATAAACATGTAGTTTCGATAGAGAATGATCTGTAGAATGGCGCTATCTGGCATGCATCACAGGTGCAGGGGTGGTGGTGGTGATATGTGTGATGGTGGCGGTGATGCGGCTAGATTCTGAAACATCCTGCACAAACTAGCATTATCTACGTATAGTTATCAGACAGCAGGTAGCAATTATATATATGAATATTATTCACTTTGCTTGACGACGAACTATTGTGACGCAAAACGACAAACAGTCTTTAAATGTGCGTGTTCGGTTGATATCTGTTATTCATATTCCCGCAAAAGAATGAAATACAAATGAAATTCTCACAACTTATCATGACGAAAATTACGACAGCAGTTTTTAATTGTACAATTCATAATATTTTTGTTTTCTCATCCAAATAAACATGTAGTTTCGATAGAGAATGATCTATTGAATGGCGGTATCTGGCATGCATCACAGGTGCAGCGATGGTGGTGGTGATGTGCGTGATGGTGGTGGTGATTGAGTGGGGGCAGAGGCCAGCTATAGATACGAGCGCCGCGCGGGGACTGCTGTGATCCCATGGTTTGCTTAGACTCATTTTCTTGCCTGATTTAATTTTTCAGTTCATGAATGTGTGCATAATTGTGCAAGTCTAGGTTTCTCCATTAATATTGAATGGTTATGGTTATCCTGAAGCCCCATTAACATTTGTACTTGAAACGGGCTCAGGGCTCTACCAGAGTGAACCTCGTCGCTATTATAATTTCTATTTTATTACTCTAGGGCATCTGCCTTTTCTGACTAACATTAACGTTACTACGACTGCTACTTGGTTCTTACTCGCAATATCGAGGAGTCGCACCGCACACTGGAGAAGAAAGTTTTTCAGGAGTGTAACGCTTTAGCTGTATTTGGTTATTATCTAACCTATCTCCATTTGAACACATTATATGGGCTTCTATTCGGTTTTCTTATCAGATATTCATTTTGCGTTATTTCGCATTGACGCTGCCTTGCGCTACGCGTTGCCCATTTCGCGACCAATTGGAGAAATTAGTTCTGTTGATTGGACAACTCGCTCACTGAAATAAATATATATATATATAAAATGACAAAACCTAAATGTTTATGTAATCATACTAAACAGAACTAGTAGTTGAATATTAATTCATACTCGAATCATATTCCAAAATTTGACTGTAATTCTTCCCTCTATACAGCTTTGAGGAGACTGTGAATCTTCTTGGATGCGATGGGTCTGCTCTTTTGTCAACGTTCACTCTGGTCCGCCTCGTGTTTGGTGATCTTCGATTACCTTTCCTGCAAAGATCCGGTGGTGCACTAAACGCTCTCGTCTTGCACGAGCAAGAGCTTTGTGACTCTCTTAGCTGAGCTTTCCGATAGTAACGGATGACTGCTAAGGCGCTATTAAGGGGGGCAACCAATTGCTCCTAGAAGAAATTAGCTGCAGTTGCTGGGCGATTTACGGTTGCTGCGCTTGTTCAGAAACCTCGAGAAACTCAGAGCAACATAGTCCGTGCTTGACAATATGCTCGACTGACCGTCGTAGAGTGAGGGTGGTTGTGGCATCGCTTCCCTGAGCCAACATGAACTGAATCCGCCGTACAATTGATGATTGAAGGATTTCATTAATGTCTAATGCTATGGAATGTAATTAAATGCTACAGACAATAATATGTCATTTTAGTTATATAATTAGTCGCTTTCCGTTAATTGCTGCTCACAATAGGAGGAATATTACAATTTACATTTTGAACGTATACGTATCACTTCTAAATACTGTTACTTTTCCAATATAATTTAATGTTTGTCTGCTAGTATTTTATGTTAAAATAAAGTGGTCAGATATTTAAAAGTATGAACCATAAGTTCATAAGTTTATACTTTCTATAAAACATAAGTTGTGTGAAGAAATAAAAAACAACATTTTGTTTACTTGGTTGTGAAGTTGTTCGATTTATTATTGGCTGCTTTTGAGTAAAATTGAGAAAGAAAGGAAAGAAAAGAAAGAAAAAAGTTTATTTCCAATAAGGTACAAACATGAAATGTCGATACATTGGTTTTTAAAAACACCTTAACATTAACATCCTTAACTGATTATAACACATTGGGATCGTAATTCCCGTGTAAATGTTGAAACAAAAATGATCGACAGAAAAGCACAACAAAAATGAGTTACTTTCCTTGCCTAATCTGATTTTGAACTAAGAGAACACAATCCTCGCGACGCTCATTTGAAAAACACTTTTATTGGTGCGCATAAGTATTGAAATAAATGCGAAAAATGCGTTCAAATACCTTAGCAGAGAGAACCTTAATTGCTATTTATACATGGTTATCGTGATACCCATGATAAGGAGGCCGACTGGGTAAGAGAAAAAGTCCGTTATTTATGGATGGATTTCTCTGAAATTTTCACAGTAGGTGTGAAATGATGCAAAGATCATTTATTATTTCGACAAAATTTTTGTATCTGCGCTTGATTTTTTTATGATAAAATAGGGTTTTTTAAAATCTATCTTCTTCTGCAATTTTGAAGTTACAGAACCAGAACTTCGTTTTTAGATTGCATATATGTCTATATAACCATAAGGGGCTAGGAATTTCGATAACTTTTTTTTGTTGATTTTGAGAACATTTTTTTTAAATGAGACCTTTTTTCATTTTTTTTCATGTCGTGTAATTTTCAAAATAATAGATGTATCGAAAAATGAAACCCCTTATGGATGAACCTTGCTAAGCCCTATCGAATGGTATATAAACCATTCTTGTAGCTCTAAAATTGTGGAAGAAGATACATTTGAGAAACCAATTATCATGTTTCCAGAAAAACGTGTTTTTCACAAAAATATTGTTTTTCTTTTTATCTTTTGAACTACAGGATTTTCTACAATGAACTCTTGAGCGTTTGTAGCTCTTTTCAAGCCCTTTCGATTGATATAATTTACATTGCTGTAGCTCTGTAACTCTGGGAAAAAATATACAACAAAAGACAATACGTGTAATTCTTCAAAACAACCACTTTTTTATTTTTTCTTTTTTTTCGACCAGAATTCGTTTTTTTTTTCAAGTCAACTCCTCTGTTTTGTAGCTCTTTTGCTTGCCATAGCCGTAGCTATGATACTGCAGCTGTCATCAAGCTATGAATGAAAGCTGCGGTATCATAGATACGGCAGAGCAGCTAAATTCTGAAATTGTCAAAAATTATAAAAAAAATCTTTACTCAGCGTCAAAATGTTTCGTTTGAATAATGAAAGCACTTTGAGTAACCCATGAACGAACTATATTGCCATTCTCGCAGAGAAACACGCTCAATTTACCCCAATAATGAGGGGGGAGGGTTCAAGGTCATGCCACTCCCATCGCTTTCCCCCCCTCTGGTGGGCGCACTATTCGGAGTAGACGTAAACGGAAAGTACCAATGGAAGCGCAAGAAAATCCTCTATAAGATGCATATAAAAACAGAAAATCAACACATATCCCGATTTCTACCCAGACGGCCTCTTTAAGTGTTGAAAAAAATTATTTAGATCCTTAATCGCTATTCATACATGGTTATCGTAGTACTCATGATAATTGTCGACACAGGATTCAGAGAGAAGCACAATTTAATAAAAATAAACAATAATATGTATAGAAGCATCGTTTGCATTTGAAGTGCGGCACTAAGTTCCAGTTTCTGTGTTTCAATTTCTAAGTTTCAGTTCCTGAAATTTTTGCTAGAAAGTAAAAATTTATTTAATTTTACGTTCGCTAAGTCATTCTAATTTTGATCTTACTTATTCCTGTCGATTATAATGAGTATCACAACTGTTACTTCAATGCAGCGGAATGAAGGTCGTTTTTCCACAATTAGTAGTACTTCATCTGTGTTGTCCGGAAATGGAGCTTATTATTTTTCTAACAAATTGTCCACTTCAAAATCCAAAAATTCCACTCGCTCATCCGGCACCACTTCATCCCCTCTTCCGGTGATGCTCCGCATCCGGTAATGCCCCTACATTTGGTTCCGCTTCACATTTATCTATATCCCACATCCAGTGAAAACCCACATCCGGTTTTTCATCGCTTTATAAGGCGTCCCAACGATGATATTCGCTATGACAAAACAGAAAATAGTTATGATATTTCTTACTTACGCTAATAGTACTGGCGCAAAGAGTTCGTCGGAGTCAAAGACATGAAAAGTATTGTTTTACATTGCTCGCCTTAATATTTTCAATATAGGTGGAACCGTACAAAAGCTAACTATCTAGAATTAGTGTTGTCGTAGTGTATTCACGAGAATAAAAAGTTAAGAAGAGTTTATCACGCAAAGCTAACGACAGCAATTTGAGACCAGAATGAGGAGATTAAAATGATGTGCTTAAAAGTTATGACATTCGTCGAATCCGAGGCCTTTTTTTAATGTTTACAATACGACCGAAACATTCCCTCCGTTGTGTTTATATCAAATACATGGGGATCGTGATATTTATATCGGTTAATCTTGAAGCAAATGGTTGGGAGAAAAGAACGTAGAAATATGCATTCCCTCCATTGTGTTGGTCTGATTTTAACACTGAATTTTATTACAAGTGGTCAAGAAAACATTGTGCATGTGATGCGTTGTTAAGAACACTCTAGTTAGGACACTCCCGTATTAAAATTTGAGCTTACGAACGTTGGAACTAGTGAAATTAGGGATTAAGGTTGATATTAAAACGGTTAGATCCAAATTAATTTGCATCTTAGACTGTGAGATTGATATTTGAGGCAATTTTACATTGTTCTGTATCAACTAGTAAGCTAAAATAACTGGTACGGATAAAATGAAAGATTTTACAATAACACAACAATTTAAACTTCGTATGCTTCTAGCTTTGGCACAGAAAAGTTCACCGGATTCAAAATAGATAAGAAGGATCTTTGTACAAAGCCAACCGTAACATTATCAACATTGTTGGGGCAAAACGAGAAAGTCAAAACAACCTAAAATGGTGTGGCCGAAGCATTCTAGAAGAGAGTAAGGGACAACACTGTGTCATACAAGATCAGCATGAGCTTTTGAGGAGGGGAATATATTTTACATATATAGACACGCACATACATACACATATATCCACACGTATATTTACACATATACGTACATACGAGCGCCACATGTGCGTACATACATGTACTTAAATACTCGCGTACGGGCAGTCATATTGCGTGTGCATATTATAAATCTGTCTTGATTGTTGTATAATGTAACGAGAGAGAAGAAAATTAGCAATAAAAATTCCTGACTTCTTTTCCAGCACGTACTGCAGTTCACACTTATTGTGTTGACGCATGATAGAGAGCCATTTTAGTTTTAAATTCTCTTAGTGTTTGAGGGATTTTGATGCTCTGTGGGAGTCTGTTCCACAGTAAGGCGCCTGATATTGACAGAGCTTTCTGCCCGATGTTATATGAACGGTATTTGACTGAGACATCACGTCTCCTGTTCGGCTTTTGGTTGGTGACGGTAGGGGAGTGGAATTCCACTATTTCAGCATTGCTATGAGGAAGATATAAAGAGGAGAAAACGTTTTGGGCTTTGTGCGCCAGAAACCTTTCCCGAATCGGAGCCCAGCCAAGCTTATTCAGGAGAGGTGTTACGTGATCATTCTTTTTGAATTTACCGGTGCATTCAACCTTAGCTGCAAAATTTATGCATTTTTGTAGGTCTTTCTGAAGATCTTTCAATATATCTCCCCAAACCAGGCTACAGTAGTCAATACGTGATAAGGCCAAAGATTGAACGGCCAACAATCTGGATTCTTCGTCAAGCAGACTTTTTATGCGATTAAAAAACAATAAAGTCCCGTGAATTGTGTTACAGGTTTTATCAACGTGGGATTTGGAGGACATGCTTCTATCGAACCAAATACCTAAATTTTTTGCTTTTTCTGATGGATGAATTTTTTCATGCCCAACTGTAAGAGCTAGATCTAGATTTCGAGTGTTGTTTATTAAATGCTTCGACCCAAAAATAATGAATTGTGTTTTACTCGCGTTTAGCTTGAGACCATTTTGGTCATACCATGACTTGAGCCTGATCAATGGGGCTTCAGCTCCATTTTTCGTCTGTGGTATTTCTGCTACAGAGCTTGTCATTGCAATTTGGACATCATCTAAATACATGGAGATTCGTTTGTTAGAAGGCATTGAAGGGAAATCGTTAATGAAAATCGAAAACAATAGCGGGCCCAGAATTGATCCTTGAGGGACACCAAAGCTATTTTGAAGGAATGGGGACAACTTGTTATGTAAGAGGACTGCATGAGACCGATTTGATAGGTAACTTTTAAACCACTGTTTATCCACTCCTATGTTCATTATTTTTCGTAGGAGTCGATCATGTTCGACGCTGTCGAATGCTTTGGAGAGATCGAGTAGCAGCAAAAGTGTTTAATTTTTTGATCGATATCGCTGTATATTTTTTCAGTGAAATTGAGCAGGGCGTCTTGAGTGCTAGTGTTTTTCCTATAGGCATATTGATTTCGATGAAGTAAATTTGAATCGTCCAAGTGAGATGACAGTTGATTCGTTACTACTTTTTCTAATATTTTCGACAGGACAGGTAGAAGGCTTATGGGCCTGTAATTTGACGCTGTGTTTATGTCACCAGTTTTTAGCAACGGTCTAATTATGGAGTGTTTCCACTGTTTTGGAAACTTATTTGTTGCTATTGATGTGTTGATAATCAGATGAATCAATGGTGCTGTGACTGGAAAACTGTCTTTTATGTATTGGAGGCTGATTCCATCATGTCCGACTGCTTTTGTGTTTTTCAATGAGTATAAAATAGTTTGTAACTCTGGTAAATCGACTGGAAGTGGCTTCCATAGGGCACCAGCCTTTAAAAGTGCAGTAGGGCATGAACTTTCT
Organism: Morinoia aosen; assembly: GCA_030386875.1. NCBI lineage: Eukaryota > Metazoa > Arthropoda > Malacostraca > Amphipoda > Talitridae > Morinoia > Morinoia aosen. The sequence goes on from CM059566.1 coordinate 64,130,054, forward strand.
ACTGACAATTCTTCGGACTGGTTTTACTCACTTCATCGAAGACTTGGGCACCTACTTTTGAAAAGAGTGTGTTGAATTCAGTGGCTTTTTCCAAAGGATTTTCAAAATCACTTTTGCGCTCTAAGTTTTTATATTGAGCCACCTCACTAATGATTTTCCATGTACGTTTTGGATTATTTTTTGCCATGAATAGTTCTTTGTGGAAGTGAGTTTGTTTTGCTTGCGTGATTTTCTTCCGAAGAATCTTTCCAAGTTCTTTCTATCTCTTGTATAAAGTAATTTTTGACTTGTTTTCTTTATACTCTCGCAAGTAAGTTTTCTTTATTCTGCTTAGGTCTTTAATTTCGTTTGTTTTCCACAGAGTGCGTTTTGGCTTAGTTTTTTTGGTGATATAAGGTGCGCATTCATTGTGAGCTGCTGTGAAATTCTCGTTAAAGATGGAAACTTGAATGTCCACATCGTCAGATTGCATCATACTCTGAAATTCGGTGAACCTCTTTAGGAGTTTTTCATTAAATAGTTCCGGTGGATATTGACTTTTTAGGCGGTAAGTCATGAGACGATAGTTTTGTCTTTCCTTTGCAATATTAATTTTACATTCTACAGAGTGGTGATCGGCGACAGAGGGTGATATAACTGTATTAAGTATTACCCTGGGTTTGTTTGTGATTGCCAGATCGAGGAGAGTCTTTGATACTCTTGTAACGCGAGTCGGTTCTTTAACCATCCGTGAAATGTTTAGTTTGTACAACAGTCTGCTAAGCTGATTTTTTATCCGTTAAGTCAACATTAAAATTACCAAAAGCAAAGAATGACTTTTTTGTAGCTAAAATTTCTTTGGAATTTTCTCAATGAACTCGACTGTTTTAGGTAGAGAAGCTGATGGGTGCCGGTAAAGGCTGCCGGTAATGATGGATTCATGTTTATTTATTTGCACTTTCAACCAAACCATTTATATGCCCTCGCACACTTCATTTGTTAAAAGTAAAGACGAAAAATAGATTTCTTTCACGAAAATACGTGATTCACTACCTTTGCTACTTTTACGCCGTCATGGCGGTACAGCACGTAATCGGGAATATTGAAAAAGGAGCTCTGAGTTCGCGAATCAAACAATGTCTCGGAAACACATAAAATGTCAATGTCTTCTGTGACCCACATTACTCTAATGTCATCCAGCTTATTAATGAGGCTACGAGCATTGATTTGTTTAATTTTGATGTGTTTTATTTTTTATTTTGAGAACCCTAATAAGCCCTCAATGATCTTTCAGATTTTATATCCAGATTTCAAACCCTCATTAGAAGAATAGTACCGCGAGATACGAAACTCTGATCGAAAGATGGAAGCTCTGATAGAAAGAAAGAACAGCTCGGCTTAATTTGATGTAGCTATCGATGCCATAAAAAAATCGTAAAACATCACAACCAGTCATAAGCGAGATGGGAAAAAATATGATTGATTCTATGAAGTCAGGTAACTAAAAGTGTATTCATTTTAATTTTCAATCAAAAGTAGAGGGTATAAAAGAGGCAAAACTTTATTCGGCTTTCAATGAGTAAAACATTTATTATGTTGTTTTTAAAACATTTATTATGTTTTATCAATAAAAGTGAATGAACATAATTAAATCATTTGTTGTTTCTTGTGTTTAGTTCTTTGCGATGTAAAAACACAAATAAACATAATAATATGCAAACTTAAGCTGTAAAAAAGAAATTGAAAATTTTTGAAATTTTTATGATACTTTTAATAATGCATTCGATATTGAATTGTCACGAGACAAGCTTAGTCCCCTCATTAATTTGCATTATCAAGGGAGACAAAATCTCGGGTTTGAGGAATTGGCATTGCCTTCATGAAAAATTCAGATGTGAATGACAAGCAACACGTATACACGAAAATATGGCAAATTAATGATTACAGATTACAAGAACACAAATCATATTCGTACCCAACGAAATGCAGAGACCAACTTACGATAGCGCAATTTCTGTGCGCTTCCTTTCTGATGTGAAATTTCATATCCAGGCTTCAGGTATAACACTCCAGATTCGTTACGAACTTATAATTATTAAAACATTTTACCATACATTGCATGAGGCTACCGTACCTTTTCAACACACGCCCATAGACTGGCACTAGGTGCTATTTTATTAACAATGACATGAGAACGACTACTTTGAAGTACTACCCTCATCAAGCCACATCCTAATGAGGGGTGCCAATTGGAACTAAATTTGGCCGGACAAATAACCCTTCTACGCATATAAACATTCAGAATTTATATCAAAGCAACATGACACCTCCTACATTGGGTTTCTTCTAACAGTGCGCGTCACAATCACAACACTCATTCTGTTCTTGTTTCCGTCATTTATCAGTTCATTACACGAGCGGTTTGCTAACATCAATCTATAACACGAGCGGAGACGGCTGTACAATTAATCAAAGCTGACTCTTCTCCACCGTGCTTCTGCATTTCTTTTCCATCCTAGAAAAATTATCATTATTAAGGATTGGCCCATTACTCTACCGCAAGTTATATTTGTTCCGGTCTTCAATATTATTTCAAATACCTCAATTTTTATTAAGCTAATTTGGAATCACATTTGAGTCCTATGAGTTTCTTCTAATGGGCTTACCCTTCCAGCGTATTTTTGAATTCCATTATGCTTTATTCTTGTGCGAACTCCTTTTTTCTTTAATTTCTTCAAAAATAAATAGAAACGTCCAATAATGCTTTTACCGATATACGAGTATCTTTAAAATTTTAATTGAATCATTCATCAATAATACAACGCTCGATATTTCTATTTATCCATTTCGTTGGAATAATTTTCCCGGTAAAAGACTTGGTTATTCAAGTACTTGTCCGCCGTTGTGCACCCTTCCAAAGTTGCCGCTCAACTAAACTTCTCTACGTTACATGACGTGCTTGTGGGTGTGTTACTCTTCTTCCTTTAATACACGAACCAATAATATGTTAAGAATTTTTAGAGGTGTTCCTGAAACCCTCCTCATTCTAAGCGTGGCATTGTTTCTATTGTTTCACCAATGTTTCTATTGGTCGTGGAAGTTATTATTATTTTCTCCACCCCTTAGAATACAGAGACCCTTTTGAACTTGTAACGTTCAATTATTTTTTTTGTATATTTCCGAAGGCCTGCGAGTTTATGTTCCCCGCTGTGCAGACTTCCTGCACATGTTGCAACGACCGATCGTTCGCTTTCCATATTCTTTCGTGCCCAAGGGTCTACAACAAATTACCCTAATGACCATGGCCGACCACTTTCACACACAACCAGGTCTGCCTGACCAGGCCTATAAAACCGCTGACACACAACACACCCAACATTGATACAACACATACAACGTAAGTCCCAGCACACACACACACTGTTGGAAGTTTTATTAAGCGATACATTTCTGCATAAAAGAATCTTAGGAGTTGCTACAAAGCAGCATTGCAACTTTGTAATAATTTCTAAAACGACTTGCAATAATTTTAACAACAAACACGATTTAGCTATTAATTTCTAAAAATGTTTTAGACCGTTACATATTTCGGAACATGAATAGTTCATAACAGATTTCTTAACTATTTCTTAACAGAATCTTACAAATACAAGATTATTTTCATAAAAGCTAATTATACTTTAAAAGAATTATATTGAATCAATTAGTTGTATGACCCTTCAGCCTCATCCATTTTTTTGACAAGTACCTAATGAATAAAGACAATAAGTAATATAAGGACATTCAAAGGCGTGAAGGTGGAACTGAGTTTTACATTTGTTCTTAATGCTTTTCATTTAATTATGGAATGAAAAAGTCACATGCCGCAGTCATTCCGAGCTACAACCACTCTCTGCAACAGGCAACGCACACCAGTTGCCTCGTCTGATAGGGCACCCTCAAGTTGCGTCAATTCAGTTGCCGTAGTCCAGGTAGCACAGGGTCCAGTCTCGTGAATTTCTACACCGCCCAACCCTCTCCCTCCACCTACAAGCAGCTACATAAAGTTGCCATTCGCGCCAATTATTGAACTATGTAGTACTACTGAGGTTTATTAACCTATCTGTTCGTTATACATTTATTATTAATCACTGCATTATAACCACTATAAGTACTTAGTACGTGGATACTTGAGCGGAATGCCAAATTTAACCTGCATTAAATCATTATAATCAGTTTTGACAACGACCGCTGGTGTTTGGCTCTTCGACCCTCCATCTCGGCGTGCAAAAACAGGCATTTTTAAACTTTTTTAAGTTAACGTTAAACTAACTGAACTTGGCCTAACCTAACCCAACCTAACCTACTTAACATAACCTCTTAACCTAACTTAACTTAACCTAATCTAAATTAATATAACCTGACATTTCTGTGGCTGTTTGGAGGTGGTGCTGTAGCTGCAATTGGAGGTGGAAGGAGAGGGTTGGGCGGTGTAGAAATTCGCGAGATTGGACCCTGTGCGTCCAGGCAATTGGTTGCCCCCGTGTAATAGGGCCTTTATGTCTCACTTCCGGAGAAGCTACAATGTGTTGTGATTCTACCCACGACACATATAAAAAAATTTTTGATCGTTCGAAACGAGGGACGCCTCAACATATTCGAAATGACTCAAATCAGCCAGAGAGAGGCGTCGTGTGCCGCAAGGACGGTTGTCAGATTCCGCAAGTCGTGCTAAGTAGTTATTCTTCCCTCCTTTCTATATCTACGATACGTCGACTTCAAGATCGCAGGGGAAGCAAGGACGTCAACTGACCGAAGAAGCTGCCGGATACCAACACAAGAGAGATTCTTCACTACTATTTCTGTATTGTTCTATAACTAACTTTTCTTAGATCATTAATACTATTATCATAAATTGATATTTCATATTGCGAAGTAATTAAAGACGATAGGTATTTACAACGCTCAATTATGAATCAATTCATCTTAAAGATTTTATGTTATCGTACTATGCCAACCCTGCTGAGAAGGGCGCAGCCGCACAGCACCAGGCGTGGGCGAGGAGTTAGTAAGCGGCAGCCAAAGAGTACAGACCATAAGTGTTTCTTGCCTGCGGGCAGCCCGTTAGGGCTAGCTCGTCGTTTTCCTGACTTCGTTATATCTAACCAAGTGAAAGTAAACTTCTTAAGTAAATGGCTGTCCGCGTAACATAAAGCAACACCACATCGGAATCCGAAACTAAGATGAGTCTCATTCAATACTTTTCCATAAGCGTCCTCGTATCGAGTTCTCTGTGCGTAGGCTTAATTTAACTAGATGAATGTCTTCCATAAATATCAGTAATATCTCTTGTAACGTAAATAACCGCGCTGTAACTCATTCTCTATAAATGTAATATTTCTTGTAACTTAACTAGGAGCCCTATGATTCTTTCCATGTCATTAAATTTGTAATAAGATTGGTAATAAACATCATGTGTCTTCATAGTATTATTACCGGTTTATTTAGAGAGAGAGAAGTCAATAATCATTCTGTTAAGTCGTAATAACATACGCTACCAAATTGATATTTATAATAAACTCGCTACCAATAATCCAATTAGTTGGAATTGATGACATTGAAAAGTCTCGATCTAATCAAGATTTAATAAATAAAATAGAAGCGAGTGGCCTTCAGCCACGTCGATAATTTAAGAGAAATAATATCAACTGAATGAAACACCGATGAATTACGACAGAAAAGAGATGCCTCACGACGAGAAAAAGGGAAATACGACAAATGGCGGCAAGCGGTGATGGATTTTTGATTCCTATTTTCATAATAAGAGTTAAAATTCTCTTACCCTATTCCTCCAAAACGCTCGAGCCTTCAAAAAATAATTTAACCGTAACAGAATTATTAATTTGACCTCTTATCTCAAATTAACCCCGTTTCTTATGTATTTAACCATGTGCTTAAACCTAATGTCTCGGATCCATTAGCATTTATAATTTTACATGTGAACCTTACCTCAATTATTTACTATGCACATATTAATTCAATGTACGTGTGAACTTGCCTCAATAGCTAATTAAATTTTATATATGTATCCGCCAATAATAGGTGTGTATGGATCATTATCTTTGATATGTGAAGCCATTTTGAACTAAGTAGAACCCAATAATTCGATTATTTTATCTGAGACCATTTGATTACTTAATGCGAATTTAATTTTTAAAATTTAATTCAATTTAGTGCATTATTCGTTTAAGCCGTACTTCAATGATTCGTGTATAAATTACGATTTTAATGCACTAATTTACCCATGTAATCATCATGAATGTTGCTTGAATGTATGTGATGAGATGGAAGTGAAAATTTCAGGATCAGCTATGTGGTTTGCGTGTGGTGTTCAGAAGCCTTGGCTCGATTTGTTATGAAATAAATTCCCAAACATCGCTCAGAGCTCGGCAACAGCTGCAAGCTCGCACCCTCTCTCTCAAGCTCGCTCCCATCCTTCTCTCTAATTCTGTCGAATATGCTCTCTCGCTAGCGTTCGTATCTCAACGGTATCATGAATTCTACCGTGCTCGACAGCTCCTTTACTCGACAATTCTATTGCGTCGCACTGAGAAACATAGAGGATAAACTTTGAACTTAGTATTGATGAAATGCTTAGCGTATCGTTAATATCGTAGATGTGATGCTGTAACATTTTCTCATTCTGCCACGTAACCAACTCTAGAGACCATTTTGTTTCGAGAGCTCGGGCAACCTCGACAGCAGCAGACGCCTCGAATTCAAATTTCTCAAATTACGTTGTGAAATTTATACCATTCAAATTTAAATTCTAAATCTACCGATCCAAAGTTATCCTTATGAAATTATATGATAATTTAAAAGTTTTCCTTAAATCTGACCTTATGAATGATTAAAATTAAATTCATTGAATTATCTTTTGAAATTCAATCATATTTTACGCTAAAAGAAATTCATCTGGAAGTAAATTTCATTCAATTAGAATAATGTTTTCGCGCAACCAACATTTTTACTCCGACATGCAATTTTACACACTCATATATCTCTTATATGTTAGATGTGATTATGCAGAGAACATTTTATTTTATTCATTCTGATGTTCGTGTCTAAATTTAATTCCAATGTATTCTTTTAACCATGTAATTGTAATGAACGTTTTTGCTCGAATGTATGTATGTTGAGATGTAAAGGAATGTTGGGACCCGAAAGACTGCTGTGTGTGTGGCGTTCGAGCTCGAGTCAGCTCAATGCTTCCGTTGTTTCAAAACACTCTACCCTTCATCTCCCTCTCTCGCCCAAGTCCTCGGACGCTCGGCTTGCTCTCTTCTTCGCTTTCGTTCGAAGGGAAAGGCCTAACTGTCGAACAAGCATACTTTACCTCGCGAGCGCGATACCAGACTCGGATACTCGCCGTCTTTTGATCACAACTTGGTGCAGCAGTTCTATTACAATGAATTACTCGATAATTTTGAACTTAGGATAAACTACTTAATGGTTTGAAATTTGATGTAGTATTATAAACATGTGAGGAATAATAGCGTGAGTGTGTAATAATTTCATTCATTTAAAAATTTGAATTAACTTGTCATATGAAAATATTTCGTTAACAATCACGACCTAAAGGTATTGAGTCATGCTTTATGCACATAAAAATACTTCTCTGAAATCGGGTGATAGTACAAATATCAGCGTCATGTGATTTTAATGATGATTTATCTCATCATCAGGATAATGGAATTTGTAACAAATTTAAAATTCGATCATTATAAAGACACACTTGATATTAATTTATTCGCAGGAATACTTTGTCATTTGACGTACTTAACATGAATGTAATACTAGAGAAATTCTGTTTTCTCTCTCTACGAAATGTATTAGAGTATAGCGTCATAAGCGAACAATGGAAATAGGTTAAGCTCTATGTCCTATTGTGAGCACAGAGAATAGAACGGGTCGAGATGCGGGAATCGTATGACGAATGAGTGAGAACTTGTCTGGGAATGAATGAAATTCACAAGAACGATAAATAACAACATTGATAATTTCAGCCGATGCCGGGGGCTCTGCGAGCGGTCGTGGTGGGCTGCCACGTCTTCACTACCGGCGTACCACCACACCATCAACTTCATTCACCACCACGGGTTCTACCACGCGCTCCCACACGCTATACTCAGGCAGCGCCCACACCATCGATCCAATCACCACCACGGAGCCTGAGCCACCACACTCAACGACAACAACAACAACAACAACGGCGACAGCCTGAGCTCAACGCACAAAATCGAAGAAAACGTCGTAGAAAATTGCCCGCTCAGACGCGGCACGGCAACACTTCCGCAACGAGAACAGTCTAAGCTCGACGCACGAACTCGAGGAAAACGACGAGAGAAAACCATCCGCCAGCTGACTGGGTCAACTGCCATAAAAATTTTCTACGAAGGTACTTGGAACCACGGAACCTGAGTATAGACAACATCGGCAAGAAGAGGGGGGAAACTCGACTACAACGAAGCTCCGGAATATACCAGCGCGTGGACAACGAAAGAAACTACAACTACAAAGACTTTGATAATCTTCTTGCGACGATTCGGCGTGACCTCGTGGCTGTTTAAAAGAAGTCTTCAGGACTCAAAAATCAAATCCCATCCTAAAAAGAGGTCGTGTATGACGAAGCACGGTTTGAAGATGTTCCTAGAAACAGAGATTACGAAGATCTTTATCTTTCCTATATGGATGCAAAATGAACGCAATCGAGGCAACCGGAGCTCTACGTGTTCCGCGTCAATAATATTATTGGGATCTTTATCTCATTAAATATCTTCTAGAGGTATTCTGCGAGCTGGAGAAGCCTTCGCTTCGTTCTGCGGGGACCATCGTTTGCCTAAAACGTACGTAGGGCATAGCCTTGTTTGGAGACTTCGTATCAGAGTTCGTCACATGAACAAATCCAGTTTATCGCCGCCTTCAGATCGCCTCAGATGGACTATGTGGAGATTATAAAAAGAGAACTGATCCGTTTCGTTGGCATATATCTGCACGTAAATACTGTATGGAACAATCATCGATCAGGAGATCGAATCTATGAATGACGACGGGGAGATATTGTTGTGATTCTACCCACGACACATATAAAAAAAATTTTGATCGTTCGAAACGAGGGACGCCTCAAAATATTCGAAATGACTCAAATCAGCCAGAGAAAGGCGTCGTGTGCCGCAAGGACGGTTGTCAGATTCCGCAAGTCGTGCTAAGTAGTTATTCTTCACTCCTTTCTATATCTACGATACGTCGACTTCAAGATCGCAGGGGAAGCAAGGACGTCAACTGACCGAAGGAGCTGCCGGATACCAACACAAGAGAGATTCTTCACTACTATTTCTGTATTTTTCTATAGCTAACTTTTCTTAGATCAATAATACTATTATCATAAATTGATATTTCATATTGCGAAGTAATTAAAGACGATAGAGTTATTTATAACGCTCAATTATGAATCAATCCATCTTAGAGATTTTATGTTATCGTACTATGCCAACCCTGCTGAGAAGGGCGCAGCCGCACAGCACCAGGCGTGGGCGAGGAGTTAGTAAGCGGCAGCCAAAGAGTACAGACCATAAGTGTTTCTTGCCTGCGGGCAGCCCGTCAGGGCTAGCTCGTCGTTTTCCTGACTTCGTTATATCTAACCAGGCGAAAGTAAACTTCTTAAAGTAAATGGCTGTCCGCGTAACATAAAGCCACACCACATCGGAATCCGAAACTAAGATGAGTCTCATTCAATACTTTTCCATAAGCGTCCTCGTATCGAGTTCTCTGTGCGTAGGCTTAATTTAACTAGATGAATGTCTTCCATAAATATCAGTAATATCTCTTGTAACGTAAATAACCGCGCTGTAACTCATTCTCTATAAATGTAATATTTCATGTAACTTAACTAGGTGCGCTATGATTCTTTCCATGTCATTAAATTTGTAATAAGATAGGTAATAAACATCATGTATCCTCATAGTATTTTTACCGGTTTATTTAGAGAGAGAAGTCAATAATCATTCTGTAAAGTCGTAATAACATACGCTACCAAATTGATATTTATAATAAACTCGCTACCAATAATCCAATTAATTGAAATTGATGACATTGAAAAGTCTCGATCTAATTATGATTTATTAAATAAAATAGAAGAGAGTGGCCTTCAGCCACGTCGATAATTAAGAGAAATAATATCAACTGGATGAAACAACGATGAATTACGACAGAAAAGAGATGCCTCACGACGAGAAAAAGGGAAATACGACAACAATGCGTCGCTAATCTATTGACGAAACCTGTTTAATCAGAGGCTTACGTGGTTTTACTACCCCTGGGACCTTGCCCGAAACTCATTTCAATGACAAATTTATACGAATTTCAACCCTAATATTTTGATTTTACTTAGAATGATTAGTCATTTTTAACATTTTACCTACTACAATTTAACGCCTGGCCGCATTAGCCTAGGAAACGTTGATATTTTGATAAATGTCATACGGACCTAGAAGTTTCTTCCTCGGTATTGAGAGGCGACAAAATAAAAATGACTTCTAAGCCCTGAAGTGTTCATGAACTTTCGTTTTACTTCTACACATTATTAATGATTACAGAGCTAACTGAGTAATAAGGCAAGTGCATTGAAAACTTCTCACGACAGGACGTTTATGTGTTCTTCTCATTATGATATCCTATTCTACGACGTTTCTCTTTACTCCATAACACCTTTGTCTACGTTGTAACGCGTAGGAAACACATACGTCTCGCATTATCAGCCCAGAGGTATGTTAGGAGACAGCTTCGTCGTGGTTAGAGGAAGTTGCCTGCTGCGTATTATGGCGTCAGCACTAGTGTACGAGCAGACAGTGGTCAGAAAAGATAACCTTTTAGTTGGTTTAGATAAGAAGGGAGGAAGGAAGGAAGGAAAGAAGGATGGAAGGAAAGAAAGAAAGAAGGAAATAAGGAAGGCAGGAAGAAGGGAAGGAATGTAGTAAGGCAGATTAAGAGGTCAATCGTTAACCATCGCTGAGCTATAGCGTAAATGTTCTCGATAACCTGGTAAAATTGATGTCCCCACTTGGACTATGTCCCCCAAAACAAACTGGAAGTAAGCTAATTATTTAAGTCCCCAGTGAAGAAGCTTCAAAATTTTCGGTGATTTTACCTCTTCATAAACCGTTTAAACGAATTTTATTATATTATTTTAATGGAAATTTGTCATCACATTTCTACTGGACCATTTCATGAACAATAAGATCCAAACAAAAAACTTTAAACAAAATGCAAAACGCAGCAGGGTTTTCAAGGTCCTTACACATTTCGACAGAATAGGTAGAAATAAAATTTAACTATCAGGAGTACATGATGATAGCCACCGACGATTACTGTATTAAGGAATGATCTAAAATTTTTCAGCTTATGCATATTACAAATTGGAAAGAATGTTACCCAGCACAGCTCGGCAGGAATGTCACTGCATACAAGCCCGATCGAGTGCTCTTTCTACAGAGCTGACGGTAACCTATCTTCGCAAAATTTTCAGAACAATAAACCTCTCTGTTCATGCCAGATTGTTCGCAATTCTTCTAGGAACTAGGAGAGTGATTCTCAAACACGGTGCCGTGAAACAAGAAGATGCCACAAAAACCTATGTATACCTGCCATAAAGTTTAAATCTAATTTCCTCCCAAATCCTGAAAAAAGTAAATTATTATTCAAAATGTTAAGTTTTAGTGAATTAAAAGTTCAGGTTAAGTACTGCAAGTAGTGCCACAAACACTAAATTGTACTGTGGTTATTGCAAAACATTGTGGATCTCAAAGTGGCACTTTATTTTCCGAATTATGTAAAACACATTCAATTATAACCTTCATCTCGGAAACAAATAGAGAACTACATTTAATTCAATGTACGAACTTTTAGTTCATGTCATTTCAATAGTTTTCGTTCAACTTCGACTAAATTTTGATTACTTGCTTGCTCTCATTTTTCCCTCACTATCGGGGTGAATTAGATGATAAATCAAGTCACGAAGTGCTGTTATCTGCACATGAACAATACGAAGTCTGTCTAAAAGTTTCCGACCTATGGCCAGAAAAAATACTTCGTATACCTGACGCAGTTGGGACCCTAATCCCTTTCAAAGTAGGCCCCTTGTGCTTGCGCACACTAAGTCCACCGATCCTTCCACTGATGGAAACAACTCTGGAAGTCTTGTTTCGGAACGGTGTTCAGCTCTGTCGTCGCGTTGACTGTTTGACTCCGTCGATGCTGACTGTTTACTTTTATGTCCGTGGAATTGTGCATCACGAGTACGCACTGGAAGGACAAACCGTGACAAAGGAGTATTATCAAGATGTTCTCCGGCAACTTCGTGATGCAGTTCGGCGCAAAAGACCAGACATGTGGACGGCGAACAACTAGCACTTGCATCATGACCACGCTCCTGCACATTCATCTCAATTGATCCACACTTTCTTGCCCAAACTTGAAATTACAGCTGTTCGCCAACCTCCCTATTCTCCAGACCTGGCTCCATGCGACTTTTGGTTGTTTCCAAAATTGGAGACGTCACGGAAAGTATCCCTTTTTGAGATTAGAGAAGAGATAATGCGGAACGCGATGACGGAGCTGAGCGCCATTCCAAAAGAAGACTTCCAGAGGTGTTTCCAGCAGTGGAAGGATCGGTGGGCTAAGTGTGTGCAAGCACAAGCCTAGGGGCCTACTTTGGAGGTATTCGAAATATTTTTTCTACACCTTTTTCACTTCAAATTAATCTAAGTCAAGTTCAATTTAATCCAAGTCAAGTTCAAATTAATCCGAGTCAAGTTCAAATTAATCAGGGTCAAGTTCAAATTAATCCAGGTCAAGTTCAAATTAATCCGATTCAAGTTCAAATTACTTCGGATTAATTTGAACTTGACTTTGATTAAATTAAACTTGACTTGGATTAAATTGAACTTGACTTAGATTAATTTGAAGTGAAAAAGGTGTAGTCAAAGGTCGGAAACTTTTTAGACAGAAATAACGCAAGTACGAAAATTCTTCAATCTTTCTTCTACCATATTTTAAAGCTGAACGAAACAATTTGAGGCAAGCACAGCGGTGTGACTACGACCACTGTGTTGTCACCTAATTAGTTTATCACTGCTTTTTATGAAGCACTTTAGTGACAATGTGTGTCTTCAGTTTTTAATATAATTCCCCCTCTCAATAACAATGAATAAGTTCATAAAATGGAAAATACTAGGTGACGATTGTGAGGCCACTAAATGTAAGAAAAATGACACAACCCGTTTACTCTAGAGCAAAAAGGCTTAAGTTCACCCCGTCCGAAAATACAAGGATGAATATTTGCAGTAGGATTTTCTTGGACTGGACAATTTAGCGGCCAAGTCTACCACGTGTTATTTGTGCTGATACGTTGTCCAATGAATCGATGGTGTCAAGTAAATTTGGAAGACATTTCACTACTAAACATTTCAATCTCATAAATAAAGATGTTCGCTTTTTTAAAAGATTACTAGATCAGCAAATAAAGCAATAAAACCTTTTCCAAAATACTTTGGACGTATCAGAAAGATCTCAACGTGCTTCCATCGAAGTGGCAGAAATGATAGCAGTGAAATCTTAACCTCATACTCTTGCTTAGTTTAAAAAGGTTAAGAGAAAAAGCTGAAACGGGAATAAACCAAATACCGATATCAAATGATACAATAAGAAAGAGAGTTTTAGATTTATAAAAAAAGATTGAAACTAATCCACAGATATAATCTAAAATAACTCCATCATTGCTGCTTCTCAGCTTGAGAACAAAAAGCAAGGCGAAAACCGCTACGCGTAAAGTCATTTTTATTAAAAATGATCAAATAAAACTGAATGAACGTTTCGGACTAACTGTCCATATTCAGCATGAAAAATTCTGTAAAACGAAACCAAATAAGAGAAATTAAAACACCACAGTAGTATACATACAAAATCTAAACGTTGAAACTACACAAACAACGGTAAAAAAGATGTAAAAGATAAAGGAAAAACTGAATTACGAATTGGCAATATGAAGCGGGAAATCACTTTGGGTGTCATTGAGAGCAGGTTTCTTTTTGTAAATATACAAAGATTCGAGAAGGCGCGGATCTGTTTTGTAAGAGGTACCGGCCAAGATTTTAAAATCATTTAGGGAGACAGGAACATTGCACTCTTCCGCATGAGATCTAACAGAGGACAGTGGGGGGGACCCAAGAGGGAGACCAGTTCTTCAACTACGCCCAGCATGCTCGAAAACTCTGGTTTTCAGGGTACGGCAGGTAGAACCAACGTACCGCGATTCACAACGTGAACAACTGTATTGGTACACCAGAGAAGAGCACAGTGAGGGTGGCAGTTTGTCTTTGAAACGAAAAAGAGAATCAATTGTAAAATTATTCACGAGGATCATTTGAACTTTGAGTTGCTGGAAAAACTTGTTAATAAGGGATTTAACATCCTCGCTTAGTTTCAATGACTGATCTCCAAAATAAGGCAACTTAACATAGAACGCTTGTTGTGCACAAGATTGAGCAGATTGAGAGTTATCATAAATTTTTGACAGAAATCTATTGATTTGCCGGTCAACAACAGAAGAAGGAAAGCCGTTTTTGGCAAAATATCGTCGCAAAAAATCGAACTCTTTGTGTAGTATTGAAAGTTAGAACACACATTAAACGCTCTATACGATCGTAGGTGCGCAGCAGAGGTGAAGAATTTTGTCAGAAGTTTTTTTGCATTGGCCAGTTCGCGCAGACGTCAATGTCAAACGGAGGCTGCAGTGCAGTGAGTACAAGCAGTATATTCAATAACCCCTAGACGCGAGCTGCCTTTTAAGTGGTAGCAGCTATTTTTCTATTTATATATTTACATAGGAGTGTTGCTGGAAGAAATTTGTATTAGTAAGTTATTTATGCACTATTTTAGTCACTGTTGTATAAATCTGCGTTTGAGCTACTGTCAAACTGTGGTGAGCAGTGATGTAATATGTGTAATACTTATACACCAAACTAATAGCGTATATATGCCTGAAATTTCTGTAACCAGAGTTGTTGGACCCAGTAAATTAGAAAATAATGTGACTATCATACCTAAATTAGTAGAGGATAATCTAACCTACTATGTTTTCGCTAAAACTAAGTTATGGTCCGAGTATTTTAGTCCGTCTGAATTAGTAGATCTATTGGAGACAGAGCTATAGGTTACGGTGAATGCCACGCAGTTCGAGCAGATGCTTTCTTTAGCCTGTTGCAACATTGCAGGACATGTTTAAATACCACATCGTACTATACGGCGATGAGATCTGAGCAAACTAAGCCTAGTACGGTGGGCTCTGCTAATATGTGCGGGTAGGAAGAGTATTTGTTGTGACTGCAAAGGCGATATTTCGAGTGTAACAGAGATACAAACGTTATAAAAACAGAGGCGGTAATAGCCGCAGTGTAACCAGTAACCAGCGAGTTCTAAGTCTGTGTAGTAAGTGGTGCGTCTGCTGCTTGCAGGAAAGTGTCTATCAATTTTGCCCAAAGGTTTAGCCGAGCACCTTTGTAAAACTCAACCTCCTGGCATTAGAGAATAAGAAGAGAATTGTTGAGAGAGAATTGTTGCGAGAGAATCGCTGCTTTAGAGTTTCGAAAGAGTACGCATTAAGAGATACATTATAGAGAGAAAAATTCGGTGGATTAAGAAAACAGGAATTGATTGAAAGATGATGTGCAAGTAGCGAAATGCAGTGAAAGAAGGAATTAATGATGGAATATACAGTGGTAATTTAAGAGAAATAAGGATATTAAAGGTAGGAAGGAGTAAAAGTTCTCTTCCAAATTATGAAGGTAGGAAAAAGTAAAGGTTCTCTTTCGAGTGAAGTAAAAAACAGTGGATGTTATTCTGATGATACCTGAAGTCATTGCTATATATGAGTAAAAATAGAGAGCAAAGAAGAAGCAGAAACCTTGAGCGAGCCGCTCGAGAACGAGTGAATGAAAGTAAATGATAAACCCGCGAAGGTAAGTGATAAGCCGGGGAGGTATACAAAGAATAAAAGATGTGTGGAGTACATAATGTTGAGAGACAAATGGTACCGATGATTATTCCGAGTGATAACTGTAAGTTGACTAGCTAGAAACAATTTATGAGGAAGACTCTCCGTGTAGTGCATTGCAGAGCAGTCGATTTACCTGGAAATGGTTAAAATTACGAGGTAAATTTACCAGCGACATTGAGTAATACTATGGAGTATCGACTGAGTAATACTGTTGAGGAATTGTTTTGAATTTTGAGTAATGGAATTCATTTTTGCAGAATCTCCAGTTATCGTTGATGAGAGAAGCTCAAAAGAAGTTATAAATGAGAAAGACTGTGAATAAGCTTTAAAGAGACGCTGGTACCGCAGATTATAATGGACCAAGACATAGCTCATACCGTTAGGGGTGAAATGAATACCGTTAGCGTGGAAGAGGGGTCAGATGTTCGTAACTTAGATTGCGATTGTACTTGTGTTGAGAATAGTGAGAATAATGTATCAGATAAGGAATAATGAGAGGCGAATGGCGCCGATTAAATAGAAATAGGAAGTTGCACGAAAAGTGTGCAGCGTTGTACGCAGCCGTAGTTCAGGCAGCTCAGTGCTGCCTGCAGGAGGAGTCGAGGACTTGAACTCTGAGAAGGCCGTGAGCTCTAGACTTTCCGGTGGCTCTGACTGGCAACAGTACCCAGACAGTATCGACTGCAGTCCAACGGATGGGCGGTACTAAAAAAAGATGAGACCATGAATATGACTGGGTAAAAAGTCATGAATATGACCGGTAAATAGTCATGAATATGACTGGTAAATAGTCATGAATAAGATGAGTTAAGACGATTGACGAATTGTGGGAATAACGTTGCGATTCGTGTTAAAAGGAGTTTTAACAAGTCATTTAGTGAAGTTAAATCAAACAAGCCTTACGAGTGCACACTAATTAAACGTAAAAGCAAAATTTAATTTTTTTAAAATTGTGTGTTAAATGAGAGACTGCACTTAATGTTTTTTTTTTGTGCGCGTTTAAACGATCAAGTGCGTCATAACAGTCATTTTATAGTGTATTTTTACCAAAATCTTGCGTTTTCCTAATATTGAACTGTATTTTTTATTTTGTGTCTTTATTGGTATGTTTAATAACATCAATTAGTTGAATATGAAACAAACTAAAGGTAACATGAAGCATGTTTTAGTTAATATGACGGTATAATATGACATGATTACTTGAAGACTTACGACATGACTGTTGCACGATGGCATTTTTTCGTCGTAATACTCTTAGGGAATTCATGTTGAAGTTTAGTAGGAATATCGAGAATGGGATTTTAAGAGAGATTAATTGATTTTATACGTAAAAGGGTAATTTTTACGTACGTAATAGGTAAAATCTGTGTTTGAGATGCAACCGTGTGCCTGACACATTCGCAATGGAACTAAGTTTGTCTTGAAAAACCGTACGCACTGATGGAGAACTATTTACATGGGAGGTATTATTTAAACGGCTTGACGTACTTGTTTAACCCTTTCGATACATAATTGAAAAAAATTATTTTTTCATACTTTTTACGCTGAATTTGGTGAAATTTGAAGTTCATAAAGGTATATAGCTCATACAAGCAATGAAATATATAAGTTGAAAAAACAATTTTTGTTGATACATATATGTACCGACAGTATTTTGAAAACCCATGGCGAAAAACCAATTGTAATGCAACTCTTTTTTTTGGAAGCTAGAGTAGCAAGATAGAGCTTGAAAATGCCAGACAGGTCCTAGATTGTACCACGAGCAATGCAAAGTCGCAATTCGCTCTCCTCTATTTCCTAGGCTAGAAAAAATGAAGAGGTTCTCATTTGTACCGTCAGTATCGAAAGGGTTAAATATTCTTGTAACGCAAGCCTACTCGAATTTCATGAGCAATTAAGTTTTATGCCATGTAATTTGAAATGTCAGTCGTGAAAGAATGCAATCTATCGTCAAGTCTACCAAATTTTCAGGGGACGTATTACTACTGATTGAACAATTAAAATTCAGAGCCATCGACTTCAACATTTATTTTTTACTTTGACAGCTATTCGTGAATGTGTACCTGAAAAAGTATGTGCTTATGTATGTTTCTTATTTATTCAATTATGTTTTTCTGTTGTATTTTTGCTAATGCTTCATCTTCACCACTAATACGCTTTAGCTTCTAAGTTTTGATGAAGGCATTAATGTAACGAGATATGTGAAATGTAAAGTAATCGTTAGCAATATAACAGTATAACAAGCACAGCATAACAAGATGTACTGCTCTTGTGTAAAAGCCGCACGTGATTGTTGGCATAATATTTGTAAACCTTTATGTCGTGCATTGTCTGGGAACGTTTCAAGTGAGAACGCTTACGTCTTGAAAAAAATTTATATGCTGAATTCACACTTTATATATGGATTGGAAAATTCGAGTGACATCCGGCTGCTGACGCCGAGATTTTAAGGAGGAGGCGAAGGGTTTTGATCACTCATCAAATTAGATGTCTATTTAAAATTCAGTTGGTCTTTATTGGCTCTGCATTGTTTTTCCGAGAAACTTTTGAATGATAATGAGAGACCTGTTGTTGTTTGACTTATAACTGATTAACTCAAAGGTATAAGAAAGTCTACCCGTCATTGACTAAATAGTAAGATTCGGCAAATGTTCACGCTGATACTGAATGTGTTTCTCATTTTACTTTATTTGTGCATTCATGTCCTAAATTTTGCGCATGGGGCCATGCTACTCGTTTCGAATTTTTTTTAATTTCAGGTTAGGTGTGTATGCTGGCAAGTGAAGAAAGACTTGCGAGCTGTTCCTGTCGTTCTGCAAGGCAGAATAAAGACAAATCTGGAATACATGGTATACATGGGTCAGTTGTACCCGCGTCAACAATACGAAAGTAGTAGTTTCTGTAGTTAAGAAAACTTCTGAGTCATTCTTTTTGCCTTCTAATTTTTTTTTGGTTGCAACTAATCGGTGATTGAATATTTAAACTTAGAACTAAAATGTTATTGCTAACGGTGTTTGAACAATTAGAATAATGTTGTGTTATTGTTCTTTAGTAACTTGCTAATAAGAACTGCAAAACAAAGGGTTTTTCCTAAACTTGTTTTCCTAAACAATTCCGCTGAGCTCGGATACTTTTCAATGTAAAGTTTTTTTTGTTTGGCGAGTGTTTAATTACCTTCCGACAATGATAACGTTGCTGAATCTAATTTTAAATCTTTTCCAGAGTTTCATTGGTCAGACTCTTCAGAATTTTTGTAAGTATTATGGACTTTACTTAGATTTTATTACGGTGTTCTTAAATTTTATTACGGTGTCTTTGTTTCCTTTTTTTATAACACGAGTTTGCAGGAGGTGCTTCCTGCAAAACTATTATTTATTTTTATTTTCATGTTGTTGTATTGGTAATCGACAATAATTTGGATTTTGTCGTTGCACGGAACTAACATAATTTGTGATCATTTTCGACGTTGCCGGAGAGGAATTAATTTGACTTGATTTTTGCCGTTACTGTTACTTATTTTTCTCTTGTTAGATTTTTTCAAATTTTATAGACATTCTCATAAATCATTGCATTCTTATTCAGATATCACCACAAGAAGAAGTCGTAAATGCTCAAATCAGGTGAGCGTGGGAACCACTCTGTAAAGGCGACAATATTCCTCTTGAACCATCGATTTCACTAGCAGTGAGTGGGAGGGAGCTCATCCAGGCTCCATCCCCGTAATCTTAGCATTTAGCCTGTCAGAGAGTTTAATTCTTGGTTTTGTTCTTTGCAGTGAACCCTAAATAATTACCCTAGAACCCCAGAGAATTAGATTATTCTACATTTGATAGGGTCTCTATTTCTAGCAAGTGAGTAATCCTGTGTCTCTGATAGCCCTGTGTCTCTGATGGCCTTGTGTCTCTGATAGCCCTGTGTCGCTGAGAGCCCTGTGTTCGCTGATTGCCCTGTGTTCGCTCATAGCCCTGTGTTGCTGGTTTTATTAACGAATCATACCCGTTTCGAATTTGCTCTCTCTCTTCTCGTCTACATTGTCTATAGGCTATGCCCAGATAAAAAAATAAGACGTTTTCAAGTCGTTTTGTGTCGCGGTAGGCAAGACTTCTAGCCGTGTTTTATTCGGAAAAGCAGCCGTTTTTTGGTCGCCATGTCCTCTTTTTATGGCAGTAAAAAACGGCTACAAAACCATTGAATTCCCTTTGCAGCTGTTCGGAAATTCCCACCTTTATCGGCTACACATCGGCTTTCCTCGGCCCCAATTCGACCTTCCGCGGCTTCTCCATTCTATGTATCGGCTCTCTGCTGACCTTACTCGACCTTGTACCGGCCTCCCGCGGCCGCAAATCGACCTTGCCCGAGCTTAATTACACTGGCTATTCATATACACTCCCCACCCCCCCCCACACACACCCCTCCCCCTCGCACCCACACACACACCCACCCACACACCCATAACCCCCACCCCCCCCCCCCCCCTCCCACACACACACACAAATATGTATCTACACATCGTTAATGACCTTCAATGACGTCCTTCAATTCAGAGGTTGCTGAAGACTGACGAGGGAAAATTCAGGTTAGGTTCCACATTTTGTTGT
The DNA here is from genome assembly GCA_030386875.1 of Morinoia aosen. Taxonomy (NCBI): domain Eukaryota; kingdom Metazoa; phylum Arthropoda; class Malacostraca; order Amphipoda; family Talitridae; genus Morinoia; species Morinoia aosen. Next base: position 64,150,721 of record CM059566.1, read on the forward strand.
TTTTACATTGCTCACATTGAGGATTGAGGAGTATATTGGAGCCTTCACAACCAGCCCCACCACAACGATGAATCGTCATAAATAATAATTAACCGAAGTGGTGAAGCTATTAGTTGGGCCCATGCTTTTGTTTATGCTCTTGAAATTGTGCCTCTGCAGACCAGCATTCTACATCTCTTCCATCTCTTGTTTCTTCAGAAGAATCGCCATCTTCACCAGAAGTCACGGGTCCGAACTCAACTCCATGCGAAATTTTAGAAGAAAGCGACTCATTGCGCGTTTCAGCGTCATTTTCTAATGAAGCTTTAGCCAGAGCAGCCAATGCAGCCGACCGTCTTTTTTTTTGGTCATTGCACACAAATGTAAATTGCTTTCTTTTTTATCTTAAATTCAGATCGAAACGTCAAAAAACACGAGTATTTATATAATTCTGTCATAAAATTATTGATGTAGCGATATATAGGTATCGGTCATTTTTACTAGTATTGTTAAAATCCTGCTGATACTTTCCAATAATACGTATTTTATCATAAAAATGAAGGTCATAAATCATGAAAGTAAAAGAATGATCAAATAAAGAGCCTATTCATACCTAGTAAATTAGTTAGCTAACTGTTGAATTACAGTGTTTAACACGTTAAGTGCGGCTTGCTAAACTGAAGTTCAATATCCGCCTCAAATTTAGAGTCAATTGTAGTAAGAAATTTTGAAAATAGCGAACATTGACTGGATCATGCCTTCATTTAACTTTCATTTAGTATTTACCAAAATTGAGCCAGTGACTGCTGGTCGGCCATAGAGATGTGACTAAAAAAAAACCATGCCGTTTTTAAAAAAAAAAAACACTTTTTTTTACAAAAAAAACCGTGGCCAAAAAAAAACGTGGATATTTTGTTTTTTTTTAATATTTTGTCAGAAAATAACTCGGCAAGAAAAAGAACCACATTACATTATGTGTTTTCATGTCAGATTACAAAATAAAACAGCATACTTCTTAATGGTGGTTTTCCATGGTTTTATGAAATTTTTCATTTTCTGCAGTTTCATGCTTTGATATTTCATTTATTTTACAATACATGTGAATGACGTTCAACTACCAAAATGGTGTGTTATAACATATCTTTACTTATGGTCATTGATAGGGATGTGACTAAAAAACCGTGCTGTTTTTAAAAAAAACATGTTATTTATACAAAAATTATGAATAAAAAACATGGATAATATTATATTGTAAGGCCTGGTGTTGTTGCTGCTTCGGCCATTGAGTTCCGTTTGAGGCAAGTGAAGCAGCGGCCTTACTTATACTCTCCTCCTGCGGTGGGTATCGGTGATACGCGATGGTGGAGTTGCAACTTTTTATTGTATAAATTTACATTGGGATATATTAGGATTACTGAACACAGATGGATTAGAATTGAGATTTGAGGGGTAAATAGGGTAGAGCACTACAATTGTACCCTCCCCCTAGAGAGAAAACAGTTCGAACGATACTATTCAGTATATTAAAATGATGATGCTGCTGCAGAGCGTTGGTGCCGAGCTATGAAGTACGATGCTGTAGAGCGTTGAAACCGAGCGATGAGGCCGTGCGATGAGGTCGAGCGTTGCGATGAGGCCGAGCGATGCGAAGAGCCCGTGCGATGAAGCCGAGCGTAGAGGCCGAGCGTAGAGGCTGTGCGTAGAGGCCGAGCGATGAGCTGTGCGATGGCGCCGAGCTGTAGGCGTTTTGGCGGCTCGGTTGTGCATTTTCACGCTTTGTTAATCGTTCTTGCGGTGCTTGAAACACATAGCGGAAATTGCAATGAAGGCTGGCTCGTTGATTGCAGTCAGAGAGCAGAGATGGGTGCTGCTGGGTCACCAGTTGTTAAGGGCAGGCCCTGTAGAAACATCGGCCCGACGGTGAAACCGCTGGAGAGCTGCTGGGTCACCAGTTGTCAGGGGCAGGCAATGTGGAAGCCTCGGCCCGATGGCGAACCCGCTGAAGAGCTGCTGCGGCCACGAGTAGTAAGGGGCGAGCGATGTAGAAGCCTCGGCCCGTTGGTGAACCCGCTGGAGAACTGCTGGCTGCGCCGGGTCTTCAGTTTTTGGAGCTGCTGGGTTCATCAGTTGTAGGATGGCAATCTTCTGGGGTCACCATTGTAAGGGGCCGGCAATATAGAGGCATCGGCCCGACGGTGAGCCCGCTGGAGTCCTCAGAGTGTAGACTCCGTGATGGTTCTGGGGTCACCATTTGAAAGGCCAGATATTATTGCTGCGTCAGCCGGTGAGTTTCAATCTTGAGTCACTCTGGGGACACCAATTGTATGGCCTGGTGTTGTTGCTGCTTCGGCCATTGAGTTCCGTTTGAGGCAAGTGAAGCAGCGGCCTTACTTATATTCTCCTCTGCGGTTGGTATCGGTGATACGCGATGGAGGAGTTGGAACTTTTTCTTGTATAAATTTACATTGGGATATATTAGGATTACTTAACACAGATGGATTAGAATTGAGATTTGAGGGGTAAATAGGGTAGAGCACTACAATATTTATGCGACCTTAAAAATCCAATGTTTTTTTAAAACATTGTTTTTCAACCAAAAAATCTCGACTAAAAAAACATGGCTAGTATATTTTATGGGACCAAAAAATTGTTTTTTTCAAACCTTTAAAAAAATCATGACTAAAAAAAACACGGATGTAAATATCAGGAAAGTTATTTTTCTTTAATCGAATTGTCTTTAGAAACTTATAAACAAAGAATGCTGTTAGGGTAATGTTCGAATGGCCGGACGGTTCGAATCGTCGGTCATTCTTAGTTAATTTTCAATTTTGACGATCGGTAGCAATCCAAAAGCCACCCCCGTAAGACGCGTAGCAGATTACACCACTACAGGCCTTGTGGGTTGAGTTTTTAGATAGCTACAGAGCGCAAAAATTTAAAATTAACTAAGAATGACCGACGATTCGAACCGTCCGGCCATTCGAAAATTACCCTAATATTGAAATCATGTTCATTAGAACTGTACTAGGTCTTAGAATAAAATATCTACAAAGAATCTATTTACCCCATAAAACCTTTCGGAGACCAGCTCCATCCTCAGTCATTCAGTAAAATTTGGTGAAATGGACAATGAATTTTCACTTTTCCTTTGAAAAACATTTGACTGAATGACTTACTGAGGATGGAGCTAGTCTCCGAAAGGTTTTATAGAGTGAATAGATTCTTTGTGGATATTTTATTCCAAGACCTGGTATGATTTTACTGGATATTAATATATCTTATGTGAGCAAAAAATCCATGCTATTTTTTAAATGTTTTTGTTACAAAAAGTTATGACTAAAAAGACGGATATTTATATACTTTATTTCACCATAAACAACCATGCTGTTTTTTTAACATCTTTTTACAGGAAAATCATGATTAAAAAATGTGGATATTAATATATTTTATGTGTCAAAAAAAACCATGCTGTTTTTTTTTAAATCATGTTTTCTTTACCAAAAAAATCATGACGTAAAAACATAGATATTAATGAATTTGTGAAAAAAACATGGTTTTTGGTCACCTAAAATAAATTAATATCCATGTTTTTTTTACAGATTAGATTAGTCATTAGTTTTAGCCTCCCTACCCAGCAACAAATGCGATCCAAAGAGAGGAAGGAAGATTATGAAACAAGATCAAAGTTGAAGAAGACAGTATTAGGTGCTGAAAAACAGGACAGCAGTGAATCAAAAAAAGGTGGTCCTCAACATAACAAAAGCATTTTATTTCAACAAAAAGAAGGCCTACCTAACTCTCAGCTTGGGCCCTGACATTGTCCTCCTGGGAGCGCTAGTTCCCATAGATACAATGGTTGTATCCCCCTGAGGGGGTGTTTTCTTTACAAAAAAAGTCGTGATCAAAAAATGAATCATAACTTTTTAATAAAGAAACATGTTTAAAATAAAACAATGATTTTTTTGGTAACATAAAATATGTTAATATCCATGATTTTAAGACACAATTTTTTATGATAAATACATAAAATAAAACAGCATGGTTTTTTGGTCGCATAAAATATATTCATATCCAGGTTTTCTTATACATCATTGTTTGTAAATAAACATAATTTTTAAAAAAACAGCATGGGGTTTTTTAGGTCTCATAAATATATTCATGTGTTTTAGTCATGATTTTTTAGTACAGAAACATTTTTTTGGTCTCATAAAAATATTCATGTTTTTTCAGTCATGATTTTTTAGTAAAAAACATGTTTTTTTAAAAAACTGCATGGGGCTTTTTAGGTCACATAAAATATATTGTTTTTTAGTCATGATTTTTTGTAAAAAAAACAGCATGGTTATATTTGGTACCAAAAAATATATTAACATTCATTTTTATTAGTCCGAATTTTTTGTAAAAAAAAACATGTTTTTAAAAAAACAGCTTATTTTTTGGTCACTCAAAATATATTAATATCTATGATTTTTAGTAATTTTTTTTGTAATGAAAACATAAAAAAGAAACCATACAGTAAAAGTGGTGGCAGATAACCCACAATTACCTAGAGGAGTCTAAGAGGTACAGCAGGAGCCACAGAACTTACCACAGAACTTATATTGATGGAGTCAAAATTCAGAGCTTATTATCTCTGCTATGTCTGATTTTTTTGGTCACATAGAAATAAAAATCAGACTTAGTAGAGATAGTAAGCTCTGAATTTTGACTCCATCAATATAAGTTCAGTGGCTCCTGCTGTTCCTCTTAGATGCCTCTAGGTAATTGTGGGTTATCTGCCACCACTTTTACTGTATGCTTTCTTTTTGATGTTTTTATAACAATAAAATGACTAAAAAACATGGATATTAATATATTTTAGATGTCCAAAAAAAACCCAGACATATACTTAACAAAATTTAGGTGTGCAAAAAAAACAAAAAAAAATAAAAAAACACATAAAAAACACGTTTTTTTGCAAAAAAACCGCAATCAAATAAAACCGTTTTTTTGCATCACTAGTCGGCCAGCAGCATTATGAAAATCACCTAAATGACCACCGGTGGGTCACGCCGCACTTAACGTGTTAATCAGGTCCGCAAACTGAATTTACTACTTTGACTTCCCGATGAGGCACGTACGGTCAGTAAGTGAAAGCTATGTAGCATGAATAGTTGAAAACAGAAGCGACATAAAATTATTATATTCCTACAACTTAACAGGCTAACAAAAATCAAATCAATTATGTAAATAAAGTTAAAGGGGCATTTTGAAGTTTTTAAAATTTTAATACAAAAAAAGCTAAAAATTCTATTTTAATTTATCTTGTAAATCGTCAATTACCACAAAGCTAAAAAATTTATTCTAATTTAGCATACGAATCACCGTACACTAGGAATATTTCATTTTCCTTTAATATACGTTGTTTGAAAAATTCAGGAACAATCTTATTCTTCTTATTCTTATTCCGGTTGCGTGTGTTTGGATCTTTTTGGTTTCGGGGCCTATCGAATATTGATGTTTTTCGCTAAAGTATGTATTTTGGTGTGAAAAACACAAAAATGATAACTATTTTGTGGAGAAATTATTGTTTTGGTCCACTTTTGGAACCAGTTGCTATTACAATTAGTCTACATTACGTTGCAATGCGATCAGAAACACTTATCTATAATGGATTTCATTTTGATGTTTTTTGCAACAATATAGTTTACATAGCAAGAGCAGTTCTATTATTATCATCTAAGTGTATTAGCTTTATGATATTTTAAAAACCATTGATGGTGCTTTTGTACCATCTCCAATAAAAATAAAGTGTTTTTCTTTTTTTCTCATTTTCTTATTCCTAATCGAAAACTTTTTTGTCAATATTGTTATATTATTAGATATATTAGTTTAGTTAATAATTTTATTATAACACCCATGTAGGCCTAATAATGGTTTTATTTACTATAATTGTAAAAGTATCGGTATCGGTTGGAGTATCGGTCAAAGTATCGGTATTTCCAGGTATCGGAGTATCGATCAAAAAGTGGGTAGCCTATCGGTATCGGCCAAAAAAATGATATCGGTACATCACTACATAAAATAATTACACAATAATTGAAGAAAACAATGTTTTCTTATTAACTCCTATTAAATCGGAAGAGGTACTTGGATATTCATGCTGAAAAATAGGTAGCTACCGATAGTATCGGTTTCGGAATTGGCAGTATCAGTCTTTTTCTCGAGTATCGGTACCGGCGTCCAAAAAAGTGGATCTTAGCCGATACTCTCTTACTTCTATACTACCTTCAGGAACCGGTAATGCAAAATTTCAGAGGAAAATCTTGATATCACACACTAACGGCATAAATTTAATTATTAGATATAATAGTATAAGTTTGATTCAATCCCGCACAAGAAATAATTGAATAGTAATAATTATTGTCACAACCTATTCCATTTACATAGAAAAAAGGTGCTTGAGTGTCCCTTCGTGTGTTCACAAGCACACGCAGGAACACGTGACGTCTGCGTAAGATTAGTGACGTACCGATACTATTTTTTTGGCCCACACTGATACCGATACCCAATTTTTGCCGATACCGATACTCCGAAACTTGGAAATACCGATACTTTGATCGATACTACATCCGATACCGATACTTTTACAATTATATTAAAGTAAAATCATTATAAGCCCAACATGAGTAATGTAATAAAATTATTAACTAATATATAACAATAATAATATAATCTAATAATATAACAATATTGACAATAAAGCTTTCGATTAGGAATAATATAACTGCTCTTGCTGTATTAACTATATTGTTGCAAAAAAATAGCAAAATGGAATCCATGCAACAATAGATAAGTGTTTCCTACCGTATTGCAACGTAATGTAGACTAGCTGTAATAGCAACTGCTTCTAAAAGTGGACCGAAACAATAATTTCTCCACAACATGGTTATCATTTTCATGTGTTTGGCTCCAAATTACATGCTTTGACGAAAAAAAAACAATAAAAATCGGTAGGATCCGAAACCGGAAAGATGCGCAAACACGCAACCAACTATAAGATTGTTCGTGATTTTTTCAAACATCTTAAAATAGAAGAAAAACGCAAGATTCGTAATGAACGGTGATTTACATCCTAAATTAAAATAAAATAATTAGCTTTGTAAAATTTTACGATCTACGAGCTGAATTAAAATAGAATTTCAGTTAATTTCTATGTTAAATTCATAAAAAACGTTAGAATGCACCTTCAACGATATTTAATTGCTTTGATTTTTGTTAGCCTGTCACATACTTTAAGAACTGGAAATTTGGTCAAACTATATAGGTTTTAGTTGTAAAAGTATAATAATTTTATGTCCCCACTGTGTTTAACTATTTTTGCAACAAAGCTTTCACTTACAGACTGTCTGTAACATCGGGAATTCAACGTAGTAAATTCACTTTGCGGGCCTGATTAAACGCTGTAATTCAACAGTTAGCTAACTAATTTACTAGGAATGAATAGGCTCTTCATTTAATTTTCCTTTTACCTCTATGATTTATGACCTCATTTTCACGATAAAGTACGTATTATTGGAAAGTATCGATAAAATATCGGCCAGATTTTGCCGCTACCGATTTATCAGGAATAAAACCACAAACAGCGGAATAAAATTCATTTTTTCTAAAAAAGGGGCATTCAGACTAGCGCTAGTTTCGAATATTCATTATCAAGGAATGCTCAGAAATTAAGATCAAAAATATATACAAATTAATATTTCAATAATTGCTAAATATATATACAACCTATATAATATACAATTGGCAGGCACTTTGATCACAGTTAAGAACGGGTTTCTGCTTAAAAATGTACATTGATTCTAAAATCCGAAGATCGCCATTACACGTAGAATCTAAAATTGAAAAATCATCTACCGAGAAAATATGGTTGCTGCTTTCACAGTGAAGTCTAGGCGAAGACTGAGATGGAGTTGCTAGCGGTCTATTAGTTCTGAATGATTTGCCTAGATGTTGGTAAAATCTGATCTTTGACTGTTTCAGATCTCCCTATGTAGGAACTCTGGCAGGTTCCACACTGATATTTATACGCAATACTAGAGAGCAACTCTTTCGGCAGTCTGTCTTTATACTGGAAAAATGATTTTATTTGGAAACTGTTGCGAAAAACAAACTTGAAAGCGATTTGGGGGTAAAATTTTCTCAAATTCCTAGTTAAACATTGTTTCAGCTCATCAGAAGTTGGTCCAATATACGGAAGCGATACATATAAAGCACATTTGGAAACTGTAGCTACCGTGATCTTTGGCTTATCGAACATTTTGTTTAGAAACTTTTTAAGAGTATAGTCAAAAATGTATTGAGGATATCCATTGGTAGAAAAAAATGTTCTAAAATAATTTAGTTCTTCGCAAAGCTTATGATAGTTTGATGACAGGTGAAAGGCTCTGTGAAAAAGTGTTCTCAAACTATTCAGTTTAAAAATGAAAGGAGTAAAGCTGAAGAAACTATTTCCTAGACCAGTGAAAGTCGGTTTCCGATAAATGCCTAGTTGAAGATGATTGTCAAAACGTTGAACCCTAACGTCTAAAAAAGGCAAAACTTTATAATTTTCTACATCCATGGTGAATTTGATATTTGGGTGTTGACTATTAATATGATCTAGAAACAGGTTGGCATGAGTGACATCATTAAAAATAACAAAAGTATCGTCCAAATATCGGTTATAAAAAACAGGTTTGAAAAAATCTGGACAAGAAGACAGGTACTTATTTTCCATATTGCACATAAATATGTTCGCCAAAGTAGGGGCTAGATGGTTACCCATTGCCAGGCCATCTATCTGTTTGTACAAAATATTATTGAGATAAAAACACGTTTCGGTAACCGCCAGCTTCAACAAATCCATAAAAGACTTTCTGCCCAAACCATGATGGTATTCATTAACAGAAAACAAGCTGTTACACACCAGATCTAAAGTTTCGAGGACAGGTATATTAGTATATAATGACGTGACATCATAACTGACCATAACATAGTTAGGTTTAATCGGCAATGCGGTCATTCTTTTTATAAAAATTGTACGAGTTCTTTAAAGTGTATCGATTGGAGGCAAGTTCATCAATTAGCGGAATAATGAATTTAGCTAGCTTATACATAGGAGTTCTGAATGCCGCCAGTATTGGCCGTAGGGGAACGTTCGCTTTATGCACTTTAGCTAGACCGTATAGAATACCGGGGGCTGAACCTGAAACTCTAATATCGTTATACGTATCGGCAGTGATTAATTCGGACTGCTTAAGTTTAGTGATGAATCTATTAATTTTATCTTCTATTTTGAAAATGAAAGCTAGGGGATCGATCTTTAATAGCTTCTGAAATTTAGTAGAGTCATTTAGAATTGTAAGCATTTTGCCTATATAATCGTTTTTGTCCATTAAAACAACACCGCGGCCTTTGTCAGGCTTACACACGATTACACTTTTATCTTTACCAATTAAGTTCCTTCAGAATTGCAATATTTTGTGAGTTGACTTCAGGAGAAAATATACGGCTAGACTGAACTAGCCTACTTTGGCGCCCCAGGCCTACTCTAGCCCCTACTTTGGCGAACATATTTATGTGCAATATGGAAAATAAGTACCTGTCTTCTTGTCCAGATTTTTTCAAACCTGTTTTTTATAACCGATATTTGGACGATACTTTTGTTATTTTTAATGATGTCACTCATGCCAATCTGTTTCTAGATCATATTAATAGTCAACACCCAAATATCAAATTCACCATGGATGTAGAAAATGATAAAGTTTTGCCTTTTTTAGACGTTAGGGTTCAACGTTTTGACAATCATCTTCAACTAGGCATTTATCGGAAACCGACTTTCACTGGTCTAGGAAATAGTTTCTTCAGCTTTACTCCTTTCATTTTTAAACTGAATAGTTTGAGAACACTTTTTCACAGAGCCTTTCACCTGTCATCAAACTATCATAAGCTTTGCGAAGAACTAAATTATTTGAGGACATTTTTTTCTACCAATGGATATCCTCAATACATTTTTGACTATACTCTTAAAAAGTTTTTAAACAAAATGTTCGATAAGCCAAAGATCACGGTAGCTACATTCTCCAAATGTGCTTTATATGTATCGCTTCCGTATATTGGACCAACTTCTGATGAGCTGAAACAATGTTTAACTAGGAATTTGAGAAAATTTTACCCCCAAATCGATTTCAAGTTTGTTTTTCGCAACAGTTTCCGAATAAAATCATTTTTCCAGTATAAAGACAGACTGCCGAAAGAGTTGCTCTATAGTATTGTGTATAAATATCAGTGTGGAACCTGCCAGAGTTCCTACATAGGGAGCACTCTGAAACAGTCAAAGATCAGATTTTACCAACATCTAGGCAAATCATTTAGAACTAATAGACCGCTAGCAACTCCATCTCAGTCTTCGCCTAGACTTCACTGTGAAAGCAGCAACCATATTTTCTCGGTAGATGATTTTTCAATTTTAGATTCTACGTGTAATGGCGATCTCCGGATTTTAGAATCAATGTACATTTTTAAGCAGAAACCCGTTCTTAACTGTGATCAAAGTGCCTGCCAATTGTATATTATATAGGTTGTATATATATTTAGCAATTATTGAAATATCAATTTGTATATATTTTTGATCTTAATTTCAGAGCATTCATTGATAATGAATATTCGAAACTAGCGCTAGTCTGAATGCCCCTTTTTAGAAAAAATGAATTTTATTCCTCTGTTTGTGGTTTTATTCCTGATGAAACTTAGATTTCCAAGATAGGTACCCATCTCAGTGATGCCGATTTATCTGTACATCACTAGCCTACGATCACGCAACGCTTGCTTTAGTAGGACGCTCCTCAATTTAAAATATAATTTAACCCTAACTCATCAATAATGCTGATGTTCATCAGGTGATAAGGAGTTTTCTTCGGTCAGTATTTACTTTAATGCGTTCACGGAAATTACGACCTGTTTTAAAGAATCACTAAAAACGCTCATTTAAGAACGCTTTACACGAATGATATTTTACTCGCAGATACGTAATTTTCGAGCTATAATATGAATCACGTTCAGGTTAAAGTAACATTATATATTCGGCTGCATCGTACCTGCATTCTTGAAATACGCCCAGTATTTCGGCGGTAACCATGATCCAGTGTTGCCAACTGCTAGTTGTAATTTGGGGCTAAATCGATCAAGAAATCGGGCTAAAAACGAGCTAAAATATATTGAAACGGGCTAAAAAGCGGGCTAAATACCCAACTATTTAATATTATGTTTATAAACCAATAAAATAGCACTACCTATGAGTCATGGAATGTCACAGAACTCGCCTGCAATGAAAAATTCGGAAATGTCTTGAAACTCTTGTTCTAGTTCACGAATAATCTCGTAGGAAGTTAATTACAGTTAGGGGGATCTCATAATTGTTGCAAAATTTGTCCATACCGTTTCAAACCGTACCTTACCGAAAGTAATTTGTTAATATTAGACACTTTCATTCGATTTTTTAGCTTGTTTTTAATTACAGAAACTTGACTAAAGGCGTGCTCGATATCAGCATTCAAATGAGGTGGGCTCAAAACTAAAAAGGCAAGTTTGCGGAGATCTTCAAAATGGATTTGTTCTGCAGAATATTCACACTCTACAACCTCATTCTAGAATTTTATTGCGGTGCGGTCCTCCTCGCTTGGTGCTTACCATGCAGCGGTGTGCAATTGTTTTCATTTAAATTCAAATTTTGTTATAAGGGCTACGTCTGATGCACACAGTTTTGCTAACGACAAAATATAGTATATTAGAGGATTCAAACAGGTGGTGATGCTTTGTTCCGACATTGATTGTGATATTTGGCACTTCTCAGTTAGACGCTTGCTCAACTGGTCAATCAGCAGTTCTATCAAGAAATCAGAGCATCTTGAACGAATAATTTTTTTACTTTCACTCTTAATTTTGTCCCATGAGTTTATTTCCATGCTGGATATTTCTTCTCCCTGCTAGATGACGCTCATTCACTGGAAAAAACACAGCATAAAATAATGGAAGCAGCCTCTTAAAAATATCTAAAGACGAATATTTCAAAAGTGCAGAGCGAGCGACCCCACACTCAGTCTAACGGGGTAAGGATGCAACTAACTGAAATGACTTCAAATGAGGCTAATGAGCATCGATTGATTCACTGGGCTAAGGATCGTCTTGGCGCCAACTACAGCTGCAGAACATGTCTTAACAAGGATCACGATGACACGTGACCACGCTTTCGATTAAGCGACGTTGCAATTCGATTTCTTTGGATTGAAGTTTAAAACTTAGCGGTTCTTCTGAATAAAAGTAATAGCGGGCTAAAAATAGGGCTAAATTTTTTTTCGGGCTGAAAAACGCGCTAGGGCTGAATCATTTTTGCGGGCTAATAAAGGTATAAAAGGGCTAAATTTAGCCCGTTTCGGGCTAAATTGGCAACCCTGTAACCATCAGTGTCAGTATGGCTAAGTTAAGTTATTTTAGGTTAGTTTATTCAGCTAATCTAACGTTCCCTAACCTAATTTAACCTAGCATCACGTCATGCCGTATTAAATCATATTTACGTGTCCGTTTCTCTACTTTTATTTACAAAGTTCCTATAACTTCACAGGTTAATAACTTAAAAATTATGCATCAGCGAGCAAAATGCCATTCATTTAAAACGTTCTTAAATGTGTTCCTTTGGAGATTCTTTGAAACGGAATTCTTAATTTCCGCGAACGAATTTAAATAGACATTGATGTTTTCTTCTTTAAACATCGTTATTCCGTAATTTTATAACGCAGTTCGTCAGATATTTATGAAGTTTAATGTTCTTACTAAAAAATTGAAATCTTGTGATGTACAGATAATAGAAAAGGCCGATACTGAAACTATCGGTACATCTGAATTGAAAACATTGCATATTGTTGCTTGTAAAATGTTTCTCAAGTGGAATTATACTGCAACCTAGAAGTTTGAAGCTAAATTGTGTTAACACTTACTGTAAAATAAGAATGGAATTAATAGTGAATAAGCATATCATTACTATTCATTACTATTCATTCACACTAAAAAATTATTGAGACGACAAGGCACCAAGGCTGCCATCCATTGGGAAATTTCCCAAGATCTTGGGAAATCACTATCATCCTGGGGATATTGGGAAATCCGAGTAAATGCTATCGAATTCTTGGGAATTTGACGCAATGATCTCATTTTTCATTTATTACATGCTCATTGAATAACAGCAAGGGTCAAATACATTTTCACCACAAATGAGAATATTTTTTAATTAATCTGAGATGAAAAATAATCTCGTGAAGTACTTGTTCAAAGCTCGTTAATTAAACATTCGTTTGTAACAAGCGTGTGCCGGCTACAGCAACCACCTTGAGCGATTTTGATGTGTGGGCCCGCCCTGTATCTGTGCCACAGTGGACACTGTCGAGTTTAATCCTCTATAGCCTTAACATGGAGACTCAGTAGAAAAAAAACAGAATGGTATGACTAGTCATTCAATAAGGAATGGATGAATAACCCAGACATCAAAGTCTGGGCTTTAACAAGATAAACACTACGAAACTTCGAGCTGTTGCAAACTTTGTAACTGTACCATGAAAAATATAAACAGATCAGCTATGAACAAGCTTCTAGAAGACATATAGCTAAATTTGAAACTACAAAATCTTCTTACTCAATTTATTACAAAATCCATACCACAGAAACAGAAGAAATAGCAAAGAGTGAATTACTCATGGCAGGATTTTTTCTGTACAGCCGGCCTTACATGTTCATGCAGATCACTTCACGGACTTATTGAAAAAGTGTGTCCCAATAGCCAAATCGCTAAGAAACTAGCAAAGAAAGAAACTAAAGTTTCGTATGTTATATAAGATGGCCTTGTTTCATATGAAAAATTGGCGCTAGATGAAATTTGTAGAAGAGGATCTTCTCTCAGATAAATTTCATAAAAACAAAACCAACGAAGGCATTAAAATCAGAAACAACAAGAGATCGATTGTTGTTTCGCATAACAGTACATGAGAAGAAGTTCTTCAAACTGTCTAAACTAGGAGCCGGAGAAATCATCAATAAAGTAGGTTGAAGACGTAACAATTCATCAGCTGTATAAAACCAGACTCAAAAACAGGAAGGAAAGAATATAATAAGTCTTTATGTTGTAGAAGAGTAGGAAAATTATTATTAAAAAGGTAAGCGGCTTTAAATATTATGTTATTTTTAACATTTTTGACATCTTGGAAAATCTTGGGAAATCTTCTTGGTCACCCTTGGGAAAATCGTAAAATCTGAATAGCATCCCTGCAAAGCACTTGTCATCTCAATCACCATCATCAGGCGCTTGACAACATGCCATACCGGCATAACGTCTTCAATGGAATAAGAAACTCACTTGAGAGCGAACACCTCATACCTTTTTAGAGCAGAAATTTTTTCAGAAATAAGATACACTCTAACGTACTACACACTCGCACTGAAATACATTTTGACATTGCTTGAAATTTATTGAATTCAGAAACCACCACTACATCTGAGACGCACAACACCATTCAAATAACTGCCGCCGCCGCCGCAAAACTAGTAGAAAGAGCTAGAGTGATGCTTGACACTTGTTGACAGTCTTGCCAATCTGCGCGAGCAGTGTTGCCATCTCTAACTCGAGTGCGGATAAAAATTTTGGCTTAGATGAATAACAGGATAGTATTATTTAATGTAAACTGTAATAAATGATTAAATTGACATTTAAATGCCTTATTACATTATAACTATCCGCAAGTTAAAGTTTTAGGTAAATTTACCAATTTTTTAGCTGACAGCTTTGACTAGCAAGTATTCTTCGGCGGCTACCAACTGTAATTTTCATGACAATTTAATTTTCCTGTCTGAGAGTGCTCAAGAATGTTGGCATGTATCATTTTTCCTTAAGAATGTTTGTCCCTTTCATTTGAGAGTAATTTTAACTCGATAGGTGAATTATTTCAAAAGTTACGTGTGGTAGACTGAAATCTAAAGTTGCACTCAGGAAATTCTAAAGAAATTTCTGTAGTTTCCAAAAGACCGTTTCCATACCGTCTCCGCTGCAGCCTGCAGGCCTGATTGATAGTATTATGTGCTATGAAAGTTAAACTTTTTAAGCTATTAGTGTCTTAAAAATTTATAATTATCGGCTTATTCAATGTATTCATCGTATTTTTTTTTATCGTAGGTATTTCTCATTATTTCGAGACGGTATCTAAATAATAAACCGATAAACAGTTATTCCTCTTCACAAACTATTGCATTTCTTTTAATATTGTTATCATTGTCACAATTTATTTCTGTTTGTAGGCTATTACGGGTAGTTTTTAATCCACGTATTCTTTAAGATTTTTGTCTATAATGGATCTGTCCAAATTGTGCGAGCATTGAATTAATTTTCGATTTATCTGCAAGCCTTTTTTTAAAATGTGCCAAGAGCTTATACGTTCAAATGAATTCGTTTCTAAAATGGATCTTCTCCATCGCCTGCTTTACGAAATGTTTTTTCTTGTATGAGAATTGCACATACAATTGTTCTGGCAATTATACATATTTTATTAGGCTTGATTGGAATAAAACATACCCTCAGGGGGATACAACTATTGTATATGTGGGAATTAGCGCTCCCGGGGGGGAAAATCTGATGGCCCGAGCTGAGAGTTAGGTAAGCCTTGTTTTTGTTGAAATAAAATGTTTTTTGTTAGGTTAAGGACCACTTTTTTTCGATTCACTACTGCCTGGCTTTTCAGCACCTCTGACTTTCTTCTTCAACTTTTATCTTATTTCATGAACTTCTTTCTCATCTTCCTGTTTCTATGCCCCTTCTGCTTAGATTCCTCATTCTCTTATCTCCATACTGAATGGTGCCTTCCTCCTTCCTCTCTTCGATACGCTCTATTTTTCTAGCGGTTAGGGAGGCTTTAACTAACTTATAATCTAATTTGGAATAAAACATTCTATTCATAGAGGCCTGAATGTTTTAATTTTGGTCTCAGTGTGAAAGGTTCTATAATTAGTAAAGCAAAAAATGTGAAATTTCAGTATAGCTTTTTTATTCATTTCATTATTATTTTGTTCATTTCATTTCAAAATTAAGGGGTTATTGAACAAATTTTAATTTTAGTTGTTTAGCATGAAAATTACTTATATGTTAATTCCATATAATTACTTGAACATGCCATCGTAATAGATTTGCCAAGCGCCGGTGACATTTATGAATAAACACTTGAGAGAAATGAGTCGGCAGGTATGTTGCGCGACTGTTAATTAATCAAATAGGTCGAACGAAAGCCGACATTCTCTTCTTGAATCCGGCCGTGGGCAAGGGCTCGATTTTTCCGGCTTGTTTACGTCTAAATGAGACTAGCGGATAGCCGTCGAACGGCAAATTTTGGTCGAGAGCGGCCGACAAAGGAACGTTCTGACCTTCTACGGCCATTTTTCACTGTGTTCTGCTACCTGTCGACCTAAAAACGGCATGAATTTTTAACTGGGTAGGGTCTCGCTAGCAACGCCTCATTGATGGTGTACTCGTAGGCTGGACGACCTCCTGGCCCCGATGGAGCTACACTTGAGCCTGCTATAACTCGCCTGCCATAACTCACCACAGTTATTCCTGCTGCTGTGTCACTTCCTCATCGCTTGCTGAGCTTCCTGTTTCCTCGCTCGCCTTGCAGTTGCCATACTCCTGCATTTATCTTCACGGCCTGTGCAACGCTTGTTTACCTGCATGTTTACTTTTAGATTAGTTAATTTTGCTTTTGTTTTCAATAAATTAAATGTTCCGTTGTGTCTCAATACCCGAGGATTTCATTCTGTTGGGAGACGAGGTTGCGCATCCCCACCATTAGAATTCTTAGAGATCTTCGGCAAACTTGGCCCCGACATAACCCCCTACATAACCCCTCCGAGAGACGAGGCGTGCCAGGAACATTTGTCTCCCAGATTTATTTCCTCACTTATATTTTCCAATTTTAGTTCAAGAAAGTCTACCAACATCGCAAGATGACGTTGAAAGTTGACAGGGACATATCTTCCATCCTCCTCAAAGAATATTGCCCAATTACCAAAAATTTGGAAACTGCAAACCAAACAGTAACTTTCTGGGAATGAAGTGTTTCCTGGTAAAGTTCTCTTGGGTTACCTTCGGTCATATAGCGACAATTTTGCTTATTCACGCTTCCAAAAAGATGAAGGCGGGCCTCGCCACTGCTCAAAAAGTTGACGGTTCGGGGATGCGGTTCAACATTTCCTGGCAGCAATTCCTGCAATTTTCAAAGTCATTGGACTTCAAGTCTGAAACAATAATAATTTTGGATGGATAGAACGATAAACCGTTACGCAATGTCCTCCCTAAAGGTCGGTTAGACATGACTAGTGCAAGCGATTGCTTCCGAGCAGAGCGTCTTGGTGACCATTCGACAACTGCTTCAAAGTCTCGCTACTAGCATGCATAAGCCATCAATATGTTGAAAATAGAAAGCATTTTTGATTCCGTTTCAGCCTATCTCTCGATTCACTGCTGTCCTTATTCACATTTTATTTGCGATTAAACTTTACTATTTGTTATTTAAAAAAATATATTTCACAATATTTTAAAATATTGTGGCGTAACTCGTTAGCGATATTGAATGCGGTAGCCCTTTTAGGAAAACGCAGGTCAGAATGAAAAAAATTGACGGGTTTTTATTCACTTCCTCCCCCTCAAGGGAACACAACTAGTGTATCTATGGGAATTAGCACTCTTTGGGGAGAATGTGAAGGCCCGAGCTGAGAGTTGGGTAGGCTTTTCTTTTGTTGAAATGTTTTTGTTATGTTTAAGGCACACGTTTTCTCGAGTCACAGCTGTCCTGTTTTTCAGCATCTACTACTTCTTAAACTTTGAACTTGTTTCATAATATTTTTTCTCATCTTACTGTTTCTATGTCCTTTCTGCGTAGGTTCTGCGTTCCCTTAACTCCATACTAAGTGGTGCCTTCCTCTTTTGATCGTCTTTGTTGCGAATAGGGAGGCTTAAACAAACTAATAATCCAATCTTATAATCTAATTACGTGTATGGAGTCTTGTGTCGGAACAAATCTTGTGCATACATTCCCCGTTCTGTCAAGTCCATATTGAATGATTTCTAACTTCCTTTGATTGAACTTTGTTGTGGTAGGGAGGCTTGTACTACTAACAATCTAACCTTAAAATTTTTTGTTTCGTTTTCACCGACTTTTTTCGGTCCATTGCCATCCTGTTCCTTGAAACCTTAGATATCCAAGGTATATTTTTTATCACAAACTTCGTACCTTAATGCTTGCATCCAAAACATCATATATGGGAACACACCCCGTGCATAGATTTCCTGATCTCTTATTTCCTTACCGAATGGTGCCTTCTTCCTGTTTATGAAATACCTTTTCTATGAAAAGAGGTGCTGAAATGATGCCATATTCTTCTAAACTTACTGCATTTTATCGTTTATTCATTTAATCTTTACAACAAGGTGAACGCGGGTAATTTTAACTTTCCCTCATAACAATAACAATAATCAATGCTCTGTGTTCTTTGCGCTCCCATGGGGAATATACGAGGTCGTGAGCTAAAGGTTCGGTAAGCCTGTCGTTGAAAAAGAGTAGTTTTTTATTTTGTTGCGGACCATTATTTTCGGTCCACTGCTGTCGTGTTTTTCAGCACCTGTTAATTTTTTATTCAACTTTCATCTTTTTTCATACACTTTTTTCTCAACTTACTGTTTCAATGCCTCTTCTGGTTAGATTCCGCGTTCCCTTAACTCCATCCGGAATGGTGCTTTCCACCTTACTCATCGAATTGCATTTGTTCCTACGGATAGGGAGCCTTAAATAATCTAAATCTAAACTCACTTGTTTCTATGCATTTTGTACATAGATTCCGCGTTCCCCTAAGATTGAACACGGCGCGTAATCGTCAGTTTCATCCGCATGGAGAAAGTATTAAAACGTCTTTTATGATTGAATAAAGTAAATTTTCCTACTGTTTGGATAGAGCTTTCAATTTATGAAGCTGCCGTTATGATTAAGTTGAAGATCGATAACCTTTTAGTTTTGGTAGATTCGCACGTAACCGGACGGAATTCTATTTTTCAAAAATCCGTGTCTGCGGAAGCACACCGGCAGTCGGTCCTGTTGTTGATCGTACGTCTCGAACGTCAGAGTACGCTGCGTAGTAGTGCGCTGCCGCCGATGACGTCATGTAGAGCGAGTGACGTCATCCGGCTTGTTTGAAATGAAACCTTCTATTGGCTAGTCGAATTAGCGAACGTGCACGGCTGTCCCAGTAGGAATGACTTTACCTCCTTTAAGCTGCGTTCACATTGACCTTCTTTTCGCCGCTCAGAGTGTTGGTGCGACGGGCACATACACTGTTGCCGGGCTTGTAGGCAGGCAAAGTGAGGCTTACTTCGACATTCTCACTTGCCACTTTTTGCAACACTCTGCCCGTCACTCACTCTAGCTTCAGTCGGTGCCTTGATGTGGGAGAGAGAGGTTACGAGCGCCGTAGCCTGCTGCATGTCATCAGAATACGTTTGGATACGTTCAGATGTTGAGAAACTGATAGAGTTCTACCGCAACCATGAATGTTTGTGGCAAACCTCCAGTAAAACATAGAAAAACCGGAACATTAAAAAAAAAATTCTCGACGAAAATTGCTTGCGCGAGGAGCGCAACTCCAATCAACATCGCGTCTGAACAGCAACTGCGCCTTCTTGTGCCCGGTTGCAGTGTCCTGCACTGCGTTCTTCTAGTGTGAACACTCGCCACTCTTTTGCAACGTGCACTCGCCCCGCGACCCAAGGATGTGTGTCGAAGAGTGTCATTGTAAATTCAACATAAATCTACCATGGTCCCTGGTCAGTGTGCAGTTAGCAGTCATCAGGCGAGGTGTTGCCCTTCACTCAACTATTATGGGTGACGCAAAGCGGTGAAGATAAGGACCGTAATAAGAAGGAGGTTGCTTTCCATACTATTTTAATGAAAATGGACGAATATATTAACATTTCACTCATGAAAATAAAGAAGAGATTTCATCGCTTACAATGCAGCAACAATATTCAGACAAGCTCGTCGACTATAATACATCTCTGATAACGGTTGTCTACACACTGAGTGGTTTTGAGCAGTGAGCGCTCAATGTCAAGTCACAAACGCTCATGGCTCTTGTGCGGCGCCACATGAAGCGTATACACTTGAGCCTGCAACAAAATGTATACCAGTGTAAACAGGGCTTTAGCAATACAGCCGGTCGAAATTTTTTGGAACGAAAACAATGCATTCTAACACATACAGCGAACAAATTGCGAGTTCGGTTGAGAAACAGACCACTCAGCAATGTGCCGCGTTGGTTGGCTCTACTGAAACCGGAACTGGTTGTCGTCTGAATTGTATCTTCTCACACAGTTTGGAAGGTGTATAAATAAAAATATTTTAATCGATAGCGTTTAAAAAGAGCTATACCTCGATGGAGACGTTTATGGAAAATGACATGGTTTAAAAAGTAGAAGAGAAATAAGACGATAAAAAGAGAAAAAAGTCAAATTATCAGTAAAAAATAATTCAATGAATTAAGGCTTTTAAAAACGTGTCCATGACTTTGTTAACATCACACTTAGCCATCTGAAAAATGTGTTGCCGATTCTGTAACTTCAAAATTGTAGGAGATATAATTTCCCTAATTCCTAGTTATCAGTTTTTTCAAAAAAATCATTTTTCCGCTAAAATTACGAAAAAACACACGAGTCCAAAAGATATCGAGGCATACTTTTACACCAAGTTTAAATATTTCAGAAAAAATCGTCGGAAAATGACGGACTGTTTTGGGTAGACAGTCCCCTTAACAGTGACTTGGATAGCCAACATCAAACAACTATTGTACAGAGAAATAGACCTACGCAACGTATCCGTATCCCAGTAACCAATGATCAGATCTTCTCTTCTGTTTTAAAGGTGAGCTCAAGACGCCCTTTTCCTCGAAATTTGACTGATCAAGTTGTAGTAGTCAAGTAGTATATTATATCCTGTTCTTCCACTTGAAGGAAGAATGTAACCACGCCCGAGAACCGCGTTTCGATATTCTGCTGTAACCATTAGTAGGTAGACTACACATATCGTGGTTACGGTTATTACCTACACAGAGCTAAGAATGAACTTGACCATCTTATTTTAAAATCTATTCATTTTTGCCCCCATACTTCTATAGAATCCCAACCAAAGTGCCATGAAATAGAACATTACCTCTTCATTTTAACTCTCACCCTATAGTGGTATGAAAGACTGAATTAACGCGCATTTGTATACGTGGGTTCCCATGAAATGAGTGCTACAGTAGGTGTTAGTATATTGTTCATTGTTATGAGGTTTCGCAATTTTTCTCCTTGTGCTTTAGTTTTTACTTTTCGTACTCCCTTGTTACTGCAATTATAATAAAAGGTATCAATTCCTATGCGTATCCATTTAAAGCATGATCATTTTATTGTCGGGTCACCGCTTCATCTTACGAGTGTAATTTCCTAAAACTCTATCTCTAGTGTTACTCATAAAATAACCAGAACATTCTTCCTTTTATTACCTTTAGCAATTTAAAAGACTAGCCTAAAAACGAATACAATGAAATTTCCGAAGTGATCAATGTCAATAATGGAATGGCTGGGTTTACATAGTACAATACTTGCGGTACAACTGTTGAGGAGTACTCACGACTAGTGTAATAATATTCCTGAAAAAATTTTTCTGCAATAACATATTCTATCAAATTTATTTCACTGAACTCTGTTATAAGTGGAATAAAAATGTTAGTTAGTCAAGGTTTTGTAAAAATACAAACTTTATGACGAAAAAATTTAAGGATTCCGCTTGCAACGTCTTTAAATTACTTCTGCATGTCTTTCACATCATTTCGAGTAGTCATTGGATCTGATTTACTTTGAAATGGACGAGTTTGAACTTCTACCTTTAATTTTATGAGAGTAAAAAAGAACCACTTAACGAGCTCTGTAGTGATACTTTACGTAAAAACAAAGGCGTAAGTAATGTGTATTGCACTTTGAAATTTAAATCAAAGCTCTCGTTTAACATAAGCAGGCACGAAATTCTGGGATTTGCATTCACCCTTCCAAATGTAGATGAATGTGCTTTCAGCAGTACACAGAGCAACTAAAATTGTAACTAACCTAATACAGAAGATTCAAGAACCGATGTACATATATGTAGACCCACATGCAAGCAAATACAGGAAAATCTGAGAGTACAAAATAATGCATACATGCACGTATTTAAAATTACACTGTTATTTAACTAGCCAAGAACGGGGTTAACAATTATGTTTTTGAGCAACGGTGCAGGTGTGATGGTGTTCCGCAAACGTAGCTGATCAGTTGATGCTGCACTGAGCAGCGGCTTCACCTGCCTGCTGTTCCTGCTCTGGAGGCGGAGGGGCGGTCCCGCATGCAGGCATCAGAAGTTCTGGCCACGAAGAAATGAAATACATTACTACCAGTCTCAATACATACAGGGAAGTTGAGTGTACTGCAGGAAATTACAAGCATCAGTGAGGCTATATAGCGACGTATGAACACACTGCTGAAACTGGACACTGTCACGCGGCATCCAACATAGTGCAGCTTTGTGCTGGTGAAGTGGTGCAGTCCTGCCTCACAATTGCACTACAACCTATCATATATCGAACAGCACTTCCTCGCCGACCGTAACCCTCCTCGCAGCGCTCTGCGACATATTTTTGGAATGCAATCACAGTTATCAGCCACACCGTACAATCTGCAGACCCCCTTACCTCCTGTCCGCCGGTTCACCACTCACATCATTACGACCTTATACGGCAAAGTCTTTTGCTTAGCGTCCAGTATGATGAGAAAATCATGAAGTGCTCACGCAACAGTCTTTTTCTGTTTACAACAGTACATGTTCGGATTTCATGATGTTCAAGGTATATTTGCGATAATGCAAATGCTGTTGCAGCTCTTGTTGGGATTGACATGAACTTTGTGAATGCATAAGCAGATGAAATTGAGGAATTTAGTTGTGATACTAGAATCAGTTGATCAGTCTATTGTATGAATTTGTCGACGGCAATGCATCCTTATATTACATATGAAGTATATTCAAGCAAAATACCATGTTGGTCCATAAAAGAAAAATCATTTACCATTCAGTAATTTCTTTACGTGAAAGTTCATGACACTCTTCTTGCACATGCGGGGAAGTTTTTGAGCACTAGTGTGATTGCCAGTTTCTAATCGAGGATGCTAAACCACAAACAGTAACACACACTAATCAAAATTATCTTTCATACACCACATGTCGGAGCGCGTCAAGCAGAGGTACTACACTATGTTAGACCAGATGCTACATACTACACAAGTGCAAGCTGCTAAGAAGATCAAGTAAATTTTTGTTGATGAATTTATGAGCATAAAATAGGTAAAGTAGCGGTAGAACCGCTTCAGTAAGAAAAAACGTCAGTCGAGTGAAAGCCTGGGTCCAACAACAGAAGTGAAGAATTAATGCGAATGTTCTTCGAACTGTGATGGAAGACGGTCATACAACTGTCTAAGAGGTATTTGCAGATGTATAAGTGTAGCCCCATTTCAAGTAATTTTAATGGAAAATCTGGCCCAAAGACTTGTTTCGGTAAAATTAGCTCTAAGCTGCTTGTTTAAGAGCAGATATAACTCTGCCCTGAAAATTGCTCAGGACCTGCTTGACTGTGTTAACAATGATTCTGAATTCATGAAAACCTTCACCACTGGTGCTGATTCAAGGATGTACGAATTCGACGTGAAAATAAAACTTCACTCATCATAATGGAAGCATCAAAGGTTACTTTGACCTACAAAAAAACATAAAAGCAGCAAAGAAACGTCAAAGTAATGTTGACCTTTTCTATAGTCCAATGGCATTGTGCATCATGAATAGGCATGAACTGAGGTAACCATTAGTGAGTACTTCATAGGATATGCGACACCATCGGAGTTCTGTGCGACAAAAATAACCGCAAATATAGGTGTTGAGAAAGTGATTTCACCATGACAGTGCACCCTCTCATTCTACTCTTCTTGATCCAAGCTTGCTTGGCCAATAACAGTGCAATTCAAGTTGGACGACCCACTTACTCATCAGCACCTCATGACTTCTAGCCATTCCTAAAATTAAAAATGACTTTGAATGGCAAGCGCTTCGTTTTGCGAGAAAAAAAAATTGTGACGATAGAACTTGACAATGCCACAACTAATGTTTTAAGAAATGTTACACGCAGTAGTTCCACCGCTTTGAGAAGTATGAGAATTCCTGAAAAGAGTACGCTGAAGGTGATGAAAAAAAATGTGTGAGATATACTCAATCCTATTCTTTATGGACCAAAGTCGGTCACTTCTGGAATGAACTCTGAATGATTGATGAAATATTCGTTAAGGGCCTAAGTGCCGAATTATACAATATACAGGCTGATAATTAAGTTGTTGTTTTCCATGAAGACACATTCACGGTAGGGCAGAGTGTTGGAGCTTTAAATATTATCGCTTGACTGGATAATTCATTCGTGTTTTAGTGTCGTAATGCTCTTGAACCTGTCATCACACCATTGAGTGGTAGCGACAGTATGAGGATAACCGCTCGCAGCGCAATTTTGTGCTCGAAGACTTGTTCGCTTCGGACACTTTTGTTGATTGCCAAGGATAGCTGTTACAATAAAATACCAACTTGTTATTGCAAACATGATATCAATACGCATTTGAAATTTAATTTGTAAAACCGATCGCTGAACTCTTTTTGCAAAAATGAATTCATGAGAGTTTTCATCGAATAAAATATAGTAAAGTTAGAACATAAAAATTTGACATCATTAAGTTTGGTTAGATTACTTTAGAGTGGATTAGGTTAATTAGGTTGGGTACAGTTCAAACATTCTTAAGGAACGGTTGGGGAATGTCCAGGGGTCAATTGTCTAACAGGGCAGTTGTTCAGGGTTCTCCATATTGAACAGTTCTCCAGAACAATTATCTGGGGGCAATGGTCACGCACGATTGTCCATGGACCAGAAAACATTGTTAACGCTTCGTACGTTGTTATCAACCTCAGTTGTTCTGGCGCTGAAATGTGAGGGTATTTTTTTACGCTTGATAGTCGAAACATTCCTCACAGTGTTTTCTGAAATGTACTCGGTTAGAATTATCGCATTTTTATCGTTCGTCCTACATTTTTTCGAGACTCCAACCAGCTCACCTCCGTCATTTGACAGCACAAACTGCGAGCGGTGGACGAGACACAGCTGCTGGATGCGCTCCACCGTCATCGGTGACGCTGTGAGCACAATGACAACACAATAAAATCACGATGAAAGTGCAATAAAAGCACAGGTAGTGTAGAAGTGTTGCAAATTACTAATAAATAATTTGAGGCAAAGACAGAATGGTCATCGTAAGATCTGTGCTCCGTCATGAGTGCCCTCTTCTAGGTTTGATTATAACTTAGCAAATTACCTTACCGTAGTCAATTTTATCGCAAAGATACGATTATTGAGCTAATGCAACTTTTATGTCTGAACCGGATGACGAAATTGAATATATATCTAGGATAAAGCTTTGTATCTGACATGCCTAATCTACTTCATATTTTATGCGTGATTGTTAAAATCCAAGCCTCCCTCTATTTACCAAGAAAACACCAGACCTCCATCCATACAGTAAGAAAATACCAGGCCTCCATCTATTCCAGAACACCTAGGCGCAGGAGACATTCACAATAAGGTACACCAGGCACTGACGTAGTTCAAACCAGCCCGTGGTGCCTGTGTCGGCCCTGGCAGCCGCGATGGCCTGACGGAGGGCGCAGACAATGCCGAAAGACATGCACAGGGGCGGCTCTCCAGTGGCTGCAACACACATGCGGACGCAAACAACAACGATAATTCAAGTCTATCTGGTTACCCTCGCTTCGATATGTTCTAAAATCTCAAGGCAAGGTTAATTTTCAAGTTTATGAACATAAGGGGAAATTATGGTAATATATTGTATATCATTGGAGACTAAAGTACATCGAATACAGAGTTTCAAGAAAACGAATTATAGTGTGAGAAATATTAACGAGTGCTGTGGTCCATTTCATCGCTAGTCACTAAAGTTAACTGTTCCTAGGTAGTGGTTTGCTCACTAACTCACTCTCCGACAATACACACCTTTGGACCTGAGGACTCCGAAGGGGTTGGGAGCATTGGGGAGAAGTGTTACGCGCATGTCAGCGGGGATATCCATGGCGGTAGGGGGTTTGTACTCCTTGAAAAATACGTTCATTTTTAATTAGATATCAGTGATGCATGGGGATCAATTAAGTTCGGGAGAATTTATAAAACAATTACTCTGGGGAGAGTAACGGAACAAAATTAAAGTTACCGAGTTTTTCTGTCTAGTGTTTATTAAGCAGAATAATTCAATGAATATTCTCAGATGCAACAGAGTTTTGAAGTCAAAGTCAGATTCCTATTTTATTTAAATAGTACACATGTTCTAGATTGTAAACTTTTCTTGCCATAAACAACGTGCTTTCATTTGCTCCATTGAGAGGGATCTTTTTTTCATTTCGGATTCCCGGAGTTTCTAAAGGAATTAGAAACTGTTTCTGAGTGAAAGCTTATCACCGGTAAGCGTGGAGATGGGGGGGTTCTCAGCTGGGAACGTGAGATAATTTTAACTGTATCTGAGTGTCTGCAAGGTTCTTCTTGGTATCAGGGTACGTCTCTATTCTCCATATAGTGTCTGCACTGTCTTCCAGAAGTGAACTTTGAATAACCTCCTATCTCCTGATTATTTTGAGATGCTGGTGGCCACTGCATTAACTGCGCATTAATTAAAATGTCGGCCACCCACCAGCTAAACAGTTCATTGCCCAGGCGCATAGGAGCGATTAGCCAGTAACTAATTCTGGTGGCAGTGGCCTGAATTCTCACGTCTAAGCGAACGTGAAAATCTTTAAGAAAAAAATCGTTTATTTCTAATCGTTTAATTGACTAAAAAGTTGATACATTAAATGTATCAACTTCTATGCATATGTCAACATCAATTCTATGTATATATCAACATCAATGTATATATTTATGCATAGTTTATGTATATATCAATATTTTTCAACATGAAATGTACATATCAACAAACAGAATTTTAAAGGTTTTCGGCGTACATGTCCTTAATTGAAAGACAAGACATACGAGGAGGGCAATAGCCATGTCAGGGGTTAATTACATTATTAAGATAAACTATTAAAGTACATTTTCTTGGATATTTATCTTAGATAAGAAGACTGAAAGCTTATAAATACTTTAAATAGTACTGGAGAATGCTTCGGAGGCTGTCCACAATAAGTTAGAAAAAAATACATGAAACACTTCATTAGACAGACTAAAATACCACTCAATATGATTTTCAAGTATTGAGAAAAACTTGGCCAATAGTAATTCATTCAAAAATAGCACAACACGCACATATAAAATACATAAACAAACATGCACGGAGAAATTAATTTCAAAGCTTGTCAATCACACCATGAGTGAGATAATTCGTTTATGAATCCTAAGCTCAGAAGAATATTTTCATTAAACTATGTACATTATGGGATACAGAAACGTCCGACGCTCACTGGGGTAGCGATAGATATCTTTGTAAAACAGCGAGAGAGTGTAGTAATTTAATTTACTGAAATACATAGTTATTTCTCATTAAAAGTTCAACACTAATTATTTTCAGAGTGTTTATCGAATGTAAACGTCACGACTTTTAGTTTTTTCGGCAAAAAAATGAAACACTTCATCCATCCTGCTACATCAAACTGACGACTGTATTGCTCAATGCAGTTAATATAAATTTGAAGGAAAAGAAAAAAATTGAAAAAATGAAAAGGCGTTTGAAAACGCAAAAGTGACCTAGTTTCTAATTTTCCGTTTCACTCTATGAACAACGAAAAATATTTTAGGTTTCTAATTTTCTCGGTATTCCTTATATGTTATGCAGATATGTGTCGGTGAGTTAAAATAGATTCACCGTGATAGATTGCTGGGTTGTATTCTAAAACCTAGACTTTATAGAATTAGTTGGACGAATCTACGCTCGATATCGTAGTTGGTATTTTTTGTTGTCTCATTCCCCTGTATTACAACTAAACGCCCTCTCTCTAGCGTTTTCTCTTATTCCTATTCCTACCGAATAGGAATGCACTTTATTCCACTACATCTCTCTCACATTTACTTTAAAATTTGGAGCTCAGTGAACTAATTCTTTATTGTTGTTTTGCTGACCCAGAGGACGGGATAGGGGAAGGCAGATTCAAACAATATTAGATCTTGTTGCAACGAGGATCGCTCAAAAGTAACAAAGAGCAATAAAATTTCTCCTTATAGATTATAAATGAACCTAATTGCGGTTTCATAATCTCCTGCGATTAACATGCAAAGCGGGAGGTCTTCTCAGCAGGGATGGTAAGAAATGAACGAAACTAATTTAAAAAAGTATACGGTATGTATGTATTTCAGCTTCACAGAGTTTGAAATGTTGAACGCAAACTAACTGACAGCAGATTTAAGACAAACAGTAGATAGTTTAGTTTGAATTAACTACTAAATGTTGCAGTTCATTATTCTATGTGACAGAGGAATGAAATGGCGTGACACTTTCGACTTGAATAACCTTATGTTTTGAAATTTTTTAATATGGTTGGGAAACTTATTTCACAAGAGCTCCAGCAAATGAGTGCTTTTTGACCCAGGTCAGATGAAGGGTAACTAAGACATCATTCCTCCGATTTTTTTTTGTTCGAAATTTTGGGTAGAAGAAATTTTACATCTGCATTGCTCTGAGGGAGGTAGTAGACGGAAACACTTGTCGGGCTTTATGAATGGGAAATCTTTCTGGTATTGGAGTCCAGCCAAGTTTTCATATGGGAGTGGATGCATGACTGCGCTTCCTGAAATTCCCTTTGCACACCACTTTTGCTGCGAAGCTCAAACACTTTTGCAATTCTTTTTGAAGATATTGAGGTATTCCCTGACTAGATTGAAATAGTTCAAATGCGATAATACAGACTGATTCACCAATAATCTAAAGTTTTTTCATTGTGTGTTCTTAATGCAATGAAAAAACACTAGGTTCCGCTCATTTTGCTGCATACTGTGTCTATGGGGGTTTAAAAATTTTATTTTTGTACAACTAAACAACAACGTTTTTACTTCGCCAACTGGCTCGATTTTAGAGTCTCCAAACGTCAGTGTATAGTTTGGAGATCTTTTGATCGTATTTTTCGTTCCAAAAATTATGTATTGCATTTTTCTCACGTTATGTTTAATGCTATTATAGTCAAAAACCATAATTTTTGGTTCTTTAGAAGGCTTCCAGCGTTGACTTGTTGCTGTCAAATCAGCTATCGAACTTGGCAATTTGGACATCATCAGCATACATTGATATTTTTGTGTTTGCTGGCATAGTGGGGCAATTATTGATGAAAATAGAAAGTAAGAGCCGACCACGGATTGAACTTTGAGAGACGCCAAAGTTATTTGTTTGAATGATGATATTTTGTTCTTTACGCACACTGCATGAGAGAGGTTCATTAAGTAGCTTTCAAATTAAAACAATATGTGTGTCAATTCTGAGGTTCAATTTTTTCAATAGTTTATATGCTCATCATAGTTGAACGCTTTGGAAAGATCATGCAATAGTAGGAGAGTTAATTTCTAAATCTATATATTGTACGTTCTTTCTGGTAAGTGAAGCATTTTGAGAACAGGTGTTTCTTCTGCAAGCATTTTGATTGCAATGAAATATATGTGATTCATCTATGTGAGTGTCGATACCGTCGTGCGGTCGACGTGAGGGCTCGTGGAAAAGGGCTGTCTTCTGTATAGCTACCTTTTCCGGGGCGCTAGCTTTTCTTCGCAGCTGCCCTTCCTGAGGTTCGTGTGGGGGGTGAGGTGAGTGTGGGTACCACCTGCGCCGTATTCAGTCCGCTAGGGCAACAGAAGTAAATTCTGTTATGTGCCGAACTACGGTGGTACCGCTAGGGTGAGGTGTGTGTATGGGTACCACCTACGCCGTAATAAGTCCGCTAGGGCGACAGAAGTAAATTCTGTTATGTGCCGAACTACGGTGGTACCGCTAGGGTGAGGTGTGTGTGGGTACCACCTACGCCGTAATAAGTCCGCTAGGGCAACAGAAGTAAATTCTGTTAG
This sequence comes from Morinoia aosen, assembly GCA_030386875.1. Lineage (NCBI taxonomy): Eukaryota > Metazoa > Arthropoda > Malacostraca > Amphipoda > Talitridae > Morinoia > Morinoia aosen. The sequence continues at coordinate 64,180,991 of CM059566.1, forward strand.
TGCCGAACTACGGTGGTACCGTTAGGAAGACGAGCAACTGTCTGCGCCGTATGAGACCGCTAGGGCGACAGAAGTTAATTCTGTTAGTGCCGAACTGCGACAGCGTCTTCCTATTGACAAACTATGCGAAATAGTTCGTCCTTCCGAGGTGTCTCCTTAAACCCCTTATTAGGCGAAGTGTCGTATAAGACTAAAGCCTTTCTCAACAAGGAGAACGGAAACTCTTTTCACCTCAGGGTGTGACTTTTTTAATGCTGAATCTCTTTGAAGTCCCTATCACATACACTGATATATTTTAACAGAGACAGTGATTTATTTTCTATTGCAAGAATAGTGCGTACAGACGTGAGCTACTGCATAACAGGGTACAACACTCAAAATTGCATTTAAAATATTAGTCGTATTTAGCTAGATAACACAAAAAACATTGGAATATCGACATGTAATACAAATGATATTTAAGGGCTAACTAAAGTAAATGCACAAACGCAACATCAGCGCGGAGAAATAGATAAGTCGGCGTTCAGAGAGCTGGACACCTGAAGAAAATACTTAAGATTATGGGTAACTAACACAAAATGGCTCGATAACCCCTGTGCGGCCTGACACGCCCGGGGGAGGGTGTCTCTGCTACGATAGCCGAGACAGGAAATCTGCAAGGTGGTTGTCGACTCCCGGAAGGTGTTCTGCTCGGAACCTGAAAAGGCTGAAATACAAAGCCCAGCGTTTCAACCGGGGGTTCAACTTGTCTGCCTGTTGCAAATAAAGGAGCAGTCGATGGTCGGTTTGTAACACAAATTCTCGTCCATACAGGTAGACCTCAAACTTCTGTAGAGCCCAGTAGATGCTTAACGCTTCTTTTTCAATGGTAGAATAGTTTATTTCTGCTCCTCTCAGTCGACGTGAAGCATATGCTACCGGCGCGTAGTGACGGAAGTCTCGTTTGCTTGGCTGGAGGAGAGCTGCTCCAAGCCCAGTTTGGGAGGCATCTGTCCTCAGAATGAAAGGACATCTGGGGTCTGGTAACTGTAAGACCGGTCTCTTGACTAACGCTGTCTTCAAACTTTCGAACAGATCTTCTGTTGTATCGGTCCAAGGTATTTGTTCTGAGGAGTTCTTCTTTAGGAAATCATGGAGTTTGGATGTCAGTTGAGAGTAGTTAGGAATGTACTGTTGGTAGTACCCAACTGTACCGAGAAAACTTCGGAGCTCCCGTTTGGTTTTTGGGAGTGGAGCCGATTTCAAGGCTTCGACTCGGTTCTCCAGAGTCTGGATCTGATTACTGCTCAGTTGATGACCCAAATACTGGAGGCTGTCAAATCCGAATTCGCATTTGGACGGCTTCGCCTTAAGGCCATGTCGAGAGAGAGCTTCGAACAGTTTAGCTAATGCTGTGCAATGATCTTCCCAGGTTGTCGAGGCGATTAAGATGTCGTCCATGTAGACCTCGGTGTCTTGCAGTCCTGCAGTGACTTGACGTATAAGGCGGGAAAAAGTGGCTGGAGCATTTGCTAGGCCGAAAGGCAGTACGTTGAATTCATAGAGGCCAGACCTAGTTTTGAAGGCGGTGTATTGGCGGGACTCAGGGTGTAGAGGTACTTGCCAATATCCACTGGTCAGATCCATTTTGCCGAATATTGTTTTGCCAGCTAAATTGGTGAAAATAGCAGTGGTGTCTGCTATGGGCTCGGCATCGAATACTGTCTGGCTGTTGAGGTGCCTGCAGTCCAGACAAAATCGGTGGGTTCCGTCTTTCTTCCGGACAGCAAGGAGCGGTGAATAGTGAGGTGATGTGGATGGCGTCACGATTCCCATCTTCATCCACTTCTCTAAACTTGACCGCAGTTTAGGCTCCAGCGCTATGGGAAGTGGATACGAATGTTGAAGTCGAAAACTGGAAGGGTCCTTCAATTTTATTTCATGAACTGCCGTGCTGGTTCTTCCGGGAGTATCTGTGAAAAGATCGCGATATTCTTCAAGTAGTTCCTGGAGTTCTGAGCGTTGTGTTGTAGTCAAAGTAGAGGAGATGAGACAGTCTTCAATGGTTTCTCCGACGGGTGACGGTATCTCTGGTTCTTTCCGGTCGAGTTCTTCTTCTTCGCAGGAAGGTTCTAGGGCGAGGCCAACCGCTGCAAATGCTTCCTCTACTCTCTCGTCGTCCTCCTCGCGATCTTTCTCGCTTGGTGAGGCGGAACTTTGCTGCTCCCGGTCGTGGTACTGGCGAAGGAGGTTGATGTGATAGACTTTGTTGTTTCCATCCACGTCCAATGTATAGGTATAGGTTCCCAGGTGTGATTTCACTGTATAGGGACCTTTCCAAGTCATAAGTAGCTTCTTTCGAGAATCGGGCAGAAATACGAGGACTTAATCTCCTTGCTTTAGAGTTCGCATCTTGGTACGTCTGTTGAAGAACTTGGCGCTTTTCTCTTGGCTCCTGTTTAGATTCTCGCAAGCGATTTTACATGTTTCTTTCAATCGGTGCTTCATTTCCATCAAATACTGAGCAGTGCTCGTGTCGTCTTGCAAGCTACCATCGGTCCAGCATTCCTTGAGCACGGTTAAAGGTCCACGGACGCGATGGCCGTAGATGAGTTCGAAAGGAGAATACCCGGTTGAGGCCTGAGGAGCGTCTCGATAAGCAAAAAGGAGTGAAGGCAGATACAGGTCCCAATCTCGCGGCTGTTCTACGGCTAACTTCCGCAACATGATTTTGAGCGTACCATTGAAGCGTTCGACTATGCCGTTCGATTGGGCATGGTATAATGGCGTCAATCGGTGCTGGATCCCGACGAGTTTCAGGAAAGCTTCGAAGGTTGCAGCTGTGAACTGAGTGCCGTTGTCGCTTGTTAGCGTGTGAGGGAAACCAACTCTGCTGCAGATTTCGAGTAGCTCCTGGGCGACTGTTTCTGCATCTATATGTCTGAGCGGGCTGCGTCTGCGTACCGAGTTGCTTGGTCCACCACGGTGAGAATGTATCGGTGGCCACGTGCCGAAGCTGGTTGTAATGGGCCTACCAAATCAACACTGAGCGCGGAGAATGGAGTGGTGATCGGTGGGGTTGAGATAGGTGCCTTTCATGGTCGAGATGGAGCGTGCGTCTGGCAGGTATGGCAGGAGTGACAGTATTGGACCACATCTTTTGCTAGGGACGGCCAATAAAAATCGCGTTCTAGTCGAGCCTGAGTCTTCTTTTGGGAATAATGGCCAGCAAGTGGATTGTCATGAGCCATTTCCAAGATTTGTGGGCGCACGCTTGCAGGTGCTACAAGTTGATGAGTTTCCTGACCGTCTCGTAACGTTTTCCGATGGAGAATGCCGTCATGGAGTTCAAAGGTAATGACTCTGCCATCCTTGTGCGTTTCTTCTTTGCCAGTGTCAACTTTCTTAAATAAAAGCTGCAATGTTTTGCACTCCCGCTGTAATTTCTTGAAGTCTTCTTTGTTGTGTTGCAATATATCGACAGTGCTTGGTGCGGCAGTGGGATCTTCGATAGCTTTTGCTGCTGCCCTTGTGACAACGTGAGAGACTTCTGCAGCAACTGGTTGCTCTTCATAGTCGGTCATCTGTTCTTCGAAGGAGGTGGTTCCGGGAACTCGGCCGAGAATGACATCGTGGGAGAGCTCTTCCATGGCTACGGCTGTCACCTCTCCGTGGTAATAGGGGCACACGAGAGAGACCCGGGCCAGAGGCGCTTCGAAAGAGTGATTGTTGGCCAGCCGTACGGTAATTTCCTTCTTCAAAATGGCGTCAGCTGGGACGAGAGCCTTCTTGACGAAGACCGCCGTTGCTCCTCCATCGAGTAGTACTTGAACGGGTTGTTGGTTCACAGTGCCAGAGCATGTTTTCAGCTGTCCCAATTCGATCAGCTTGTTCGAGGCGATGTGATTGCATGCTACTGGAGGAATATCATCGTATTCATCTGCTTCTTCATGCGTTGCTAGATTGTTTACTCGAGCGGTAGTACTGGAGATAGGTGGGCTTGCATGGGCTGCTCAATTACTGTGACCATCACCTTGCCTCCTCTGCAATTGGCGGCACTCATCACTGGAATGCGATCGGTTGGGGCCATGAAAAGTACAGTAAAATCCATTGTAAGGTCCTCGTTGTTCGCGCTGCGGAGTGTTGACCGATCCTGAGCTGGTGGGACCACCACGTGTGCTAGAAGTTCTTGGCGGCGTTCCTCGAGAGTTGTTGCTGGAGTTGGGTGATCTTGCTGGAGTGCTCGGGGCTCGGACAGGAAATGTCGCGCGTCGCTCTGGTGCTCCTGATGCTTTGAGTGCTGGAGGGCCCGCATCCGTCGATGATGTCAGTGTGCGACCCTTACAAAGCTGATGGAGCGATGTATGAGGTCTTGCTTGTAAGAAGCTATCACCTTGCTCTCCTAGGCTTGCGACTGTGTTACCACCCCTGTCACGCAACTGAGTAGCGAGGAAGGGCGGCAAGCTTGAATAAGCTCGGTCAACAATTAGGAAGTCACGAAGAGTCTTGTAGTTGGCTTCGATGTTGCATCCTTTTAACCAAGCGTCAAAGGATTGTTCGAGTCGCCGTAGGTAACGTGACATATTGTCGCCTTCTTCTGGCTTCAATTCGTAGTAGTTGGCACGTAGTTTTGCCGGAGTAACTTTATGAGCATCTAGTAGAAGCAATTTAATTTCAGGAAGCTTGAAGCGATCTGCTGCGGGCAGGGTATCGATGAGTCGACGTTCCTTCGGTGTGATCAAATTGTGGAGCATGACAACAGCATCGACTTCAGTAAATCCCATCGCTGTGGTGTGAGTGCAGAAGCGTTGCAAGAATTCGTCCATCCTTTCTTTCGTGGGATCGAATGGAGCCGGTGGAGGTATCTTCACTCTAGCATTTTGGGGAGCGATTTGAGCATCGAGTTGTCGGAGTCTGAGCTCGTGGTCTCGTTGTGCTGCTTCTCGTTCCGCTGCTCGTTCTACGGCTTCTCGTTCTTCTCGTTCTGCGGCTTCTTCCAAATGCATCAGGCGGCTGGTAAATTCTTCCCGGTACTCCGCATCGGTGGGAGTGAGGCCGAGGGCTTCGACGTATTCTCGAGCTTGAGCGACGAGGTTCATCTTGTTTAAGTGATGCGGTGTCCGCGTAGTTGATTAGAACCCAGAAATCCCAGACAACGTTGGTAGTCGCGCAAAGCTTCGAGTCCCTGTTCGGGCGCCAGAATATGTCGATACCGTCGTGCGGTCGACGTGAGGGTTCGTGGAAAAGGGCTGTCTTCTGTATGGCTACCTTTTCCGGGGCGCTAGCTTTTCTTCGCAGCTGCCCTTCCTGAGGTTCGTGTGGGGGGTGAGGTGAGTGTGGGTACCACCTGCGCCGTATTCAGTCCGCTAGGGCAACAGAAGTAAATTCTGTTATGTGCCGAACTACGGTGGTACCGCTAGGGTGAGGTGTGTGTGTGGGTACCACCTACGCCGTAATAAGTCCGCTAGGGCAACAGAAGTAAATTCTGTTATGTGCCGAACTACGGTGGTACCGCTAGGGTGAGGTGTGTGTGGGTACCACCTACGCCGTAATAAGTCCGCTAGGGCAACAGAAGTAACTTCTGTTAATGCCGAACTACGGAGGTACCGTGAGGAAGACGAGCAACTGTCTGCGCCGTATGAGACCGCTAGGGCAACAGAAGTGAATTCTGTTAGTGCCGAACTGCGACAGCGTCTTCCTATTGACAATCTATGCGAAATAGTTCGTCCTTCCGAGGTGTCTCCTTAAACCCCTTATTAGGCGAAGTGTCAATAAGACTTAAGCCTTTATCAACAAGGAGAAAGGAAACTCTTTTAACCTCAGGGTGTGACTTCTTTAATGCTGAATCTCTTTGAAGTCCCTATCACATACACTGATATATTTTAACAAAGACAGTGATTTATTTCCTATTGCAAAAATAGTGCGTACAGACGTGAGCTACTGCATAACAGGGTACAACACTCAAAATTGCATTTAAAATATTAGTCGTATTTAGCTAGATAACACAAGAAACATTGGAATATCGACATGTAATACAAATGATATTTAAGGGCTAACTAAAGTAAATGCACAAACGCAACATCAGCGCGGAGAAATAGATAAGTCGGCGTTCAGAGAGCTGGACACCTGAAGAAAATACTTAAGATTATGGGTAACTAACACAAAAAGGTTCATTAACCCCTGTGCGGCCTGACAGTGAGACGACAGTTGTTTGTTTTTACGTTTTTTGATATTTTAGATATTGCACATGATTTGTGCATTGGCTTAGTGATGGTTTCCACTAATCAGGAAATTTGTTTGTATCTATAGATGTATTTATTTTGAAACAAAGCGGGTGTTGTGTAACAGGGAAGTTGTATTTCACACATTGAAGGCTCAAGCCATAATGCCCAAATGCTTTAGTATTTTATAGTACGAAAATTTTTTTACTACCTCTATAATTCTAACCGGCATGGATCTCCAGTCGTTTCTCGGATTGGGGAATAAAATATGGTTTAAATTTGAACCAGTAAGTGTGTTTTGAACGAGGCTAGACGTTTCATTGAAAACTTCTTCACCAACTATTCAGAAGAAAGTATCGAAATCAATCGTTGTTTTTGAGGTATTGTCAAAATTGCTTTTTCAGTCTGTGGTTTTATACTGAACAACTTTTCTAATGATTTTCTACGTTCTTTTTGGTCTCCGTTTTGTCGTTAACAGCTTGTGGAAGTGGTCTTGTTTTCTCCGTAGGATCTTTTCGTGATGTTAATATAACTAGGTTTCGGAGAGTACTGACTGATTACGTCAATTTGTACTCTCGCTGGTAAATTCTTTCAGCTTTACTCAACTTTTTAATCTAATCTGTTTTCCATTTAGCATAACTTGGCTCGACTATCCTTTTGGTGAAAGGTGCATTTTCATTTAGGGTTGATGCGAAATTGTCATTTTAAAGAGCGAATCTCGTAAATTAACATCATCGGTGTTTTCCACGTTTTAAATCTGCTCCATCTGTAGAATAGCTTTTCTTGGAATATTTCAGGGGAGTAGTATGTACATTCGGATTATGTAAATTGGCATTCATGTCAGATTAGAAATTATTTTGGGTATGAGGTCCTCAACATGATTGAGTCTTTTTAATCAATGTCTTTATTAATTAGTAGTTCGAGGTGGCCATTGCACATTGATCTGCGTTTCTAGTGCTCTCCGTCTTGATGGCCTTTGTTTTAAAGATAGATTGTGAGATTTATTTAGATTCAAGCTGAGTTGTAACCGCGTGTACAAAATAACCCCTATTCAATAAATTTATGCTACAAGGGTCAAACCAATTCAGTGTTGTTGTCATTTGTGGCCTGACATTCTCTCGTTCACACTCAAAGAAATAGACTTCCATCCTCTCCGCTCGGAACGCAACAGTTCACGCCCAACCATCAGCACCTCGACATTCAACTTTATACCCTATCTGCTTTCTTCGTTTTAGGTACCCTTCATGGCCATTTTCAAGCCACTTTAGCATCACTATGGCTGAGTAAGAACAGATAGCTCCTTAGGCGGGCGGCTGTGGTGGGCGTCGCGACCGCGTACGGTACTAGGCGATGAGGGATGAGGTGCCGCTCGGTGACGCGTTGTTGCCGTGTCGCGTGGGCTGGACTGCTGCGGGCCCATAGAGCTATCCTGAGCTGTTGGCCGCCTCGACATCCTACGTTGGCATTCGCACCGATGGCACACCCATGAACTTCCTGCAGACCATCGCAGCGGAGACTTCAGAACCAGTTCGCTTACGAGGTGGGTCGCAGTGACAGCGCTGTGTTCGGTCGACCCTTTGTAGCGAATCCTCCATCATAGATGATGTCGGTTCGCCACTCCATCTCTACTATAAGTTCAGTGTTAGTCATTTCGGGGCTTGGGGTCTCTAATAGAAGGCAGGGATTGAGCTAGAATAACTTATTGCTAATCTTTATATGTAAGTGCTGCTAAAATTTTGCTAGATTATTGTTAATCTTTATATGTATATACTGCTAAAATATTGCTAGTTTACTGCTAATCTCTTAGTATGAGTACTGCTAAAATATTATTAATTCATTAAATTATGTATCGCTGAAAAATTTTAAGGAAATATTCAAATTTTTTAGCAAGATAATTAAACTTGTTAAATTCCTTATTGTAGGATATTTTTTGTAATAGTGCAGAAGAGTCGCTTGAGTGTCTGAGAGTATCGAGGGTGTGTTGTGCAAACAATGTGTGTGTGTATGTGAAGTGGTACACTTGAGTCTGGGCTAAAGTTTTGCTTAGCTAAGATTGTGTAATCAATAGCTTGAAAGCCGAGGGGAAGGGTGTAACCACAGACGGCGAAAAATTAATGGGCGAGCTAACGGACAAAGTGCTGGAGCCGTGAGAAGCATGTCATGTTAGGACTCCCTAGAGTGGTCAGTATATATATATATATATATATATATATAAATGTACAGGGAGTTCATGGAATCGAACTCGTGACTTATAAGTTACCGCGCCAGCACGCTACCGACTGCGCCACCAATCACCCTAAAAGGTGATCGATGCACAACGGAAGCAATGCATGGCACGGCGAAAGCGGGCTCTTCCGTCCACGCATATAATTCCCTTATGTATCAATAGCTCAAAGTCATATTACCCCCAGAAACAATTACTGAGTCTGGTTAAGCGGGCTCTCCGTCCATGCATAGGTTTTTTTTCAAACGAAATAAATGTACAGGGAGTTCATGGAATCGAACTCGTGACTTATAAGTTACCGCGCCAGCACGCTACCGACTGCGCCACCAATCACCCTAAAAGGTGATCGATGCACAACGGAAGCAATGCATGGCACGGCGAAAGCGGGCTCTTCCGTCCACGCATATAATTCCCTTATGTATCAATAGCTCAAAGTCATATTACCCCCAGAAACAATTACTGAGTCTGGTTAAGCGGGCTCTCCGTCCACGCATAGGTTTTTTTCAAACGAAATAAATGTACAGGGAGTTCATGGAATCGAACTCGTGACTTATAAGTTACCGCGCCAGCACGCTACCGACTGCGCCACCAATCACCCTAAAAGGTGATCGATGCACAACGGAAGCAATGCATGGCACGGCGAAAGCGGGCTCTTCCGTCCACGCATATAATTCCCTTATGTATCAATAGCTCAAAGTCATATTACCCCCAGAAACAATTACTGAGTCTGGTTAAGCGGGCTCTCCGTCCACGCATAGGTTTTTTTTCAAACGAAATAAATGTACAGGGAGTTCATGGAATCGAACTCGTGACTTATAAGTTACCGCGCCAGCTATAAGTCACGAGTTCGATTCCATGAACTCCCTGTACATTTATTTCGTTTGAAAAAAAACCTATGCGTGGACGGAGAGCCCGCTTAACCAGACTCAGTAATTGTTTCTGGGGGTAATATGACTTTGAGCTATTGATACATAAGGGAATTATATGCGTGGACGGAAGAGCCCGCTTTCGCCGTGCCATGCATTGCTTCCGTTGTGCATCGATCACCTTTTAGGGTGATTGGTGGCGCAGTCGGTAGCGTGCTGGCGCGGTAACTTATAAGTCACGAGTTCGATTCCATGAACTCCCTGTACATTTATTTCGTTTGAAAAAAAACCTATGCGTGGACGGAGAGCCCGCCTAACCAGACTCAGTAATTGTTTCTGGGGGTAATATGACTTTGAGCTATTGATACATAAGGGAATTATATGCGTGGACGGAAGAGCCCGCTTTCGCCGTGCCATGCATTGCTTCCGTTGTGCATCGATCACCTTTTAGGGTGATTGGTGGCGCAGTCGGTAGCGTGCTGGCGCGGTAACTTATAAGTCACGAGTTCGATTCCATGAACTCCCTGTACATTTATTTCGTTTGAAAAAAAACCTATGCGTGGACGGAGAGCCCGCTTAACCAGACTCAGTAATTGTTTCTGGGGGTAATATGACTTTGAGCTATTGATATATATATATATATATATATATATATATATATGGCTCGAAATTTGAACTTGGGGACCCTGAGAACAAGCGGACAACCAATACTTGTTGCTCGATGGGGTAGCGATAGGTCTTGAGAGAGGGCGGAGTTATTCAAGCTCACTGCCAATGGGAAACAGGCATAGCACAGGAGGGAAAATTCAAAGCAGAGAATCCGACAAACGAACAGATTTTTAAACTAAGAAGGAGGGCTTGAAATAAGGCTCTGAAATATCTAAAGAGCCTGATTGGTTATGGGTGAAAAGAAAGAATAACCTTCTCTTATCATTACGCAAAGCTGACAACCCGAGGACAGTCTCACGCGGAACTTCGGCAGGGAAAGAAGTGCGTAGAACCAAGTGTTGTACCGAAAATATCACGTTGAAATACTTGAATGTAGTGTGCGTCGAAAGATATATTGTTGAACGTGTCAAAATTCTTTTTTTTCAATAGAGTAAATTTTCTCCTTTTCTCTTTTTACAGAAGGATGAATTACAACCCGACCAAATCGAGGTAATCATTAATGAAGCACTAAATGTCGATATTTCCGGGCGGGTGAGAATCAGTGTGAATCTTAGGAGAAGCAGTTTTCCTTGAAGGAAATACATCATTTTGAGATAAATGGGATAGGTAATTCAATGTCATTAATTGAAATTAAAAATTGAAATACTGGAGAGAATATTATCTGAACGAGTAAAAGTAATGGGTTGTAAATATTTATCGAGCAGGTGGGAGGTTGTGTGTGTGGCTGAATACGCTTCCACATAAGGAATGACGCAAAGCTGCGAACACCGACGACAATAAACATTTACTGACCTGTGTGTAACTCAGAAATTCGAACTGAAGCAGTGCGTGAGGGAATGCATATGTGAGCTGAAGCTGAAATCCTTCTGCCCTGTTGGAGTGCGCTATGATAGGCATTATTTGTAATGTGTTTCGATGTGTAGCAACGTAGAATAAATTCGGCCGGCCGATTAGGTAGGCAGCGCTTGTAGAATTCATAATTTCAGTAATTTCCGATAAGGTGGCTGTAGTAGGGTGCATTTATCATGAAAATAACATTAGCCCTTCCATATGGAGTTTTATAACCCGTCTACGCCAGTACCATATTTCGCCGAGGCAGATGGCGCAAGAAAAAGGCACTTTTTGTAAGTGGTAACCCTACAAATCGGTGAGTACTGCCCTTGTTTTAGTATTTTTATGAACTGTATGTTTGTGTATCTAACCTTGTATTTCGCGTATATTATATCTATGTAAATTTCAATTAATTGGGCACTCAGGTTTCCCATATATTTCCCCGTGTCTTTCCTAGGGTATTTATTACTTTTGTTGGAGGTATGCCAATTCCTCCATTCCGAGAAGCTGGTTTCCTTATTAATGCAAAATAATATGGAGGCGGGACCTTCTCTCGTGACATATTGCTAGTCTATTATGTTATGTATTGCTGAAATATTGCTAGTCTCAAATTATGTATTACTAAAATATTGTTATTCTACTAAATTACACAATGCTTAAAAATTGCAAATTGAAGAACATCTTCATTATTATTACTCGAAAAATTAACCTATTCTCGAAATAAACGTAGCTTTTCAGTTCACAATTATCCGCTTCCTTGGTACCTCATGTGCCCAAAATATTTGGTCACTGTCCGATCTCTACCTTCCTACTCGTGTGTGCCGGTGGGCCAGCCGTGGTCCTGCGCTGCCAAACCTTCTGGTTTGGTTCTCCACGACTGGTGCGTTGCAGTTACGCTGCCGGTGTAAATTCATAAATTTTGCAACATTGCAAAATTATAGAGTAAATTATATTACCCTGGTGCGATTCTTTCCTTTACCCGCCGTCATTTTCGATACCGCGTGAAGGAGACAGTGTCCGTTTGCTAAAGTGAGAGTAGACTCAATTTTGAGTGATCGTTTCAAGTCACATTTCATCATGGGTAGTTTTCCATTGTAGTGACTGCCTACTAGATTGCGCACGTGATTTCGGACTTTTTGAAAGTGGCTCGACGAGAAATGGAATTCTTTTAATCTTCTAAGTTCGTGGGAATGTTTTTGAATGTGGCCACTCAAATGACTTTTTACAATGTTATGATTGAGCTTAAGAAGCAAGTTTATGTTTTCTGTCGATTTCTGTTACTGAGCATGCATCAGAATTTTGGCAATTGATTTGTAAGGAGGGCATGTCACTGTCATTATATGTGTCTGTTCACAGTAACTCAAATTTATCGTTTATACTTACATATATTATAGTGGCCTGAGATTGAGTTCGAGAAAAGCTTAGGTTTATTCACATTCTTTAAGGTGTGTATGGGTGAGTTGCTAAAAGTTCTGTTTGAAGGCGCTCTCGATTTAGAAGGGCATGGTATACGTCTCATGGGCATGGTATACATTGACGGTATACGTCTCATTTGGGGGATTTTTTGTTACACTAGAATGATCGGCAATTCGCAACGTAGAATTTCATTGCGAGTCATTCAAGATAAGAACATTTTTTCTATGTGTGCTAGGCTATTGAGAGTTAGTGAGAGCATCATTATTATAAGTTTCAATGTAAGTTTAAAGTTGAATCAAGTTAAAACTGATGTTTTTCCATAAATCCACATTTTGTAGAATTGTTTTGGCATTGCAAGCATTAGCAATATAGATACTAGAGAATGGGTACTCAATCAAAATAAGTTTTTGATTTCAGTTAGGCCTGAGTTTGAGAGACAGAGACCTTTAAAATAAATGATGAAATTTTTAATCATAGGCATCCGATTTATAATTTTCAGAAGGTAATCAAGACGTCCAGAGGGAACAGTGTGTATGCAACACGCACGATCTAAGTCATTCCTTCTCACTGTGGTTAGAATATTGTCACCTATAAAGCAGAGTATCATAAAGTTCTTTACCTTTTGGATTTGGCATTTGAAGATATGCTTGCAGGGACCTCAGGTGTAAGGTCATGAGAACTTATATCAAAATTTAAAGCAAAAAGCTGTTCAGTTGTTATTCGAGTTTTCGAAACAGTAAAAAATATAAATTCTACGTGAGTTTAGAGGCATACGTTGTCACAATATTTTATTGAAAAATCGTGGCGTAAGCGGAAAATCAACTTCAGATTCTGACTCGTATTCCGACAGTGATTATTTCAGTTTAAACGAATCTGTAGAGTTCGATCTTTTTTCTCAAATTAGCCATAATGATCATCCAAATCAGAACCCCTGAAGCAGATTTAAACGTCCTTACCATAAAAAATAAAAGTCTCAATACAGCTTTCACTTCACTGGAATTGAGGTTTGAAACACGATGCGCTAATTAACATCGTTGAGAACACTTTTTACATAGAATCTGAAAGAATCCTGGAGGTTATTCATTAAACATATATTGATGAATCTAGTTGCTGAGAAATAGCTTTCTGTTTTCTACTTGATGGTTCAGAAATGATAGGCCTATTATTCTGTCATAAATATAATCCCAAATCTATTCCTGAATGTGCACTTTTCGTTTGCATCATTGAATAATATGGAAATGATTTTTTACATTGTTTTCTCATTTTCTCACGTTACGCAACTAGTTGATCAGTCTAGTGTACATTTAGGTTTAGGTTTCTAGATCAAGTGAAATTGTAAACGTGGAACAGGGCTTTAATGGAATGCCTGATAAGTCGCTGACCTTGGTCGGCCCATGAGTTACACCTCAACCTATCTGATGTAATGATTCTATGCTATGATTTTACTGATGGACTGCTTGTTTGAGTTAATTGCTGAACTTTTTTTCATAGTTGATTTATAAGTATTTGTTTCCTTAAGACACGACCCTTCCGCAGAGTAAAGTTTTAGACTCAACTCAGACCCGTTGAGTCCTATGATATTGATCACTGTCGTATTAGGTTCGCTGAACTATTAATATATGAAAGTCTTGCACTTTTGATTTTGATAGCTGACACCTAAAAATTTCGATGTAGCCATTTATGTGTTCTTTTTAATTTTTGAGTACTTGTTTCACGTGGCCATAAGTCATGTACATGGTTGATGCTTGAGTAATACACAAACCACTAGAGCTCTGTTAAATCAATTATTTGTTGTAGATGTGAATTCCACTATGTTATTTTAGTGAAACTGTCCAATGCTGCTTTTCTGTTAAACGAGATTGATTAATCGAAAATTTATTTTATGGGGTTTTTTGGGACCAATCACGAGGAACAAGGAATAAAGAGTCGTCAGTTCGTCGTTTCAAGTCGCCGTAACGCTTGCTAGTTTAGTCAAAGACCCTACAGCCAGATATAGAAGCATACGACAAAAGCCATTGCTCACCCAGGTGCCAGTGACGAGTTTCTCTCCAGTTTGCTCATCAAACTGCATGTACTCCGTGGTGTAGAGGCCCAGCCCCATGACATAGGCCCCCTCCACCTGCCCGATGTCCACGTAGGGCGACAGACTGCGGCCCGCGTCCTCGATGATGTCCGCACGCCGCGTCTGTTGGAGAGTGTGCCTCAAGTACATAATTTGTCTGGAAACAAAAGAGTGCCAGCTGTATATTTTCGTTGATATTCGTCGAAAATTAAACTGTTAGAACAATTTTAATCATACCGCTCAAGTTCTGGTTGAAAAGTAATAATAGACTGTCCATAGCCTTTTGCGACAGGAATGCGCATGTTAATTTAAGTTAATAGTGGCTTTTAATTCACACCATGTGTAGAACATAACAACTGTCTCACCACGTGGACGCCAGTAAGAACGTCGATTTCGACTTCGATGCATGTTCCTCCCCAGATGACGTAGCTCTGGGGAAACTCTGACACATGCGTCCTGTAGGAGAAAAATTAGCGATGAATCACTTAAAGATCTAATTGTGGCTCTAAAATTCTATTCAATCAAATCTTGACAATCAGAAAAAATGTCGAGAGTAGTTTTCCTAGCAAATTCATAAATTTCATTGAAAGGAAAGAAGGTAGTAACATCTTCACTTTTCCTTTCAGAAACAAATAAAGTATATCATACCCGTCATCATCTCTAAGAAAATACAATTGCACTGTATAAGTTAGTTTAATGTTCGCGCCATCGTTTGAACTTTAAGCCTTTATTTTGTATGTATAATTTCTTTCGACCAGAAACAAACAATAAATCCGACGGGGGAACCAAAGAGAAAGCTAAAAAATAACCATACTCTCTCTGCCAGGAAGTTGCACAAACAATAGTATCCAATTGGTTACCCTACTCGTATTTAATCAAGTACTAGATCACAATGTTCTGTAGGGTAAAGCACACATGTGCCTGCGATGCAATAGTATACGGACCCACTTGTATTAAATGCTTCGCAAAAATTTGTTCGCAGTATTGTACAGAGCAACCTGTCCCGAGTGCTGCTGAGACTCACTGGTATACCAGGTATGGTACAGTATCGTTTTACTTCTTAATGCTACGGAATCATTTTCATTGATCACCCTATTATACACTTGTGGGGTAGATTTACGTTTTTTCTGTTGCTTGATCTAAAGAGGGGGAGGGAGATAAATGCAAGCTAAGTGAGTAAAAGAGGCCCCCTTTATACCGTCTTCTACTCGCCTTCTTCGTTAACAAATACTACGAGGGTTGGACATTGATGGCACCAGCGTGTTTTTTGTTCGGTGTCATGCCCAATGCCTCGTGCAACAGAAAGAGCCCCATACACAGAAGCAACCATGCCTCCCATCGTAGGTTCTCACCAGTATCGCTCACTAAGGTCAACGTCTTTCAGCATGCACGTCTTGATCAGCAGCGGCCAGGAGGGCACTGGGTCGAGCGTCTTCTTGACGGCTCCTATGCGTTGCGACAGCCGCTCGCAGCAGATTTTGACGGCCTGGTCGGAAATAAAGAAAGTAGTAGTCCACGCTCAAACACTCACGCTGTCGGGAAAAAGTTCCAATCCAGAACAAGATTTTCCAGTAATCGTAAGCAGTCGCGCCGTGCACAGCAATATGTTCTTGTTACAAATTGAAGTGAGAGCGGAACGAATGCTCCTTCGTCTGAAGTCATGGGCTTTTCGTAGGATGAGTGCTATTACTTGAGCATTTTTATAAAACTATTCTCTGATTTTAAATTCCCTTTGTATGTTGCTGTAAGCAAAATTTTCTCGAACTATGAATCGTGCCAAAAAAATTCATTGACTACATCTTCTCGTCATTGGTTCTCCGTCATCTCATTGCATCACTTATTTGCAACTCAAATAGACGATGGAGGTCTACGTGCATGTTGGGCAGCGCCGGGCATCGCATATCTAGGTCATAAGGCTCAGTGATTGCAGGAAGTTGTAAAAGGCATGCCGTAGTTGGCAAGCATGAAAAGTTTCATTCCTGTTTCTGTCACTCTCATGGAAAGTTCTTTTAACATATTAAATATTTCAAGTTGTCGCTATCTTACGCTCATCTTATTTTCTCTCTCTCACAAAAATCTTCAATTTTATCTCCTGAATAAAACTCACATTTACAGCAATTGTAATTATTAACTTCGATTGTTTATTTATGCTCAATATTCATTGATTGTAAATTTTTTCTAAGGCCGTTTTATAATTCTATTACAGCTTACAGTACTTACCTTGATTGAATACTTTAAAAACAGTCATAAATAGTTTACATAACCCGACTATATTCATTGTACGTCCACAATTTTATACTCTTTGCATATTTTTAGACATCGTCTGAAATTGGACTCAGCTGTGAAATTGTCATGAATGTTGATGATAGTTTTTGATTATTTTTGCTCAGCTTAATTTCGTTTTAATTCAGTATGTCTTAACTAAATTTGTTTCATCAAATGGTAGGTTTTCAAAGATAATAAAATGAAATGTTTTTTACTGATTTTCAAAACAATAGACTTATGTCATGTTTAAAAAGCTTGTCATGTTTAAAAAGCTAGTGGAATGTTTACTGTGACTGGACTTTCAATCCTCAAAACTGAACTTCATGGAAACAAATCTACTGTATATCACGAATTGAACTTCAAGCGATCGTTAAAAAAACATGAAAACCTCTTACACCAGTGGTTCTTTACCTTTTTTGGCGGTTGCCCAAAATCCGCCCAAAATACACAAACTGTCACGCCCCAAGCCTCCATAACAAAAGAAATTTTCATTCATTATATGATTATTCGTAATCACATTGCGAGAAGACTAGTTAAGAGTTATTTTGTACCTGATTGAAACTACAGCTGCCTAGTTGTTATTGCACACCAGATGTTCATATGTTAACAACACCAGAGATGGAGGCAAAATGGACGAACGGAGGTTACAAACGTTTAAGCCACAGTCCTACTGAACAATTTTAAAGCAAAAAAATCCTTTGTACTTTCGTTCAGGCTAGGTTTAAGCTTATGAATGCGCAGTGCTTCTATTATTTGAATATGCTCCTTTTTAACATTGTACAAAATTTTCGTATTTAAGTACAGATCTTCATTTGAGGGCTTACAACTATGATCGATTCGGAAATGATTAAAAATGGAATCGTGATATTTGTGTGCAGTTATTCTTTGTTTCAGGGTCATCCAAGTCATGCCAATGTAACACTTATTGAGAGACATACATTCTCTCCTGTTACACTCGAACTGATATATCACATTAGCTCTGTCTAGGTCGCTGACCCGTGAACTGGAAAAATTGTTTCTTTCTAGGAGATCCCTGATTTTGCGATTTTTATAATACACACGAACTTTAATTGCCATCTCTGGATCTGTGGGTTTCACAAAAGTTTTGGGAATATTTTTAAAAACACGTTCGTAAATTTTGTAACTGTTATGTATATGATTTTCATAAAATATTTTTATATGTATTCCGCTGGTTAAGTCTCGAATTATGGACACTATTTAAAGTTCGGCTGCCAAACTTACCTGTAGTTTTATCATCAAGAGTATTGGGGAAATGTTATTAATCAGCAACCGTTTGACTCAAAGCATTTCTGAATGAAAACTAACCCAGTTGATGCACACATTATAAGCTCTAATCACTAAGGTATGAATGGCGCCTTCTTCATACACTTGCAATGCATCACAATCGTAGTTTATGGTTTCACCAGCATGCGAGTGCTTTACATACACAGATCTCAGAAAGCAGTCTGCGGAGCTTCAACTAAAACATCCAGAAATGACAGCTTCCCATTTACACTCAGCTCGTACGTGAAACGCAACGCCGAATTATTAGTCATGAAATTCCTCATCTCCAACTGCTCAACGGTCTCAATTTCAACAAAAAATGTCATCCACGTATCTGCCGTATAAAGTTGGCTTAACCGGTATAGAGTTCAACACCAGGTTTTCAAAGTAGGACTTATAAAAGTTAGCAAATGTAGGCCCTAAAGGAGAACCCATGGCCACCCCATCGACCTGGCGAAATAAACCCCCATCAATGTGTCGAAAAGTCGCTTCGGTAGTGCAGATAGTGAGAAGTTACTTTAATACATGCCGAGGATACAATTTAGGAGGAGAAAGATCTTCACTATCACACACACAGTTTAAAATTATCTCTATCGTGTCCGAAACAGGTACATGAGTAAATAAGGACGCTACATCTAGCGAAGATACTATGCCGCTTGGAGTTTTTCCGCGTAGCAAAGCAACAAATTCATCTGTTGATTTCAGCATGTACTTCTGTGGGATATACGGAGTTTTAATTTTGTTCAAAGGTTTAGCAACAGAATAAGTGAAGGTAGGAACCTGCGATATTATTAGCCTCAGAGGCGGATCGTCCTGGTTTTTATGAATTTTTGCATTGCCGTAAATATAATCAGGTTCATATAGTTTTTTTCAAATTAAAATTATTTAGAACAGCATTAACGCTAGAAATAAGCTGGTTAAGTTTTTTCTTCAATTGTTCAGTTGGATCACAATGCAAACGCTCGAATTAACTGCTATCAGCGAGGATACAATCTAATTTCTGCTAACAACTATCGTGTTTTAGTAGTACATATTTGTTGCATTTATCCGCTTTTCGTTTTACAATCTCTTTGTTTGAACGCAAACTTCGGAGGGCCCGGCGTTGAAATAGGGTTAAACGATTCCTCGTACAAGTGCTTCTATTACGGGTACTCTCGGCTATTAATGCAGCGTCTAAGTTAGTTTCTACAGATACAATTCCCTCACGATTTAAACTAAGAATATTGAATTTTCAATGGTGACCATAATTCGAGATCTAACCAGCAGAATGTAAATATATTTTATCAAAATCAAATGCATAACAATTCATAAATTGACGAACGTGTTTTTAAAATATTTTCAAAACTTTTGTGAAACCCACAGATCCAGAGATGGCAATTCTCAAAAGTCAATATCAGTGATCTTCTAGTAAGAAACAATATTTCCAGATCACGGATCAGCGACCTAGACAGAGCCAATGTGATACATCAGTTCGAGTTTAACAGGAGAGAATGTAAGTCTCTCAATAAGTTTTACAATGGCATGACTAGGATGACCCTGAGACAAAGATTAACTGCACACAAATATCAAGGTTCCATTTTTAATTATTTCCGTATCAATCATAGTTGTAAGCCCTCAAATGAAGATCTGCACTCAAATACAAAAATTTTGTACAATGTTGTAAAAAATAACAAATTTAAATAATAGAAGCACTGCACATTCATAAGCTTAAACCTAGCCTCTTCGAAAATACGAATTTTTTTTTGCTTCAAAATTGTTCAGTAGGACTGTGGCTTAGACGAATGTAACCTCCGTTCGTCCATTTTGCCTCTATCTCTGGTGCCGCTAACATGTGAATATCTGGTGCGCAATAACAACTAATGAACTGTAGTTTCAATCTTGTACAAAATTAGTCAAATCTAGTCTTCTTGCAATGTAATTACCTATATTTTAATTCAGTCTGATGTAGTTTAAATATGATTATTCTGTTGAAAACAGGTTAAACTACGGAAGCAAAGATGATTGCTGTCGTGTTTATCAATATAAGCAGCTGATTATAACAACAGTGACGTCCTGGGTCGCAACCCAGGAGTTAAGAACCACTGTCTTACACAATGCTGTGCGTGCGCGAGGAGCTTCATGAATCCCCTCGTAAGCCTTGAAATTCCTGGGAAATGAAGTAAACCCAAAAATCCTCGTTAAACACTGATGTACTAGAATGTTTCGGTTCGAACGTCGAACCATAAAAAACAGTGGTTTTTAAAACCATAGCACCCAGCATTAAATTAAACAATACTTAAATTGCTAATACTATATATACTTCATACATTAACTAGATTCGACTAAAACGTCATATGTGTATGGTTTGTCATGGATCACAGACGTGGCACACGGTGTCGGAGCCATAAGAGCCGCCCGTCACATAGGTGTTGGCGGCTGCTACAGTGTTCGTCGGTTTGATCTTGATGAGGTCCAACGGCACTCCCAGTATCCCAGCGGCCACTTGCGCAACCTGCATCGTTTAATAAACAAAAGACAGATCATTGAATCTCTGTTCTTCACATTCTTCAGGCTTCCGAGAAGCCAAATCTTTGATCAAATTTTAATAACTTAGCAAAGAGGTATTTGTTTGGAACACCTGTTAATGCTGATAAGTTTCTTTACAGGCTTGCACTTTGCAATATCTCAATACAAAATAGAAAACTAATTTCCAGCTTTTTGTTTTCAGTTTTCACCGTAATCATGCTTGAAGTATCTCAAATTTTCTTTCTCTCCTTCGCATTAATCAATAACTGGATGGTAGACGCAGTTTCCTGGTCTGGCTTCTGTAAGATTGACGCTTTCAAATGTCAAACCCTGAAAACTCACCAGAATGCAGATTATGGAGCATTCGAGATTGTGACAACAGAATAAGAATTTTTTTGAAAAAAACGCCTCGTTTATCAATACGAAAATCAGAAATGGAACATGAGCTTAGAACTTGAAAGTAAACAACTTTTTTCCATTAGCTACAAGAACTTTTACCACCGCGCAACAAATTTGTTCCAATTCAACATGGAGTTCATAATTAATATGCGGCACTGCCTTGGGCAGCTTGGTGCCCAATGGATGGAGCTGCCCACACCTTGGTGTTGATGCCCTGCCCCATCTCGATGCCCCCGTGCGAGATCGCCACCGTGCCGTCGTGCTCGTAGATGGCAACAAGGGCGGTGTACCGGAACAGCGGCAGGTAAGCGAAGTTGAATCGGAGCGGCGTCACCGAGAGGCCACGCTTGCGCCAACGGTTCGCCTGTGGAGACAGCATGCGTTACATCGGGGTCTGGTCCAACAGTTCTTTCCATTATTGCCTTTTTCACTCATAGAGATGAGTTTCGAGTGAATTTTTAATTAAATTCGATTTTAAGTTTTAACGTCAAGGGAAAACAAACTTTAACGCGTTACTTTATATGTCCTTTCATTTAGCTAGAGCGATCGCTCACCTGTAATTTAATCATTCAGCCTGCCGAGGAAAATTTTGATTATATATTAGTGTAAAGATTTCGATGGAAGTAACGCCCTTCAGAAACTTTAAACTTCATGAAAAATAAACAGCAGTAGATTAGGCAATGAAAATAAAACAGTACTATAGTCAAAGAAAAATTCACGTATTTCTGATTATCTTGTTAGCTATTTCTTGCTCGCTTGCCATCGTCCATATGCTTTTCGTAAGAGCAAAGCGACCAAATTAAACTCCGCGCTCACGATTATAAAATCCGTAACGCTCAACTTTGTTTTCATTTTGCTTTTAATTCCAGTGTTTCTTTATATAACGAAACATCTGCGTCTTTTTTCGTTCAACATTCACTCCTCAACGCTTAACATCAATCAATCCCTCTAAAGGCCCTGCTTAGATCCGTGAGAAAAATTCTTACAAATCTTTTTAAAAGAAGCTTGAATCCCTATTTCTACCGGAATATTAAGCACAAAATGTAATCAAAATAAATCTTTTCTACTACATGATTTATCTTGATAGGATAATATACCATGATCAATGACATAGATCTCAAATCTTTTCTAGAATGCACTGTTCTCATATAGCTCACATTAACTATTGTTGTAACATTAATCATTGAATCTTAAGAGAACCCATTCATTGATCAGTCTAACATGCAACTAGGTTAAGTGAAGTAGGTTCAACATACTTTTACACCTTGAAATAGTGTTGATGATAGGATGTCCTAGAAGTCGCTGAATTTATTTGAGCCATAAAGGAGACCATCTCGAGCCCAATGGGGCCCCAACGGCTCCCCCCACTGAAAATTTTTTTTGTGTTGAAAAAGGATCCTTAGGGGATGGGTTATTGTGCCATGAAATTTTATGGCCCTACGGACACTCGAACCCCCTCCCATGGGGGGTGAAAATGGGATCGAGAGGGATCAATTTTATGCCCAATTTTTTTTTTGTTGAAAAAGGATCCTTAGGGCATGGGTTATTGTGCCATAAAATTTTTTGGCCCTACGGACAATAGAACCCCCCCCAGAGGGGTGAAAAGGGGACCGAAAATGATGAATTTTAGGCCCAATTTTTTTTTGTTGAAAAATGATCTTTAGGGCATGGGTTATTGTGCCATAAAATTTTATGGCCCTACGGACACTAGAACCCCCCCCAGGGGGGGTCCAAAGGGGACCGCAAATGATGAATTTGAGGCCGAATTTTTTTTCAAGTTGAAGAAGGATATTTAGGGGCATGGGTTATTGTGGCATGAAATATTATGGCACCACGGACGCTAAAACTTACCCCCCCCCCCAGTGGGGGGGGGGGGGAACTCATATTTTGTTATGAATTTTTTTTTTTCGTTTGAAAATTTACCTTCCTCACATGGAGTATGTAAGGCTCTTACTTACTCACGAACCAAAGCAAGTGGAGGATGTTGTTGGCAATGTGTTGGTGTTGGCCAACGTGTGTTGGCCAACGTGTGTTGGTATGCATGATTGCACTCCTGGGAACGAGAAGCTCTTAGGGTTCTCAGGCCAGATGTTTACTAAACATCGCTCGCAGAGGCGGAGGCGCAGGCAAGATGTTTACTAAACTTCGCTGGCCCGAGGCGCTCAGCAGTGCTGCGACGCTTGCTGCGGCTGGCATCGGTTGCAGAGATTGCGTGATAATTTGACAGTATCTTACATACCGTGACGGTGTCAAGACCCTTGTGCTCGTGTGCTGTGATATTTATCTGAAAAAGCAAACCTTCAAACGTAACCTACGGAATAATGCCGCCACCTAAGAAGATTGCGAAACGCATGCGGGAACTGGTAACTAAGCGCTCCATTTTCAAGAAACGTCGGGTGACAGAAGAAATTACTGTTGAAGAAATTTCAACACACGAAAGTGAGGATATGAATACTTCGTTTGCTTCTCAAGAGCCGGAGGCGCCGGCGACTCCGGGCATTTTGGTGTTGCCCAGCACATATGAAAAGATGAAACAAGCAACAACCTTTCGAGCTTCATCATTTTATGGAGCAAGCTCGTCGTACTCCTCGAAATGGACCTCTTCGTACCGTTCAAACGATCGGGATTCTTCATCAGAAAATGATGATGAAGATCAAGACAATGAAGACAATGACGATCAAGACAATGAAGAGAATGAAGACAATGGAGACGAAGAGGAAGACTATGAAGATGAAGACAATGGAGATGATGAGGACTATGAAGATGAAGACAATGGAGATGATGAGGGAGGCTATGAAGATCATGAACACAATAGAGATGACGAAGAAAATGAAGACACGGAAGATTCTGCTGCAAACGACGGCGAACCATCGGCTAGGGATGAAGATTCTGCGGCTTATGACGGCGAGCAGTCGACGATAGAAGATCGTGACGAAGACACAGGAGCTCGTGGAGGCGCACGAAAGAAACGAGGATACGAGATCAGAAAACAGTCGATATCAATAAACGAGACCCTCAGAATTAGGAAGGAGGAAGAAAGACGCAAAAAAGTCGGTAAAGGTATAGGTCTGTTTGATGTCGAAGATCTGGAAGAAAACGTTGATGGTCTCATTGCATCACCGTATTGTTCCAACTGTGGATGTAGGTTGAAAGCAAAAGCGAAACATAATGACCTTGACTTCTACATGATCGGCAAATGCAGATCATGCAACGAAGAATTCGGCGACGCTGTCGCTAAGATACCTGAAAAGAAAAATATCTCTAGAGCCACGACTGGACTCGTCAACCACCTGATGGACACAGGCTCCGGCTACAAAGATTTGTGCAAGATGACCTCAAAAATGGGACTTGGAGGGAAAATTAGCAGTAATCGCTATTACGACTACCACAAAGTTATCTGTGAAGAGACTTCAAATCAATGTCGAAACCTAGAACGTGTAGCAGCTGGAATGGTCACATCACACTATGAGAATGAGCTCAACATACAGCGTGACCAAGATGGAATACTTGATGTCGACGTGTCTTACGACGGCACATGGATGACTCGCGGACGTACTTCGAAAATGTCCGCGGGCTTTGTTATCGAGTGTGATACGGGACTCGTTGTAGATCATGAGTGCTTGAGTAAGTACTGCTTCTCCTGCACGAAAATCAAAAATAAATACAAAGATGATGACGAAGTGCTAGCTGCAAAAATGGAAGCCCATAAAGCATCGGGAAAGTGCGAGGCGAACTACGATGGCACTCCGGTGGCATGGAGAAAACGATGGCTGTAAATATGTGGAATCGTTCCATAGAGAAAAATAGCATGCGCTACTCAACTATGGTTAGCGACGGAGATTCTTCTACGTACGCAGCCATATGTGAAAATGTGGGACTATCCTGTGAATAAAGAGGAATGTGTAAATCATGTATCGAAGAGATTGGGAACGAGGGTTACGTAAACTGAAAAAGGAGTTCGTAGAAGAGAAGTTACATCGACAGGCAAGCGCTACAAAAAACGCCTACTCGGCGGTAAAAATAAATTGACGGACCATGTGATTGACGACCTCAGTAAATATTATTCAAAAGGCATCCGAGACAATAAGGATGGCAGTATTGAGGACATGCGTAACGCATGCATGTCTGGCTTGCGACACACAACAAGTTCGGACACAAATCCATCTCATGATTTGTGCCCAACTGCAGAGGATTCATGGTGCTTTTACAATAGAGCTATTGCCAAAGGCGAGGAGCCTCCAAGTCACGACACCATGAAAGTGCGAATGACGTTGAATACAGAAGAGAAAGAAAGACTCGAAGAGGTTTACGACTCTCTAACGACGAATGAAATAATGGGAAGATGCCTAAAAGGCAGGACTCAAAATGCAAATGAGTCCATGCATGCGAAACTTTGGAATAAAAAGTCGAAACAAAAGTTTTGCGGTCGCAGGGCACTAGGACAAGCAGTGGAAGCAACGGTGATGGAGCACAACTTCGGTTACGAAGAAAACAATATTGCCAAGAACTTCAGCTTCCATAAACGCAGTTTGATACAAGAAGAAACTGACCGCATCCGAGAAAAGGAAAGAGCCAGGGAAAGCAAGAGATCAGAAAAACGTAGAAATCGCAAACCTTATGAAGCCGAAGATCCCGAGTATGGCCGCGGCCAACACTAGGGATGAAAACAACTGAAGTTTTAGAATTGTTATTTGTTTAGTTGATAGTGTGAACATATATAAACTGTTTTTTTTACTTGTTTATTATAAGCGGAAACTACTGTAGTAATTATAATCGGAAAACATATATTCGGATAAATCAATGTATCACGGAAAATGTTCGCGCGCTGCAAGAACGGCTACATGGTGAGTACTGAAAAAAAAATTTTTATTTTCATTTACTCATAAGTACCATATTTTTAAGATATTTACATGAAATTCAAAAGAAAATTGCTGCTCATTGTTCATACATCGAAATAAATCATGGAAACTGCATTTTTGTACAAAAATTTCCATTATATTCAAATTCAATGAACATAGTTTTGTTTTGTGCTCTGGTGAAAAGTTGACTTATTTACATTCAAAACGGGACTCGTACTCGAGTTTTGATGCTAGAACAAATCCAAAGAGAGTTTTAGAATCCTTGGAACATTTCTAACAAACGCTCGTTCAGCTATTTTTAAAATTCGAATTCTTTGAAAAAATATATAGCTCTGAACCCAAAAAATTGTTGAGGATTTTTGAAATTTTAAAAATTTTTGAAAAAATAGAAAAAATTTGAATTTGACAAAAAACTGAACGAGAGTTTGTTAAAAATGTTTCAAGGGTTCTAAAACTGTCTTTGTTTTTGTTCTAGCATCAAAACTGAAGGAGGAGTCCCATTTTGAAATTTCAAGAAAAATATACCAAAAACATTTTTCGTCAAAAAAAAAAAAAATAAGGCCTAAATCGAAAAAATGACACGAGTAAAAAAGGTTTACTTTTACAAAATACATATACTGGCCAACTTTCAAACGAATCGGACGAAAAAATTGATAAAGTCTGATCATGGTGCGTACTGAAATAAAATATTTATTTTCATTTACTCATAAATACGATTTTTGTAAGATATTTACTTGAAATTCAAAAGAAAATTGCTGCTCATTGTTCATACATCGAAATAAATCCTGGAAACTGCATTCATGTACAAAAATTTCCATTATATTCAAATTCAATGGACATAGTTTTGTTTTGTGCTCTGGTGAAAAGTTGACTTATTTACATTCAAAACGGGACTCGTACTCGAGTTTTGATGCTAGAACAAATCCAAAGAGAGTTTTAGAATCCTTGGAAGATTTATAACAAACGCTCGTTGGGCTTTTTTCAAAATTCGAATTCTTTGAAAACATACATAGCTCTGAACCCAAAAAAAAAATTTTGGATGTAGAAATTTGGAAAAAATCAACAAAATTTTGTATCTTTTCAAATTGGAAAAACAGGCCATTTGAGTTTCTTAGAAATGTTTCAAGGATTCTAAAACTGGTTTTGGTTTTGTTCTAGCATCAAAACTCGATGACGAGTCTCGTTTTGAAATATTCAAAAAAATAAACTCAACTATTTTTTTATTTTCCAAAAAAAAAACTAAGGCATAAATCGAAAAAGTCACACGAGTAAAAAAGGTTTCCTTTCACGAAATACATATACTGGCCATTTTTCAAAAAAATCGGACGGAAAAAATTGATAAAGTCTGATCATGGTGCGTACTGAAATAAAATGTTATATTTTTATTTACTCATAAGTACGATATTTTTTAGATATTGACTTGAAATTCACAAGAAAAATGCTGCTCATTGTTCGTACATCGAAATAGATCATGGAAACTGCATCCATGTACAAAAAATTTTCGTTATTTTCAAATTCAACAGACACAGTTCGTTTTTGGGCTGTGGGGAAAAATTGTCATTTTTTACCATTCAAAACGGGACTTGTCCTCGAGTTTTGATGCTAGAACAAATCCAAAGAGAGTTTTAGAATCCTTGGAACATTTCTAACAAACGCTCGTTCGGCTTTTTTCAAATTCGAATTCTTTGAAAAAATATATAGCTATAAACCCAAAAAATTGTTGCTGATTTTTGAAATTTTAAAAATTTTTGAAAAAATAGAAAAAATTTGAATTTGAAAAAAACTGAACGAGCGTTTGTTAGAAATGTTCCAAGGGTTCTAAAACTGTCTTTGTTTTTGTTCTAACATCAAAACTGAAGGAGGAGTCATAATCTGAAATTTCAATAAAAATATACCAAAACACATTTTTCGTCAAAAAAAAAAAAATAAGGCCTAAATCGAAAAAATGACAGGAGTAAAAAAGGTTTACTTTTACAAAATACATATACTGGCCAACTTTCAAACGAATCGGACGGAAAAAGTTGAAAGAGTGGGATGGTCTCCGTAGCTATACTCGAATGAGGCCATTGTAATAGCATTAATTAAGAAAAGAAACATCTACTGATGTGGCACTTGTGGGAAATAAATTGTGCAAGTGATTTAAATTGTAAGAATTTTATGTATCCCTGATAACCTTGACAACATTGATTAGTTACTTACCATCGTCTACGTTCTGAGTCCTGTAATACCATAGGCCTTCTTCACACTGCCTTCAGTGAAAAGATATAGTGGGAAAATGAACTCCTTGCTCATAGTAATAAGACAGACGAAAATTCAACCTCATTATTCAAAATGCAAATAAATCAAGTTTTTCCCCATAACTTAAAAGACATTTACGTTCCTCTTGGTCCAACTTCATAATTTTGTTAGAAAGTCTGTGACAAATACTTATGTTACGAAAGGCATTTCTTATTGTTTATATGTATATTTGTTTCTGCCAAGTCACATTTTTAGCATTAGATAGGGAAATAACATTAGATTAAGATCATTAAGCGTTCAACTATTAACGGTTGAAAAATAATCGTGAGGTTGGTCGTGGATTCAGCTTACAAAAGTCAAAACAGCATTTTTTGTGCAGCTCCTTGTATGTAAATCAGAAGGTAAGTCTGTTGTCTTTCAATGAACAAATGCACACATAAAATATGGTCAGTTATAACCTTTCCCTCCTCTTTCTTCCCAGTTCTAACCTCATATGAGGAAAAAAACATAGTAATCATCATGATCAGGCGAATAAAAGATATTTCGATGATATCTAAGTTTCAATAGAGAAGAGATTGCAAATAACTTTTATTTTCTTCGTAATAAAGTGGGCTACTGAAATCCTATTTTATAGACTATCATTTGCAAACAAAAATTATGACATTAAAAATAAATCACATCTCTTCTGTAAAACTTAGAATAGCAGTAATTGTTAATTTTAACTTGACTTTAAGCATACTGGACGGAATTATCATTCAGGCTACCTATTTTAAAATATAATTCTGGTCAAGAACTTCCTTATTAAGCAAGGCTAAAATGACGCTTGTACTATCCCATGAAGCTAACTTAAGTAAAGGTAGTATATATTAGAGCAAACACTTAAAAACTAAGGCGGAGAAAATCGGGTTATAACCTACTTTATTGAATCGCTCGATATCTCGTTTCCTTCGCTCGATGTCGGCCTTTTCTTTGAGAAGCGGAAGAATAGTGTTCTTGAAGACATTGGGTCCTTTCTCGTCACTGTCAGGCATGAGGTTCACCTCACGCACCTCCAGCGGGTCTTTGTTGAGCTGGACCGCCACATGCTCCAGAATGGTCTCAATGATGGCAACGGCCTCCAGGTGCCCTGCGTGCAGTCGAGCTTAGCTTCGTGTTTGAAGGGGCAATTAATTGTACTGAATGGCTACGTAACTACCTCAATTGACCAGATTTAGAACGTCGATTAATATCGCCTTCAAAATACTTATGATCGAGGAGCATTATGGTCGAGTTCGTTATTTAAAATTTTGCACATCAATAATGGTTAAGGTTAAATATGATTTTCTAGCACTGACACTTAAGAAGTGTTTCACCAGTCATATGTAAAAGAACGAATATTATGAATCAATAGAAGTTGATTGCCCTAGACCATGACTTCCATGTTGGATTGCAATGAAAACTCTGATGAACAGTGGTGTTGTCAATTTTTTAACTTATCAGGGAAGTAACCTTAGTTCATTTTGATATTTTTTTCCTAGCAACTAAAAATTTCATGACATAACACACATACATGTTTTCTCATACGATACTTCTATGGCATTGGTGTGCGTTTATGGTGCATTTTCCAAATGCAAACTTCATGACTTATAATGGAAAGAAGATTTCTCTAGATCAGCGGTTCTTAACCTGTGGGGAATTCCCCTCTGGTGGGGAATGGCGAAGTTGCCAGGTTTAGAATTTCATGCATTTGTTTCCACCCACAAAAATCGATAGTATTTCAAAATCCAATACATTACCTCCAAATGTTGACTTACTTACCAAATCACAACCACTTACAGTCTATTTTAGTAACAAAAAAAACATAATGAGGAATTGTATGTCATGTTTGGGTAAAATTGACAATACTGCTGGATTAGGAATGTCACAGATAAGTAAAAGGTAGTTGCTGTGGTGGGGAATGGAAAGTTGGCCCCTTAAAAAAGTGGTGTATTGGCGAAAAAAGGTCAAGAACCACTGCTCTATATGAAGACCAATGTACAATCATTGCGAGGGCATTGCCCTGATTAGGATTTCCCTCAAGAACTACTGCAACAAAGGACATGCACGATTTCCCAGCATGGGTACTTGAGACTATCGCATTTTTCAACATAAAATTCTTATTTAAATATCACTAATTAGTACTTGATTTTCATGTAAAATATTTTCCAAGCAAAGGAATAGTATGAGTATATGATATATCACCGTAGAATATTATTTTTCAAGAATGGGATGATATTAGTCTATAGAGGCTCTAAAAATATGAAGAATTTAGTGTAAGCCCAGCATGCCAATATGACTGTATACTTCGAAGACGATGTTGTTGCCCTTGGGAAGCTTCTCTTTTTATCAGCGAATAAAAGCCTGTCTTTGCTAGTTTTTTAGCAATAATCAGCCCACACAGACGGCATCCGTAAAGGATATTAGAAATAGTTTGTAATGTTCTTACGCTCTAGCTGATATTACTACATAATGTTGCATCTCAAAAAGAGACAATTTGCTTGATATTGTCGTAACATTTTGTTCATAAGTAAATAAATATGGTCCATTTGAGTTCAATAGTTGTATGACAACTGCTTTATTACTTATGTACTATCATATGTGTTTCCAATGCTATTTTGGATAATCATAATATTTTAGAAACAAGACCTCCTTTTATCCAAACGATTAAGCTATTATAAAGAAACAAATACAATTGTAAAATTAGCATTGGTAAATTATATCCTAATGTTGTACTCTATTTGTTTCCATTCCAATACCGGTATTAAAAATATATATGTACCAAGGCGCACTCCAAATAGATTTGTTCTTCCTACTGCCCTCGTGTTTCAATACATGGCTACACAATTTATAGTGCTGTATCAACCACTAGTGTATTTTCCCACTGTATTCCATGTAAGACTTGAAATAGTCTTTAGTTTTTAGTTTTTAATATCTGTCTCAAATTAGACGTAAAACATGGAATTCTGTAAAATATTTTCTGTTGGTGATGATATAAAGTTTATGCGTACGGCAAACTTTTAAAAATTCTTCAATATTTTTCATGATTTGTCACTAAAAAATTACAAAAAAAGTATGCATTGCAATATTCGAGCCCCAATACTATTAATGCTGAGTGTAAAAGAATCCCAGTAATGAAATAGTGGGCCATTAATCCATTGAGTGATCCATGATTCCATTGAGTGGGCCACGAATTAATTTTACATTCAATTTAAAATACGAATTGAACTATAGTTTTGAATAAATTAGTCTAACGGGCTTTCAGCTGCATTTTGATAAATGTATTTCAACACTAAACCTAACAACAAAATTGTGCATTCAAGAACATTGTATTTGAATACCTAGAGACGACTTATGAAGAAAGGATTATTAGGTGTATTTATGAAGTATGATGAATGACAGTATGATATATAGATTTCAACAATTATGACCGTATTCATAATATTGAAATTTTTCATCGAATAATTTGAAAATGCTTGCTTTGCTACAGCCGAACCGGTATTATATAGAGTGTTCAATTCGAGCTAAGAATAGCGAGGCGTTGTGTTTGCGCCGTCTTGTTGAGTGAAGTTAGTGGAAGGAGCAATTTCAGTTCAGGACATCAAAATTGCTTATATGCTAAATGTTTGTAATATACAATGGTATCAATGGTTTGAAAAAGAGTTAATTTAAAATCGAATCTCTTTAGACAAAATTCTTCAAGACGCTAAGAGTGAAGTGTGAACAAAAATGCAGGAAGGGGTGGGAGAAAAATGAAATGTCAGAGTAATTAGTAATGCCAATTACCAGTAATGAGGCATAAGCCACGTCTTTGAATTACAAAACAGGCATCATTGGTAGAATTGCAAGGTTCTTATGCTGATAAAGCGCCCAACTTTAAAAAAATTCTGCAGGTAGTAACCCATTTGCAGATATTTGTAATGATCCAATCACGCCTCGATTTTGTCAAACTTAACTGCTGCTAACGTTGGTGTATTTAGCACAATGAGCATTGTGAACTCCAAATTTCGAAACAAAATGGCATTTGAATTTCTTTGTCGAATTTTAGTAACAATATTCGCTGTATCAAAACTTATATGCACAATATTCTATTATCAAAAATGTATCAAGTGTTACAGCACCTATAATCACTCACTCCTCGCGTTACATTTAATTGGAACAGTAGCTTCAAACTGAAAATAACTAACATCTGATACAATACGAGTTAGCGTAAGATGTCTGAAGATCTGTTTGCATCACTAAAGCAATGATTGAGTTCATTTAACAGCTTCAAGCACTCACCAATGACTTCTATGTTGATGTTAGTTATAATATTGAGTTATGCTAGTTACACAGCACCACGCGGATATACTTCGAATGTGTTGCGGGGAGATGATGACTCTGAATATATTTTATGTCACAACACCATATATATACTCAATTTTCGAGTATCCGTAACGATTTTTAATTTGAAAATTGGTCGGAAACGCATTTACTGAGGTACTGAAAGATATTTAATTTGTTCGATTTCAAATTCTTTTGAACAGTAAATTTTGAAATCAGTAATTAGCATTCGAATACATTAAATCAATTAAGTTCTTTCACTGTTGCTCATACCCATGCTTCGACTTACAAAATAAAGAAATTAAAAACACTTGATGATTAATCTGCCATGTAATGAAATTCAAAATGTATATAGAGTAACTTTCGTAAACTCAATATACACCGCTTGGAAAATTGTTCAATACCTTGAAAAGTAAGAAGTGATAATACTCACTTCAGTAGAATTACTCATTATGTTGATGAGTTAATTCCTGCAAGGTGACGGTCTGGCACTAGTATCTTTGTACAGCTAGGAAGTTTACAATTGATATTTTCTTTGAGCGTCATCATGAAAGGCAATATATTACAGCAATATGTTACAAACACCAAGATGGCTTAGTTTTTATCCTCGTATTTTGAGGTTAACATGCACAATTTCATTTTAAAAAGTTAACATTTCAGCGGTAAAATTGATTAGTCTCACAGTAAAATTTTCTAGTAGAGCAGCAGATAAAATCAAAGAACACAAAGCACCAAATTAACCTGTGAAGCACTAACATTGCCCATTAGCCCCAAAACTCAACAAAAGCCCACTGAAATGTATCGGAGGTTGTACAATTGCTCAACAGGACCGGGACTCAAGGATGACAGATGTTAAATTATTCACCTGCTCTAAAACTATTAATGTTTCATTTTAAAATAGCTGACACACGGTTTTTACTTAAGGTTTTAACCATAACCAACATCATAAAAAAGTCTTTGAAGTGAGCAGAGATATTAAAGGTCTATTCTCAATACACCAACGTATCAGGACGAAGGCCACTTTAGTGCTATCGCACTTACGTGCGAAAAATAGTCTAAATAACATATTTTACAAATTCTTTCGTCTTCAATACATTTATTTCACAACATTCAGGAATTCATTAATGATGCTTTTAACTAAAATGAGAATTATGTGGATAGAAATGTTATGGCCTTCATTAGCAGCTGTACATGTCATTCCCCGTAGAAGTGCTTGGCCTCGCTTGACAACGAGTTGTCTTCACAACTCGAAGCTACGGCCTCACTTCCTAATGAAGAAAGCTAACTAACCAGGAGCTCTGCACCAAGTGTTGGCGGCGCAGTCCGTGATGGCGTTGCGGGGGACGGTGTTCCACACAGGGCTGGTGTAGACGTTAGGCAGGGCGGGGACTGTTATTATTAAGGATGACTCGTTATCAACGTGTCCTTGGGTGGCATACACCTGCACGTTGACTTCTGCAAGCTTGCCGTCCTGGTCGAACGCCACCTAAAAATTTTTTAAAATAAATTGTGCATGAAACTTAAGAGAACATTTATTTTCTGTGTGAATGAGCTAGGAATCGTAACGCACTTTGGAATATTTCAGACTATGAAGTGATGTTACTTAATAACATGCTGACTAAGTCCTAGAATACTTACAAGTTTCTTCTAGATGCAATTATCATAGTGCAACACAGTACTCAGTTTGAGTTATCCTTCTTATAGTACCATGCACTTAATGCATAGAGTGATGCCGGAAGTCGAGCTCTCAGATCTTTTTAAATAGCATAGAAATATTACGGTCGATAAAGAGAAGAATTTCTTGACTAGGATGGCAATAACGTAAAAGTAGCGCGCGAGCCTCGTCAAAAAGGACTGCAATCACGCTTGCTAATGCTCTATAAATTACGTTAATAATTAATTAGTATGCAATCAGATTTCATTAGTCTCTGATTACATAAACTACTGAGAATATGTGATGAGCGTTTCTTTGACACTGGTTTCACTGCCCATCAAATTTTCCTTAGGTTAATTCTTCATATGCACACATCATGAAACATATCGATCTGTACATCACCTAAAATTTAGAGCTTATTTTCGTTTATGCATGATTTTTTCTTTCGAGATATTTTTTTCGGAATTTCTGGAGTAATGACATTGTTTTTCACGATACTCACAGGAAATATCTACAAATTGGACAACTAGTTTAAACACATAATTTTAAGTTGAAAGAGATAATGACCTTTAAAAAAGCCTCAAAAATCTAGCAGCCTCTCGTAGTTGGATGATAATGAAGAATAAGACATCAACTGTCGATTGCCCGTAAACATATATCGTAATTGCACATTTGGGGGCTTTGTGAATGAGGATTTTGTTTTAGAAATTGTGTTTCTGAAATTACCTTTGCTTTTATTGTTTACATCGATTTGATATAAGCTAAACAGACCTAACCTTCTATGAATTAGATTAAAACGTTTTATACCCCGTTTCAACAAGGTGCGCCACATCAAGCGACGCTAACAGCTTTGGGGTGGGCAAGCGCGCTCTCATCTTTTGTAGAGCTGAAGGAAACGTCTCGCGTCGAGCGTACGTTTTCCCCTCAGTAAATGAGACGTCTCGAGCTCAGGTAAGCTCAATCACTTGCCTTGTGATCAGCCATTATACCGAACAGCGTCTCTTCAACCTGACGTGCGCTGCAGCGCATCCAACGGACTCAGTAGGCAACGCTCGCTTTCGAGTTCCTGGGTCGTCAACGAAGCGTCATAATTTCTACAGCGAGTTCACTGAACGTCACAGCTAATCATCAACGGAGGTTCTCACAAGCGACTACGTCATTAAGTCAAAGTGCTCGTCCTAGTACTTCTAAACAGGAAACAAAGCATGGCAGACGTACAACCGCTGAGTTTGGCTGCTGTGCTCCCTGTAGCTCCATCTACAGTTTCAGAAATAAATAAACTATTGTACTAAATTATCTCTTTTAGTCGTCATTGTCTTGTCGGGCATCAATCTCTAATTCTAGGCTAGTCGTGAATCATGACTAAAAAAATGAAGAGGAAGAACTGCGATTCATTGAGCGCAGTTTTTCAAGCTCATCGTTTTTTGTGTGATTTCATTTATTTTATTACTTCATTACAGAAAATTTTCGATTGCGAATTTTAATAAAAATTGCAGAACTTACGAAATGCTTCGTACAGTTTAAGCTTCAGGAACTTTGGAAACACTGTCTTATCTACCACTGAACGTACTCATCGCAGGAAGTTCCTGGATCTCG
The DNA here is from genome assembly GCA_030386875.1 of Morinoia aosen. Classification (NCBI taxonomy): domain Eukaryota; kingdom Metazoa; phylum Arthropoda; class Malacostraca; order Amphipoda; family Talitridae; genus Morinoia; species Morinoia aosen. The sequence continues at coordinate 64,216,397 of CM059566.1, forward strand.
GTAATTCACCAGTAACTCTTCGGACCTTCGTAAGCCAGATGAAGTAATTTTAGTTTCATCTGAGTTACTTTGAAAAATATAATCAAATAACGTTCAGCTTTTGGTTTGGAATTTCTTATGCCGTTGTACAATTAACATTTATCAATATTTGTTGACTTTCAAACGATTCCAAAACTTGAGAAGAATAATGCGTGTAGTGATGTTGCGAATAATATTAGGTTTGACTTGTAGACATTTCAAAAGCTCACATGATCTTCCAGTGAGTCTATTTGTTCAAGTTTCGAGATAACTTTTAAATACAAACTGAAGGCTAAGGAATGAGTCATCATTAGAGACTCACTTTTACGAATTCTTCTATGGGTTTTGAAGAAATAAATTGTTGTCTCTGTGCCCTCTTGACTTTGAATCAATCTTGATTAAACGGTTTGTTGACGATATTCTAGTTTTCAGAAGTGCACTGATCATCTCATGCACAGACTTGAAGAGCATGGATCATCAGCATGGAACCAGAATCGTCATAAAACTGAAGCAGCAAACAAGAGACTCTCGTCCTAATCTGCGAAAAATATCATGGGATGAAATTTTTGGGCTTCTTTAAATACTTAACCACTTAACACGTTAATGTGATTGAATATTACTATAGAACGTGAAAAGCAGCTTGTTTTTCTAGACTGCCCGATTAAAAAACAAAGTTCGAAATTAGTGACTTTTGTTCGTATGGAAATACTTTTAATGATTTACGCATTTGTTTTTTTCAGTTTTTTTAAGTTAAGTTAAGATTCATTTAAGTTAAGTTAAATTAAGGTTCAATTGAATTAAAACTTCACTGTATCGTGCACTAATCGTAAATTCAATCTTTCAACGTCTGCTTGTGACATTCGATATAAACGTTTTTTTCTATTATAATTGCTTTTCAAAAAAAGTTAACTGCAAAAATTATGCGACAGTTTTTAGACGAATTATTTACACCGTCTCACTGTAAAATGACTGAAGAGAGAAAGAAGTGCTATTAAGACTTGAACTCTTGAAGTGCGAAGACGGAGAAACTAGTCTGTGATATTTCAAAGACGGTGAAAAGGTTTTCCACAATTATAGACAAATCATTCCAATATTAAAAAATAGTAGCTCTATAGGATCGTTTCCTTAGATTTAAAAACCGTTCGCCTCCTAATCTGCGCGCTCGATCACTTTATAAATATCGTTAAGCTCAATGAGTGTCTGCTGTGTATATAACGGGTGCACACAACTCAGCTTCAGAATGAAATTTTCTGAGTTTGCTGGTCGGAATTTTAGAACTGGGAGAAGTTTAACCAAACCTATATTTTCGAGAATGAGGGATCACGCAATGAAATATGTAACGCAATTTGTAAGCTCATCTGATTTATTAATTTTAAGTTTTTGTTAAAATGAAAACTACTTCCTTTTTCAAAATTTATTTTATGAACGTTTGAAACCAGTTTGAATTATAAACAAAAGTTTTCCAGTTAGATTTAAGTGAAATATATTTGAGATGTTCGAGTGAATGTTTTGTTTCTACCTGTTTTTAACTTTTCTAAGTGTAATTTTATACCGAATAATTTAATTTGTACATTACTCTACAGCTATTGTTAATGAATTTAGTTTGAGCCAAAACTTCCAGATTTATTCAACAATGGTTTCAAGCTGTGCTGTCTTCACTATCACAATTGCTTCAAAACTATATGGAGGGCTCTAATCAAACTTAATTGTTTTTTTATTAGAATGAAATATATCTAGACAGGTTCCAGTGTCAAGCGTACGCTGGCATTAAATGAGTTTTTTTAGATTACCTCGACGCTTTTGAATGTTAAATAGACGCAATGATTGCAATCATTTAGATTAATTTTAGAGACTCGCATTTTACGAATGATACTATGCATACTATTTTAAGGAAAAACACGATGTAAAAATGCGTATGAAAAGAATGATTTATTTGTATTAATCCGTATAACTGCTCTATCTAGACTTCTTCAGTCAAATTTCAATTATGAAAGCGGAATTCAATTTGCTTAGGTTTAGATCGGTTCGGTTTAGTTAGTTGGAGAACTCTTAACGACTTTTTGAAAAGTCCGCCGTTACTTAGTTAATGTAAGTTGTGACGGCTCTTATTATTATCCTGGATATTCCTTAACCATTAGCTTACATCGTAGGTGGCATAGTAGGGCTCCCGCCACCCCAGGGCCGCCATGCTGGTGTGCAGGTCCATGAACATGCGCACGGGACGCCGAGTTTTGGCGGCGGCGACCGCCACGGCGCAGGCAGCGAGGTTACAGCGGCTGATCTTCGCACCGAACGCGCCACCCAGGCGCCGCACGCTCAGGTTCACGCTGCAAGGGTAGCGAATGAGTGATTGATTGATTCGTACTTAGGGAGTCATTCTGATCGGAGATATAATACAGTGGAACCTCTGAGAAGGTATTAAGAAAATATCATGAACACAAATGGTGCTCTCAAATAAATTTTGGAATGCTGTTTTAAATACATAAATTTCAATGAGCGTTGGTAATGATTAGAATTGATAGCACTTATACAAACTTCATAAGCTATTGAATTATATATTTTACAAATTTATCGCGAGGCTGTTCGTTGTTTCAAAATAGTTTTTGAAAGAACTTCATTTGTACAAAAAACTGCGGTTGTTTCGTTTTGACTCAACACACCTGTTGGCGGGAATACCTAATACATCAGCGACGGCCTTTTGAGTCTCGTTGGTGAACTGCGTGGAGCAGACGATGTCATAGCCGTCCTCCATGGGGATGGCACGGGCGATGAAGAGCTCCATGGGGAAGTGGTACTGGGTGTTGACCTCCATTTCTCCCTTGACCCGGCGCCTCAATTCAATCGGTGGTTCTGGGCGAGAGAAGAATAGCTCATAAATGAATGGCCAGTTTATGATGGTACTCTAATTTCAATATCACCTACTCCCTAGAATTTTCATCCACCTAGTTGGGTCGAATAAATTTTCAATGTGAATATTACTCCTTAGAGAAACCTCAAAATATTAGCTATTCATGATGAAATTTTTAATTATTCTAAATTCATCTGTATATTTCATAGCTGGTCTGAGAAAGTGAAACTGCAAGTGAAAAACTGAAGGCTTAAGTTGAGTGTTTCACAATTGGTATACTTATTTGTACTGTACTGTCAATGACACAGTAAATGGTGCGAAATACCTCAGTTGATGATGTATGGTACACTGATGCTACATTTTGGTGTGCAATTTAAGGACAAGTTTATAACACTAACGTATACCTGTTGTTGGACTAAACTTTTGTGTTATGAGGCAGCATAATATCGATAGATAATACAAATATAACGTTACGAACAACACTATTAGAACAGGCCGATGCTGTATTTCACTTCACAGGTCGTGAAAGTGGCACCTTGTGAGTCGATGGCAGCTTGTGTGGCCGTGTCTCGCTGGTGGACGCCTGCATAGGGCTGCCCGTCCTCCTTGACACACTCCGTAAGTCTGTTGTTTCTGATGGCGTCCTTGGCATGCAGGACGGGCTTCTTGATGTCGGAGTAGGAGACGCGAACCAACTTGGCCGCAGCCTGGGCTGTGTCGCGGTCCTCAGCCACAATTAAGCCAATCGGCTGGCCGTGGTATTTGGTACGCTCAGTCGCAAACACCTGAAATGTAGTCAATGAGTACATTTAGATACCTAGAAAAATATACGCATATCTTTACACAAAAACGTTTCGAAAACAACAGCACTACAAGAAAAGCAAATAAACTCGGTATCTAAAAGCTAGAGACATGGTTGCCCGTCTCACAAAAATTTGCATACATTTCATTTGAAAATCAAGTTGGGGAATTATCCCATGGAAGTAAGCTTGGGAACAATTGAACAATTACTATTATTAGTCTTGGTGATTTTTTAAAACAATGAGTACACTTCTAGGAATTTGTGCATGGTCTTTCTGATAAATTTGTACGAATTTAAAAACATTAGTAATTATGTTGCTTCTAAAAATGGGCAACACTGCAGTGCACCAGTTATGCTTAGTTATCTATGGAGCCAGCTGGTAACATTTGAAGTTCGTGGCATATACATTACGCAATGAAATGCTCCAAACGTTCAGCTGTCGGTGAACTTCGTCGCTAGAGCAAAACCTGGGCGTTATTATAAAGTCCCTCCAGTACCCCAGGTAAACATTTTACGACTGTAAAAGGCTTTGGGTAACTTTGACCAAGATTACAGAGCCTCCCATAAGCCGAAAAAAATACTCGCAAGCCTTACTCCAATCAGCGTCAAAAGAGCGTCAAGCCTAATACAACTGTAACATTATCGACATTAGCAACGAAGAGATTTGTCAGTTTCAGGATTATTCACGGATTGATCAAAGACTTGGAGCAAACCTCTTACGTAAAAGGTAGCAAGCATTTCCTAACTAAAAAGAGAAAAGAAGTTTTTTGAGACGTGTAACGAAGTTTTTATTGGTTGAAGACCATATGATCGCCTACCAGGTCCTTTTTTGATGAGAAGATTTATGAAGTTGTTACAGCTTGTAACAGACGTAACGATTGCTGGATTGCTACGACGTTCAACCCACGACGCGCACGAGGAAACCGTCCAGTGTCATGACCCTCAGCGTGGTTTCGAGTGAGGATGTCACATTTAAACTTTACATCAGTGACAGCGAAAAAAAGCGCTAAATCTTCATGCAACCTCTTCGTAAGATTAATTATTCAATGGATGAAAATCAAGGCTTTGGATAAGAAGTTCATATTCTAACACGACTCGGCTCCCACCTATGGGCGAACAAAACCGTTGGCTGCCTGAAAAAGTCCAGTGGGCCATTGTGATAGAAATACAGAAAATATGACAACGCTAAAAGAAAAAAGAATACAACTTAAAATAGTACAAAAAAGGGAATGGAGAGATTATACTGCAATTAATTTTTGAAAATCAGATTGTTTATAACTGGAATGATGACAAAATTGAATTTAGAGCTGGTTTCAATTCTCTAATGTATAGGGATTCTAGTATATGTAGGTCGTTTTATGTAGGCCAGTTTTCCGAATAATCTAATCTCTAAAATTATTAGGCTACAATACTGGCTCGTAATGGGGGAGGAAGAGGGAGGTCACCCATCCATTGGTGCACCCCAAGGTCACACTAGTGAGCGTCTTTTACTCCGTCCAGAAGACTAACCAATTGACGTACTTGAAAGCCAATTATATCGTTGGATGCGCAAGAAAAATCTCTATAAGATGAATTTATAAACCGAAAAATGACCATAATCCAAAAATAGACCCGAACCGTGCCCTTAAACCAATTATATCCTATTCCACGATCGGCATACAAGGAACTCGCAATTACAAATTGGTATGTAATAATTTTACGCCACTGATATTTTAATATTACCCGACCAATTTAATTCTCTGACAACAAAAATTATTTTTCGACGATGGAACTAAAGGACCGCAAATTTCGATACTTCAATTGCTATACACATTGGCGCAAACGACCAACACACAAAAAGCCAGGCGCACAATGATTGCATCCTATGCTCGTTCAGTTTTTTTTATTCTGGCATTCGTTCTCGTATTGACCACGCGAAGTATTCACAATATCCGAATTATTATTATTTTCCAGTAACGATTTTTGTGTACATTTACAAGAATCTTTAGTCGACTTTCTTTTCAGAAGATTTTTTAGACTGTAAATCTTCATCTTACAAAAACTAGTTTTAAGCAATTGAAAACTACAACGATGTTTCAGATAATTTCATTTCAAATGTCTTATAACTAACGCCAGGACGCCATGACGCTTTCCCCCGGTCGAGACCGGTACCCATTTCAGACACCTGGGTGGAGTGGGGTATTGTGCTTGGAATTTTTCTCCTATACCCAACAGAGAAAATCGCCACTGCCTGCGCCGAGATTGGATCCCGGGTCCTTGCCGCACGGCGGCAGAACCTATACCACATGGCTATGGCGGCACGAATATTCATTCGCTTACCCGACCCGTTATTTGTGTGTGTTTTCTGCCAATAATTAAGTTAATAAGTTATGGTGTAAGAGCAAACCATGCCGTATCTAAACAAAAATTGACATTAAAGGGAACGTCTACTCAGAATTATATTCGACTATTATATATCTACGCAGAATTATAATAAAGACGTTCCCCTTAATTACTTTCTTACATTTTCTAGTCAGTCTATAATCAATATGTGTTCATTTATTTCATTCATGTGGAACTGTTTGACTCTACTTATGAAAACTACTTATCTTTCAGTTGATCAAATATCATTATTGACTATTTTTTGTTTCAACAATCGAATCAATAGGTGAACGGTGAATAATACTTTTACTCACGACGTACAAATTTGCTCACGATGTAGTTTCATCGCAGTTATTTATTAACTCATTTACACTACCGCATGGCTATAATTTTTCTATTGCGTTTGCGTCTATTCTTGTTCTACATTCAAATCGGTTCGACGGGGAACTAAATTCTAATTCAAAGAGTTCTCTCGCGTATAACTTGATTCAGCTTACGATTGAGAAAACCCTAACAAGCACACATTCCGTACGTGCAGCCTTCGTGTATTGGTTAACTGTTGTTTCTCTCTCACACGTCCAGCTGAATCAAAATTTTTTTCTCTAACCCTCGTGTTTTTTGTTTTAATTTAAGTGATATTTCGATTGCCTTGGCTGATACCCAGAACCGTTGAAACAATAGCGCCCTGCTTCTCGGAACCCGCTGAGTCGTCTCTCGCAAAGAAAGCCTTCTCATATCTTCGTCGAGGTTTCAAAAGGTTTTATTCTAAAATTAATTTGGATTGCTTCCTTACATGTTTTTATTTATTTATTAGGAGTATCGAATAGTTCAACCCTCTTTTTTTCACCAAACTTTTAAACATAAGTCCAAACAGCTGTTTTCAAGGTCAAATCAGATGTCAAATGTTCAGTTAAACTTCACATTTAACTGAATAAACTCCAGTTTATATCTTAAACACATTTATAGCCCATGTAAGAAAAAGTTTAAAGTTGAAACATATACCTCACTGCATGTTGTATGAATTCCACTAAGGTAGCAATCTACTAACAGCGGTGAAAAACATAACTGTACCTGTCCAGAAGGTGTGAGTGTTAGAAACTGCCGTAGATGATTTTGAAATTAAAATAAGGCAATTTCGATCTTACTGATGAGCCTCGAACGGGAGACCCTGTCTTTTGGATGATGAACTTTTGAAAGCATCAATGGAAGAAGATCCTCGACCAACAATCAGAACATTATCCCGAAGACTTGATGCACGTTAGTCTACTGTTCAGGAACATTTCAGATGCTCCTGAACATCGAAAGATCAGAAAGACTGTCAAAAGATTGAAAATGTGGATAGAGTCTGGGTTTCTCATGAACTCCCTCCAAACAACAAAGCCATGCGGACAACATTCTGCAATATTCTCTATTTAAGGAATGAAAAAACGCCTTTGCTCGACCATATTATTACAGAAGATGGAAATGGATTGTCTTTAACATTTATAGATGAAATGACAATGGCCATCAAAAAGTGAAATTCCAGTCTCAAAACATAAACTTGATCTGCACCATAAGAAGGTTATACTGTGTGTTTGGTGGAATCAAAAATGTGTGGTTCACGTTAAATAAATGATGAAAAAAAGTGTGCCTGCAGACCTCCAACGTCAGCAACTCGAACGTCTAAATGGATCGTCGCATAAAAAATGTTCTACGCTAGTGAACAGGAAAGGAGTCATTTTGCAGCACGATAACGCTAGATCTCATCAGGCCCAACTAACTCAAGAAAAAATAAAGTTCTTAGGTTGGGAAGTTCTTCCTCACACACCATATCCATCAGATCTTGCGATTTTCACTAATTTCGTTCTATGGAGCATTTCATCAGATGAAAAAAGATTCACAAATGTTCAAGAGGTTGAGCGAAGTTTAATTACTTTATTTCTTCCAAAAATGTCAATTATTTTGAGAGGGGGATTAAAAAGCTCTCAAGTAGACGGACAAAGGTTATATTTAATGATGGTAATTATTTTGTAGAGGAATGAATATTTTTCATCAATGTTTCTTTCAATTATCATTCCTAACAAAAATCAGGATAGGGCTTTCCGGTACTTCTAATGGTAATACACCGACATGATCCTATCTTTACATATTATTCGTCACATCTGACATTTTTCTCTTCTCAAGCCATCGCCTGCTTTTTACCACTCGAATCGCAAAATTAGAAGGCTGCAAAATAGAGGCAATTGTTCAAGGCCCACATTTTCTTTGACTGATTAATTAACAATAAAACTTGCTTCCGATATGCCTTAATTTTTATCATGTTTTTCTGAAATGGTTTTTCTGCTTCATTCAGACTTTGAAGAACGATCCCCGATAGGAAAAAATTATGCGCAATTGTATAAAATTTTGGGATAACTAACATCAAATGTAACGTCAGGTCGAATGTGATATAAAATGCTTTCATCAATCAATTTTCATCAGGTTGAGTTAAGATAGGACATGTCGAGTCACTATTAAAGATATAAGCCATCTAATTTTAGAACCCCTTGACCTTATTTTGCCTCATTCGAAATCTACCTGATAAATACTTTCGAGAAAATTATGTATTCCATGAATATTTGTCACAAATTAACACTTGAGAGCTTTCCGAACGGTGTATAGCAGCATTACTGGCCGCTCAAAATGAGGGACTATTTCTAAGGCCTTCCCAAGCAAAAAATCCAACTGGTCTCAACAGCAATTTTCAATATACACATTTAAGATACCGCTTTCGTTGTGCTTTACAGCATCATGCTCTTGTATAAAGTTCAGGACATTTCTTGCATTTTGATGAATTGATAACCCCAAATTTATTTGCAGAACTTTTCAAAATCTTATATGCTTTTTCAAATTTCTATAGACATTAATTTTAAGATCTCTAAAAAAAATTTACATGATGCAAGTCGGGTGACAGACGACTACTTCCTAGCTTAAGGGTTATTGGCAGGGAGTCATTATCGGGAAAACTTTAGTGTGTGTTCCAGAACATTCTTACTTTCATGGTCTTCAATTACACGTGAATAACAGCATGTATTCTTCGATATACGTGAAGAACAGTATCTTTAAATGCTTTAATGATTCCAGTAAATTTCACAATTAATAGTATTTCAAGGAGGTCACTGCAGGCCACATTTGGCCTGCGCGCCCAACTTTAGTTCATTTTTTGGTTGTTGTTGAAAAATGACCCTTAGGTGTTGGACTATTCGGTCCTAAAATTTTATGGCGCTGCGGACGCTAGAAACCCCCCCCCCCCCCCCCCCGCAGGGGGGTGTAAGGGGACCAAAAATCAGGAATTTTCGATTTCATGGAAATGGAAAATTTCCTACCGTACTTGTGTTAGAAATGTTCCAAGGATTCTAAAACTGTCTTTGTTTTTGTTCTAGTATGAAAACTCAATGAGTTCTATTCCTTTGAAATTTCAATAAAAAAACAATATGTCTAATTTTACAAAAAAAAACGAGGCCTGAATCGAAAAAAAATATTGTATACATTGTGTTTCTTTTTAAAAGTTACATTTAATCGTCAAATTTCATAAGAATCAGACCACAAAAAAAGTTCATAATTTGATAAATAAAGAATATATTTTTTTTTTTGAAATTACAATTCACAGTGAGAATATGAAGTAAAACATAGAGATTGACGAAATGAAATTGAAAACAGCATTCAATTACATATATTGTCCATGATATTACAATTCAAGAAATTCATTTTTGTTTTTTGGCTCTCCTGAAAAATCATATATTTGAACATTCAAAAGAGTAGAAGTCATTTAGTTTTCATGCTAGAACAAAACCAAAATCAGTTTTAGAATCATTGGAACATTTCTAACAATAGTAAGGTCTCAAACTTCCAAATTTAACCAAAATTTTTGTAATCAAGCTCAAAACCCAAAATTCAACTCTCTTAAAATATCCATAAAAATGTACCAAATAAACAAAATTCCGTATTTTCCAAAAAAAATAATGCCTGAATCGAAAAATTTACATGGGTAAAAAATGTGTACTCTCAACAAATACATATACTGGCCAAATTTCAAACGAATCGGATGAAAATAACTGAAATCATGTAGTGACCCCCTTAAGAAGCATAAGCATTCCTATTTTTCGGCCAATATGGCATTTAGCTTTTTTTTAAAAAAATAATAATGGTTTCATTCGAGAAGACATCAGAATCTATTTCGCTTTCTCGACTACTCTTCAACAAATGTTAATCAGTAAGAAACAAGTCTTTCCAACTAAAGGGTTTTCATAAGTTACTTTGGTGCAGGTCTCTTCGATCAAGATGTGGGCTAACAGGTAATTCAACACTCCGTGGATCGTGCTGGATATCGAAACGAGACATATTGTATGTTTCTAACAAATCAACTTTGCGCCGCATATGTTCAGTTCCTCACAAGACTGACCTACCCTTGGAACGTTCAAAACAGATCCAGTCTTTCCCACTTTTTAATCACACTTCCTAACGTGTTCACATTATTTTTAAGAATTGAGTTACTGATCTTTATCCATTCTATTTTCATATTGCTCGATAACACTATTACTGAAATCATTAAATTTCCATCATTAGATTAAATTAGGGTAGAAAATCATAAGATTAGGTTAACTTACCCCATATATGTGTTCAGAAAGTGTGTTGTAAAAAGTGTCCCATCATTGCATTTATGTGCAAATTACTCTATTTCTTCAAGATCTAAGCAATCAGTTGGCATGAGGAGAGTAAAGAAGCGCAAGACTTAGAGTTCAACTGCTTTCAAAAGAAGTAAAAGTGTTAGGCTACTTCAATACACATGTACTCCTGAAGGTAAAAGTTGCGTTGTTGAGAAATGTATTAATAAACGATTTGACCGTCTTTAGCTTGAGTTAAAGCTTTCATCCTACCGGGCGTTGAAATTCTGAATCATTTGTGCATTTATTTTTGGCAACAATTGAAGTAACCAGTCCCTCAAAAAGTCCCCCCTAAGAGTAACCACACCATTGTTGTTGCAAGTCCATCAAACAATTTTTCAAGGGAGTTCAAACCAAAAAATTGTGATTGGCAGTTCATGAGCTCAAACGTTCTCTCATTAGCAATAAAGCAACCTTGAACATTTCTTGCCTGGTAGCTGCAAGCATTGAAGCCGCAAATGATAACTCATGAGTCTTGTGAAAGTCCAAAAACCATTTTTTAAAGGACTGAGCATCAAGAGTTACTGAATATGAATTTAGGCGAAAGTTAATCCACCAGGAAGCCAATAGTATCGGTGAAAAATCGTAAAAACATCAGTTATTTTCTCCAGAACACCCAGATAAGGCTGTTGAGAATTGGGAGCATGTAAGCTGGCCCGATGAGTCCAGATTCATCCTCTTTCAGAACGATGGACATGTTAGGGTGAGGCGACAGCCCCATGAGGCTATGGATTTATCATGCATCGTCTAACTCTTTAGACATTTGAAGGCGTTGTAATGTTTTGGAATTGTTTTCACTGGGATAGGGATAGATTTGCTACTCTTTGTAATTGCAACATTATTTCCTCCGAGTATAATTGCAAAAAATTCCGAAAACACTCATTCTTTATGGACTTTTATCTTACGGATGACAACAGCATCTTTCAGGGCTTCAAAGCTTGCAGCCACCAGGCAATAAATGTTCAAGGTTGCTTTATTGCTAATGAGAGAACGTTTGAGCTCATGAACTGCCAATCACAATGTTTTGGTTTGAACTCACTTGAAAAATTGTAGGATGGACTTGCAGCAACAATGGTGTGGTTACTCTTAGGGGAGACTTTTTGAGGGACTGGTTACTTTTGTTGCCAAAAATAGATGCACAAATGATTCAGAATTTCAACGCCCGGTAGGATGAAAGCCTTAACTCAAGCTAAAGACGGTCAAATCGTTTATTAATAAATTTCTCAACAACGCAACTTTTTCCTTCAAGAGTACATGTGTATTGAAGTAGCCTGACACTTTTACTTCTTTTGAAAGCAGTTGAACTCTAAGTCTTGCGCTTCTTCACTCTCCTCATGCCAACTGATTGCTTAGATCTTGAAGAAATAGAGTAATTTGCACATAAATGCAATGATGGGACACTTTTTACAACACACTTTCTGAACACATATATGGGGTAAGTTTATCTAATCTTATGATTTTCTACCCTAATTTAATCTAATGATGGAAATTTAATGATTTCAGTAATAGTGTTATCGAGCAATGTGAAAATGGAATGGATAAAGGTCAGTAACTCAATTCTTAAAAAAAATGTGAACACGTTAGGAAGTGTGATTAAAAAGTGGGGAAGACTGGATCTGTTTTGAACGTTCCAAGAGTAGGTCAGTCTTGTGAGGAACTGAACATATGCGGCGAAAAGTTGATTTGTTAGAAACATACAATATGTCTCGTTTCGATATCCAGCACGATCCACGGAGTGTTGAATTACCTGTTAGCCCACATCTTGATCAAAGAGACTTGCACCAAAGTAACTTGTGAAAACCTCTTAGTTGGAAAAGACTTGTTTCTTACTGATTAACATTTGATGAAGAGTAGTCGAGAAAACCAAATACATTCTGATGTCTTCTCGAATGAAACCATTATTAAATTTTTCAAAGAAAAGCTAAAAGCCATATTGGCCGAAAAATAGGAATGCTTATCCTTCTTAAAAACTATTCATTGTAAAATTTACTGAAATCATTAAAGCATTTGTGAATACTGTTCTTCACGTATAACGAAGAATACGTGCTGTTCTTCACGTTTAATTGAAGATAATGAAAGTAAGAATGTTATGGAACACACAGTAAAGTTTAACCGATAATGACTCCCTGCCAATAACCCATAAGCAAGGAAGTAGTCGTCTGTCACCCGACTTAAATCATGTAAAATTTTTTTGAGAACTTGAAATTAATGCCGATAAAAATTACAAAAAGCATAAAAGATTTTGAAAAGTTCTGCAAATAAATTTGGTTTTTTCAATTCATCAAAATTCAAGAAATGTCCTGAACCTTATACAAGAGCTTGATGCTGTAAAGCACAACGAAAGCGGTATCTTAAATGTGTATACTGAAAATTGCTGTTGAGACCAGTTGGATTTTTTGCTTGGGAAGGCCTTAAAAATAGTCCCTCATTTTGAGCGGCCAGTAATGCTGCTATACACCGTTCGGAAAGCTCTCAAGTGTTAATTTGTGACAAATATTCATGGAATACATAATTTTCTCGAAAGTATTCATCAGGTAGATTTCGAATGAGGCAAAATGAGGTCAAGGGGTTCTAAAATTAGATGGCTTATATCTTTAATAGTGACTCGACATGTCCTATCTTAACTCAACCTGATGAAAATTTATTGATGAAAGCATTTTATAGCATATTCAACCTGACGTTACATTTGATGTTAGTTATCTCTAAATTTTATACATCAGTTATCTTCAATTGCGCATAATTTTTTCGTATCGGGGATCGTTCTTTAAAGTCTGAATGAAGCAGAAAAATCATTTCAGAAAAACATGATAAAAATCAAGGCATATCGGAAGCAAGTTTTTTTGTTAATTAATCAGTCAAAGAAAATGTGGGCCTTGAACAATTGCCTCTATTTTGCAGCCTTCTAATTTTGCGATTCGAGTGGTAAAAAGCAGGCGATGGCTTGAGAAGAGAAAAATGTCAGATGTGACGAATAATATGTAAAGATAGGATCATGTCGGTGTATTACCATTAGAAGTACCGGAAAGCCCTATCCTGATTTTTGTTAGGAATGATAATTGAAAGAAAAATTGATGAAAAATATTCATTCCTCTACAAAATAATTACCATCATTAAATATAACCTTTGTCCGTCTACTTGAGAGCTTTTTAATCCCCCTCTCAAAATAATTGACATTTTTGGAAGAAATAAAGTAATTAAACTTCGCTCAACCTCTTGAACATTTGTGAATCTTTTTCATCAGATGAAATGCTCCATAGAACGAAATTAGTGAAAATCGCAAGATCTGATGGATATGGTGTGTGAGGAAGAACTTCCCAACCTAAGAACTTTATTTTTCCTTGAGTTAGTTGGGCCTGATGAGATCTAGCGTTATCGTGCTGCAAAATGACTCCTCTCCTGTTCACTAGCGTAGAACATTTTTTGTGCGACGATCCATTTAGACGTTCGATTCGCTGACATTGAAGGTCTGCAGGCACACTTATTTTCATCATATATTTAACGTGAACCACACATTTTTGATTCCACCAAACACACAGTATAACCTTATGGTGCAGATCAAGTTTTTGTTTTGAGGCTGGAATTTCACTTTTTGAAGGCCATTGTCTTATTAATCTATAAATGTTAAAGACAATCCATTTTCATCTCCTGTAATAATATGGTCGAGGAAAGGCGTTTTTTCATTCCTTAAATAGAGACTATTGCAGATTGTTGTCAGCATGGCTTGGTTGTTTGTTCACGAGAAACCCAGACTCTATCTACATTTTCAATCTTTCGACAATCTTTCTGATCTTTCGATGTTCAGGAGCATCTGAAATGCTCCTGAACAGTAGACTAACGTGCATCAAGTCTTAGGGACAATGTTCTGATTGTTGGTCGAGGATCTTCTTCCATTGAAGCTTTCAAAAGTTCATCATCCAAAAGACAGGGTCTCCCGTTCGAGGCTCATAAGTTAGGTCGAAATTGCCATATTTTAATTTCAAAATCATCTACGGCAGTTTCTAACACTCACACCTTCTGGACAGGTACAGTTATGTTTTTCACCGCTGTTAGTAGATTGCTACCTTAGTGGAATTCATACAACATGCAGTGAGGTATATGATTCAACTTTGAACTTTTTCTTACATGGGATATAAATGTATTTAAGATATAAACTGGAGTTTATTCAGTTAAATGTGAAGTTTAACTGAACGTTTGTCACCTGATTTGACCTTGAAAACAATTTGATTTGACGCAATAGAAAAATTACAGCCATGCGGAAGTGTAAATGTGTTAATTAATAACTGCGATGAAAATACATCGTGAGCAACTATGTACGTCGTGATTAAAAGTATTATTCACCGTTCACCTATTGATTTGATTGTTGAAACAAAAAATTGTCAATAATGATACTTGATCAAATGAAAGATGAGTAGTTTTCATAAGTAGAGTCAAACAGATCCATATGAATGAAATAAATGAACACATATTGAGTATAGACTGACTAGAAAATGTAAGAAAGTAATTAATGTCAATTTTTTGTTCAGATACGGCATGGTTTGCTTCTACACCATAACTTATAAGCTTGATTATTGGCAGAAAACTCACATAAAAGACGGGTCGGGAAGCAAATGAAATTATCTGAAACATCGTGGTAGTTTTCAATTGCTTAAAACTAGTTTTTGTAAGATGAAGATTTACAGTCTAAAAAATCTTCTGAAGAGAAAGTCGACTGAAGATTCTTGTAAATATATAAAAAATCATAATTAGAAAATAATAATAATTCGGATAGTGTGAATACTTCGCGTGGTCAATACGAGAACGAATGCCCGAATAAAAAATGAACTGAACGAGCATAGGATGCAATCATTGTGCGCCTGGCTTTTTGTGTGTTGGTCGTTTGCGCCAATGTGTATAGCAATTGAAGTATCGAAATTTGCGGTCCTTTAGTTCCATCGTCGAAAAATAATTTTTGTTGTCAGAGAATTAAATTGGTCGGCTAATATTAAAATTTAAGTGGCGTAAAATTATTACATACCAATTTGTAATTGCGAGTTCCTTGTATGCCGATCGTGGAATAGGATATAATTGGTTTAAGTGCAATTTTGTAAAATATTCAATCGTATTCTGTCCCAAGCATTATAGCGAAGGATTACTGCTTCAAGAATACTAGAAACCCTAAAAAAATAGTTATAGAATTGCAAATTTGTTAGTCACACGAATTTGGTGAGTATTCTAAATGAATTTTAAATTTTTTCAGACTCGGTGTGGAGAATTATTATGGTAACCCATATTTTTCGTCTAAAAATAGCCTTATAATTTTAGAGATTAGATTATTAGGAAAACCGACCCACATAAAACGACCTACATACACTAGAATCCCTTTACATTAAAGAATTGAAACCAGCTCTAAATTCAGTGTTGTCATCATTCCAGTTATAAATAACCTGATTTACAAAAATTAATTGCTGTATTATCTCTCCATTCTTTTTTTTTGTACTATTTAAAATTGTTTCCTTTCTGTCTTTTAGCGTTGTCATATTTTCTGTATTTCAATTCGCTTTTACATGTGTCTATAATGGCTTGAGCTTCAAGCCGAAACGTTCACGCATTAAAATGATTTTAAATCAGCTATCTTTGCCATCATTTTTATTTTAATTTCATTTCCTTTGAAGAAATGGGAAAGTTGGACGAACTCACCGGATCAGGTTTGCGAGTAGGAAAAAAGGCGATTCCTTCGATGTAGTAGGAGTTTTTGCCAGGAATGTCTGCCGCAGTCAAGAAGTCCACTACGCCAGGCAGCGACTGGAAAATTGTTTGCGATAATCAGGCCAGTCTTAGCAGCGTACGTAAGTACTGACATCATTTCTATGTTGAATTTCGTCTCCTAACATGAATGAATGTCAATATATTAAAATTTCAGCGGAAATTGATGTAGAGTTCTTTTACCAGTGAAAGTTGTACACATGTAATACGTTAGAATTTATTGTAAAAAAAATATCTGCCTTCAATTCACATGGCTGTAATATAGATAATGTAATTATCTTATGATCAGTGCATAAATTTCAGATATCGCATTTTGAAAAGTTTGTTTGTACTTTCATTAGGATATGCGGCAGCATTTGTACTGAGTTAGTACATACACAACCACTCACCGAGTATTTATACGTCACAGTTTCCAAACCAATTTTAGATGAGTGAGCTTGCTACAGCTGCAACACGAGTGAAAGAACATGCTTCTAAGTAATTATATTGATGTAAAGTCATTATGAATAACCGCATTTAAGTTCGCATAACTCTTAATTTCGTATGTTCTCAATATCTGGTCTGAATAGAAATCTCTCCCTGAATGATAATTGAGTTTTTGATTTATCGTGTCCAAACGAACATGAGGAAACGAACCAGTTCTATTTCCATGTAGGAAATAAATTCGGTATTTTCTTCAAAACTTCTAACCAAGATCAATATGGACTTACGAGCGCCTGGGACGCATCGACGCGGTCGATGCGCGCGTTGGCAAACTTGCTGAGAACGAACTGGCCTTGCAGCTCTCCGGGCAGCGAGGGCACGTCGTCACCGTACTCAGCCTCGCCTGCAAGGCATGTATTCTTTTAACCCTTATCGTCAAAACTTTCTATTCATATTATCGTTCCATCTATGCCAAAATAAGCCAGAAAGTGCTGTTTTTTAACATTTATAGGACGTTTAAGTAGCAATAACTTTATGGAGCATTTGCCTCACGGACTAAAATTATGCTTCAAGTGCGCGAATCTGATGCGCAGAATGTCGATCAACATAACAGCTGTACGTTAAGCGCCCTAATTTCGTTTATAAACTTGAAAGTTAAACTCCTCTGAGGGGATACCAAGGTTATCGTACTTGGTTTCAACACCAGAAGTCCGGACAAAAATTATTCCGAAAAACAATCGAGATATAACCCGCAGCAAAGTTTTCTTGGTACTTCATACAAATGAGCTCAAACGGTCAATACTTCGTTCCAACCTGACACTTGGATGAGAGACTCGATCTTCGGTATGGCTTGTCCGATGGGCCAGGTGTCCGAGTTGGCATCGAAGTCTTGTTGCCCTGAGCTGAGGCCTCGCTTCAGTTTCTCCCCCGCTGAACGTATCGAGGGACTGACTACGTTCTGCAGGATACTCACCACCGTCTGAGGGAAGCGAAAGCTAAAACTTTAGATCGGAGGCAAAAATTTCGTGGGCCGTTAGAACATTTTAGCCTCAAATCACGAGAGATGAACCGAAAATCGCTCTGATCAGAATTGTT
This sequence comes from Morinoia aosen, assembly GCA_030386875.1. Lineage (NCBI taxonomy): Eukaryota > Metazoa > Arthropoda > Malacostraca > Amphipoda > Talitridae > Morinoia > Morinoia aosen. The sequence goes on from CM059566.1 coordinate 64,234,368, forward strand.
CGCATTAACTATTTTTATTTTAGAAATTGATCGTGAGTCATGAGACAGTACCCGCAGTAAGACGTGACTCAGTGAGTACCTTGTAGAATAGCGTTTGGACCAGCGACCGACGGTACTCGACGGTGCCCTGTTGGGGGTCGACGGCCGGGACAGCTTCGTCAGCGAGGTGACGCGCCGCCGCCTGCACCACTCGCTCATCTGCCAGACGTTTGCCAACTAGAAACTGCTCGGTTTTCGAAGCTGATATCTGTGACGTAATGATGTGTTAGACACATAAGTATGAAAAGCAGTGATTAATTTTGCATTCAGAAATGTTTAAGCTGTAGGTTTTCTGTCATTGGATCTTATTGAAAATTTCAAGGTTGAAATAAAAAAAAACAGTTCACGTAGATAACCTTTTGCACTCACGGATATTTTTATGAGTATAATTGCTGCATCTAAATTATACAGACGTACAGACTGTAAGATATTGAGAAAATTATAACCCAAGAAATACCATAACCATAAAAATTGCTCACAAAATGACCGCCGAGGCCCCCATAGAGCAATTTGGGAGTCGCGGTCACCGTAGAGTCCGTATTGAGGGGCAACCGCAACGCAGCGTTCACGTAAGCATGAGCGTTCACGGCTCTTGCAGTAATCTTGAACGTGCGAACCTGATGTACAAATTGCAAAACAGTGAGGTCTCAACCTACATTTCACGCAATTCCAGATGATGGTCCGATGAGAATTTTGCGAATACTACGGAGAAAAGGTGAACATATCAGGAATTTTTACATAAGAATGCTTAAACATGATATCTCCATTTCAATTACTTTAAAATTGACTTTTGACTAACAATGCACCTGAAAGAATTTAGTAATGCGTCAATATACGCAGTAAAAGATAAAAATAAAAACCGTTTATGTAAAAAACATTGATGCATGAGATTCTTCAGAGCATATTGAGTTTTAGTAATTTCTTAATATAACACGTCCTTAATTGATAGACAAACCATACGAGGCGTACTAGTAGACATACCATACGAGTCGTGCTAATAGACTAACATGAAAATAGACCATAAAATACTACTCTCGAAACTACACTGTTATGGCATTCGAGGGATTTCCCATGATTGGTTCAGATCATACCTAACAAAACGGAAGCAATACGTTGTCATTGACGACGCAAAATCAGACCCACAGACAATTAGCCATGGAGTTCCACAAGGATCTGTTCTTGGGCCTCTCCTGTTTCTGATTTTTATCAATGATATTGTAAAATCTACATCATTATTCAAATTCATACTTTTTGCCGATGACAGTACACTTTCTGCGGTCCTTCCGAACCAAAATCCAGCTATGATTGTGGAGAGTATAAATAATGAACTTCGTAAGGTTTCATCGTGGCTCAAAGCTAATAAAATAAGCCTTAATATTGATAACACAAATTATATTACATTCTCATACAAGAAAGATGTATCTCTCCCATACATTAAAATTGGCGAAGGTGAAATCGAAGAAACCAACTCATGTAAGTTTCTGCGCATCATAATAGATAAACATCTGACCTTCAAAGAGCACATCGCTCATATTAGTTCTAAATTATCAAAATCCATCGGAATCCTAAATAAAGTTAAAAATTTTCTGCCTGAAACATCTTTACTAATGCTCTACCGAACGCTTATTTCTCCATACTTGCAATACCGAATAGAAGCATGACACGGAACTGATAAAAATAAAGCTAACAAAATTTTTAGTCTGCTGAAAAGAGCTGTCAGAGCGGTAAAGAACCTAGAATATAATGCTCACACAAATGATTCTTTCAAAAATTTACAAATACTTGAACTTTCGGATCTCTAAAAAATCTCCATCTGTAATTTCATTTTCAAAACATTAAGAAATGATGGCGAAAATAGCCTTAGACAATTATTGACTGCGCAAACTGATCATCACGACCATTCAACCAGAAATAGAAGTAAATTCATGCTTCCTTATTATTCGAAGGCCCGGTCGCAACACAGTATCCTCTTCGTTGGAACCAAAACTTGGAACTCTATACCTGCGGAGATCCGTAAATGCAATTCGTACAAAGTATTCAAAAGAAATCTTGAGTCTCACTTCCTATCAGAATACTAGTCGCGTAAGATCACAATGTCAAATCTTGCCTCCTACATGTAACTAATGATAATGTAATGATGTAACTTGCTATGGGTAATCGTTTTAATCTGGTAATCTGCTCTTGAATCGTTTTATCGAACATACTGTTAAATATAGCCGATTTGACCTATATTGTAAAATACAGCAAAAAATATCGAGTAAATTATCTCAATGATCAGTCTAATGCGAAACTAGGTTAAGTAAACTATGTTAAACATTATTGTACACCTTAGAATAACGTGATGATAGGATGCCCTATAGTATATAGAAGTCGCTGAACTTGTTCGGGCCCACAGGTAGCTATACTCAAATTTAACCATTGTACTAGACTTAAGAATCATTCTACCTCTGTATCACCTGTGGTAAATAAATTGTTTAAATTGTTTAAATTGTTTAAACCATGTCAGGGCTAATTGACGTGTCGGGTGCAAATTATGTTACTGAGAGAAACAATTAAAATATCATCTTTTGGATATTTTATGCACCAAGAGATGGTTGACAACTTACAAATAATTTAAATACTCTAGAGAATTGTTCGGAATTCCTTAATTATTCGATGAAACGAAATAAGAAAGGGCAAAAACGCTTTACCGAAGCAGATTGAAATACAGTCATAAATGACTACCAAGTAGTGGGAAAGGTTAGTCAAAAAATTAATTAAAAAAACATCACGCAACACAACACGCACATCTAGAAACACATAAACAAACATACACGCAAAATTAAATTCATAGCTTATTCAACTTACGGACAGAAAGATAACTTTTTCACGAGTCAAATGCTCAAATTGCACTTAATTGCATTTGTCTCATTATGTTTTTCATTTTTTCGACTCACAGAAACACCCTCTGGGGTAGTGATAGATCTGTTTTTGAATAATTTAGCACGTGCAATAAATTTATTAACTGGACTATCGAGTTATTTCTGAACTATGGTTCAGCGTTAACGGATCGCAGAACATTATTTGAAATGTTTTGGACCCTGAGATATTATTTTTACGAAAAAAAATAAAAATAGAATCATAGATATGTAGAAATAAATACACGCACACAAATACATACATATACACAGAGTGTTTCGGAACAAGAGGTACGAAATTGCACACCAAGTAGAAAATGGCCAATTGAACATTTTTTTCTAATAAACTTTCGGGAAAAAGAATTCGGGTTTTTCAGATATTAGCTGTTTATTGTTTTAAAGGAAGAAATTTAATTACACAATTGCTCGCAATATTTAGGAAACCGTTTTTGATACAGCCTTCCTGCCTGTCTCGCATTGCCTATAGCAGCACCATAAGCAAGGTGCATTCCTGCCATTTCAGCATTTGCTAAACGGTTCATGTTACCGGTGTCATGATTTCTTTGAAACTGAACAAGACCATCAAGAAGTAACCTGGTAACACGATCTGGAACATTCTAGGACCGTCTTGCTAAAACTTTTTTACCTAATTTGACTAAAAACTAAATTTTAAATCTCAAATTGAGTTGTTTTAGTCCGAGAAGCTAAAGAAGAAACTCCGCTCTATCACTATGAAATATTTTATGTGCGTGAACCTACAGATTGAAATAGTACACAATTTTAGAATCTGTTCTTTGTTTTCATTTAGGAATAAACTACCTGTGTCTATGTTTATGTTCCTCTATGTTCCTCTATTGTTATGTTCCTCTATTGTTTATAAATAATGTTGCCCAAAGTGTGGGTCTGTGTACGTTGGTTCTACCACACGTGCACTAAGATGTAGAGTGCTTGAATATATTATCAGAAGCTTCAGAACTGGTAATTCATTACACATGCCCCCTCATTCAGCTATCTGAATTCACTCAGATCAGTATAAATCTCTCATTTTGCAGCAAGATTTTCCGTCCTATGCTCTGCGAACTAGGACTCTGATTTACGTATAACCGAATCCATTTTCATTAGCCGCTTAAAACCCGATCTAAACGATGTGCAGTCGTCTTACCCTTTAAGAATAGCTTCCGTTAAGCAGTTTACCATTTTTTTGTATTGGTTTTTCTTCAATTTATGAATACATATTTTTACGTGTTTTTCAGGTAACCGCTGATGACCTTAGGGCTAGAAACGTTCGCTTTTAACAAAAATGTCTTTTAAATCAATTGTCTTCGCTCTAACCTTCATTTTAAAATTAAATTTCATTATTGTAAGCCCTCATAGAATAGGAATGTTTCTAACTTAAATTCAAAATAAGTATTGCGAGTAATTATGTAATTAAATTTCATCCTTTAAAACAATGACAGCTAATATCTCAGAAACCCTAATTTTCTTCGGGCATTTTCGTGTGAGAAAAAGTGTTATTTGGAGATTTTCTACTTGGTGTACAATTGTTTACCTCTCGTTCTGAAACACTTTGTATATATGTAGCTCTGAGTTTACATATACATATGCACACACATGCACACATATTCATACATATAGGTATTGAAAATGAATGATAAGAAAAAAAAATCTTCCCCCTGCTTCATTGAAATTAACAATCGGCCTCAGTGTAATCGGAAGAAATTATTTGAAAAAAGTAGGTAAAAGGAAAAAAAGACTTCTAAAATCCTAAAAATGAACTGATTTAAAATTTTCTCACACAATTTTGAGGGAAATCAAATTACAGCCGTGGAACAACAACCGTACAGTCAAGGAACAACATACTTAATGGTTGTAAAGGAATGTAATCACTTACCTGAGTGCCGGCAGGTAAGGGCGGGATGGACATGCCAACGATGACTTTCTTCGTCATGTCGTACTTGGGGAAGTCGATTACCTTGACTTGTTCTGGCTTACCAGTGGTTGCGTTACCTTGAAATTGTTTGTTTAAAAATTATGCAATTGAATGTATTTTTTACATTATAAATTAACATATTACCACATTTAAACGTTTATCAATGCTTCTGATAGAAACTTTCTTGTTTAGTAACTTATTGAATCGTAATAATCTTTTTGCATCTCTTTCTCAAATACAACAAAAGATTTGTCACTTGTGTACATCTGAGAACAAATTTTCATAGACAATAGCACTGTTTGAAAGCACGTAATATTAACTAAATAGGTTTGTGTGTAAAATTCCTATAACACAGAAGCTAATTCACGTAAAATTTATTCAACACAGTAGATTTCACGTAAAGGATGGCGCATGAAAAAGTAGTTGTCAACTTCCGCCTCATGCCACTCAACCTTGACCCACCAATGAGGAGGGTGGTGTCACATACGGCGAGAGTCAGGAACACGTCGGATGGGAAGTCGTTATGGCGGTTCTTGAGCATCAAGTTCCCCGCCCACGAGCCGTTCTGGACAGTGCAATGTTAGCAAGAAGAAATCATCAAAATATTTTGTAAAATATCATAAAACGGGCGGCCATTGAAAGTCGTCTGCAGAGCAGTTCATTGCACCGTTAACATTGATGAAAGCAATGTCAAGTTTTAAACTTGCAAAGTTATACGTGCTATTTTGCTACAAATAAGAACTATTTTGTTATAAATACGAACTATTTGCTATTATACTCGCAATATCACCCTTTTAAGTATAAAAAAAAATTGGTGTAATTTCAACCACTTTTTTAGGTCTAGAAATTCGGGCTCTACTAATTACAAGTCGGAACGTTAATGAAGGAAATTAAGTTGGTACATCTTACATTTACTGAACATTTGATTGACTTGAGTCAGAGTTGAGGGGTGACTAAGCCTGTACATTATCATTGCCAATAAAACATAGGCAGCACTTCGAGACACTTAGCGCTCATCGAAGGATCGCACTTCCGATGAGACATTTGCAGTGTCTTCAAGATGTTCTGGCTACCTACGAGGCCTCTGAACAGCCATAAGACACTTAGAGTGGGAAATTTTTTTCAGTGTAGAAAACTCTCAAGCCATCAGGACTCACATTCCTGACGGCGAGGTTTGCAATGACCTGCCAGTGGTCAGCTATCTCGTCGAGGTGAGCATATCCACGTAGTGTCGAAGGCCCCGACGCGGCCTTCCTGAAGGCGTCTATGCAGGTGCTCAGAGGAACTCGGGCGCCGATCTTCAGAGATGTCGGAGCGTGAGTGATCGTCTGCATCTGGGGCACCTTGTCCAGGCTGATGAACATCGTGTAGGGGCCATCGTTCTTGAACACACCTACCGGCGGTCGGTGACGTGAGCGCATAAAAGGGATTTTTTTTCTATCGTATCAGTTAAGTTGATGGAAAAAATTCAAATCTAAACCAATGCTTTTGCATTCTCACCGCAAATACACGGAAGTTAAATGACTGTTTGCATATTATATATATATATGATATGCATAACAAATAAAATTAGTAGAAAACCCTAAGTCAAGAAAATGCCAATATTCTTTTTGAAGAAAGTTGCTTGGTATCTGAGAGTCATAAATAGAAAATTATTGTTTGTTTTAAACGTGTTAACGCTTTCTCAGAGCACCAACCATTTAGTGAGATTTGTTAATTTTTTCAGGACATGCATCGCTTTATTAATTTTTTGGGATTTTTCCATTATACGATTTTGCAAGGCTGGCAAGACAGACCTTAGTTATGAGCATTTCACGTTGGGGTCTGTTGTTCTCCGCAAAAAAATCATGTTGCACAATCAAAATCGGGATTGGCTGGGTGTCACAGGTTGGCCAGACTGTCTCAGTGCCCTCTGCTTTGATACCTTGAAAGAGTTTTGATACCTTGAATATTTTTTGTTTCGTTCATAATTTACAAACAACGTACAACATATTGGACATTGACTATTCAGGCCATGACGTGTAATTTAATCATAAGTTCAGAAAAGATATTTTGAATAATACGCAAGCAATAAAGAAAGTTTTTACAAAGCCCCCAAAACAACACAACCAAAATAGTTACTGGACAGTGTAGAACATTTTATCAGCAGTCAATGGTGTGGCCCTTCCGATTAATTATTTGCTTCAATCTATTGTTATAATTTTACACCAAGCTGAAGCAATATTTTAGCCCATACGTCATAGCAGGCAGTCAACTTCATATTTTTTTGCTTTCTCTTGTAAATCTGAGATTCACTGTATACCAACAAATTTCTACCAAATTGAGGTCCAATGACAGAGGAGGCTAGTCCAACACAACACACTAATTTTTACATTTTGAAGCCAGTTGGTGACAGTTACTGAAGAACGCTTGGGATCTAATTGTGCAGGAAGACCTAACGACGTCAAAGACCCAATTTCTTAGCATCATTTCATAAATGAATCCTGAGAACTTCCAAATGCTCATCTTTCCTTAGATTCCTGTTCATTCTTTGAAGACTACAGACGCCAGCTACAATAAATGTTTGAATCTTTTCAGTGCTTTACAGTGGAACGGTGTTTTGAAGGTAATTTCTTCCAAGAGTTTTGTGGAAAACGTATTTTATTTCATTTTGGCCAAAAGTTTGATTTGTGTTCTGTCTAACCAATCTGTTGCTCCAAAAAGTAAAAGGCTTCACTACTCTTTTAGAAACCCAAACAGCTTCTAAGGTGCAAGTTCTCAATATTGTTTTGCGTAGAAGTCCTTTCAAGTCAGCCTTGTACAAGATATTGGACGTCGTGTATATTCACACCTGACACTCGCATCTGATTCGTTCAATTGATTTTTAATGTTCTTAGGAGTATATGCATATCCGACATCTTTTCCCTTTGTTGCGCCAACTTTGAAAAAATCAGGACTAAAGCGATTGCGAGTACTCTGATAATTTCTGAATAATTGTTAAATATCATGAACGGTTGATTGCGAAACACATGACTGTTGAGATGTGCTCCGGCTTACATAATTTAAATTATATTTTTCACTCATTTTCAATTTCACATCGCCTGAAAACTGCTTTTTGTCTGCAATGATGATTGGCGACACCATGAAGCATCTGATCATAGAAAATACAAGATTTAGCAGATACTTGGTCCTACTGAGCGTGATATGACATTCTCAAAAACTATTTGAGTCACATATGTCATGATTTTTATTATAATTAGAGACTCTTAGGAATAGTTTTTCATCGTTAATGCAGGCATGAAAGGGTTGATTAATGCAGGTTTAAAACACTGTCTGAATAATTTTTGTTTTGCAGTTTTTTAGTCTCACACACGTTTTTGAAAATGTACACAAATGCATAAAATAAGTATTCACTTTTTTCTTGAATTGAATTGTATTATTTTTTTATAGTTTGTAATTTTTGAACTGAGAACAGAATTTTTCGAGGCGTCTGGAAGTTTTCTGTGCACACTTCAGATTAAATGACACTTGCTCTCGCGTTTGTTTGCTCTTTGCTTGCGTGGAAGTCTTGAAATTAAGGAATTTTTCATATCATTTTTTGTACACCCTTTCCTGATTATTAGATTTTCATACTCTCAACCGTCGAGGTTCGACGGCAGCACAGCATTTGCGGGCGATGACTCACCAGAACCTGTATTGCCAGCCACCAGTAGGACATTGTCACGAGGCGTGGCCAGCCTCAGGGCGCTCATGACTCCCTGCGTGGTAAGAACCAAATCAAGTTTACTTTCTTGGTGGTGAAACAAACGAAGACTCAATCAAGGGAAGTGACCAACAAAAGGCAAGCCTGCAAGTGTCATTAAAGGCAGTATAACTCCAGGCTCCTACGTGGGCAGGCGTACCTCGCATAAGAGTTGGCATAACAGGGGAACGAAGTATGATGCGCTGTTAATTGAGGAACTTCCTTTACCTCTACTGCAATTCGAAATTAATGACTTATTGCTGTAAAATTTTTGGGTAATGACGTCTGAATCAAACCTTAGTTTGGATTGAGGATTCACAGGAGTCAATTTGTTTGTTTGTTGAGAAACATTTCATATCAGGAAAGAGTGATGGAATTATGGCATCGCACCTTCAATATCGGACAAAGCTGAACAGCTACCTTCTGTTTTGCTTTGGAAGAAGATTCCCAAAGAAGCTAAAAGTCGTTTATCAAAATTGAGAATTAATCTTACGATGTAAATTAGAATTGAAATAAGCATCATAATGAATATTTACTCTTATTTGGATGAGATGCATAAATGCTCAAACCGAGCATGGGAGCAAAACTTCATACGGCGGTCTCCGTTGCAAATTGTAAATCGTTGCTGCTGCATAACGCTTGAATCCAGCATTGAAAACTCATTACAGATTGATGATTTATCAAAGAATTTTAATTCTTTGTTAGAGCTGACCACGTCAATGTTTTGTTTCTTCACAGTCGCGTGGTGAATCAATAGGCGAAGTTTTTTATTCATGTACATCATGGTTTATGCAACCATGGTGTGCGTGGATACTATTTTTCGTTCGTTGATTCATTTTACGGATGATCGTAACAAAAACATTGACTTTAATAAGCAATCAAAGCTCTTTACAATATTCAGGGTTACGTTTGCATCGGAGTTAACTGAAAGAATAGTAGAATCTGTCAATAAAGGCTGCGAACATTAAAACATAGAAGTTATTACCATCTTAAAATTTCTGCCAAGGGAAATTAAACAAATTTCAAAAGATTTTGGTCATGCCTGTGTGAATGTAAGCTAAATAAATAAAACTCTCATGGTTTCCCCATGCTTCCTCGTGGCTTCGTGCTCTGTAACATTGAGATTACGAAGGTACCTGGCCTTTTTGAAACCACCTTCTCGAGGCAAAGTTGTTTTGCAGGTTAGTTCTAGACGGCCGTACGCCTCGGATGGGTTCCAAGTTTCACCAGGTTGCTCAGCAGTTCTTTTTGAAAACTCCCGCACAATGCGAGCCGAGAATAAGAGGCTTCAAGTTCATGAGTATCGCCGAAATATACATTCCTATTTACTAATGTTTCTTACCTTTCCAGTTACGGGATAGAACCAACGTCCATTCGAGGCGTTGACACTCAGCCCGATGTCAGCAACGGGGTCAGCGGATTCGCTGGACAGAAACAGCGAGCTGATGATGCTGGGCAGGTAACCGACGCTGCTGTCGGTGTCGCTACAGGTCGTGGATGCCTCAGCTGACTGGGCCAGGCTTCGGCACGAGCCGTCGCTCAACTTGCCAACACAAAGTGTCCCAGTTCTGGGGCATTTGTTCTTGTACGCATCCTGAGGAAGAAATTCCACCGTCAACTAGCTGTACTTATTGTCTCACTCGTCTTGATACGTAGCTGATACGTCTTAACTTTTACAGAATGGCCTCACGAGTACATGAGAACAGATCGATTGCTATACTGTTATCCTGATACCAAAAAGCTAACCATTTATGGATGTCATTTTTGGAAGTTTATTTTCCATGCTTAGGGGACACTCGATAGAATTAAAGGTCGGAGAGCTGCGCGTCACGTTTGAAGTGAAAGTACGCTCGTAAACACCGCGCACATGTTTCACTGCAACGCGCACAATGCAAAGACTTGGAAGCATACGAAAAGCGTGTCTGTCACGTAATCAGAAGCTTCTTCTCGCAACGCAATCAACCGCATTTTTCACAGAAAAAAATGGGGAGGTGAAATTTTTCACTTAACTCCTCAAGCAAAAATTTAATAAAAAGCGATTTCCTTGACTTTTAACCCTGATATCACTGGACAATGTCCATGCTAAATTTAAGTTACGCTATAAAATGTTACTCTAAATTGCCATCCCGAAAGGTGTGGGAGGTGAAAGGCATCAGATGCTACGACGCCCGCATCTTGATATTTTTACAGGCACCCTCCTTGCTGCGTAAGACTTGTTGAGTCCACATATTTAGTCTAATGAACGATTCCTTTCGTAAGTGTAGCTAGACCTAGGGAAAGGACTGAAGTGTTCAGACATTTAACGTAACCACGACACTGAAACAGAAATGAAAAGTGTAAGTAAATTAAGAATCCGTCTTTTTTAATGGCCCCAATTCCTCTCCCACCCTCAACTAAAACGGAACCACATTTCGTCCATGTTCGTGTACCGAGCGTCAATGTATGTACTTGGGACATCTGAAATGCTTCATAGATGGGCGCACCAATTAACTAATTTTAAGAAATTATAATGGAGGAGAATAAATTGCGCTGAAACGTTCCAAGACAGATGCAGTTTTGTCGTACTTCACCATATGATACATCTCGTTATATTACACAGCATTATTTTATCTCAAGTTGTAAAATTTTACCTGTTGATGACGAAGGCGGCTTTTAAAAGTAAGATCTTTGCTTCAATGTCAAGGTTATGCAAACTGTACCACAGCATTTAATCTTTCATGAAAATGTACCTCGATGTCAGCGAGCTGCTCCTTTAGTTTGGGAGTGGCGTCAACCGCGAGCGACTTGAAGGCGTCGAGGATGGGGCGGTAGCCCGTGCACCGGCAGATGTTGCCATCCAGCGCCTCCTCCACCTGCTGGGTCGTAAGCACGCCCTTCTTCTGGGTCTCCCTGTGCAAGATAAAATAGCAAAAATTAGTCGCTTCTTATCAGTACAGTCAAACTCCTAAAACTCAGAGAAAAGATTTACTATGAAACTGAAAGGGCCTCTCTGCTTCACGACGATAAATAATTGCATCAGTTTAGCCAATAATGTAGTTTTCTTTCTAATTTGGAACAAAGTTCGCAAAATTTGTTTTAATGGTAAACTACAACCGTTTGTAAATATGTGATTGTAGCGTACACACTAATTATTTTGAACACGAATAAGAAAAGGTACAAACAAGTAAATGAAATGCCAAAAGTTGACAAAAACTTGTAAACAACAAAGGATTTGAATCTTATATTAGAGAAATTCTTATAGGTTTACCTAATTAGTTATATACATGAAATCATTAGATAAGTCTCTCTGTAGTTCTCTACAGATGACTCCTTTTTTTCCAGTTCATTGTGCAAGCTATGTATTTCACTTTTGTGCAACTTATGTTTGATGAAACTGTTTTTTTTTTGGCGAGCATCATATCATTTACATTAAAGCCAGGTGTCTTTTCATGTACATTGATAACTTGATTCATGTGGAACCCTGCTTGATCTTATGATGCTGTTCCTTCAGCAATAGCGGAAGAACTGTTGTTGTCATCAGAATCATCATTATTGTGACTTGCGATACACTCAATTATTTTAACATTGTCACTTTTTTCTAATGCATCGACAATTTTTCCACAATCCACGTCCTTCATGGTTATTTTAAAGGAAGTAGAGGATTTCTCTGTTATGTTTAATATTTTTTCTTCAGGTGATACGGGCGAAATACCCGCTATTTCTCTCTGAGGTAAGAGTTTCTTCCAAACATTAGATTAGGTCGACTGTTTAACATTATCCCAAGCTGTCACCAAGAAAAAAAAGACATCTTTTATACTGTAACCACGTTGAAATTCCAAATGACCCAGTCCACTGTTTACCATTTTCATCATGAAGTCATGTTCGTGGAAGGCTTTCAAATTCTGAATCACTCTTTGGTCCATAGGTTGGATCAAGGATGTGACATTTGGAGGGAAATAACAGCAGAATATATTTCCGCAATCAGACACTATCTGAGTTTCATCTGGATGTGCACTACAGTTATCGAATAAAAACACTAATACCTTGTAACCATTTCTTCAAATATTTCACAAAAACTTGATGCTCCTGGCACATTAGCTGAACCTTTCTCCCCACGCCACCTAGTTGTCTAATTTCGTGCCTCTTTTTGAACCCTCTGACACACCCCTGACTTAATTTAATATCTCTAGTTATGTTCATTTCCTGTTTCAACGACTTTGCTTTTGCCATAATAATCGAACCTGAAATCGGCATGTGTTCTGATCGCCTCTTTACAAACCAACCCTATTAAAAATTAAGGGAGTAGCATGGTTGATTAAAGAAGACAGCGGTGAATTAAAGGAGTATTAAGCGAACCGATTCCTATTCCCTTCTGACACTTCTAGGGCGCGACTCATACTCGCGATGCGAGTAAGTTCTCCCATGGTTCTACCAATGGCCACCTGTTCAGATGGCCTCTAGGCGAGACGCCTGCCATCTTTCTCGAGAGAAATAACGGTTGCCATCTTTCGCCTCAGTTTTGAAGTTGGTGTTGTGCGTGACAGATGTATGGATCGTGTCTCTATTATTTAAAACGTTTCAAGTAGTGTGAGGAAATACTACTCTCATAAGATGTTTTTGGGAATTTTTGAGAAATACTCTCGTAAAATATTTTTTTGGGGGAATTTTCGAGAAATACTCTCGTAAAATATTTTTTTTTGGGGAAACAGGCTTGTAAAATGTTCTTTGGAAAATACTTCACTTTATGGTTCAAAGATGCTGTGCTTTATTTCGTGAGAGATGTTACAGCAAGGATTGGACTTTGACGGTTAGGCCGCCAAGCGGGGCTGCTTCGAGGGGGAAAAGCAGATACGTTAGCAGAGAACCTATTATGCTACACCAATGAACGCTTGCCTAGCGATCATGCGAGAAGGTGTGTCTGAGCACACACCAATGGGAGTCCCAGACGTCAGAACAAACAAGGATCCCGCCAATCAGGATGCAGATACGGCCTCTGTAGAATGGAATGTTCTAGATCAATCTCGAAGGAAGAAAGGGAAATACTCATAAGGAGTTGGGATGAAGCCTCGAGAGGGATTTTCCGCTCGGTGACGCTACGAGAGAGACGCATAATCAAGGAGGGGTTTTGCAGCCGGAATACCGGCAGACGCCGGTATTACCCGGCATTATACCAAGTCCGGTGTTGACTGCAAGTGAAGAGCGCCGCCAGCACACTTTCGACATGAGCAGCCAAAATCCAACATCTAAAGTGAAAGTTAACCATCGAAGTTTCGAGAGGAGGCGTCCAGTGTATCAACAAACTTCAAAGTACTGACGTGCGTCAGGAGTCATTCGTAGCCCAGCAGCGAGGCAGCGGTAATCGGCAAGCGTAAATGTCGTCAGCGACGGAGCATTCAGACATCTCTGCATCGGGACCGCTCCCACGGGCAACTTCAGCGTCAAGATTTGGAGCCATGCAATTACTAACGAACACGAGTTGTGAAGCCGGCAGCATGAAGCTGGAGCGGGGAAGGCACCGCGGCAGCGCGTCAGCGAGAGATCAGTCCAGAACAGCAGATATTCTCAGCAATGACGAAGAAAATCAGCAGTGAGCGACAGCACATCGGCAGTGAATGTCTATCAGTGAACCACTTATTATCAAAGGGGCGAGTGTTTTATGGTGTGAGAGCTCTGTTAGGTGGTGATAAAAGTTCAATTTCAGATGTAGAACAGCACCCAGAAAAGTGCTTTTCAAAGTGTTGCGCAAAATCATATAAATTATAGGCAATCGGTTTCCTGTGTTTATTTAGTCGAGGATCGAATTCACGTTGTGGATGGGGCGACGCTTCATATGATTCGACACCTTGTCACAATTACAGGTTAAATCGTGATGTGTCATTCTCGTAAATATTATGCTTGTGTTGCTGTGGAGCCCGCGATTTTGTGGATGCGTAATGTGTTGTCAACGAAGGAGTATTGGTAACTTGAATTATCGGTAAGCATCACATTTATATCATGTCGTGTTTAAAGTTTTATGGCGGTAGAAATGTGCATACTTTCATTAACGCAGTTGTGCCCTTTCAAATCATTTCGTTCCAATGCCTTGTGTATTTAGCCACGTGTCTCCAAATAAATTCATGTAAATCTGGCTAATTCTTTTATTCTCCATGTCTGATATGCAGGTGTACGCAAGCATGAAGGACAATACTTAAACATTTGCGGGGGTTGAGAGTCCCTCAGCGTCTGGGAAGGGGGTCCTAAACCCACCCGCTTCTCCGTATCGCGACAGGAGAAATATTAATTGTCCTATGCAAGCGTACTGTCTGTGTATTGGCATGGAGAATTTTCTTTAATCATTTTCAGTTGCTTAAAATTTTTATACAAGTTTTATAACGGTCCCTCAAGAAAGAATTCAAATAATGGTCCAGTCGTTTGCAAGGATTTGTCCGGCATTGTACTTCGCTTGCTCTGTGTAGTTTCTTGTGGCGGCCATTGGTCTTGCTTCGGGAAATTGCCCTTCGTTGTGTAATGGCATTTCACTGCTTTGAGTCATAAATGCGTGAGAGTGTGGAGCAATAATATTTGAAATTCTTGCAGTTGCAGTCGGACCATTTCTGAGCGCCTAATTTGAAGTGTACTTGACTGAGTGTAATCCATGGCCATTAATTTCGAAATGCTATGAGAAATTGATATTTTCCGGGATCTTTGCTCATTTTTCTCGTGCCGCTGAGTTGATTCAGTTAATGTTGTTTGAGTAAATATTACATCAAAGTTCAATTAATAGCGTTGTCTTCTTGGCACATTTTATTTTTGGTGCATCCGAAAGCCAGCATAATTTAGTCACGTTCTGAAGTGCCGTTCTGAAGGAAACAGAATTTCCTTCTTCATAGGAGATTTATATTTCAGTGCCCTTGTGATTAGGAGTTTGTCGGTATGCTCTGAACAACAGCCTCTGCGCCTCTTGCGAGGAGAATACTTACTCTATTTTAAAGACAGTGTGTTCGACAAAAAAATTTTTTTCTTGAGTGCTGAATTTTTGGTTGAATTTTTCTATGATCTGTACAATCATTAGGTTTAACTGAATTTAGGTGTGAAGCATTGGCTGTGGAGAATGACGCCGTAATTTTAGCAAACACCGCCTTATCTCAAGTGAATCTTTGAAGCAAGTTAAAATTTACCAAGGTTTGGGGCATTGAGTAATTATTTCGGTTGAAATTTTCATTTTTGTGACGCCTCACTTAAAATAATTTACCGAACCTTTTTTTTTTGGCCTCGTGTGCGTCAAGCTTCTCCAATCAGCTTTAGCAACATAATTCCTACTTTCATTCGTTGATATTTGAGTGCTTCAATTATTTAAATTGACATCGGCTAAGAAGCAGTAATGGGATTGTCTGAGAATCAATTTCCGTGATGTCAATGGGACGGTAAAAATTTTTTTGTGTTGCAAACTGTTGAAGGAATTGAATGACGGAACTTAAAAAACAAAAATTTAAATGTAGTTTTGAGAAGTAAGTTGTAATTTCAAAGATGCTGCGAATGTAGTTCGTGGTCTAATTTTATTTGCTTAGCTATTAATGATGCCTCTGCTCGTGTGTTAATTAAAGTGAATTCGTTTTTCTCTTCACATCAGGATGATGCTAAAGCACCAGTACATCAGAGTGAGAATTTAAATAACTTTTCAGTAATAATCCACTAAAATTTGGTACTCTGTGTAAACTTTCTAATGTATGTGGTGACCAATGTGCTGCCTCACACTGAAACTTTTAGGATTTTCATGATAATTAAAATTTTTAGGTGGATTCGACTGTGCAAGGCTTGGTATGAATTAAGATTATTCCATCCCAGCTACCTTCAGTTGGGGGGGAACTGTATTACATTAGGTATCTGTATATTTTAGGGAAACACGTTGGTTTAAAATGCAATTTCTTTTTGGAGTCTAAGCGGTTACATGTTGCCAATAAAATAATTTTTATTATCAGTTTGAGCGCGCATTGAATTTTGAGCTTGCATTTTTTTTATCGTTGATTGCCCAAAATAGGAAGTTTCAAGTTAATACTCACCACGATAAAAGGAAACTTTCGATAATTTTGTTAACGCTGGAATATGCAACCCAGGTGGAGTTTATTCCTAAGGAGTTAATGAAAATTAAAGAGGAATTTGCTGTATCAAACAGGAGTTTTGCTGTATCAAATTGAGAATTTCATGAAGTCAGCTACAATACTCGATGTATTAATCTCGTTTTGAAATTGCAAGCGTTCTCCATTCAATATTTTTATTGACACTTAAAATGATGCTGTCCATTCTCGTCGGTAATTCAAACTGAATTATTGTGTAATACTGAGAGTGTGTTCTTGCTTAGGCAAAGTTAACGTGTTAGCTTCACGGAAATATGAGCGTTTCACATTACGAAATGTACAATATTCGAGATGGAGACTTTATTTTCTGTTAGATGGATTTAATACAGCGTAAAAATTGAAATGAAAGGCATTGCGGTGAATACATGGAATTTATCTTAACAATAAGGATCAGCGTGACAGTCTGCGGTGCAGCGAAGCTATGTAATTTTATTGCTGTTCTGAGCCGAGGCAATGGAATTCTCTTATGCGTCAACTTAAGTGTGGTATTACGTGAGGTCATGATGTAGGATATGAAAGCAGGAAATGTCAGAGAGTATAGTCAGTAACATTGATTTATAAATGTGTCGTATCAAAAATGACGAGTTATTTTGAGTCAAGCTGGTGAAGGTGTTTCGGCGCCGTTGTGTGGGAATTTCTTGATCACTCTTTCCCCATAATGTTGTTGACGCTGACGCTGGTTATTCTCAAACATCATTGGTATGCGTCATTTATTTCATTTTTTTGTTCATTGTTCTGTAGGCATGATAATTATTAGGGTGATAATTCCCTTAATGCGTTGTTTAACGATGTTATTGAAAACTTTGGAAACAGAATGAGTATATAAATATCGTGTGTACGAACGATATCGTCGAGCAACGTGGAATCATTTAAATGTGCTGCACTGACTCTGGGGCTGAGAATCAGATAGAATTTTATGTCATGTCTATTTTTTTACATTTTGTGTGTTAGTGTTAACGCAAAGCCAGATCGTCAGAAGAGCCTTATCGGCATAGTACGACGTGAAGTCTGACGGGTTGTTAACACTACATTTTGTCTATTTCTGCATTTTGTTTGTGTGTCGGTGTTGTCAAAATGTCGGATCGTTAGAAAAGCCTTCGCGGCAGAGTATGACGTAAAGTCCCACGCCTTGACAATACCCAATTTTATATGTGCTTTTTCTTTATTGATACGTATTCAGGATTTCGGCCTAACTGGTAAATCTCCTGTTATTTCGTACATCATGTGTAAGAATGTTCATATAGTCTTGTGCCAAGGTAATCGACGCCTACGATTAAAAAACCGGGGATGGTCGTAAGTTACTGGAATGAGATGTATTATTTTCTTCGAAATACTTAGGTGATTCAACTGATTAGTGACACCGTCGCACGAATTTCGGCTTTTGTCTAGAGTTGTTTGAGGATACCGGAAATTAAATATTTTATGTATGTATGTAGGAATTCTTCGCGTAGCTCACGTCCGCCTCACTCAAGGCAGATTTGAAGGAAACCGAGGAACAATTCTTGCGTTGATCGACCATGTAATGCGCTGTCTCTCGATTACAAAGTAACTATCTTAGACAATCTAACGCGTATTTTTACGGAAGGAGATCATTGGCAATTTAACGCGAACCTCAGGGGTTAATGTCATGCTAGTCGACGAGCGGACCGAGAACCAAAACCTGAAGGTTTTCGCAAATAAATGTGCTTCATTTTCTACAATTATGATGAAAGAGCTGATGAGCTCCTACGTGGGAGTCCCACGCGTATTTGACGCAGTAATCTACAGGATTTGTCCGCGATTTGACGCAACGAGGATCTACGGAATTTTCCACGAGTTCACGTGACGCCAAGGATGAATTTTTTAATGGAAAAGCTTCAGAATACCTCGATTCTCAGCAGGGGGCCCTCCCCAGGATCAGTAGCAAGCCCAAGAGCAGTAGCAAGCCGAGGATCAGTAGCAAGCCGAGGATCATTAGCAAGCCGAAGAGCAGTAGCACGTCAGGAGAGCAACAACAACAAGCTGTAGCTAGACGCACATTGGAGGAGCAACAGCAAGTTTTGTCCAGGAGAAAACGACAAATTTTGCGACACAGGATGAAATGATAATCATGAGGAAGAAAAACTTGAGGTTGGAAAATCACCTCCATTTTGAGATTTTGTTTTTAGGTGGATTGCAACCGAGAAAGCTGAAAGGATGTCTCTGCTTGTACCACATTCACCTACTTTACGATCTCTAATTTGTATGTTTATCTATGTCGATGAATTTGCCGAGAGCAAGTCGAGAATAATAAGATGTCGTGTGTGTTTTATTTTATGCGTTGAAGTTGGCCGATTTATGCGGTATCTTCGATGTGTTCTTTTCTCCTTGCGTTCTATAATAATGTGTATGAGAAATGTGCGTTTGAATTATTTAGTGTGTGTCAGGTATTAATGAACTTTTTATAAATGCGTTAACATCGGCGTGTTGCAAGAAGGTAAATCATGAGGTGATATGTAAGGATATTTTGATGTCGGGAGAAACGAAGGGATTGAATAAGGGGGGCGAATATTTCTAAATTTTTAACGTAAGTGGTACGTCACGGTTATAATTGAAATTAACGGATGAAAATTTGCACCAACTTTGCAAGTTGGCACAAATTTTTCTGGGGCGAAGCGGGTATTGTGAGGAAATACTACTCTCATAAGATGTTTTTGGGAATTTTTGAGAAATACTCTCGTAAAATATTTTTTTGGGGGGAATTTTTGAGAAATACTCTCGTAAAATATTTTTTTGGGGAAACAGGCTTTTAAAATGTTCTTTGGAAAATACTTCACTTTATGGTTCAAAGATGCTGTGCTTTATTTCGTGAGAGATGTTACAGCAAGGATTGGACTTTGACGGTTAGGCCGCCAAGCGGGGCTGCTTCGAGGGGGAAAAGCAGATACGTTAGCAGAGAACCTATTATGCTACACCAATGAACGCTTGCCTAGCGATCATGCGAGAAGGTGTGTCTGAGCACACACCAATGGGAGTCCCAGACGTCAGAACAAACAAGGATCCCGCCAATCAGGATGCAGATACGGCCTCTGTAGAATGGAATGTTCGAGATCAATCTCGAAGGAAGAAAGGGAAATACTCATAAGGAGTTGGGATGAAGCCTCGAGAGGGATTTTCCGCTCGGTGACGCTACGAGAGAGACGCATAATCAAGGAGGGGTTTTGCAGCCGGAATACCGGCAGACGCCGGTATTACCCGGCATTATACCAAGTCCGGTGTTGACTGCAAGTGAAGAGCGCCGCCAGCACACTTTCGACATGAGCAGCCAAAATCCAACATCTAAAGTGAAAGTTAACCATCGAAGTTTCGAGAGGAGGCGTCCAGTGTATCAACAAACTTCAAAGTACTGACGTGCGTCAGGAGTCATTCGTAGCCCAGCAGCGAGGCAGCGGTAATCGGCAAGCGTAAATGTCGTCAGCGACGGAGCATTCAGACATCTCTGCATCGGGACCGCTCTCACGGGCAACTTCAGCGTCAAGATTTGGAGCCATGCAATTACTAACGAACACGAGTTGCGAAGCCGGCAGCATGAAGCTGGAGCGGGGAAGGCACCGCGGCAGCGCGTCAGCGAGAGATCAGTCCAGAACAGCAGATATTCTCAGCAATGACGAAGAAAATCAGCAGTGAGCGACAGCACATCGGCAGTGAATGTCTATCAGTGAACCACTTATTATCAAAGGGGCGAGTGTTTTATGGTGTGAGAGCTCTGTTAGGTGGTGATAAAAGTTCAATTTCAGATGTAGAACAGCACCCAGAAAAGTGCTTTTCAAAGTGTTGCGCAAAATCATATAAATTATAGGCAATCGGTTTCCTGTGTTTATTTAGTCGAGGATCGAATTCACGTTGTGAATGGTGCGACGCTTCATATGATTCAACACCTTGGCACAATTACAGGTTAAATCGTGATGTGTCATTCTCGTAAATATTATGCTTGTGTTGCTGTGTTTGCATCCACAAAATCGCGGACTCGAGTCCGCGATTTTGTGGATGCGTGATGTGTTGTCAACGAAGGAGTATTGGTAACTTGAATTATCGGTAAGCATCACATTTATACCATGTCGTGTTTAAAGTTTTATGGCGGTAGAAATGTGCATACTTTCATTAACGCAGTTGTGCCCTTTCAAATCATTTCGTTCCAATGCCTTGTGTATTTAGCCACGTGTCTCCAAATAAATTCATGTAAATCTGGCTAATTCTTTTATTCTCCATGTCTGATATGCAGGTGTACGCAAGCATGAAGGACAATACTTTAACATTTGCGGGGGTTGAGAGTCCCTCAGCGTCTGGGAAGGGGGTCCTAAACCCACCCGCTTCTCTGTATCGCGACAGTAGTGTTAGAGTGTATATCAGTGCGAGTGTATATTACGTGAGAGTGTATAGTACGTGAGGGTGTCAGAAGAAACAAGAGATGGAAGAGACGTAGAATGCTGGTCTGTAGAGGCATTATTTCAAGAGCATGAACGGAGCAAGGACCCCACTGCTAGTTTCACCACCTCGGTCAATTGATATTTTAGACGATTCATCGTTGTGGTGGGGCTGGTAGTGAAGGCAAAACCTCAATGTGAGCAACGCAAAAACAACAAAATGGGGAAACCAAACCTGAATTTTCCCTCATCAGTCTTCAGCAACCTTTGAATTGAAGGACGTTCTTGAAGGTGATCGACGATGTGTTCAGATACATATTTGTGTGTTTGTGTGTGTGCGTGTGTAGGGGGGGGGGGTTGTGTGTGGGTGTGGGGGTAGGTGTGTTTGAGGGGGGGTGTGGGGAGGATTTGTGTGAGGGGATAGGTGGGGGAGTGTGTGTATATGAATAGCCGGTGTAATTAAGCTCGGGCAAGGTAAAGTCATTTTATTTTTCTTTCTAATTTTTTGTTATATATATAGCTACTAGTATATTCTTTCTACGACCCTAGGGTATTGTTGCTATATTCTTCTCAAGTTACATTTATATTGTTCCCTGCAGGCTTTCGCCTCCAAGGCTGCGTACAGCTGATTTCCCATTATTGCACGTTCAACCGTTGACGCTTCTCAACCAAATATAGCCAGTTGCCCATTAATTACCTTAGTTATTGCGTTGCGAAAACTTCAAGCATAAGTTCTACGTCACAAACATGTCCCATTAATGTCAGACTGATAATGAACACGCACCCTTGAAATTTTCTGCACATTAGTAGGAATGTATTTAATTTACATACTCTGGTACATTTTTATTGTACTATCAACCGTGTTTGCTTATGATGAATTGATTAATCGCGCAAGAACAAAGGTAATTCAAGGGAAACTGGTTATAATCGGTTTGAGCAGTGTGACGGTTGGAAAGTGTGACTAATGGGAAATCAGCTGTGCGCAGCCGGTTTTTTAAAATTGAATTAAGAGGTGGCCATCCTGGGCCTCTCATGATTCTCCGATGGTGAATAGAAGAAACTGGTCGCGACTTGGGAGCGCGACGGTAGTGCTCCATGCTGAGCCATACGTGGCCACCGGTTGGGACAGAGGCGCAGGCGCGCCTATAAAGTGGACACTTCGAAGTTGAATCATAGGAGACGCATGGATGAAACAACCATGCATATTTGGGAGCGCTTCCAAGAATCACCAATGCCACTCCTATAATTTTTAATAGGGAAGCGTACAATCTTTTGTCCAGAATTTCTTCTTTTGGTCTGAGAAGAGTTTTCTTCTATGATTTACTGCCGGTATTAACTGCAGTAAATATATTCTTCTATTCTCTAAGAATCTGTAGACAAACGATTCTCCAACTTTATGCGTAGCCTGCACATCCTCAATGTTTTTTTTCAGATTGTATTGGTTCAATAGTTTATTTTTTCTCTCCCAAACTTAAAGTTCTCTTTTTCTTCGTTTTCTCAATTATTCTATATTCGATTTATCAGACATATATAGGTAAAAAGACTTTCAAATTTTAATAAATATACCTACAACAAAAATTTTGAGGAATATAGTTATTACTATACACAACTTCTTTTAAATTCCATGAAGAGAGAATGATTAGTGTAACTACCTACTGCTTCTGTTTATGTTCACTTAACTAGTTCTGATTTGCAGAGTAAACAAAAAACTATAATTTATCAG
The DNA here is from genome assembly GCA_030386875.1 of Morinoia aosen. Lineage (NCBI taxonomy): Eukaryota > Metazoa > Arthropoda > Malacostraca > Amphipoda > Talitridae > Morinoia > Morinoia aosen. Next base: position 64,257,153 of record CM059566.1, read on the forward strand.
AATCAGAACTACCTACCTTAACACCAAGCATTCTGTGCTAAGCGGGCATAAGCAGGCAACGTCAACTGACACACATTCCAACAGATGGCAGTGGTGGCCCTCTCAGTTTCATGACCTCTCAGTTACGTGTCTCTTAACATTGTGAGTTTTCTCAGTATCGAGTTTCTCAGTTTTTGAAGTTATACTGTATCAAGTCACGAAAACTGTATCGCGGATGAAATACAGACCTTCGCAGTATGAATCTTTGAAGTCGAAGAATCCCACAATACCCAAGGCACAAACAGCAAACACTCTTTTGTGTGGTCCATTTATTGACTTATGAGGTGTGACGAGCTTCGAGAAAAAAGAGCTGTGAACTCTGGTTTTATTTCCATTACACCAATTGTCAAACTCTTCTCATCTAGGGAATATTTACGAGCATAAAAGTGTACCTCTAGCAAGCTAGAGCACAACTGCATATGCCGAACATAGCTGTTCAGGTTCTCCTCAACCGTTTTGTATACCAATGACATACAGTTTTCTCCTATAAAAAATAAACGTGTGAACGACATCAGTAATGGACAAAATGGTAAGTGTTTGAAACAAAAAGTATACAGGTGAGGAAATTCAGTACCTGAGAATCAATTTCATTTTCCTAAATTCCATTTTCAAGACACGAATAAATTGAAACGAATACAAGCTAAGAAAACATAAGATGCAGATATAGTTAGACAATAAGCCTTGTTAATTTTAAGGATGAAATATTTTCCTAATTAGAGCAACACTTACCCATACATGGTCATGCACATGCCAGGAGAGCAGTAGCCGCATTGAGTGCCGTAGAAGCCGGCTAGCGCCTGCTGAATCCTGTGGTACCTATTGTGTGGAGAGGACAACTAACCAATCAGCAAATTTCAGGTCTCTACTGCATAGAAAAGTGAAAGGCGAATATTGTTATTATGGGTAATCTGGCTACTGTATGAAATGCTTTGAATTACTTGCCGCATTTCAAAGTAAAAATATTGACTTTAGAAAACGGTGGTCAAACCATTGCTAAATCAAAAGAAAAGCCAACCTCTTGTTTAAATGCCCCTCGCGTGTAGAAAACCCTGAAAGGAAAAAATGATTCAGTGGAACTTGGGACGAGGTTCTCATGACTCAAATTTCCGCGATGTCAAGGAAAATTACGTTTTTAAACGGCCGAACGATGATGATAAGTTTTAAGAGTGATTTACCATGAAGCGTTGCTGGGAAGTTTCAAGATTTCTTCATTGAAAATTGAATAGTCTATCATAAGTTAGCTTCTGATCTCTGATCTCATTCTCTGAATTGTTGAATTAATCCAAGGGCCTCTGTTATTAGTTATCATTGTAATTTTCAATTGTGCATAAATTATTATTCATTAACTCCAAAACTCACTTTAAAAGAAATTAAATGTCTTTCATCAAGTAGTTTATTGCTATACAATTTTAGAAAACCGCACTCAGAGCGCAGGGCGGAGACCATAAATAACAAAAGCATTGAGCATGAGAATGTATTTCTATGCTTTTATAGGGCTCAACATATTGTTGCGCTTGCTATAAGATGATCATCATAAAAAGAGGTCAGGAACCTCGAAAGTTGTTCGTCCGGCTCGTGCAAAAATTGAATGATGAAAGTGCACCCACCCTTTGTAGCGGTCACCGAGATGCTCGATGGTCTGAACCTCCCAGTTGTCGCAGGCGTACACCAAGAGCTGGCACTGCGCAGGGCAACGATGCCATTTGTTTAAATTTCAGCGTACCCGGGGAGTCAAAAATGATAGAGCGTGTTACACACCCTGATGTCATCATTTCTGTTCAATGGACCAATTTGAAAATCATTAAATCTTTATTAGTCATCCAATAGCAGGAATAAATTTTACACTGCAAAAAGCAAGTTGGATTATTATAAATTATGTTCGACGAAGCTACTCAAATACTTATAATTTGTTGAAGTTTTTAATGATACAATATCATTATTCTGATTATGTCTGATTCAGTTTTATTTTGACTCAACCTAAAACCAAATCATAAAGAGTATCATCACCCCAACAGTTTAATTCTCAGTTCATTATGGAATGAATGTCAAAGAGTTAAGTTTTTTAACCGAAACGTATGGTAACGAGTTAATGCACAAACTGTGTTTAAAGTGCTTTTTTCTAAACTGCCACATGATTTAATTTCTTGAATAGCCCACTCCCCAGTCTAACTTTTTCGCCGCCTGCATGGATGTTTTTCTCTGCCTATGCAATTTAATTGCTTAAATCGCTTAGGCGGTGGAAAACATGTTATGCTGGCTTCGAAAAAGTTAGACTGGGTTCGCTTTAGATCGCTTAGGAAGTACACTCACGTGAGTACAAAATGCCAAATCGCCAAGAACGAGATTGAAGTAACAACAGCACCCGAGGTCTGGACGCTACAGAGCCCAGAAAACATTTGTCCATGTCGAGGAAAACCGCTGTTGAATCATGTGCATTTGTTAGGCCAGTAAAAAGCCCAAGAGGAACTAAGTCGCTAACTAATGAGCGAATGATGAGTGCGTTACTTTAGCAGCACGAGCACTCACGGCCTGGACGCTGAAGACCCTGCGGGAGCCTTTGTCGAGGTCGGGGGCGGACGCGACGACGATGCACGCCCCACAGCCGCCCTCGCGACACATCACTTTGGTGCCCGTCGCGTGCACGTGGTAGCGCAAGTAGTCCACCAGGCGCGTGTCCACGGGCACGCGGTCAGGAGAAACTGTGCAAAAATCCTGTAATGTTACTGAGGGAGAATGACAGTTGCGAGCAGTCTGGATAATAACTTTGTATGATAACGATTTAGACGATGCAGTAAATGCCACCCAACCTCTGTTTTATGAACATTTGGGAAAACAAATATTGATACATTAAGGAAATAGGGAATAGGGAGATTTAGGGAAAACAATTTTAAGCAAAAAAAATGCTGATGTTTGGTAAGAGAACGCACAATTTCGGAACTGGAACTTTCATTTTTCTTTGCGTGAAGCGCATCTGACCGGAAATGCGACCCTAATTTAAGAACGCAGCACGTACCACACGCGTAGAGCACTCAAAAGAAATGAATACATGAAAATGCAAGGAAACATTAGTAAATTGCAGCTTTGTTTATTACGAAAATCATCGCGATGCTAATATTCACAAGATATTCAAATCGTCACTCCATAAAAAATATAAGCCACTTATGAAATTATCACAAAGTGCGAGAATGTGTCTTTTGCAATTACCAATGTTTGCCTCACATTCCCTGCCTGCGATATTGCAAAAGGCAGGCGTTTGAAAAGTATTCAAATCACAGGCCCCTTGCACTACTCCAGTCACAAGCATTATGAGTTTAGTCTGTATAGAATTGCTCGAAATTAATTCGAGAACACGACTAGAGATTTAATCTCATTCAAGTAAAACAGGTGTTCTTAATTTTACATTATTTTATTCGCATAAATCGTAATTCTCATCTAATACGGGTGCGTATGAATAGAAGTTTGCGTTCGTCAGAGACGAACCATGAACTACTGTACGACACGCACCTTGATGCGGTTAGAAAAATATTCGTAAATTTGTTATATTTCGTTGGTAGAAATTCATGTAAAAACAAAATACAAATGAGTATAAAAGCATACTAATTCGTCTACTACTTTACTTGCATACTTTTCAATAATAGTAATTATGAAACATTTCAGCTTATAAGAAAAAGAGCTTATTGCATTCCGTGTGTGAGGGGTCAGTCGTGCCACCCGGAGTCCAGCAATGAATTCCATGTCAAGACAGATCGATGCATAGGCTACCGATTGACCTGACGAGTGTGCCACTTTACAGTCGCCAGGTGAAAGGATGGGCAGCAGCCGCAGCTCGAATATCTTGACCCTGCAGTCTGTATCTCTTTTTTTCTTCTTCTTACGTCACATTTTGCTTACTGTTTGTTAATTTTAATGGCTGACCATGTTGATATATTTGATAATATTGATCCAGATCTCAATCATTGAAATAGAATTCATTCAAACCTAAATGAAACGGGAAATTGCAAATATCTAAATATTTAAAAATTCAATGAATCGATGAGAAGAACCTGCAATGATTTCTCGCTATTATGTTGGAACTGTAGGTCCATTTATCCGAAAATAGATGAAATAACTTGTGCTATCACTGAGCTGAACAGCAATTTTGATGTTCTTATAATTTCACCGAAAAAAAGTTGACTAGATGACTCAACTAAAGACCTGATTCAAATTCAAAACTATTATATCCATTATTCACTAAGTATTTACAAACGTGGCGGTGGCATCAGTACGTACATATCTAAACACATATCTTCGAAAATCATTTTAAGTGCAACTATGAATCGTGAACATATCGAGACTCTATTTATAGAACTAACGAAAATTGGTAAACCTTCATTTTTGTAAATGTCCATTTTCAGAATCCCATACAAAATATCGGTGGGGTTAAAATCGGGAGAACAAGGTTCTCAAAGCGTTAAGCGCTCTCAAACAAACATCAGCGTGGCTGTGAAATCTTGCGTATTTTTCGCAAAGTGAGAAAGCACTTTATCATGCTGAAACACATACCTTTTAATTGCGCCTCCGCGCAGAGCTAGGTACATTAACCAACCCCGAGTTCAAATTTGCTTCTGTGAGCTCTCGATAAAACATGGTATGGTACCTTTACTCCTTACGTACGGTATAATTAACAGTCCCATAAAGTCATTGTACACTATTCTTTTCCAAATCATTATTCGTCCTCCTCCCTGATGGGGACGAAAACGATGATGACGCTCATGACCATTCCTGACCCAGCTTCTCCCCCAGCCGTCAGGCCGTCTTTAGTTGCTCTCCCCTCTTCTGTGAATAGCCCCGCTAGATCTTCATGTCAGTCGTTATGTATATTTAACAGGTTTATTACGGAGGTTTGACCTAAAATTCAATATTCAGCTCAAATTAGAATTAATTTTAGAGATCAATTAAAAAAATCTTCAAATATGTAGATGGTGCCTTCATTTAGTTCTCATTCAGTATTTATAAAAATAAGTTAGTGACTGCAGGTCGTTCATCGTCATTGAGAAAATTCCCTCAGTGACCACCGGTGGGTCCTCATTGCAGAAAACGTGTTTAAGCCCATTCCAATCTTAATATGTTGAGTTGTGGCTTCAAGAGAGGTCGTTTTTCTGGGAAAACTTTCTTCCCCATCCCCATGAGTCACCTGCATGGCCTGGATTTGGAAACGGGAATGAAAATCAGGCCTTCTCAATGAGTGTTTTGGATTTAAAACTGGAGTTTTTGAAAAGCTGCTACTTCATTCACACGTATCGGTCCAGGTCATTGAAAGATTTCCAGACGTCAATATTCGACCGTGTCTTCCTCGGCGAAGTATGGGCAAAATATTTCTTAACTATATCGACATGACGTAGGACACAATTGGCTATCAACTTGAGAGGTGTTCCTTCAGCCATCTTCTTTACATTAACTCTCTTCTCGGCCTCTTTCAGTTCTTTGCCCTTCCCCAAGATAAAACGATTTATCCAGTAGATAACAGCGAGCCACGGTCAAATTACAGTTAACGTTTATCTACTCGTACGATACACTATATTTATAATGTTGCCAATCATAGTGGGTTTAAGTTTGCAGGAATTTTTATTAAATTGCAATTGCTAAAAAACAGAAAATTAAGTTACGCCAGTAGCGCGGCACAGGGTGTATATACTATATATATAATGAGAAATCCTTGAATAGTATAATTTTCAACTTTGAACATAAGAAATGTAGTAAAGCATGCAATTTCTTTGTCGCTTCGATAATAGTTGGAAGTGAGAGATTTCAAAGGCCACGAGCAAGCTTAGGAGTGGTCTTTCATGCCAAGAAACGAAAAAAGTTTTACTCCTAAGAAAGTAGAAAAGAGTAGAAAAGGTTCCAGTTGTTCCTCGAGAGTTTGGCCATGAATAATTTTTTCTGGAACTATGTGGATGAATCACTTACTGAACGCAAAATACACTAACTATAAACTCTTTGAGAAATTTATGAATAATGCAAAATTGTCGCGTCATGTCCTTTCCAACCGAGTGCTTCAGTATCATAGGGTCTGCGTGATCGTCACGGTATTTTGGGAGGCTTTTATTTGCCTTGAAGATTATTGTGTAAAAAGAACTTATTTCATTTGTGTAAATGTTCGCCATGCTTTTTTGAGAAATAATTCCAATATCGACTTCTTAAAAATTATCAAGAGGAAAAAATTGAACGAAAATGATAGAACCCTGTTTTTCATTCAGCCCAATGACCAATTTACTGTCAAATTTCAGCAATATACAATTTTAGTGCGCCAGCTTATGTTCGATTACACGAGGGTAGGTTAGTTCAGATAAGGTCAGCATGAGAAATTCTTAAATCAATTTTTGAAGGGCCCATAATTAAAAAATTATGAATGTTTTACCTGATTAATGCCCATGCCCAAAAATGATGCAAAATTACAAAAATATTCGCTTTTAATAATGCGTACACATTAAAAGATGAAAAACATTTATTGTCTCTCCAACGATTGGGAGTCTTCAGCAGATGTAGCCTCTGCTGAAGAAAGTGAGGCCGTAAATTGAATTGCTTACAATATTTTTCTGCTGCCTCAGCATGAGTTCAAAGGGCAAAACGAAATCTAAATTGATCACGTCGTTTCGTGGCAAATTTATGACACAGTGACGTCACACGACGTCAGACAGGGCATCGTCAGACAGGGCATCGTTCGAACCCAGTTATTTAAAAAGAATTTTCCTCAAAGTATGATTAGTCTCCGTCCAGTTATTTTTTGAAAGACTCGCATGGTGTGTTAATTAATTATTTAAAAAAAAACATACTAAAAATTCTAGCAAATCGGTCGGATATTTTTTTGTGCATCAGCCAAAATATATAAGAGAGACTTGAAAAAAATTTTCGACGCCCTCCCCAGGTTGCAATAGAAGGACCGAAATTCCTTAAAGTATTTAATAAAATCAAAGGTATGCATTTTTATACTTCCGTATAATTTTTAGCAGTCCATATAACTTATCCGTCCAGTTTCGAATACCTACAAGCCCTGAACAGTTGAAGGTTTAATAAATTTGACAGACTCACCTTATCCATTCTCCTTACTTCTCATTACTCCTGCGTTTTTTCTCAACAATAAGTGCTTAAGAACCCTAGTGATCTTTCTGAGCATCACGTAGGCAGCCTCTAAAGCTAATTGCAGTATGATCTTTGAAACTGAAGGATAAATAGCTAGTTTTTCTACCATATGAATAATTGCTATCGTAGACGGGCCTCGATTCAGGAAAATATATTGTGAAATCGTTTATCTGGTTCTTCTTTAGAACCTATTGAATCTGAGCGACTAGTCTCGCATATTCGGTAATTGTACATATATTTATGCTTATAATTTTGACTGAACCTACTTCGAGTGAACAAATTTCTATTCTAGGGAAGATGATATCAAGTTAAAAATGTATCAATTGGAGGAAAAGCTCACTATAAAGTTGCGTTTTTCTCCGAGCTGTTAATCTGATTCATCATATAACAATGCAATACATCTTAGGTAATCGTTTCCAATTATTTTCCTACGTCCCATCAGAACGAGACATGTTTTTCGCTCGCTATCGGTTGACGTCACTCCAACCGTCATATATGTAGGGGACGAAGGCGCTGGATTGGTATGAGTAATTAAACGTCAAAAAAAATTTTGGCTATTATTTGCCAACGCTTGTTCCTTATTCAAATATACGTATGTAATAGTGCATGTACAAATTTTGCGACGCTTCAGAAGCTAACTCACTGAACATCATAAAGACTTTCTTGGCCACTACAGCTACAGAGCGATCTCGCTCATCAATTCCAGAGAAATACCATAACACGCACGCAAAAGCGAGGAATTCAAATTTCCAACAGAATGGTGAGCTTTCGAACATTCTCCAGACTCAAGTACCGCCATACTATGAAGTCCACGGGGTTGAGATTTGGCGAACAAAGAGGCTAAATTTCCTTTGCCCAAAATCGTTGCAAATCGTCTCAGCACCACACTTGGGGGATGTCCTTGCCATGAGCAGTTTTACTCCGATGTTCTTGCTGAAAAGCCATCTGTTTGCCTTTATTTCAATGTTTGGAAGAAAAATCGAGCACAAGCCACCAGATATCATTGATGTATGATTTCACACAAATTTCGCAATTTGGTCTCATAAAATTGAGAGGGGATTTCTGTGATAAAGATATAACTCTCCGAACCATACCAGAAGCTGGTTTCACTCTGTGACAAGCATCTTTTTAATAAGAGAACAACTGTAGAAGTACTTCTTCAAGTGACGTGATCATATCGGTGGTAGTGAACCATTGCAATTGATATCATGTCGTGTGATCAGATAATTTCACATGTCTATGCTCTTATGATCTCATTCAATAAAACCATTCTTCTCTAGCTTTTTTCTGCTTTTAAATTTTAGTGAGAGTTTGCTTCTTTTGCGGGATGAAGAAAGATATTCTCAAATCCTCGTGGACGATTTCCTTCATTGTTTTGGGACTCGTTCCACAGGTTTTTGCCCTCTTCATCAATAACCTCTTCCGGTTTTGCCTTATCCGCTTTCGAACAGCCTGAGCAAGAGATGGGGTTTGGTGTGATGGAAGTCGCCCATGCACTTAGTGGCCAAACCTGAAATTCTCCTCGCTCTTCGCGGCGCTGACTGAGCTCCAAACGATTGATCTTGCAACTTCAGGACTCAATGTTTAATAATCTTACATTGTATTTTTCGAATATCATTCCTTGCTTCAACGATAACTTCATTGCAATAAGGTTATAGTTAACAAAAAACTCTGAATTGCTAGTTAATCATTCGAAGAAATCTATTGATAACCAGAACTAACGTTTTATTAGACTATCATCGATGCAATACACGATTAAAGTTATGATTCGATACGTGTACCCTATACTGTAAAATAATACAGAGGAGAGACATCGAAGCATTTCGCTTTACAAAAAGTCGGACGAGTTGATGCCGCTCTGAGAGCACTTCATAAGAAAGAGCTCGATAGCTCGTGATCCTGGTGTAAAATTCACTAACGAGAGGTGGTATCCTTAGAATAATTATTGTTGTCATTGCTGGAGTATGTAATAATTTGATCACTTAAGAGGTCCTGAAATTTATTTCCTGAAGAGCCCTATTCCAAGCATAAAGTTAGTCAACTTTATAATTTACTACATAAAACAGCTTAATGCCGAACTTAGGCAACCACACCACTTTGTTTTTTGCACAACGTTCGGAAATAGACTTTACACTTTACAGTTGTGATTTATGTGGCACGGGCAACTGAATATAGCAGTGATTGCTAAGCACAGCAGCCTAGCGTCTGTTTTATTTGCGATTTCAAAAAATGCTTTAAAAATCCTGCAAATTCGAAGCATTTTACTGCAACTGATGCAAATGAAAACTTGTAGTGAAGTTGGGGATAGCGTGCGAAAGTATTCCACTAGCAGATTCAGTTTTTCTTCCCGATTTCAAGTTTTTGATCTCGGTTGACTTTGAGAGTCCGCCTGCATGGAGGGAAATAAAAACTGCCCTCTCGGGTTTCACCTGCGAACATGACTTGACTGATGCTGCTCTGAGGCGTTCTCAACTCGTCACGTTACCGAGACAGGCTCCTCGCTTCTCCTTAACTCTCATAGTACGTCTAACGAATCTTTTTTCTTGTAAGGTTTGAAACTAAGTTTGGAATATTACTGAAGTGTTTACCATATTTCTCAGGAAGTAAGTACGAGGAACCCATTGAAAAATTTGCACAACGATGAAAAATGTAAGGAAAAACGAGGTGAAGTTCGTACACTTAATTCACAAGCTTTTAATTTTCTACACAGTGTGATAAGAAGTATAGCAAATGAAAAAAAATTTTAACTAAATAATTACTAAAACATTTCGGAACACACTTTTGGTTGCATGAGTTTTGATGCTTGATTTTAGTGGATTTGAGGTCACTGATTCCGAAAATGGCTTTCTTTTGTGAAGATCAGGTTTAGTTTTCATGCTACGTGACTGTGTTCTGATTTTAATCAATAATTTGTATTAAATTTACCAGGAAAGTGCTGGTAAATGAAATTTTATCACTATGAAAAGTGTTCATTTTTTTGCGTATTTCAAAAAGCTGGTGAAAGGAAAAATGGCCTCTCTACCAAGTAAATGGAAATGTGTGATGTGTCCGAATGCATTCTGCTACATATGTGACACATTCACAGATTCAAAACCTAAGAATTTGTGCAGTGAATTTAATTTTCTTACTTTCATGTGAAATTTGTAGGTCAAGATAAACCTTGAGTACCACATAATGCATGTCATTCTTTTCAAAGAAAACTCGCGTCAGTGGACTAAAGGATAAAATGGAATAAAATTCGGCATTCCGATGATGTGGCGTGAGCCCTGAGACCATGTCACAGACTGTTAGTTTTGCCTTACTAAAGTTGTGGGTTTTACTGGTAAATCTCGTCAATTTATCACATACTCTAGTTAGATTCAGCAATTAGACCTGTGCCCCATTCAGATGACGTTCCAAATTCTATCTTCATTCAACTTGCTTCTCTTAACCTTTGCAGCAAATGTTACGCTGGGTGAAATCGTATGAACAGAACCGCAAACAATTAGCCATGCAGAACTCAATGATTTGTTTCGAGATTTGGGTTTGTCTAAATAGCGGTCAGAATTGTTGCCTACACGATTAAAAGATAAAACTTCCTGGGAACGGATGCAAAAATAACATCCTAACATCCCAACAGAAAAGATAACCTCTTACAGATCTTTGATTCTAAATTCAACGTCGTCTACTAATATGATATTCCTAGTTTAGTAACCGCGATGGGAGCTACAGGTTATGTTCCGAAAGAGTGGCGCCTCTTAACAGGTAGCTCTAAGCGGAGTCAGAAATGTGTTTGATTACATGTAGGCAATATCTATGGCACAATACCCATAGGACACTCAGTACACCCGAAATAAAAATATGAACACATCAAACAACATTGGAGTTACTCAAAAATAAAGTCCACAAATGGATCATTTGTGTTGATCTAAATAACTCAATTTTTTTATCACAGCTAAATTGTTAAACAAAATTCCTTTGCGTAATTTACGTGCCTCTGGGACAGCAGAGCCAAAGACAGACATCGGATTAGAAGAAATAACCAGTTAGAGAAAGCTACAATGTTGGAAAAAAGAACATCATTAATGAAATCCTAGTAGAATTTGAAAAATTGTATTCCCGCTTCTTCATATTAAGCTAGGCCTCATGAAACAGTTCGCCAAGACACTCGATATTGACGGTAACTGTTTCAAGTATTTGTGACGCGTAAGCCGGAGTAATCCCAGAAAAACTCGTAACAAGTATTTTTGATGGCCATCAGATTAGGCAGCTGATTAAAGATCAAACTTTCACTCAATATATGACTAATATTGAGAAAAATCATGTGAAGCATTCGTTCCTATCGTAATGAACTTTCTTGGGAACAGGAAATCAAAGGAATATAAAGAGCTAGCTGAATCTTTGGTAGAAAGCTTCCAGGTGTCTGGTTACAGCTTGAACAATAATATGCTATTCTTTAACAGTTATATTGAATCATATCCGGCAAACTTGTGGAGCGTGAGTGATGAGCAGGGGGTGAAGGCACCAAGATATCAAAAGCGTGGAAGATCCATATCAGGGTCGCTGTGATGTTCACATGACGGCCTACAACTGCTGGATCATTCAGCAGATCCGAGATTCAAAACCATCAATTGAATGTAAGTTACTGCCTGAATAAATTTGTCATTCTTCTCAAAAAGCAACCGATGTTTTAGCCAAGGTAAGTAAAAGAAATTATAGATTAATTCTGCATGTTTGTACCGGGTTTTGAGTTACACTAATTTCTACTGGTTTAAAATTTTATCAAGAGTACCTGGTGGTCTACCTATATATTTCTAGTAGTGAATCGGAGGTATCTCATTGCAAGAAAACTTGACCCGATAGAAAATAACTCATGCCAAATGTGAAATCAGTGACCTCAATTTACCCAGAAACAGGTTTCAATGAGCATGCAACCGACAAAAAGTAGAATTTTGTTCTTCAGTCTAATTGATCTGGAGTACGAAACTTTTTAAGAGATGCTGTTCAATTTAGAATGACTTACAAGTTTAACATTACATTATCTACATTATCATTACTACATTATCTCGAACCTGAAATATTGTCTACCTGCTCGAAGCTCAAATTGAGTAATTTTAATTTTTACTTCAATATTGTTAATCTCATATTATTTCTGAACCAAGTACTCATGAGTTAAACGATACATTTTTAATGATTTTGCTGCAAGTTTAAATTTTAGAAGATCACATTCAAGGGTAAAACTATAAGAGTACTTCTTGTTGTTACTTGTTCGAACTGAAGCAATCGAATGTGAGGTGTTGAATGGCTTATTTTCATAGCTCTAGCTCTCACGGTGAGGGACAACTGTGAAGCTTTAAAACTCATATTTTATTGCAGGCTCTCAACTTATTTCTAGACGACGCCTCAAACGAACTGCTACTCTCATACTAGAGGATAAAAAAAGAGAATGGATAGAATCATTTCAAATTTTTCATGGAACAAATTAAAAGAAGGAGAAACTATTAATTAAGCAAAGTGGCTTGTTGCGATTTACTTGTTTTCCATTCGTAAGTTGTAACAGTCCTATGTTTAATTTTTGTAGTTATTAGTATAAACACACATTTCATTTTCAGGTCTTGTAACATTATCTGTGCTACGAGAGTCACAAAACTATGCCCATTGTCCGGCAGAATACTTCATATATCCGATCATGAAATAAATATTTTGAATTTACTCTTTCAATTCATTCTTATTTGGGAGTATTTCCTAAAGTTTATGAACGCGTTGATCGCGTAATGGGACATTTATGTCTCATAGATAAGTTGATCATTTTCGTATCGATATAAATGACTAGTATTTTATCCGTTTCACAACTATTTTAAAAAAAATAATTCTACCATACGAGGTAAAATGTTATCGTACAATTTTTTGGATCATATTTCTTGGAATAGATAGAAATGCGCACGAGCGGGAAAGTTGATTTCCCAATTCTGATACTTGCAACCTAACCAAGCTGTCTATAACAACAGCAAAACTGCAGTCAATGTCTCGACACGGGGATTTTTTTCGTAAATTCATCATGAGAATAATTTGAATCATTTCATAATTAAAAAATGGGAATCGAAGTCCTTTCAACGCCGGTGGAAATATTTTAATTTCTAACTTTATATTTCGCTAATGCATTTGGAACCTCAAATAGCTCACTTTCAAGCTACGAATGACATTAATAATGATGCACGTCGAGCAATGGTCTTCAGTAGATAAGCAGGCCTGTGCATCACAAAGAATATGGCAATGATTGAGACCAACCGATATAAAAATTTCCATATAATTCGTTTGTAAGCTGCAGTTGCAAATGAAACCGAGCCGCCACTTCTCTAGGCCCGTTTAGATTTGCCCTGTTAATAACTAATTTGCTTGATTTGCTCATCCGATGAGTAAGTTAGGAAAACTATTATGTTTAAAACCCGAAAACGTTTAGTGCTCCTATCCTCTTCGATACTAAATTCCTTATAAGACTTCAATTTACTTTCAAATATCTTTGCCACTCTCGTTGATACAACACTGATTTAACGTCGCAGCCCAAACTTAGTCCTCTCTATGACAATAAATTGACCCCAATACGTCGCCCTAACATCTAATAATCATGAAAAAAGTTCACCACAGGGTAGAAAAAATTCCTTAAAGGTTTGTCCGGTTCTCGCATTCTAGTTTCAATCTGGAACGGTAGACCGCTGGACTTGCATGCAAGGTAAGGCGAGCAGCTGGAGAAGGCTTATTATATTTCAGGCAAAATCGCGTACAGACCCTCAGATAGGTTCTCAAGCAAACTAGATAGAGGTGGCAGCATGTACAACTGCACATGGCGCGCCGTACCTTTTGGTCGGTTTCTTATCCTCCAAGCAGTTTGGGGACGGCTGTGGCACCATGGCCTACTCAGACCCTTTTTCATGCATGATTTATGCTTCAATGAATGAATGTGCGTATGGTTGTGTACGTCTAGGTTTCTTCATTAAAAATGCACGATTACAGCAATTCTTTGGCCACATTAACATTTCTTGTTAAGACGGGTTCAGTGCTCTAAAACGGGACTACCTTGACCTCTTAGAGTGAACCTCGTCGCTATTACTCTTAATTATCTACGATATTGCTATTGGGCATTTGCTTTCTCTAATTAGCATTAACTTTACTACGACTGCTACTTGGCCAATACTCGCACTGATTAGAAGTCGCTCCGCATTCAAGTGGATAAAGCTCTCCAGGTAAGTTACAGTGCTGCTATATTTGGCATTTATTTAACTTATCTTCGTTTGAACACACTGCCTGCACTTTTATTCATATCTCTTACATGAGGTTTATTTTGCAGTATCTCGCATTGACGCAGCCTATCACTACGTGTTGGAGTTGGAGAATTTAGTTTCCTATTTATGGAACATACTTGCTCTGTGTACGAAGTAAATTTCTACAATGATGATATCTGAATATTTATGTATACATTGTCAATGGAGCCGGTAGTTTAATATTTATTCTTACTATAATCATATTCGAAAATTTGTTAGCAATTCTTCGTATGCACAGCTCTGAGGAGACTGAACTTCCTTGGACGCGGTGGAGCTGCTCTTTTGCCAACACTCACTCTGGTCTGCCTGGGTGATCTTCGATTACTTGTGCAAAGCTCCGGTTCAGTACGATACGCTATCGTTGTGCACGAGCACGAGCTTTGTGACTCTCTAAGCTGAGTTTCCTGATGGTAACCGGTGACCGTTATGTCTCAATACCGAAGTAGCGGCAATGCTTCGCTAACCTATTGACGAAACCTGTTTAATCAGAGGCCTACGTGGTTTTGCTGCCCCCGAGATCTTGTTCGTGGCTCATTTCAGCCATAAGTGTATACGAATTTTTAGCCCTAATAAAATATTATACGTTGACTAATTAGTCCCCTACGAAATAAAACTTATAATTTAACGCTTGGCCCCACTAGCCTCGGAAATGTTAACAGTTTGATAATTGTCATACTGACCGTTAAGTTTCTTCCTCGACGTTGAGAGGAGACATAATAAAATTTATACCTCAGCCCTTTGTTGTTATTGAACTTTTGTTTCAATTCTACGCCATTAATGATTCAAAAGCTAGTAAAGGAATTAAGCAAATGGATTGAAAAAATTCTCACAACAGCATTTGTTCTTTTCACTATAATGTTCTGTTATCGGGCGTTCCTCTTTAATACACAACACCTTTGTTTGTATTACAGTGCGTAAGAAACACATACGTCTCCCACAATTAGCCCAGCGTTAAATTTAGAATATTGCTTATCGGTGGTTAACGGGAGCTGTCTGATGCGTAATATGACAAGTCTGCGCGGTGTACAAGCAGACAATGGTGAGAAAAAAATCAACTCTAAGTTAATTTGGATAAGAAGAGAGGAAGCAAAGGAAGAAGGATTAAATGAAAATACCTCAGCGGTCCATCGTTAGCCATCGCTGAAATATAGCGTAAATATTCTCATTAACCTTGTAAAATTGATGTCCCCACTTGGACTATGTACATCATAACAAAGTGAAAGTACGCTCAGTATTTATTTAATTTTACATAATTAAGTTCCCAGTGAAGAAGCTTCAAAAAATTTCATGATTTTACCTGTTCATAGACAGTTTGAACGAATTTCATTTGATCATTTTGATAGAAGTTTTTATAGCTTTTCTACAGGACTGTATTATGAAAAATATGATCCAAAAAAAATTTCAAACAGGATGATAAACTTCGAAGTAATAGAGTCAGATGCACCAAAGTTTTTGAGGTGCCTAACATATTCTAACACAAAAGGTAAAAGTAAATTGTAATCATCAGGAGTACACAATGATGGCCTTCGACGATTACAGTAGTCAGTAACACAGTAACATTTTTCAGCATATGCACACTAAATTAAAAAGAATGTAACAGTGCATAGCTCGGCAGGAACGTCACTGCATGCAAGCCCCAGTACTCTTTCTAAAGCCGGCAGACGGTTGTTACCTATGTCCGTAACATTTTTACAACAATAAACCACTCTGTTAATCTTACAATGTTAGTAGTTCCTTTAAAGGACCAGGAGATGGTTTCAGGGGTCAAGTTTGAAAATATGTCTATACATGTTGAAAATATACAAGTATTATTTATCAGATTCTCTGTAAGTTTGAGTGAATAAAGACATTGTGCAGTTGCTATGCACTAATCGCTACTGCGGCTGTAAGACGAAAAATAGAAATGCAACAACAATCGAGAAAAGCGAGACCTAACTCACAAAACGAAGTATGTTGAAATTATCACTAAGTTATCAGCAGACTGAATGTTATTGAAAAGCCTGAACTTTTACGATACGTGTGACAAAAATAGCCGAGTTCTAAATTGTGCTTATTCTTGATGTTTATCAGCGCGACAACTCCCGACAACATCAAAGTAAGGAAGTGAGGCCAGGCCTCGACGGAAAAGCGTACGATTTTTGACGTTGTGAAATCGTCACTTGTTGTCTGACAGAGGCCTTTGTTAGAGCAAATTAGAAAAAAGAGAAACGAACTAATTTAATTAAGCTTAAGTAGGAGTTCAAACATACATCTGTTTGCGAGCGCTAACGCTGGCAAAACGACGCGAGTTCTCTTCGAACGTTTGACCTGGTAACTGTTCAGGTGACTTTTGGTTGAAACCACTTCCTTTTGCTGATAGCGTAAAACAATTGCAAAATTTTGATAAATTTTCTTGGACTACGAAGGTAAGTTCCCTGACGGCAGGTGTATAAATGTGAGACAATTTCAGTGCAGCTTTTTGCTCGTTCACAAGTATAGACTGAAAGATTGAAAATTTGTTGGATCACGTAGCCACGGCACGCTACCGAGAGTTGCAGTTCTGGTATTCCCCTCATCACTCACATCTAGGTGGCAATCTTATTTTCTGATTTTATTACTTGAGCTCTGAAAACAACAAGCAGCTGGTGCATTACTTTGTTAGTTTGAAATTTAACACCCGTTTTTCCTACCTCAGTATCACTTCCCATGCGTCCGAGAACCTTTTATACCAATAACTTATTCCCTATAATTAAGTACTCCAAGAAATTATGCACTTGTACGAACGAAGCAAATGCCCGAAACATTTTCTCAAGGGCGGACTTTTTTGACCGAACCTAGCAAAAAGTTGCCGTGCGGAGCTGACACTCTCAGATGTTGAGATGACACTTATCGTTCCCGACAACAGTTAAAGTAACAGCAGTTGTAAAAGTAGCTGCAGTAATTTTAGCTGTTGCAACAGTTAAACAGTCAAATTTTAGCTGTTGCAACAGTTGCAGCAGCAATTAATCATACTCCCCTAGTGCTCAAACTCTTAAAGTGATTCAACTCTCCATATGTTTTTACTCTTTAGGTACACACACTCCCCAACCTAAATTCTCTAGGTACATACTTCACGTATTCATTCTTTAGAGAGACCCAAGCTGCTTTCACACTAAAGGACTAAAGAAAACGCAAAGTGAAATTTTCCCCTATAAGGTTTGCTTCAGAATCAACATGCAGCGTATCGTGATCACTAAAACTATGAATAGAATCATGGCTTTCAATTGATTGAGCGCGAGAAAATGTTTAGAAAAAATATTACTCAAAACGATGTTGGCTAACTGGGCTGACTAGTGAAGAAAAATATTCCGCAATTACTGTGTCAGTAAATGCAGCAAACAATTTGAAATCAGACATCGATCTAACGATGTATTGTTTGCTCAAGCTATTCTTGATTCTTCATCGCAAATGAATCTGAAGCGAAGTGGTTATTAAAGAACTGCATGGAGATGAAAAATGTTATGGGACAAGTAGTCTGCCAACACAACACACACTGGGTCAGCAGACACAACACACACTGGGTCAGCAGACACAACACACACTGGGTCTGCAGACACAACACACACTGGGTCAGCAGACACAACACACACTGGGTCAGCAGACACAACACACACTGGGTCTACAGACACAACACACACTGAGTCAGCAGACAAAGTACACACTTAGTATACAGACACAACACACTCACCTGTGTGCTCCCGTCCGTTGAGCACAAAAGAGATCGCCCCTCTCTCCGCCTCCTGGGTCCGGTCCAGCTGGTCCGCCATGTTGTCTATTTTACGTGTGTAATTTCCTGCTTGTACGAAGAAATTTTTAAGGCTGCAAATAAACACTCCTGGAATCTTTATATCTGTACTGTCAAGATATCTGTAGGTTTATGAAGTTCAATTCAAATGGTGTGTTAAAGTTGAAGTACAGTTGCGCAGTTTTATTGATATTCCTCAACGTCTGTATATTTTTACTTAAATTGCCATTATTACAAGCACTATCAATAAACTGGCTCAGGTATCATGAATTGGTACCGGCGTTGATCCGAGCAAAATTCAGTGAAAATTCTTTCTCGTCTTTGCTAACATGTTTCAACCAATTTATTTTTTCACTATCCCTTCTACCCGCAACACTTTCCTTGAATTAATTCAATTTTATTCATGAATGAAGAATCTCTGTTGAGATGTTGAAAAACACTGAGCGTCATTTCCTTGAGCCTAGACTTGTTTGCCAGTTGCGACAGCTCAACTGAAATTTGTTGAACTTGACGCGTTTGTTCGACGTGAGTTACAAGTTTTGAGGTTGGATCGTGGTCGTACATTTCGTTTAGTATTCTACGCCAGTCCTTGTGCCATGGTCGGAATTGCTCCCTCGAGATCACCGCATCTTGCTTTTTTGACGTCCTGCATCGCTGCAGTATAAATCAGCTCAGGCTGGCAAATTCAGCGCACTAATGTTACAAGTTTAGTTTGTGTGATACATCATTGTCACTAATGTGAATTATTTTTACGGTACTCAACTCGTCTGATTTCACGGTATTATTATTATTTCGGCATTCATTGTTGACACTGATATCCTTGTCTGTCTCCCACTACTCATATCAATCTGTGTTTTCGTAAAAATACTTCAAAGGACGTAGCCTCCGTGGAAGGTTGGGCCTCAAGCTGCTACCGATGTCACAAACAGTTCGAGATGGCGCTTTCAAACTGCAAAGGTTGACAGTTTGTAAGAAATGTGATTTTACCTGACCATCGTTCAGTCACTCGTTCAATTATTTCATACCTTCGATGGAAAAGACACGCATTTAAATATGAATGTTAAATAGAAAAAACGCCGTGAGGAAAAAAGTAGAGCAGTAAGATTCCGCAAGAGCTCCATGATACTTTCTATTTCTTCTGTAGCATAGTCATCAAGCTTTTTTTGTAACCTAGACCAACCAGGCTTCCTTTTTTATGTGGTTGTCGAAAAGTAATTACTTTTACGGAGTTTTTATAATTTTGTGTTTTAGATTTGATGAATGGCTCCATGATGTTTTGTTAGAAGACTGGATTTGTCCATTCTCTACCCGATAATTATAATTTTTCTGATTACACCGCTAGAAAAATATATACTTCATTTCTTAGTTACATCGTAAACAATTAATTTTGATATCGCTGTAAGAAATGTTTAAATAAATATTTGACTTTTAGAACTCGTAAAAATGTGATTGATAATTTTTTTAAATGTTTTTTATTTGTGTATGAACATATTTCATCGCTGTATTTATCATATTACGGAAAATATATATCTGAAAATACAATGAGGCTAGTTTCTTGATACCCCCACTGCTCATTAGATTTTAGTTAACAGTAAACATGAATAAATCATTTTTCAAATACATAGATAAAAATATTACGTCACACATTGCACATCACTTCGAGCCTTAGCCCTATAAATTTAGAAAATATAAAATTGCTTTATGTTCGCCTACTTTGAAGCTGCGTTCGAAGTATTAATGCCTGTTCAACATCTTGGGCAATTAAACTTTTGTTGAGCATGTCATAAAAATAATAGCTTGTGAGTAAACTGTTTTTGAAATGACACTTACGAACGATTTGCGAGTCATTCATTATGGAAAAACACAGAGACATGTTGAATAAGAGACGATGTTTGCATTTTCGATTGTACTTAATCAAAGCGCACCACCCTCCATTCACTGTACCACACTTAGCCTAGTCCTTCAGCTGCACCTGAAGAACTACCTAACCATTTGCTGTAGTGAGATTCTTAGTCATTTCACAGTCTGTTCCATCGTTTGCTCTGGTGGTTCACAAAAGAAACTCGTTCTAGTCCGCGTAGAGCAAAGAAAATGATCAATTTCAGTAATACTTCTCCATTCTTCATCAACAGTAAAAGTTTCATTTCGGTATAAGTAATATTTCTCGCCATGTCAAAACTAGTGATCATAAAACTGTTTTTTCAGATATTTATTTTATATCCACAACTATATGCGTGCGGGCACTGGTCACTCACGTACCCGTGCAGCTACTCCCCACACAAATAAACACTGCTGTGCAGTACCACTCCGCAATTCACAGCTGCAGCCGCACGCCCTCCTCCAGAGCGCGCTAGGGACCAACGGACGCCCTGAGCAGAGCGAGCGTCGCACGAAGTGAGTCCGAGTTGAGCATCACTCGATCTCAGCACCATGAAAAATGCTCCGCATAATGAGGGCAGCATCAAACATAACGGCTCCAGCCGAGGTCGATGGGTCCACTAACGTGGATGCTCTGCTTGATTGAAAATGCTTGAAAATATAAAACTTTTCAAACAAATGCAATGGCGGCCACCAGTAATGTTGTGTACTCACTATTGATGCCTAGTAATGGGAGGCATACCTCACTATCTTCAAAGAGGGTTACCAATATGTATGAACTTAGCGGCCAAGGTAGTATTCAAAGGGAAATTCAAGAAGAGTTATCGCGCCATCCCTCTCCTAAACAAAATCGGCTGGAGTCCAATTCAAGGAAGATTCCTCACTCGTTAAGCTCAGTATTTTCCTTTTTATGGCACTCTCCGATCAACACTGATATTATGTCAGGTCGTACCATAAGTTCTGTGCGTTTATTACTAGTATGAGAAGGAGTGAAACATTTCAAGTAAGAGTCATTTATTCAACAACCTTTTCTCCATCGTTAGTAACAACTTCTGACTACATACTAACCAATTTTTTAATGGCTCGTTCATAAAAGTCTTTATTTTTTTAATCCAAAAAGACCTGCTATATTCATTTTCAATATTGTTTTTGTTTTTCAAAGTTTTTCTCCTTCATTGATTGTCTGGACTTCTTACGGGATGTAAGTCTGAAGGAGCAATATCTGGAGAATGGGGCGGAGCAGATGAATCAATACTTCCCATTTCAGCGTTTCAATTGTGTCCAAAGTCATTCGTGCTGCAGCGGACGCGCATTGTCGCGCTGAAGAATGACACTCTTTCGTTTGACCATTGCTAGGCTCTTTTTTTAAAGAGGTATATAGTCTTTGCAAATGCTGACAGTACAGTTCCGCAGTGATTGTTTGGTGGTTTTCAAGAAGCTTGTTGTGAATACTTCCCCTCATATGTCACCAAACACACTCGGAAGGAGTCCTGGTTTTGGTTGTGATTTCAATTTTGCATATCGATCTAGCGATTGATTTCACATTTAACACTGCAGTACATAATCCACATTTCCATCTCCGGTAACAACTTTCTCCAGAAAAGGTTTTTGCAGTTGCCGGGAATTCAAAGATGCACAGACATTCACGCACTGCTGACGATTAACAGCTGAGAGGTCATAAGGAACCCCTTCCCAAGTTTGTTTCTTTCTCAGCTCCTTTAAGTGATGTTGAATTGTCATTGCACTCACATGAAGTTTAGAGTTCAAATGTCTTATGGATACTGCAGGATTAACTTCAAGAGTTGCCTCCAATAAGGTTGCAGAAAAACAGGACGACTTTCTCGGGGGCTATCTTCAAAGCTGTAACCCCTATTTCTAAACTTTTCGAACCATCTTCTGCATGTCCATTCAGTAACTGCTTCTGGACCATACATTTCTTCCAAATTTTCAACAGCTGTTGACTCATTACATCCTTTGTGAAACTGAAACAGAATTATGTGCCTTATGTGTTCTGTTGAGGGCTCTATGTCGATTGAAGGGTTGAAAATAAAAATTGCTAACTATCTAAATATATTTGCCTGTATAAACGACCGCAGTATAATAATTGTCTTGCAGAATAAATCACAACTTTATACCTTCCTCTGTACTACAGGTTCAAACTTGTTACAACATGAAAACCGACAGGACTTGAGATACGACCTGTACAACTCTTTCCCTCCACTGTAACCTGCTAAAAGCTGAATGGGAGAAATAACGTGTTAGGCCGTCCGCCAACTGATGCGATTCGATGCGATGCGATTCGCCTCAACGGCAGTGAGTTAGGTAACACAATGCTATTCCTACGGTGCTACAAATGAAGCGTGCGATTTCGCATGGCGTCGCACCAATAAAATCGCATCAGTGGGCGGGCGGCCTTAGTCAACTACCGATCATCTGACATTGGGCAGAAAGCTCTGTTAATATCAGGTGCCTAAGTGTGGAACAAACTGTGGTAGTATCAAAATCTTGCAAACAATGAAAGAAATTACGACCAAAACATCTCAACGATAATTACATGCCGCAGTACATACTGAAAAAGTAGTTACGAATTTCTTTCGCTCATTGCCCAACTGTTCTATTGTCACGAAACTAAGGCACAGTGTTGCGCACGGCGCTGATCAGGCGCCTCCACTGTGTTAGTTCGAATGGAGGACTCGAGGACTCGAGTACTTAAATAAAGTAATAATAAATGTCAGCCAGGTGTTTTATTTCCCATGTTGAGCTGGGGTACTGGTGTGGGTGAGCAGGTCAGTAGTTACCTTTCTCTATTTTTCCAACTGTTCTATCATTTCCTCTTTCTGTGTATTCCGCCCTGTATTTTCATCTTTCCCCTTTTACTAAAGAGGTTTCGAGTCCTCCC
This sequence comes from Morinoia aosen, assembly GCA_030386875.1. Lineage (NCBI taxonomy): Eukaryota > Metazoa > Arthropoda > Malacostraca > Amphipoda > Talitridae > Morinoia > Morinoia aosen. The sequence goes on from CM059566.1 coordinate 64,280,149, forward strand.
TACGAATGAAGACAAGGCAACACAGTAGCCGAGTCCTAATTTCGTGACACCACAAACTGAATTAAATTATTTACTGTTCTGCTTACCACCCGGCACATCGGTTAACACGGGAAAAAAAATTTTTGTGTCTTGATTCTTTTTGTTTGCCCAAAATTTAATAATAATTCAAAGTGATTCTTCAAAGCCAGTCGAGCACTCTAAAATTGCAGTGAATCCTGAGACTAGAGTGCAGCAAGGCAACTGCGAGCGAGCTGCGGTTTGTGTCTTCCTGTTAGAATGGGCTGTTCGGATCTGAGTGCATTCCATAGCTAGCTCCATAAAATTCAAGTTTGAAGTGTAGAGGTATCAGCAGCGCGCACATAACATAGGTTTGAGGTGGCATAAGTTTGCAATGACTCAGTGAATAATGCTAAGTAAGAGCATGTGTAAAGTAGCGTGTTTCAGTGTGACCAGTATTTTTCAAACAGTGAATTTTTTGATTTTCTCTAAATGTAGAAAACAGAAATTGAATTTTGCTCTCTCTAAATGTTGAAAAAGAGAAATTGAATTTTGCTCAAGTGATATCAGGAGTCTGGCGGGTGGTAGATAATATATGCACGTCATGCAATTTTTCTGTGAAAATAATGCAGCTTTTTGAGCAGTTAATACCGAGTCTCAGTCAATGCATTGCAAAGTGTAATTATTGTTTATGTGCATTCTAAACAGTGTTTTTTTTGTGAACTCTCATGCCGGTGAAGTCAAACATGTCTCTGTCTTCATATTGTCCACTTCTTGTGGAAAGTTCCCAAGCCTTGGGCGGTAATTACATTCATCCTTCAAACGCAAATCATGTTGATTAATGAGAATACAAATTACCGTACAGTGAACATGAGTTGATAAATATTTTAGTGTAACGCATAACAAATGTGTGTTAACGTAACTTTCCTGAATTTACAGAAGATTCTGTTTCAAGTATATTCCATTATATTCTACTGTGAGATGACAGTGCAAGCATGGGGGTTCATCAAATAAGAATCCGGAGCCATAAAGCAACCGCAAGCGGCATGTCTCTTAAGAGCAAGAGCGTGGGTCGAGTTCAGATGGTCGCTTAAAAAACTGCCCCACTTATTAAAGAAATTATCTTGAGTATTTAACATCTGCTAAAATCGTATTGCACATCATGTCTAAAGTAGACATCCTTCTCTGCTTTGTTCAGTGATATTTGAAATTTTTTTCATGTTCTTGATGTAATGAGTGTTTTCTGCCTAAAATGATGGTATTACGTAGCACTAGGGCGCTGAAATAGAAAGAGATCGTCTAATGACCATTCTTAATAGTGAACTGCTTGCACCATTTCAACTATGTCTTAGATAGTAGCAATTGATAATCTACTATTAGAATTAGGCGGCATTTGGCTGCAGAAGTATTAAAATAGACATGGAAAATAGATCTGCACTGAGAAAAAATATAGGGTCATTTTGACACACTTAAGCGTGTCATACGTTTGTCGCAAAACCGGCAAACAATTGTGTGTCATGGAGGCGACATGACACACTTAAGTGTGTTACATGACACACTTAGGGCCGTCATGACACACCTATGGGAAATCTACGGAACCTAAAACATAGATTTAACTTACTCCTACCATACCCCTCTGACTCGCCCGTGGATCAAGAAAAATGGTTATACAGGATTATTGAACTACGAGTATTTAGGCTTATGATGTATCAACTCGTGACTTTCAAATTTAAAATTATCACTATATTTACACAGAACACAGTTCTTAATAAAGTCAGCGTATTAAGCAATTTTACAGACAGCATTAAAACATTGCATACCGTAGTGTAGAGAAACTTCAAAAATTTATTGAGTAGAACAGATTAATTGAAATCAGCAAACAAATTGGGAACATCTTTAATAACTTCTCCACAACAATGTTAAATGTATATTAACACGATATATGAGCTTGAATCACTGTGACGGTTACAATACCTATACATTCATCGAATGAAGAAAGCCCTGAATTCATAACGAATTGTATTCTAAATAACTAAGAACTTTCACGCGCTAAAAATAGGCTTCAACATGACCACATTCTTCATTCATTGAAATAAAAACAGCAACAGTTCAGTTCGCTCATTTTATTCAGCACTGAAATACACATTTTCTCGGTATTTATTTCTCAAAAAATTAATAGTTGAAGTCTAAACAGTAAAAAAGGTGAAACAAATTCAGCACTAAATGTTTATCTACTTAGAACTGGAAGTGAAAATAATTATTCAACATTCAGGATAAATTCTGTGTACATCTGTGAGAACTTTTCCGCATGCATAATCAAGAAATGTCCTAACAATTAAAAACATATTTTTTTCAATTTTTATTTCATATTTAATATGAAACGTAAAGGTCTCACGCTATAGTACAAGAATTCTCTATTTTGAAACAAAAAGTTCCCAAAATAAAAGTCACACAAGTAACATTCCACTTTCTCGCAATACCTTTAGAAATGTTAAATCGCATTTTACACAAGAAAGAAATAAAATATTTTTCTATCAATCACAGATCAAGTTAATGAATAGTAACATTATATTATAGAACTCTAGGTGAAATAAAAAAATTCTGCTCTTTACTCATTTCCAGGTGAACCTAGAAATATTCATACGGAAGGAAATAATTTAGTTCTGCTATTAGTTTCATAATTAATTTAAGTTCTTGTAAAATAACGCATGTCTTAAGCAAAGGTGAAAAGATTTCATTGCGAAAATTAAAATAACTTTCCAAACACTTATCTCGCACAAATAAAATCATGATTCATCTCCACACAGAATGATTATATTTTCATTCAAGAAAAACTTTGACAATTATTTATACCGGTCAAGTTATCCACTTTTACACAAGTAACGAAATGAAAGTGAAGAATCAAATATTAAAACGTCTGTTTGAACGTTCCCGAATAAATTCAGGAGCTTTCGAAAGAACGGAAAATACTTTATTTTTCACTTTGGGTTCCGTAAAAAACAGGAGTTGTCGCAGAATTGGACGAAGTCTTACACTGCTGCAGAAAAAATATTCTTCAAGTTGTAACACCAAAAAGAATTCTACCCGATTTCATCACTTATCTGAATTCTTATAATAACTGTGGCAAAACAGCTTAATAATAGTATTTTTTACACGACTAATAGAACATTACATATTACTAATCGCAGTTAAAGGAAATGGACGCTATATAATGAGATAATTCTACTCCTATGTCACTTCAAATTAATCTAAGTCAAGTTCAATTCAATCCAAGTCAAGTTCAATTCAATCCTAGCCAAGTTCAAATTAATTAAAGTCAAGTTCAAATTAATCCAAGTCAAGTTCAATTTAATCCAAGTCAAGTTCAATTTAATCCAAGTCAAGTTCAAATTAATCTAAGTCAAGTTCAATTTAATCCAAGTCAAGTTCAATTTAATCTAAGTCAAGTTCAATATAATCCAAGTCAAGTTCAATTTAATCCAAGTCTAGTTCAAGTTAATCCGAGTCAAGTTCAAATTAATCCGATTCAAGTTCAAATTAATCCGAGTCAAGTTCAAATTAATCCGAGTCCAGTTCAAATTAATCCGAGACAAGTTCAAATTAATCCAAGTTCAAATTAATCCAAGTCAAGTTCAAATTAATCCAAGTCAAGTTCAAATTAATCCAAGTCAAGTTCAAATTAATATATATATATATATATATATATATAATATATGTTCAAATTAATAATATATATACACTTAGTAGAAGAAAGAACTTTGATGACATGGAGCATCTCCATGCTATAACGACATACTGGAGGTAACTGAATCGCGATGACTGCCAAAAGGAACTTCAAAGGAACTAAACTCTCGTTCAAATGATGACACATTGTATTAAAAGATAATGTTATAGCATAATTCTATCTGTATTTGGACATAAATTAACGTCACTGGAAAAAGAAAACTTTCAGCTTTACAAAGAGGTAATTTAAAAAAAAAAACATTTATAGTTTCAGTAAATCGTTGTTTCCCCAAATCGAAGTGAACAGAATAAACTCGTCTTTCAAAGGAAGACAATACTGCTCACAATCAAGCTCAGGTCCAAAAAAAACACTTTCTGGATATGAATGAACTGCGGAGAAGTTCCTTTGACGTCATTGCAATGTTTCTATCCTGCCGCAACAACTTTGAGTGTGAGAATATTTGTCTTGGAATAAGAATTGGAATGCTACATCAAGTTTATGAAAATCAAGACCTTACCAGCCAAATATATGACTTTGAATTAAACATTATTCATTAGGAGGAATTGAAATGCAATAAGTTTGATTCACTACTTACTCATCTGAAATTGTAGCAGGACTCTCTAAAAGCTAATTAAGAATAGTTTTATTTCTTTGCTTACGTTTGCGAATAAAATACTTTAATTTTTAAGTATCAAGTGCACAAAAAGAACAATTATGCCAACTATGCTGCATATCTTACGGGCAACTGCATCCACTAAAGATGAAATCCAATAAAATGTAATAGTTATTTAGTGATAAGTAGAACTACCTATTTGAAAATTTTGGCTAGTTAATGTTTATTCATAAAATTTAATAGAAAAAGTTCCCACGATGTTTTACATTTAAAAGAATCATAATTCGTAATAAAACATATATTATTTTACTTGACAAACATATCTCAATCAAAGCCACTTGATATGCTTCCACAAGAAAATATGTAGCTATGCTATTTCATTTTTCCTTAAGATCGTATAATGTATATTTGATAGTAATATTTCGCATGAATCGAGGCAAATTTCTGATTATGAGAATAATAAATTTATAAAAATCTTTAGACTCTATATAAATATGTAACATTACTTTTAATTTTCAGAGAATTATTCCACTTCATAATTTTTTACTACCCTGAGGCAAATTTTACTACTTTTTACTACTTTTTTTACTACTTTCCAAATTTTACTACTTTTTACTTCTTTTTACTAGTTTACTACCTAGTAGACACCCTGATTTTCATTGCTAATGCATGAATGTATCAGTGTAGTAATGTACTCCTTTGAATTGTAATCAAACGGAATCGTACATTCGTACTCAGTGAATCGCATTTCAATGTTCCTTTTAAAGATTAAATCTACATATCGTCGAATGATGATCTTTTGTACAGGGTGGGGTAGAAAAACCTATCCGATTTCAAAACTTTATATAATTAAAACCATTCAACTTGTCAAAAAATTAGTTTTATTAGCATAGCGCAAATTTTATGCCATTTTTAAATTTAAGTTTTGAAAAGCACATCACTCAAATGTCGTCCTTGGATGTGCGCACTACGCAGGTAGAAGTAAACTCGGAGTGAAGGCTGGGACGATTTATTGGTAGATGTTATTGGTGTGGACGGCAGTACAAGAGTGATCCGCTAGATGTTACCGGCAAGGGAAGCAAAACAGGAGTGAGCAGCTATGCCTCGACATGATCGGCTTATATCACCTCTGTTTAGTACTAACACCCAGATAGATGACTGCATATAACTCCCCCCCCCCAAAAAACGAGTGGAAGCTACACTTCAAAAAGGACTCAATTAAACGCAAAATTAATTGAACTAATTGCACCAGTTAAACATACTCAAACCAATTAACTCACAAGTTTTCTCAAAGCTTAATAAAATATCAATTAATTTACTGCAAAATAAAACAAATATCAAGCTTTAAAGAACCATATGATATGCAGGCATCTTTACGAATCGTTCTTCGTACATATCAAAAATCAAATTACGTTTACTCTTACAACATTCATAATAGCAAAAAAAAATTATTAATCAAATGTTTAATCGCACCAGCCAAGCGTTATTGTAATATAGAAAAGAACAAGCAAAACAAAGTATGCCTCCGCGAACAATATTGCACATACTTGCTTTAAAAATAAAAAACGCAAGCTAACTGTCACATTACCAAAAAAACGGTTAGGTAAACGCAACTAGAAAACTAACACGTTAACACTTGACTAATTAACCACAAAAACTAAGCTAGAACCAACTAAAGTTCTAAACTAAGCATAATAAAACCACGTGCTAAAGGGAAAATGCTTAACTAACTTACCCCCTGCCAATCAGGTTAGTTATCCACACAGTAAATTTAAAACGCAAAACACTATAAATTTAAACACATGTTTAGGATCATTGAAAATCAAATTAATAAACCGAAACATCAATAAATGTAGAACACCGCATTCAAAAAAAAAATGTAACTCCTTTTTTTTTCAAACACCTTTTTTTAAAACTTAGTTCATCACCGCAATCAAACCACAACCAGGATTAAACATAAACAAGTTTAGCATGATCGCAACACAGAAAATTATTGCATAATATCATAGAAACTTAACTAATAAAAAGCAAAATAAGCAAAAGCGAGTAAAACACGCAGTTTAAAACTGGTAAAAAAGAACCGTTAACACCACTAAGTATGTTATTGGTTAACGCAAGCAAAAGATTATAGTTAAACCGCATTAAACTAGAATGCATTAGCAAAAAACATGTTAGCACTTCAAGAGAAAATAAATTAATTAACTTACTGATTCAACATGTCGCAGAAACATCTTAACTAAAGAAAGAAAGAAAAAAAAAAATATTCACTATTAATACTTTAATACTTTATCCTCTCCGCTAATACAACCTGGTGTAGTATATATTAACCAGATAGAAAACGCCAAAACGAAAAATACGAATAATAAAATTTTTTAGAAATTCAAGAAAGAAATTTTACGCACCGAAAAACACTTTTGTTTACCACAACCAAAAACATAGCATTTAAAAATAAATTTTTGAAACGCTCCAAACAGAATAAATGATAATGCATTTGAAAAAATTAAGAAAATCTTAATAATTAAAAAGCAGAAAAGCGAAGCAAAGGAAACACGCAAAAAAGCGAAGCTGCTGACTTACCGTGCTCAAATATAATCAGCACGTCGACAGCCAGCAGAACGTCGTAAAGGTTAAATATTCAAACGCCATTTCATATTGGTAAAAATAATCCACGGAATATCGAAAAATAACCCAAACACCCTACATGATTCCAAATAATTTCCTATTTTCGCAACAACTCCTACTCAAACAAAACAAAAATAAAAAAAATCGCAATGTGTCGAATTTCGAATTGTCACACGATTAAAGAAATTGCAATCAAAACACAACATGTTCAAATTAGAAAAGTCAACTTCTAAAACCAAGACAAATGAAGAAAATGCTAATTAAAATTTTGCGTCAATATGAAAATAGCATACTTAAACTAAACGCATGCTTAACAAATTAACCTAAAAATAATATTGAAGCATGGATAAAAAAAACACTGCGCGCATTGCGTCGCATATTTCTCGCGATACGCAATTCCTACTTCACTACACATAACTTCAGAACGCTTCATTTTTCAACTAATACCTAATCACTTCCCGATTATTTTCCGATTATTTCTAATTTCGTTTCAATGAAATTTTTCCAACCTATTATTTTCAACTTAAGCTCGTCGCGCACCGCAGGATTTACTGGGACGGCCTGCATCTCTGGGACGTCCAGCCCGCCCTAAGTGTGTCACATTCACCACCACAAGATCGCGCGCGACGCGAATTATGGATCCTGATGGAGGACCCTTGGCGGCCTGCCCCGCGCCATGGCATAAGAAAAATTCTCCCGTTGCGTCGCCGTTAACGTCTTTACTTCCTTCTTGATATGATAGAGGACAGTTCCCATAATCATCGTCGATAGGATTAACCCCATGATTACGATGTCGGTTACACGATCAGGCAGCAACTCCATCCTGGTTACTGCGTTTTCTTCCACCCACTTTTCGTTTATCGTCGTTGAATGGGTGGACAAAGCCGCGACGAGGGTATCCACGTCTATATTACTCTGTGCATTGCCCATCCCTGAAATCAAAAGATACAAACAAGATTAGCATGGCCGTTGTACAATAAAAAAAATAAATACAACCTACAATTTGGTATCAATCTTGGTTGACTCTCAAGAGTCATTGAACCACGATAACTCTCGCATACAAAATATAATCGCTGATCGCTGAGAAAAAAAATGTGTCATGTGACAAGACACCTGCCTTATGAATTTAATTTAAATTTCCGCTGATCGTCGAACGATCGGAATCATTGACATCTAGATCAGTGACATTCCGGTCAGACAAAAATAGCTCGGCAAGACCGCAAGTGCGCGTCTCGCTGCATAAATTCCTGGCTCAGCGAACTCAATTCACAGCCTGATCAAACGTTCACAATTAAAAACCGTCAATTTAGCAATACCAATGTCTGAGTGAATTTGAGAAAAAAAATTAATAAAACGTCCTAGCGACACTGAAACTAGACGGTACAAATTCCTCAGGGGTAAAATACCTAACATAACCTCATTTGACTTGATTACATCGTAAGAATAAGAACAACCTATAAAATACAACGGATTACTGAGATTAAAATGAACGCAAAACATATTTGCAATTAGCAAAAAAAAACTCTTAAAATTATGGTTACATCCTTAGCATTATTGATAACTGTTAAAACGAAGGTAAAAAGGTTACACGTAAATAGTCGTGTTTCAACGTCAAAAATATAATGCAATTGTTATTCTAACTCACATTTTTTACCTTTGTAAGGGTTAACAAATGATTAATATTACTCCTAACTATTTTAGATCCAATTTTGATATCAGCATAATTACGTTTCACTTTCTGGACGATCGCAGGTCCAATCCAATTTAATTGCAGCTTATGGGATTTATTATGATTCTTTAAAAGCACTCTGTCACCTACATTAATATTTTTGTTGCGCCGCTTAAGGTTTCTATAGAGATTTCGCTCCGTCGTGTTATTGATAATTAAATTTCTGATATTTTCTACTGTTCGAACGGCTTCTCTGGCTCTAATATTAACTAAATCTAATTCATTATCAAAATTATATGTTACTGAATCGAAATTTTCTGCCTGATAGAAGGGGCACGTATCGCGGTTGAATACCACGAAACTCGGCGTGTCGCCTAACGTAGAGTTTAATGCATTATTTAACGCATTCTCAAATACTTCAAGTAATTGATCCCACTCGGTATGTGTAAGAGTGTTTACATATAACCGTAAAAGATTACTTATTTTTCTATTGTTGCGTTCAACGATCGCATTAGAATGTGGGCTATAAGCTAAAACTTCTCTCTTAGCAATATCATGAATTTTTGCATACTGCTTTAACGCCACTGACGTGAATTCTAACGCGTTATCTGAGATGAGTGTTTTGGGGTAACCTAGTAGTGCAAAACAGTTACTGAGACACTCAATAATTGTTTCAGTACTGCGATTGGAGATCGCATACAACCTGCAGAAACGTGAAAAAAGGTCTATCACTACGAGTATGTACTTATTCCCTTTATCAGTAACTTTAAGCGGGCCTAACAGGTCCATAGACACAACCTCAAAAGGTTTTGTAGCTATTGGAGCTGTCAAAATTTTGATTGGAACTGAAGGTCTTGCTTTAAGAATTTTACAAACCTCGCAATCCTTAACAAATTTCCGTACAATAGTTTTCTCTAATTGATTCCAATATTTTAACTTAAATTTAAACAAAGTGTGCTTGTAGTCCGTGTGGTATAGAGTGTGTATGGCCAGAATGGCCTTACTCATTAAAGAATTTGGTACAACTGCTGTCAAAATTGTACTCGGTCGATTATCGATTTCTCTACGTCTATAAAGAATATTATTTAAAACCAGAAACTTCTCTAAGTCAGGAATGTTCGAAACACTGTCATGCAATAAAGCATTCTTAATCTCTATACAGAAAGCGTCGTTGTTTTGTTCGTCGATAAATTCCTTAATCGTCCAAGATATCTCAGACTCTGTCGGTACGTAGTCTATCAGCTTGGGTACGTCTGCATCGTCGCTGTCTCTAACCGGCGGTTCATTCACCCCGTCTGTCGGCATGCGGGCATGCGTCTGTCGCTTGCGCGCACGTGTCTCTGCAATGCATACTTCCGATTCATTAGCGACTTGCAAATCCTCACAATCATTTAATTCTTTAAGATTTAATTTATCATTATCAGCTGGTAAACGGCTTAGATAGTCAGCCACAACGTTTTCTCTCCCAGGAAGGTATTTTACAATAGGATTGAAGGAGTGAACATTTAAGCACCAGCGGGCCATGTTGGTGTCCTCAGGTAATTTCTTGTTGAACAAGGGTGCCAAGGGACGGTGGTCTGTATAGACACGCACCGTATATCCCGTTATGAGATACTTAAAGTATTTTAAAGCACAATTAATAGCGAAGAACTCTTTCTTCGTAGTGGAGTATCTACGCTGACTAGAATTCAAATTTTTACTGTAATAAGCAACAGGTCTCAAAATTTTGTCGCTAGAATCATCCGCTTGCATTAATACAGCACCTATTCCTGAATTGGAAGCATCAGTGAACACATGGAAGTCTTTACTATAGTCAGGATGTCTTAAAACTCTGTCTGACGTCAATAAAGATTTCAAGTACTCAAAACTTCTTTGGCACTCGTCTGTCCAAGTATAAGTAACATTTTTCCTCAAAAGATTATACAAAGAACTTGCTATTTCAGCAAAATTAGATAGGAAATTCCGAAAATAGTTAGCCAACCCTAAAAACTGTTGTAATTCTTTAACATTGACTGGCGCTCGGCAATCTTGTAATTTTTTCGAATACTTACATTTAATTCCATCTGCGGCTATGATATGGCCAAGATATTCTATTTCTTGCTTGTAGAAATTACATTTCTCAAGCTTCAAGGATAAATTTCCGGATCTAAGCATTTTAAGAACGCTTTCTAAATCCATTAGATGTTGAATTTTATTTTTAGAAAATACCAATATATCATCAAGAAATACAAACGCGACTTTCCCCAAAATGGGTGAAAGCGCTGATATCATGAGTTTTTGAAATATTCCCGGACTCGTTGAGAGTCCGAACGGTACCCTACAGAACTGGTACTTACGGTAATTGACACTAAAAGCAGTATACTTCCTACTTTCTTTTTCTAACTCAATCTGATGGAAAGCACTGCGAAGGTCAATGTTAGAGAACCACGCGTTATTTCCCAAAGTAGCTAAAATGTCGTCAATACGTGGGAGGGGGTATGATTGTTTAATAAGTACCGTATTTAAAGCTCGGAAATCGATTACGGGACGCAATTCTCCCGATTTTTTTTAACTACTATCACAGGGAAATTGAAGTCAGAGTTTGACTCTTCAATAATACCCTGATCTAGCATATCATTAGTTATCCGCATTACCTCCTCTTGATACTTGTGAGGTATGCGATAGGGAACTAAATTTAATACTGGAGCATCTGGCTTCAACTGAATTTGATGCTTTAAAATATTGGTAACTCCTATTTTTTCTCCTTCGAGTGTTACCACATCGCGGTACTTATTCAACAATTCAATTAAAGGTAATTGTACGTCTTTCTCATTGCATGAAACGTCTTTGACTGTCAGGTCACTTCTTAACTCCTTTTCTCCACTTTCTCCACTTATCAAACCTCCTTGCATTAAACCTACATTTACTTCTGCATTAATAACTCCCACTTCTCCATTCGATTCTAACTTCTTATTATCAACACTATCCACAGAATTTACACCTCTGCCACGAGTATCAGCTTCCGAACAAAGTTTCCTATCAACCATGGTATCCTTTCCACCACATGTCGATTTAACTTCCATCGTATCTGACCCCGCAACAAAATTTACTTCAACGTCAACTGCATCTCTGAGCGCTGTTTCCACGCTCGTCAGATATACTTCGCTCTCAATATCATCAGATTTTATCAATTCCACGTTGCATAGCATCGTGTTCTCAGAGAAGTACAACGTTTCCTCATTAGCATTTAGAACCATGATCGGTACCACACCGTCTTCATTTACATGCACAATTGAGTCAGCTATGAAGGCACCATTGTCAAAACATCTTTTGAGCACCATATATTCTCCTACAATTGGTTTCCTAATGAACCCATAAACAACGTTAAGCGAATTACCAGGTACTTCAGCCTGATTACAATGAACAATTAATTGTTTTGTTCTCATTGTCTGTGCCTGAGCTACCGCAGCTCTCATGGTCTGTCTCGGAGCTACCGCAGCTCTCATTGTCCTGCAGTCAGCATTTTTTCTCCTGCAGTCAGCATTGTTTCTGCTGCAGTCATCATTTTTCCTGCTGCAGTCATCATTTTTTAATTGCCTCTTGGTCTTTCTGGCGACCGCAATCTCTGATAATAGACAATCACTATTCACTATATTTCGCATTACAACCTCTCTGCTTAACAAAGGTTCCACATTTAAATCTTGAAAAGGAATTGCAACATTATTCCAAAGAAGTTCCTTCTCTCTGAAGTTAATGACGGCGTCTTTTAGGACGTCACGACCTAGAATTAAATCATAGTTAAATTTAGCTTCACGGACAATAAGTGCACTGGTTTTAATTACTTTACTGGTGCCCGGGATTTTAATGGATAACTCTACCTCACCGGTCACGTCGCTTTTTCCGGTTATCCCCTTGACTCTTAATTTACTCGGCTTGACTTCATCACTCAAATTTTTAATCTGTCTGTAACTAATAAGGCACTTCTCCGATCCACTGTCAAGTAAGGCATTCAGATACTGATCGTTATTTCGAATAATGATTGTCGGCTTGTTGCACTCCTTGAATGACACTAATCCAGAATTTTTATCAACATTCTTTACAACGGACACAGAAAAATATGATTCCACCGTTTTGCCTTGACAATGGTCATTTTCAAGCTCTTCTTCTTGTAATAAACTATATCTATTTTTACATTTAAACACAGGGTCAACATACGATTTGGTTATTTCGGTGGTATCTGGGATTACCACGGTATCCAGTTTAACGAGTTTGGTACCGCTAATTAACTCGGGCTCAATCTGCTTTAACTCTCCCTTACTTCCTCCATCTAGCTTAAAAAACTACTTGACTCGGGTTCCGCCCAATGGACTTCATTTTTACCTCGATTTGAGTTACCTCTACCGCGTAAATACGCCCTATAGTTACGGACTTCCGTACCGCTCGCTCTACAATTCTTTACTACATGAGTTCCACCGCAGGCAAAGCATCCTCTCGGAAACTGACCTCTTTGCTGTCTACACTCAAAGTGCCCTACCATGGAACATGAGTTACAGTATGGGAATCCCGCTTTTTTCGTTCCTGGGGTTCCTCCTGAATTTCCTGCAACCTGACCACTAGAACTACTACTCTCAGACTTCATCATATTACACTCTAAGGCACCAAATCCTCGATCACCTACATAACTGTTTAACTCTCTACCTCTAGTACGAGTATTTCGTGCGAGCCAGGGTCTAGGTACAATCCTACGTACACCTGATCGAAAATTCCTACGATAATTTCCAACTGTGCCGTAGCACACCTCACTCTCTGGGAACTGCTCTGCGGCCTCAAGGCCTTCATCAAAGTCACTGTTTACTTCACCTAGGTAACTCTCCTGTTCGTATCTGAACTGAACTTTTTGCGCAAGTATCTTTTTTGTCTCGGATTGGCTGCGCACAACTGAAATTAACCTGGCTAACAACTCCTCCGCGGAGCTGAATTGCGTCTCAAAGATTTTCCTAGCAAAACTCTCATCAAGAAGCGGGCCTAAGATTGACAACGCGAGACTGAATGAAATACTATCGCCTACGAATTTTTTTAACTCTGCTTGTGTTGTGCAGGCTTGAAAGTATGCGGTTCTCTGCCAACCTAAGGAATTTGAATTAAGGATGCTCTCAGTCAGCTTTCTTATTTTCGAAAATGCATTGACCATTTGTGCAGATAGTGCATTATTTTTAACTAGTTGCAACTCGTTTAGGTCGCAAGCCAAGGCATGAATACTCTTTTCACCACGCGAAACGTAAATGTCCTCAAGAATCTGAACTACCTGATCAAAAGAATAATGGAGGTCTGCGTTGACCAACTTCGTAACTACGGAGTTGAAGTCGCCTACGTTCTTATTAGCGGAGCGTACTAGGAACTCCTTACGACGTTCATCGCTAGTGGCATCAGGCAACAAGGACATGTATGCCTTGAGATTCTGTATATGAGTATGAAAACTCTTATTTTCTAGGAACTCTCCATCATAACGCGTCTTCTTCCCCGGAATATGGGAAGCTCTGCGTTCGTCATTATCGTTCCGACAGGAGGTACAACTATATTTGCAGCAATATCACGTGCTAGTTGTGTTGTGTTTACATTACTAGTAACACTAGAACTAGGCCCTGCTGTTGTTGGGGTCGCCATGGTCGGTACTTGAGTCACACTAGTTACTCTAGGTTTAGAAATACGTCCGAATTTAGTTACCGTAGCCTCTGTTCGAACTACTTCCTCATCACTATCCAAAGAATCAGAAAAATCCGACATGTGTCGTATTTAGGTCATTTAAACATTCCCTATTCCACTAAAAATCAACAATTCAATACCAGAATTCACTTAAAAATTAATATCGTACTCCGAGAATGATAATAAACACAGAAATGCAATGAATACACACAATAATTAACTACTAGCACACAAAAATAATGTCATCAATAATATCAAATACTTTATCATCAATACTCTAATTGAAAAACAAGAGTAGCGTCTCTTATCCTGAAATTTAAATTTTTAACACCTCAATAACACTTGTGACTGGTCAACAATATCACACAGTGCCCACGATAAAGCTCATGACAAGGTGTTAGAAGAAAAAAAAATATTGCTGCTCCACAGCAAAAACGTGAATGTCTATCAAGTTAAGGCTCAAAAATTAACATCAAAGTGTTTCAGACACTTCCACTAACACTCCTATTCTATTATATAAAAAAAATCTGAGACTTACGACGATAAGAAGGTAATTAGTTGTTAAGCAGCTACTTCCAGATACGGCGGACACGGCTGTCTCTCACAATGCACAGAATGAGACTGATCGCTACCTCTGCATACAGAATGCAGAGCAATACAGGAAATGGCACGGCAAAAAAAATATCCGCGGCAGGAAGTGCAACAAAAAAAACCAGCTGCCCGGAGACAGAGCGAGCCAGCGCTAAAAAGAAAAAATTTCTAAAAGAAGACTTAACTGTGAACACAGAAGACAGCGTCGCCTTGCTACTGCGATGTTGGTGCTGCTTTGAAGAGCTGGGGATATTAGTGACTGATGTTGGACGATGTTAATGATACTTTTAAATCGTAGTACGTATCACTTATCACTGGTTACAGTTTTTGATACCATATACACTCGTACTGTTTTTAACATAATTTATCCTGTACTGTTAGTGATGCAATCGTAGTAATGTATCTCCACACAATAAAATTGTTTTTAGCACTTGTAGATTTAGAATTCACTTCTTGTAGAATTGTAGATGTAGAATTCACTCAATGGTTGACGCTGGGAACGCTGCAATCTTTACTTCGAAGACAAATTCGATGTCATCGCCTGCTTCATATATTAAAACTCTTGTTCGTAGCGGTGAATCGTGGTGTAGCAAAATGCTAATTTGGGCGTACGCTTCCTGTAACACTCTTTTCGGTACACCTATTCCGAAAACAATTGTTGTTTCTTGCGGTTGCCACAGTTGATTGTTATTCCCGGTACACATCAGGATTTAATACTGTTCGAAGGATGTTTAACACAGAACACTTGAAATCCAATGTAACACTTATGAGTTCACGAATGTGGGTTGAGTTCACCACATGCTGTGCCACCAAATGTGCGCACTACGCAGGTAGAAGTAAACTCGGAGAGAAGGCTGGGACGATTTATTGGTAGATGTTATTGGTGTGGACGGCAGTACAAGAGTGATCCGCTAGATGTTACCGGCAAGGGAAGCAAAACAGGAGTGAGCAGCTATGCCTCGACATGATCGGCTTATATCACCTCTGTTTAGTACTAACACCCAGATAGATGACTGCATATGGGAGCGGATACACTGATTTAGGCGCTCGCGGTAGCTTTCCATGACTTTCACCGTCATTTCCACAGGAATTTCTTCAATTGCCCGAGCAATTTCCCTTCGTAAAGCAAGAAGGGTCCTTGGTCGATGCTGGTAAACCTTCGATTTGAGGTAACCCCAAAGGAAGAAGTCACATGGAGTGAGATCCGGTGAGCGCGGCGGCCAGCCAAGATCACCTCTCAGGGAAATGAGGCGACCGGGAAACAGTTCCCTGAGATTGTCCATTGATCGTCGCGATGTGTGGGCGGTTGCACCATCCTGTTGAAACCACACATTTTCCACGCCATTTGCTTCCATTTTGGGTCTAAGAAAATTTTCCAGCATGAAACAATAGCGCTCGCTGTTGACCGTTACGGTTTGCCCATTTTCTTCAAAAAAGTAAGGCCCCCAGACGCCTAGGCGGGAAAGAGCACACCACACAGTCGCTTTTGGGCTATGGAGGGGTTCCTGATGGATTTCTCGAGGATTTTCGTCACTCCAATATCGAAAATTCTGCCTGTTAACGGCACCACAAAGGTGAAAATGGGCTTCGTCCGTGAAGAGCACAACATCGTCGTTTGGGAGTTCTCGGAGATCGCGACACAGGTTCGTAAGGGTTTCAAAATCCCTTTCACTTAATTCCTGTGCAACAACCATTTTGTAGGGATGCATTTTGAGGTCCCGGTGCAAAATGCGCCGAATACTGCGGTTGGAAATTGCCAAAGCGAGCGAATGTTTTCGCGCCGAACGACGCGGGGAACGTTCAATCGCGGCTCTCACATTGGCCACGTTTTCAGGTCCTGTTGCTGTCCTGGGACGTCCAGGCGACTTCTTTTTCAATGCTGAACTCGTCTGTCTAAAATTTGACACCCACACTTTAATCGTAGCGTGATGTGGAACAGGATCATGACGCCCGAGTCCGAAATGAATTCGAAAAGCACGTTGTGTAGCAATTATCGAACCGCCGCATTCGATAAACCGCTCAATAACAAAAGCACGATGTTCACCAGACCAAGGCATGTTGACTACTGACAAATGGCATAAAACCGGCTTTCTAACGGTTTTTACCCCACTACTCTACCTGCTCCCTCTTCTGAGAAAAAGGTATTTGAAATCGGATAGGTTTTTCTGCCCCACCCTTTATTTGCGTATATGATTTCATACATGTGATAAAGTGAAATTTCAAGTATATAAATATATTCGAGTGTAAATAAAACCTCGAAACCTGTCTTGCTCATCACATCCAATAGATCCATATATAACACGAAAAGCTCAAATTAACAAGTGATGGTATCATTTCTTAACTTAACTGAGGGTTGAATTAATTCGATTGTTACTTGAATTAATTTGACCTTGACTTGGATTAATTTGAACTTGACTTGGATTAATTTGAACTTGACTTGGATTAATTTGAACTTGACTTGGATTAATTTGAACTGAAAAAGGTGTAGTGACCATTAATTTTTTTACAATAGTACGGATATTTCTACATAAACTAGAGAATTTATGAACAAGCGAAAAGCTACATTAATTCTTTTAGTACCATATTTACTTCAAGTTCACGAAAAAAGGTCTCATGCAACATAAGGAAACATTCTCTCTATTCTGAAACGGAGAAATAATTTCCTATTTCTTATTATCGCACAAATGAAATTCTCATTCACTGTAAAGTAAGCGTGTTCCTTTGGAACTCAATACGAGTATAAACGAAAAATTTTCACACCAAACTAAAATTCCACAACGCAACTTTAAGCTATGTCAAATTGGCCATGACTCGGGATGTGTTGACGGCCACTGGCAGCGATACCGAGATCTTTTGGTGGAGGTGAGGACTGGACGAGGTTGTCGCATCTCCTGGTCGAGTTACGGGCATCGGATCCTGCTAGCCTGTTCTGCTCAAGTAAGAATACATGCAATGAATTTTTATCAACAAATTTAACACATTTTTTATATGATGTTAGTAAAACTGTTGCTTTGATGAGCATCTATGGTATAGGTAGACACAACTTCATAACAGTGTGATTAATCTGTAGGGTCAGATTCGTGGTCTTGCTGAAGTTCAGTTATTAATTTTCATTAATAATTTATTCGTATGCTTAATATTAAGATTAAGACATGCGCGATCCAAAGAAAGCAAGGAGAAGAGACAAACATTTAGTAGATTAGAATAGATTATTAGTTAGTTTAAGCCTCCCTATCCGCAACAAAGGCAATCCAAAGAGAGGAAGGAAGAAGGCACCATCTAGTATAGAGTTGAGGGAACGTAGAATCTATGCAGAAAAGGCACAGAAACAGTAAGATGAGAAAGAAGTTCATGATACAAGATCAAAGTTCAAGAAGAAAGTAGTAAGGGGTGAAAAACAGGACAGCAGTGAACCGAAAAAAGCTGGTCCGTAACAAAACAAAAACCTATTCTATTCCAAAAAAAAGAAGCCTACTTAGCTAAATCTCAGCGCTGGCCCTCACATTGTCCCCCTGGGAGCGCTAATTCCCATAGATACAACAGCTGTATCCCCTTGAGGGGACAAACCTTTAGTATCGACTGTTAAAAAACATTGAACTTATGCACGAAGTGATTCCCACCAAGGGTACCCTGCACATTAAAACAGCAGGTTAATATTGCAATAGAAAAAGAAAAGGCATGAAAGTCAACGAAGAGGACATGGAAACTAAAAATCAAGGAAGTCGCGAAAGAAGTCTCAAGGGCCTATCAATAGATGAGGCAACCCAGCAGTATCCTATTGCCTTTATAAAGCCTCCTACAACTTATGCTGTGAATTGTTTGATCTGCTCAGAGATCAGCTGATCAACACTGAACCTTGATCAGCTGATCAACGCAACCTGGAACTAGAAAGGGAAGTTCTGCTTCATAATGAAATTTTAATTCTTTGTTCATGAATGATACAAAGGAGACTGTTTGAATAATTAAGACTTTATACTAAATAGGTAAGTTTGTTGGGGACATGAGTGCTGTGAATTTCACTATCTTCGTTAGACGGAGTATAATGCGGAGTGTACCTTGAATTTAGAACTGGGTAGTTAATACCTAAATTTTTTGAACAAGTATTTAATCACAGTTGTACAGCTAATGACTTCGACTCCAACTTAGGGTTATATCAATTTGAATTTCACTTGGATTAATTTAACTTTGGCTCGGATCAAATGGAGCTTGACTTGGATTAAACTGAACTTGACTTGAATTAATTTGAAGTAGGCTTGGATTATTAAAACTTGACTTGGATTAATTCGAATTTTTCTTGGATTAATTTGAAGTGAAAAGGTGTTGTCTGAAGACGAGACCTAATTGTCACTTACTTGAGTTTTATCTTATGGAAAGTCGCGCAGCAGCATTTAGGATGGCAGCAATCTAAACCGTAGCAACTTCCAAGCCCGACTGCTGTGTCAGCGTCCTTCAAAAGCGCAGACCTCTCCTCCTTCTGCCACAAGTCTCTCGCATGTGGCTGGAGCCAAATGTTTGGACCGTCGAAGATGATCATCGGTAATGGCTCCTGGGTGAAAAACGAAAAATTTTAGTATGTGTGTCACTTATAATCTTGAGAAATTTTACCTGAATACAATAAAACTTTTATAATTTAGTTTGTTTAAATGCTTGCTTGGTCGTTTGTACGAGGCCTGTCGAAAAAGTATCCGACCTTAATTTTTCCCGCGCAAAGTAGTGATTCTAAGGCGGCGCCACTGTGCACGGTGGAAGGAGGAATCTTAATGCGCATGCTTGACATTTTTCACCGCATTCACTTGGGCCAGTCACTGGCTGGTGGTCGCCAAGTAAGGTGCTGTTCTAAGTGTTTGTCGGATTTAGTTTTCTTGCAAGATGACTGAACGAATTGAGCAAAGACACTGCATCAAATTTTGTCAAAAGCTTGGTGATTCTCAAATTGAAACAATTCGTAAGATTCAGCAGGTGTTTGGGGAAGATGCTATGGGTGTAACACAAATTAAGGAGTGGTTCAACCGATTCAAAGATGGCCGCACATCAGCGGAGAGTGAGCAGCGTTGTGGCAGGCCCAAAACTTCTCGGAGTGCAGCTGTTGTTGAGAGGGTGCGAAATTTGGTGATGGCAGATCGTCGTTTGACCGTGCGGGAGATTGCCCAAGAGGTTGGAGTGAGTAAAGATTCTGCACATGCCATTTTGCGTGACGATTTGAACATGAACCGAGTGGCTGCGAAATTCGTGCCCAAGTTGTTGTCGCCGGAACAAAAAGACCTCCGTCGTGACGTTGCACAGGACCTTCTGGACACCGCCAACACTGATCCTGGGTTTCTGAACACCGTGATAACTGGAGATGAGTCATGGGTGTACGGGTACGACCCAGAAACAAAAAGACAGTCATCCCAATGGAAGCATCCAGAGTCTCCAAGGCCGAAGAAAGCGCGGCAGGTGCGAAGCAAAATCAAGGTGATGCTGACTGTTTTCTTTGATGTCCGTGGAATTGTGCATCACGAATACGCACCGGAAGGACAAACAGTGACAAAGGAGTACTATCAGGATGTTCTCCGGCGACTTCGTGATGCAGTTCGGCGCAAAAGACCAGACATGTGGACTGCGAACAACTGGCACTTGCATCACGACAACGCGCCCGCACATTCATCCCATTTGATCCGCAATTTCTTGGCCAAACATGGAATTACGACCGTTCGCCAACCTCCCTACTCTCCAGACCTGGCTCCTTGCGACTTCTGGTTGTTTCCAAAATTGAAGACACCACTGAAAGGATCCCGTTTTGAGAGTAGAGAAGAGATAATGCGGAACGCGACGACAGAGCTGAACACCATTCCAAAAGAAGACTTCCAGAGGTGTTTCCGGCAGTGGAAGGATCGGTGGGCTAAGTGTGTGGAAGCACAAGGAGCCTACTTTGAAGGGGATTAGGGTCCCAACCCCGTCAGGTTGTTGAAGTATTTTTTCTGGCCAAAGGTCGGATACTTTTTCGACAGGCCTCGTAAGTTCATTAGCATCCATGATATGCTTATGAGAATAACGTTCGACTAGATTCAGTAATAACGTAGGGTTCAAATAAATTTCCTCGCATTGTAGTACGAACATGATGGATTTAAATACTTATTTTTCCAGAAATTCATATCTCTAATATCTTCCATATGAAGACTGACTTGATGGGTAATTATGTAATACCCTACTTTTTTTCCGAATCCAGGTTTATCGTCGTTTCAAATTTTCAATCATTTTAAGTCGGATTTTCAAATCAAAGGAATTATTTTCAGAAAGAAAACACATCTCTTTCAATGTAGCCACACATTTTTCTTGTTTTAATGAAGGATGAACACATGACAAGAGATCGATGAGACTTGCAAATTCAGGAATAACAATCATTACAATCTCACGTAACTTGAAGTATGCAGCGATGACGAAGTACGATAGCAGGGCCTCGTATTTTACGTTAAGTTATTACATGAAAGTTAACACAATGTCGGAGTCAACTACAGTGTGCCAGCCGTATGCAAATTCAACAAGTTAATGAAGTGGCACTAGGAGACCTTTCAGTGATGAGCTCGCGGGGTAGAAAGAATCTCTAACTATCGTCGTACACTTTAAATACCCTCGTGCTGCTGGAGTTGCCGCAGCTTCAGAAAACCGTTATAACAGGTGCTGTGCCATGGCCGCAGCAGTCCACGTCGTCGTGTATTGCTGCTGATCGCTGTTGTTGTTGCTGTTCCCTGTTGCTGTCGCTGTGGCCAATACCCTGCTCCTGCTGCAAGCTTGAGGCCGCGCTGTTGTTGAGACCAAGCTGCCAGTTGCCGCAGCTAAGGGGAAAGGCGTCGCCTCCCTCAGTTGGGCAGTACTTCTTTTTTATAACCGCCAAGTTGTCGCTACGCAGGCATCGCCCTCTTCCACGCCGTGTTTTGCTGAATCTGCGAATTTCTTTTTGTAGCAGGCCAGATGTCTCTCTCACATTCAACTGTCCTCGCTCCTTCTTGTGGTAGAATTTAACGGTTTGTACTAGGGACATGACAATTACTTGTTATGATTTAACATTAGGTCAATATCCGTTAAAAAATATTTATCTCCAAAACAGCAGCAAAATCCAAGATTCCTTCATTAGTGTAAGTAATTTAATTTTTACTCTGCACGCCAACTCTACAATGGAGGAATAATAATGAAATTACAACAAATGATTTTCACTTTTTTCAAATGAAATTTTTGCCTTCATTTTTGCGTTCGCTTGGAATATTTTAACAACTGCCTTTAGAAGACAAATGTTTCATTTTCATTTTTTTCTTAATAATTGAGAGACAAAAACTGCCAAAATAACAATAGAATGAAGTTCTTACCTTTTTACTTGTCTTCACAGGGCGAGGTATGGACACCTCACGAGACACTTGAAGTATTTCAGCTGCATATTTCCATGAGATTACCTCGCATTGCATCGATGATATTCATCTCAGTGATTCCCACGAATTCAATGCATATCTGAAAAAAATAAGGTTATGTTATTATTCAAGAAAGATAAAAAATATACTCTCGGATGATTTTTTTCCACACCTAGAGAGTTTTCGTCTAACAATTATAATTGTGTTTTATTTTCATCATCACAATGTGAAACATCCGATAGCCAAAATTTTCATTTTGTGGACGAACGTCAATGCTCGCCCGCCTTCGCTGTGTGCGGAATTTGCGAAACATACGTGCTGAAACCCAATGTTAAAATTTACGAATTTTTACGATTAGTTAATTCCAGTTACTCTGGAACATGGAAATGTAGACAGTAACTTTATATTGTCAGACATAATTATTGGTTAGAAATTAATACTAAAGTACTTCTAACATTCCTATTCAAGCTATTATACTTTAAACTATGTTCATTCTTCATTTATTTGTATAGAAAACATAAGTGCAATCCACATCTTCTTATCAAAATCAACTTCTGATTGGATCTATTTTAGTTTCAAGAATTTCCAATCATGAATTTATGAATTGCTTAAGCAAACTGGCAACTCCATGTTCAGCATATTTGTTGCTTTGATTATCTATATATATATATATATATATATATACAGTCTGAACTCGGCTGCCACATATCTTGCAGTAAGTCAAAACATTTATTTTGAAGATAACAAAGAAGTTAATTTTACTTTTCTTCATTCTGCATAAAAAAATCCTCTGTAGCCTGAACATGTTAAAAAGAATTGTAGACTGTAACAAAGATTTAAATTTCCATTTTGATTATCAAGCACTTTTGAGTTGGAAGTTGTGCACAATTATTTCATTATAACAAACTTTTCTGAGGACAGTCTTCTCATATCTTATTCTGTAGGTATATATCCTGGAGAGGACTGCTATAAAGTCATTATTTATAGATAATTACATCAACAATAACCTATACAAAACATCAAACTACAGGAAATTAATAGAAATACTTTCACGTGCAACCAAAATTCTTGACTATATTTGGGTCCTATATTACGCTTTAGTTAAAGCCTTTCTTTCCCATACCAACAAATCAGTGAACTCAACTGAAATTGAATTAGAAGAAAAACTATTTTCAATAATTTATGTACCATTTACAAGTTAATAACCTAATAATTAATATAGGCTAATCCATAAATCAATTATAATAAGAATTTCATGCAGAGAAAATTGAAGCACTAATAATATAATGAGCAGTAGTACTTACATGAGTTTTCGTCCATGATTGAGTGAACTCAAAACCACTGGTTGATGGAGAAGGCTCACTCCAAGCACAAGTTGAAGGAACTGAGAATAATTTTATCAAGCCATTACTGGGCCAATGATCTGTTTAGTAGAATAATATTCAAGTGGAGCTATAAACCTGGACTTGCAAGAATAGAGGGAGCACTGTTTGTAATTCATTATCAAATACTGAAAAAATATCAAAAACATTTAAAACAGATTAGGATATATTTTTGAAAAAGAACATACCAAATGAGTATCAAGTAAGGTCTTAGTGAAAAGCAGGCAAAAAGAAAAAAGTTAGGCAATCCAACAATATGACTAAAGCCAATAATAATTGTAAAAAATTACATTCATGGTTTCACCAGGTTCTTTCAGTGTGACTTATAACTTTAACCTAGTCCAAAAAATCAGGTAATGTAGTTTTATACCAGCTTGTTTGGTTTTCTTCAAAGCCATTTTTTTAAAACATATTGCCATTGTTGAATGTAATATTGAACTTGAAATTCATGAGCATTATTGGATTAATGAATTTCCCAAATCAAGATACATATACCGTGGCTGCGTTTAAATGAATTTTCATATCAATGATAATTTTCAGTAAAATAATCATATCATATCTAATTTTATCTAATCATAATACTGTTGCTGATTATTCATTCAATACCTTTTATCATAATAACATGATTTTGACTGCAAAAGTTAATCCATGTCCCACACACATGAAACTGTAACACATAGTTTTGTATTTCATCCCTGTTGCTTTTCATTCTAATTAATTACTTCTTTACACATTTGCATCATTAAAAATTAATAACCAGTAATTCAAACCCATTTATTTATATGCCAACATAAATTATTACACTATTCCTTCCGAAAACGATCAAGAAATTCGAACCGTCGAGGATGCGACCTTGAACTTGAACGCCAAGGTCGCATAACGACGCTTAAGATGAGTCACCTGTAATCTATCAACCCAGAAGCCCGTATTTCGGCTGATGCATAAAAAATCACATTTGACGCTCAAATACATGTCCTCTTTAGACATGAAATAAAATCAAAACATTAAACAGGCTTTGGAACGAATGACTTTCAGGTTATCATCATGAAGTGAATGAACTAGCCCGGGTACAAAAATCATGGCGGGCAGAAATGAAGATGCCACACTAGCTGTTTCACTGCTACGTAATTGAATGCAATATGTTTTAACAGGTGCACAAGTACATATGGCTTTCATTATACACCGAACAAATCACTCGGGTCTTGAATGAGACCACTAAGATAGTGGACACCACTTTCTTACGAAAAGTACGCTGGATATGGATGCTTCGCGGATTACACATGCACGCGTGACTACCCGCAATGACGGGCTGACCATCCCTCCACGGGGCTGACCGATACTAATTAATCATGCCAATTGCCATTGCATACATGCATGGTGGCGAGGCCGCGGGATATCTGAGTGAGCTGCGGTTGCCTCTCACGACGTTGGAAGGAACACAAATGAGCTATTTACTTCAGTACTTGAGAAATAGTTTAGTGATTGGCGAAATGAAGATAATTGCAATCATCATGCGCTATTTCTTAATAGCTTTTATTCTACCATGCCCTTCATTATCTTCGTAAGAAAGGCCACGTCTAATTTAACTGCATAATTCTGCTGAAAAGTGCAAGTTAATTTATTACACCGACAGGCTTGTGTCGTAAACAAAAGTGTTGCCTTATAAATTTTTCATAGTGATTTACTTCTAGTATATCGGCATTAATATCTTGCATTTTAGTTATTAACACGTTCACCGCGTTTTTTCGGTTGTTAAAGGTTGGTTTGGTTACGTTGCAAGTAGCAGAATTGGGAAATAGGTTTTAAATACTTCCTGAGATATGTGAGAAATAACAATTGCGTGATAACATTTCACCTTGTATTATAGATATTTTTATTTTAAAAAGATCTTGATCCAGAAAAACATCAAAAATTTATACGGGAATGCGAATAAGTTATTTACCTAATGGTACACATAGTCCAAAAACGTAAGAAACGTGTCACTTGAAGTGAATATCTTATATCTTGGAATGAACTCAAAAAATATGATTGTGCGTGAAAAAAACGTACGCAATAACTTAATTTTTTTCCCTTTTTCATCGTATTAACTGAGAAAGTGAAAAAATGGGCATATATTTGCTTACATTTACTTGTTATGGTAAATGAATTGAACATTTTGTTGAAAATGTAAAATTTGGATCAACAAAACCCCTAAACAGGCAACCGATACTTCATTGTCTTACTGGCGGTGACTTTACATTCTCGCCCGACCTGTGAGTGCGTCAAGGGTGACACAACTGGGTGTGTCAAGATTTCTCTGAGTGAAGGACCTGTCATCATTTGAAAAAGGACGTATTATTGTACGGGTTTCAACCTAGTGGAAAATCAAATCAGAACATTTGTACAGTAACCGGTATGAATATCAGAACGATATATAGAACACTAATTCTCTGAAAACAAAATGGCGAAGACAATTCATCACATGGAAATTGTGAAATGCTAAACATTTTAAATGACAGTAACTGAAACTGTTCGAAGAGATTGGCGGAGAAAACTCGAATGATGACTAGCGAGATTTGTAAAGGCCTCTGAATGTCATGCCTTTCTCCGTCTTTAAGTCATTTCGGTTTTAGCCCATCATTTAAATGAACAGTTTCTCATTTGACTGTCCCGAAAGTTCCAGAAGGAATTCGTGATTTTGAAATGAGCGATATTAGGTCAATAACTTAATCGTATCAGCAAAGTTAATCGTTAATGTCACTAAATGTCGATTTATGAAGTCGATAATATCTTTATTTAAAATAAGAAAAAAAAAACTCCGATACTTATCAAACGTTCTAGTTCTGTTCGCGTATGTAGAATTAATTGCTGAAGTTCTCTGCCAATCTTGATTCTAAGTCTGTGGGCTGCGCATTCTGGGGTTTTAACCACGGATCTGGGTTTTTATCTGTCTCCTGGGGTTTACAGCCACGACATGTGTTGGCAAAACAATTAATTTCAAGGAGCTAAAATGATTGTACTATTTGGTAACCACGAAAACAATAGAAAAGTGTAAGAAAATTTATTCATTAACGCCTTTTTTCGCTGATCTGGGTTTTTCTTAAGCGTATGCTGGGGTTTTGGCAACATTCCCGTTGGCGTCCCTTGCGGATTTGCTCCCGTTTTCGCACTGTAGCTGGAGCTCTTCTGAGAGCAAGGTGTGACATTTCGTGCTCAGGCGCCCTTCTAATTTCTCTTGTGCCTGCGCATTAAATGTGCGTTAATCCTTTTTTAAGTGATGATCGAACTTAATAAAATTAAGAAACTGAAGTGAAAGTGTGCCTTATATCTGTAAGAACGGTAGATAGCCATTCTACCTTTGCGTGTGTCAGGTTTTCAAATGTGTGCTTCGGTAGCTTCAGAATGTTTTCACTGTGCGTTTTGTCTTGTTCAAGTGATTTTTTATTAATACAGTTCTATCATTTTAATTTTGATTGTGTGTACTGTTATCTTACATGCGCTTGCGTACTGTAAAACTTCTGTTGTATCGGGAAAAATTATTGGGTTTAGGTTTGCACTCATCAGATTATATCTTGAATGAATGATCAGCCACTCATGAAGTGTATTTTTAGTTCTCTGTAAGTTTTGACCACTGAGTCTCAAAATCATTTGTATGATCGAAGAAGTGCGTTATTTATTGAAGGGGCCGAGATGCTTTAATTTGTAGAGTTATGATAGCATTTGATTCTCTTGTGCATTTACGAGTCATCTATATGCAGGTGTCGTGTATTACTGCGCCTCGAGCGCCATATAAAAAAATGGCCGACCTTGAGCCCTTTCGTGTCTTTGTAAAGTTAAGCCTAGTCTGGTTTGTAAATCTCGTGTGCGTTTGATAACAATTTAATGTGATTTCTTTTACTTTACAGGCAATGTAAAACATGAAGATTAGGTTAGGGTATGTGTCATAGCGGAGGTCTCGCATACAAAGATGTAAGTATTTTTAAGTGTAAGACGTACCACCTTGTTTTCCGTCGTGTCAAGTGATCTAAGCTCTAGTAATAAATCGAAGTCGATTAGAAATTTCTTATTTAATTTTACATTTGTTTCTCACAGTGCTTCTTATTTTCTTGAAATCTGCGTTGTTTTCGAAACTGTTTAAATCGCAGAGGCATTGATCGCCTTTGTGAACTTGAATATCGGGAATTAGCGCTCCTCGTTGAAAACTATGGCTACTCTGTAAAGTTGCTGTCCTTATCGGTAGGGTATTTTTTATGAAATAATTTCGTAGTTGAGTAGAGTTTCTCTTTTGTATCGTTCGGGCCCCCAAAATTAAGGTGATGTTTTTTAGCCCTTTTTAGGTATTTCATTTGTTCACGATAGAATTCATGAGAAATATTTTAAAAATATACATACATTGATTAGGTTTTCGATTCCCCCTCTTTTTCTGTCTATTACGGGAAGTTTGCGTATCGTGTAACTTATAGCTTTTGTTTTTGTTGCTTTCGTCTCTATGACTCAACTTTCTTAAGCCGTTTTCTCTTACTGAGAAGTCCATGATTGAACTTGTGTGCAACCTAAATTTCACACCCTTTCGATGTCATTATAATCTAATCTTTACTGAGTACGTGAGTAAAAATTGCAGCAATTGGGTGAAAAATCCTGACTTTGAAAGTAATAATATAATGGTGGCTCTATTATGAAATGGCTTACCTCGCTTCCGTCTTGTTTCTTTCAAATTTGTGTGAACATTTTGTTGTGACTACGACTCAGCATTCCGGTGCTGTTTCAACGATTCAAACCACTTCGAGGAAATATTGTATCTAATTGGAATCAGTGCTCCAAGGAAAAGATATAAATTTCCGAGCCGAAGCCTAGGTAGTGCCTCCATTTGTAGAACTAAATAACTCTTGTTTTTACAGTGACGTATTCAACCGCGCCCAATACAACCTCCTTCTTCTTCCGGTGTTTTTCTTACCTGTCGAAGGGGAATAAGGGCGCGACAGTCAATCTTTGTGGGGTGGCATACTCCCGAGACCTCTGCTGACACACAGCTGCATCGCTCCTAAACGAAGTAAGTGCCATTAGACTTCGCGGCGTAGGGGCCGTTATTGATAATTATGGATTCGGATAGACCACGGCAGGACTCAAGAGTCGTGCGGCTCGATCGAATGACTCGTCTTCATGAAATAATTATATCAAAATTGTCAAGCGCCAGACGGGAAGCCTGGACTGAAGAAGAATGGAACCAAGAATCCCTCGAGTGTCTTCACCAATTTCAAGATTGGCGAAGACTCGTGGAAAACGAGTTAGAATATCTAAGAAAATTGGAGCCGGACAAGAAGCCAAAAATCTCGTGGCTGACTGCCGGCAATTAAAGAGGCAGGTAAAGTGCTTTATCAACCCTCGTGGAAACGACCTTTCCAGCGAGAGCTCCACGTCGACTCACTCAAGAAAGGACGGTCGAGGATCGGGGCCAAGGCGAAGCACCTCCTCTAGAGCTATGTCCGTGGCGGAGTCCACGAGGCTGGTGGACTTGGAAAGTTCTATAAAGAGGATCAACATTGAGCACCAAGCACGAGTTGCGGCGCTCAGGTCGCAGTGTGAGCTCGCTGTGGAGCTTGCTGAAGTAGAAGCTAAGGCAGAGAAAAGTAAAATCTCACTTGAAATAGACGAGATCAACAACAGAGGTCTCTCCAGCCCCGACGGTTCGATCGGCGCAGTCAGCGAAACGGAAAAATCTAGGCACACCGAAGAATGGGTCTCGCAGAACCACGGCAGTGTGTTTCATTGCGCCCCTCCACCTAACCTTTGTGACTCTCAGGCACAGCAGCGGGACGCTGCTGCCCAGTTTCAAGATCGAAGGCGAAATAAGGCCTCCAAAATGCGTCAAAATGCCCCGTGCCCATCGACGAGCTCCGACTCTAGTTTTTTGAGTCGTTCTGAGGTACGTCCCCCACCGAACCTGGAGAGTAGAGGAATTTACAATGCTGGATTTCGGAGTTCTCGCCCGCGGAGAGTACGGGAATCAAGACCCACTCGAGCCGCTGACAACAATCAAGGGAACTCTACCAATTACAACCCTCAAGACCCGCTTGTGTGCTACCTAGAAAAACCATCGGCCAGCAGTGACTACTGCGCGGGAAATGAACTTAGGCTCGACGCCGCTTCAAGGCATCTAGTTTTAATAGAACTAAAAAAGTCACCTCCCAACCCTTTCCGAGGCGAGCCTAAACGTTACCATACTTGGTTCGCTGAGCTTCGCAACGACTTAAAGAACCTTTCTTTAAATCCGAGCGACGTGGTCGGCATCCTAGAAGCGCGCACATCTGGGGAACCTCGCGACACAATCGTCGGATTAAGGACTTCATTCGGAAGTGATCCGAAGCGAACTTTGGACGAAATCGTTTCTCAACTAAGAGAACGATATGGCTCGTCGGAGCAAATCACGGCGGAGTTCAAGAAGATGATCGAGAGATTCGACCATATAAAAACGACTGAATTTGATCCCAAAACCGCTCAATCGCTGCAAAAGTTGGGCGACCTGTGCTAAAGCATTCAGGGGCAGATGAGGGAGGTGAGAGACTTGGAATACTACAATTACGCTCTGGGCCTCGAACCAATTTATGAGAAGCTCCCGGATTTTATTAAATGCCGGTGGAATAAATCCAAGCTCAGCTACCAGAAATCTCATAAGCGCCATCCTCCTTTAGAGGAATTCTGCAGGTTCTTGCGCGAGAATGCTCAGCGCACGTACTCGGGAGTTCTCACCAAGTTGGGCAACGACCAGCATACTGGACCTAAGGGCAAGTCCAGCAAGCGAGCCACCGTGCTTGCTGTTGAATCCTCGCAAGTGGAAAACACGAGAACCGAATGCCCCTTACACCATAGCTCCGGGCATTCTCTGGCGTCTTGCAATAGATTTTCTAGTTTGAATGCTGCGGATCGTAAGGGTATCGTTGTGGAGTGCGGTGCGTGTTTCCGATGTTTCGGAGCGCACCGTATAGCTCAATGCACCGCAGATCAGAGGTGCGAAGCCTGTGGTTCCAGCTCTCATCACACGCTGCTTCATTCGGACGGGTCTGAGGGGCAGAGGCGCAGCCACTCAGAAAACTTCGGCGTACGAGGAAGAGGTTTTGCTTCGAGGGGAGGACCAGCGCCTCGAGGACGCTGGGCCCGCAGGTCTTCGCCTCTCAACGAGAGACGCGACGCTCCAGAAATGGGAAACCTATATACGGAAAAGTGACAACCATCGAAAAACCGAAGCTGCTCTAAGATGGTCTTGGTGGACGTGACGGCGCCCGGAAGAAGCAGTAAAACTCTCCGCACTTACGTCATCCTGGATGACCAAAGTACCAACTCTTTCGCCACATCTTCTTTGTTAGATTTCTTTGCATTACCTCACAAAAAGGAAACGTATTCCATCACCACGATTTCAAGTTCTAAAATTAAATCCTACGGTCGGACTACGGAGGGCTTTCGAGTAAAGGGCGTAAACCGCTCTGAGTCTTACGCTCTTCCCCCGCTATTCGAGCACGACGGCATTCCTCATAATAAGTACGACGTGGCAACGAGAGAAGACGTCTTGAAGAACCCCGACATCGCTCATCTTGCATCGGAATTTCTTCCTCTGGACTGCAATGCTCCCGTGAGTCTGTTGCTGGGCCGAGACGCTGAAGATGTATTAGTTGCAGATCTAGTCCACCGGAAGCCCCCTGTCTACAAAACACCTTTGGGATGGGCTGTTGTTGGAAGAGTCAACCCTTCAGAGCCTCACCCGTCGAACATGCAGATGAGTGTGTATAAAACTCAAGTCGAAGATCACTTTTCGGCTCAGCCTTGTTTCGGTCCTCTGGCTCCAGTCTTCGACACCAGAATGGACGACGAGAGTCCTGGACCGTCCGTTGAGGACAGGAAATTCTTGTCGCTGATTGACGAGAATATAGTTGTAAATGCTGAGGGGCATCTAGAAACTCCGCTGCCATTCAAAGATCGCATGTCTAAGCTTCCAGACAACACGAAGGCCGTCTATCGCCGCTCCAGAAACACTTTGACGCGGTTAGTCAAGGACCCCGCCAAATTACAGCAGTGTTTGAAGATAGTCCAAGACTACGTGGATAGTGGACACGTAGAGGTAGTGCCTTCCCAAGAACTTCAACCGGCCGAAGGACACTTTTGGTATCTCCCGGTTTTTCCCGTTACACATCCCAAGAAAAAGAAGGTGCGCATCGTCTTCGACTCTGCGGCGCAGTATTTCGGACGCAACTAAAACGGAACCTTGCTTCAGGGGCCAGATGCCAACAACAGTCTTCGTGGAGTGCTCCTTAGGTTTCGCGAGAACAAGGTTGGTTTCGTTGCCGACGTGGAAAAGATGTTCCACGCCTTCTATGTCCGTCCCTCCGACCGAGATTTTCTCAGGTTCTTCTGGTTCAAGGACAATGATCCTTGCAAAGCAATTGTCTCATACCGGGCAAGAGTGCACGTCTTCGGAAATCGATCAAGTCCGGCTGTCGCAACTCACTGTCTGCGCCACGCCATTAGGGAAGCCTCAAGAGAGGAGAGAGAAAACGGAGAC
The DNA here is from genome assembly GCA_030386875.1 of Morinoia aosen. Taxonomy (NCBI): domain Eukaryota; kingdom Metazoa; phylum Arthropoda; class Malacostraca; order Amphipoda; family Talitridae; genus Morinoia; species Morinoia aosen. Next base: position 64,312,341 of record CM059566.1, read on the forward strand.
AGACTTGCCTGGAAAGCTCTGAGCTACGTCGAGCGCGGATTTTACGTTGACGACGGACTGGGATCCGCAGGTTCAGCTCAAGAGGCCGTCGACATTCTAGTCAAGACTCGAGAGTACCTGGAGACGTTCAAGGTTCGTCTTCACAAAATCTCTTCTAGCCATCAGGAGGTTTTGAACGCATTCCCGGAATCGGAACGCGAGGAAGGAAAAGTGGAGTTTTGGGAGGATGGTTGTAGTCAGCGCACCCTGGGAGTGACGTGGAATACTACGACCGACCGGTTTGACGTACATACCGAGGTGGTGGACCGCCCGTTCACGAAACGTGGTTTGTTAGCCACCGTCAATTCAATCTTCGATCCAATCGGCTTAGCTAGCCCCGTCGTATTGTGAGGCCGACTGATCATGCGCACCTTGATCCCTCCCGTAAAGCAAGACCCAGAAAATTTGGCAAAGTTGGGGTGGGACGATCCTCTTCCCGTCGCTCATCTTGCGACGTGGGAATCGTGGAAAGAGTCGTTGCGAGGACTCTCCGACCTGTCGTTGGACAGGTGCCTCATTCCTGGAGACTGCGGGGAGGTTCATTCACGAAGTTTGCATTCCTTTGCCGACGCCTCTGAACAAGCCATAGGACATGTCACCTACTTACGATCAGTCGATGTGAGTGGACGAGTACACGTGTCTTTTGTAAGCGCTGACAGCAAGGTGGCTCCCAGAGCTGCCACAAGCATACCACGTTTGGAACTCTGCGCGGCTGTCGAGTGCAGCGAGGCCTCCAGAAGAATATGCGAAGAAATAAGCGTCGAGATCAACGACGTAGTGATGTACTCAGACAGCAAGGTAGTGCTGGGCTACCTCAACAACGAAACTAAAAGATTTTCAAAGTATGTGACTAGAAGAATTGAAGCGGCTACGAAGGTTCGTCCCAAGGAACTCTGGCGGTACGTAGCCACAGAGTGCAACCCGGCGGATATGGCCTCTCGTCCTACAAGCGCAGAGAACCTGAAGAGGATACGCTGGTTGACGGGCCCTTCCTTTCTGTGGGAAGATCATCTGCCTGACGAGCAAAAAGGCGCAGATATCTCGTTTTCCGTGAGTTTGCCCGAGGAGAAACTCGTCCAGGAATGCTCGAATTTCGTCACCTCCCTTCAGACCCCAGAGCTTCAGCGTGAAGTTCCTGCCTACTTAACTGGTGACTTTGTCTCTGTTCGTAGAGCATCAAGACTGGCGACGAACTTCTATTTCAAATGGAAGGACCGAACTCAGCAAAGAAAAGGAGTGGCTCTGGCCATCAGACCCTTGGAATCACTAAACTTCGGGGGTGAGAAGTTGGCCATCTCTGACGTTCAACACGCAACCTTTCAAGACGTGATCAGTAATCTCAAGAAAGAAAAGGACATTCCTCTGCGCCAACCTTTGTCTTCTTTGAGCCCCTTTATTGATGCTGACGGTCTGTTGCGAGTAGGCGGACGCCTCAGGCGCGTCAACTTGCCCGGGTGTATAAAGCACCCCATTGTGCTTCCCGAAGACCACCCGCTCACCTCTAGCATTGTGTCTCATTATCACAAACTCTCCGGGCATCAAGGTGCTCACATTTCTCATGGAGCCGTACGAGATGCAGGCTATCATATAGTGCACGGAAAGAAAGTCATCCGTAAGTTCGTAAATGACTGCGTCGTCTGCAGAAAATTGAGAAGGAGACCCGAAGAGCAGAAAATGAGTGACCTACCAGAAGACCGACTTGCTTGCACCGCTCCCTTTACGAACACAGGTTTGGACGTGGCAGGCCCGTGGCAGGTCGTCGAGGGAAACTCTACGAGAAGCAATAAGAGGACTTCTAAGGTATGGGCCTTGGTGTTGACCTGTCTAACCTCTAGAGCGGTGCATGTGGAACCGCTGCCTGCCATGGACACTTCTAGCTTTCGAAACGCTCTCAGGCGATTCATGTGCGTTCGTGGATCGTGCAAAATCATAAGGAGCGACCGCGGTTCTAATTTCGTCGGCAGCTATAACCAGGACCTCGACATGAGGTCACTCTCCAAGACGCTGCAAGATTTCGATGTGCAGTGGATCTTTAATCCCCCTCACGCACCCCATTTTGGTGGAGTTTGGGAACGTAAAGTGGGAGCTATAAAGAAGGCCATGTTGTTCTCGCTTTCCCAGTGCGGCATGCGAACACCTAGTAGAGATGAGCTCTACACCTTTTTTCAAGAAGCAGCATCAATCGTCAACAACACGCCATTATGGTCCCTATCGAGCGACCCTAATGATCCACAACCCCTGACTCCAAACATGCTCCTAACGTTGAAAGAAGCGGGCGACAACCCTCCTCTCTGCGACACCTCCCCTGCGGACCTCATAGCCTACGGAAAGAAGCGCTGGCGTAGAGTCAACCATCTGGCAGAGGTCTTCTGGCAGAAGTGGAAAAGCGACTACATACAGGAGCTTCAATCGCGCTCCAAGTGGACGAAGAGGACAACCAACTTGAGCCCTGGAGACATCGTCATGCTCGTCGAGCCCGCTCCGAGAAATAAATGGGCGATGGGTAGGGTAGTCAGGGTCAAGAAGAGCGGGGACGGTCTAGTACGTTCCGTAGTGGTATCTCGGGCCGATGCTGCGGGAGGTACGATAGCGTGCGAACGTCCGATAGGAAAGGTAGTAAGTTTAGGTCTCCGAGGAGACAACTAGATCTCATAGTGTCAGATTCTCGAATCAATTTGATTAGTGTACTCTATCTATCGTGCCCGTCGCAACTGTGACGCGTCCTTCCAGTCTCCCTGTCGAGCTTACCTATTTTTTAATATGCTTATTTCAAGCGATCGGCGGAAGGTGTCTCACTGCTGCTGATGGGGGGAGGTGAAGAGCTGCAGACTTCTCCTTCCTCTCCCGGTAGTGGTGTGATGCGTGAAGCACTTTCGTTTTTCCTCTCCTATCTATCTCTCACTAAGTCAGTTTGCGGTTTGACTACTATAGAATATTAGATTTGAATACTGACGGGGTTCGCTTCTAATTTTGTTGTATTATTCGCTCGTAACGTTCCTAACACTACTCACGTGCGTTTTTCTTGTGCCTATCGGACTAAGGAAGAATGATCTCTATCTAGGTTTAAGAAATTTCGTATTGTAAACGGATTGATTTATGGTCTTTTAGTATAAGCGTAATGTTACTGATTATCGTGTACCAAGCTAAGGTCCTCTTTATGTGCTCTCTTCAAGCCGTCGCAAGGATGTTTGCCTGTGTATTTTTCCAAAATAGGGGGGAGTGTCATGCCTTTCTCCGTCTTTAAGTCATTTCGGTTTTAGCCCATCATTTAAATGAACAGTTTCTCATTTGACTGTCCCGAAAGTTCCAGAAGGAATTCGTGATTTTGAAATGAGCGATATTAGGTCAATAACTTAATCGTATCAGCAAAGTTAATCGTTAATGTCACTAAATGTCGATTTATGAAGTCGATAATATCTTTATTTAAAATAAGAAAAAAAAAACTCCGATACTTATCAAACGTTCTAGTTCTGTTCGCGTATGTAGAATTAATTGCTGAAGTTCTCTGCCAATCTTGATTCTAAGTCTGTGGGCTGCGCATTCTGGGGTTTTAACCACGGATCTGGGTTTTTATCTGTCTCCTGGGGTTTACAGCCACGACTTGTGTTGGCAAAACATTTAATTTCAAGGAGCTAAAATGATTGTACTATTTGGTAACCACGAAAAGAATAGAAAAGTGTAAGAAAATTTATTCATTAACGCCTTTTTTCGCTGATCTGGGTTTTTCTTAAGCGTATGCTGGGGTTTTGGCAACATTCCCGTTGGCGTCCCTTGCGGATTTGCTCCCGTTTTCGCACTGTAGCTGGAGCTCTTCTGAGAGCAAGGTGTGACATTTCGTGCTCAGGCGCCCTTCTAATTTCTCTTGTGCCTGCGCATTAAATGTGCGTTAATCCTTTTTTAAGTGATGATCGAACTTAATAAAAATAAGAAACTGAAGTGAAAGTGTGCCTTATATCTGTAAGAACGGTAGATAGCCATTCTACCTTTGCGTATGTCAGGTTTTCAAATGTGTGCTTCGGTAGCTTCAGAATGTTTTCACTGTGCGTTTTGTCTTGTTCAAGTGATTTTTTATTAATACAGTTCTATCATTTTAATTTTGGTTGTGCGTACTGTTATCTTACATGCGCTTGCGTACTGTAAAACTTCTGTTGTATTGGGAAAAACTATTGGGTTTAGGTTTGCACTCATCAGATTATATCTTGAATGAATGATCAGCCACTCATGAAGTGTATTTTTAGTTCTCTGTAAGTTTTGACCACTAAGTCTCAAAATCATTTGTATGATCGAAGAAGTGCGTTATTTATTGAAGGGGCCGAGATGCTTTAATTTGTAGAGTTATGATAGCATTTGATTCTCTTGTGCATTTACGAGTCATCTATATGCAGGTGTCGTGTATTACTGCGCCTCGAGCGCCATATAAAAAAATGGCCGACCTTGAGCCCTTTCGTGTCTTTGTAAAGTTAAGCCTAGTCTGGTTTGTAAATCTCGTGTGCGTTTGATAACAATTTAATGTGATTTATTTTACTTTACAGGCAATGTAAAACATGAAGATTAGGTTAGGGTATGTGTCATAGCGGAGGTCTCGCATACAAAGATGTAAGTATTTTTAAGTGTAAGACGTACCACCTTGTTTTCCGTCGTGTCAAGTGATCTAAGCTCTAGTAATAAATCGAAGTCGATTAGAAACTTCTTATTTAATTTTACATTTGTTTCTCGCAGTGCTTCTTATTTTCTTGAAATCTGCGTTGTTTTCGAAACTGTTTAAATCGCAGAGGCATTGATCGCCTTTGTGAACTTGAATATCGGGAATTAGCGCTCCTCGTTGACAACTATGGCTACTCTGTAAAGTTGCTGTCCTTATCGGTAGAGTATTTTTTATGAAATAATTTCGTAGTTGAGTAGAGTTTCTCTTTTGTATCGTTCGGGCCCCCAAAATTAAGGTGATGTTTTTTAGCCCTTTTTAGGTATTTCATTTGTTCACGATAGAATTCATGAGAAATATTTTAAAAATATACATACATTGATTAGGTTTTCGATTCCCCCTCTTTTTCTGTCTATTACGGAAAGTTTGCGTATCGTGTAACTTATAGCTTTTGTTTTTGTTGCTTTCGTCTCTATGACTCAACTTTCTTAAGCTGTTTATCTCTTACTGAGAAGTCCATGATTGAACTTGTGTGCAACCTAAATTTCACACCCTTTCGATGTCATTATAATCTAATCTTTACTGAGTACGTGAGTAAAAATTGCAGCAATTGGGTGAAAAATCCTGACTTTGAAAGAAATAATATAATGGTGGCTCTATTATGAAATGGCTTACCTTGCTTCCGTCTCGTTTCTTTCAAATTTGTGTGAACATTTTGTTGTGACTACGACTCAGCATTCCGGTGCTGTTTCAACGATTCAAACCACTTCGAGGAAATATTGTATCTAATTGGAATCAGTGCTCCAAGGAAAAGATATAAATTTCCGAGCCGAAGCCTAGGTAGTGCCTCCATTTGTAGAACTAAATAACTCTTGTTTTTACAGTGACGTATTCAACCGCGCCCAATACAACCTCCTTCTTCTTCCGGTGTTTTTCTTACCTGGCGAAGGGGAATAAGGGCGCGAAACTGAACGGACTGCGCGTCGAAAGCTAAAAACAATAAATTTAGGCAAATGCAAATCAACCAAGAAGCTATCAGTGTCAGCAGCAAAAAAACAAAAACGTTTATTTTTTCTAGAAAACATTGAGATTAGACTGCTGTGAATTTAAAGCTTGGAATGTGGTCTGATGAGCCCAGATTCAACCTCTTTCAGAGCGATGGGCGCGTTTTGATAAGGCGACAGCCACTTGAAGCTCTGGACCTATGATATTTGCATCGTCTCAACTGTTCAGGTATTTGAAGGTTGTGTAATTTTCTGCAGCTAGTTTTGCTGGGATGGACTTGTATCTCCTGCTTTTTGCAACATCAAAATGGACTTCAAGGACTATTTGTGAGAATTTTCTGACCACGTTTATCCTTCCATGAAATTCTATTTTCCTAAAGGCAACGAGGGTTTCCAGGACAAAAACAATCGCATCCACAGGGCCAGCAAAAAATGTTCAATATTGGTTAATTCTGGATGAGGAAATATAGTTCACCTACTGGCCTCCACAATCTCCTAGTTTAAACCTCACTGAAAATATATAGGTTTACCTTGAGAGAAACCTGTGTAACTCATCGCACCTTCCTACAACATATTGGCTGTTCAAGAGACAAGCTACTCCAAATTTGGTCAAAACCAGAGCTGCAGAGGGTCCAAAGTTTCGAGGAATCAGTGCTAAAAAGAGTGAACGCTGTCAGTCGAAACCACTAGGGTTCAATCGCTGAAGAATCAGTTTCTTAACTACACGATTTGTTTGGCCATCTTTTATATTTTTGAACTATGAATTAGTCAAGTGAATAAGACAGATTCTCTAATATCAAAGTCAGATAAAGTTGGAATGATGATTCAGCCAATGTTTTTGTTTTCAGTTTCTGTTTTTTCATCTAATATATTTCTCAAGCCGGAACTTGTTTAGGTAGAGCTTTAGCCAACACTTAGTTCGAAGTCAGCAATAAAATATGGCATGAGCATGTTTTTCCCTTAGTCTAGATCGCTATCGTTGTTTGTTTTGAGATGAATGGCTAAATTTTCTTGTACGCGATTCAAGCCTACTTCTGTGGGGTAAACACTTGGATGCAAGTCATGCAACGTTAATGTCAGCAGGTATGGAATGCCAGTATATGATGGCAGCAAAATTAAACAGGTTTTTAAATATGATTTTAAGTAACATGGGGTTATGAAGCAATTTTCAATTTTCAAGTTACAATTTCCAACGAAGTAAATTTGACACTTTTATTTATTAGTGCATAACGCAAAAAATTGTGTATAAATAGCTCAAGGTAGCAAATTCTATACGAAAGTTCTCCAGGATATTTTGAGGATTTACTCTGCAGAGCTGTCATCGCGGCTGCTTAAACATTTCGAATCTGTTTGCGTATTTAAAGTACTTCTTGTGTAGATACATCGTAAACCTTGAATAAAACTCAGACCAGTTGAATTTTGTGGTAAATTTATTATCGTATGCTCTCAATGGACATAATTTTTTTACTAGAAATTTAACAACGTGGTACTTTTGTAACAAGCTTTTACACCTTGTTGAAGTTGCTTCACTGATAATTGCTGTTGTTCAGCTTTAAAATGATTCAATACATTCTTTAACGTTCATTTTAAGTTCTAAAGTACAAAATTTACGCATAAAATATATGAAGGATTTAATTTTATTTTTGATTCACATGAAGGAATTACTTTCTCTCATAAATCTGATCGTTGTGGACTGGACTATGAGTGCACTCGATATTCTTAAATTTTACATTAATACGGCTGTACGAAAAGGGAAATCTTCAAATACACCCAGACTTCACTATTAAGTGACCAGAATACTTGTTCCAGTAACCATGAAGCATTTAAGTAAGATCAGACTTCGTGATTGGGTGTGCTAGGATAGTGACGGATCTCACGACTCACTGCGTCGCGCCGCCGAGAAGGATCATCAATTGTTTTGAAACTCAAATTTAATACATTCTGTCGTTATTGAAATATATACATGTTTTAAGGGCACGGTTCGGGTTAACTTCCAGATAATTGTAGGTTTTCGCTTTATAAACTCATCTTATAGAGAATTTTCTTGTACATCTAATGATATAATTGGCTCTCAGGTACTACCATTGGTTAGTCCCCTAGAAAGGGGTAGAAGACGCGCACTAGTGTGACCTTTGGGCGCGCAAATGGATGGGAACCTCCCCCTTCCCCCCTTATTACGAGCCAATTTTGAGTGTTCCTCTACTGGAATACCAAGAGAGTTCATTCATGGTCTTGCTTGAAATGCTTTCGTACTCAAACGAAACATTCTATTACTCAGTTATAAATTATGTTACTGGAACTGATTGTTTTTTTGAGTCCGGCTGCTGAGTCACTAGCTAATTAGCTTGCTGTGTAAACATATAATCGCCGCCCGGAGTTTTGAAGCTACAGGAATGACAAATGTATCAATCGAAAGAACTCAAAAAGAGCTACAAAGCAATAAAGTTGATTTAAAATAATCAGTGTGTTATGAAGAAAAATTTTTATAAAAAAGGCTATTCTGAAACTTTCATTTATTGACTTTTGATATGGATCCTTCCCCACAGTTTTGACGGTACAGGAATTGCTGATATATTAATCGATAGAGCTTAAATAAAGCTACAAAAGCAGTGGAGTTAATTTCAAAAGAAAACTCAATTAAAAAATTAGGCAAGAAAGAAAAAACAAATTTTAGAAAATGGTTCTCCTGAAAACTCATCTTTTTAACCTTTGAAGTGATTCTTCTCTCACAGTTTTAAAGAAACAGGGATGGCGAACATATCAATCAACAGCGATTGATAAGATCCAGAAATCCGGTGCAATAGTTTTTTAATTTCAATTCATGCGGAAAACTATAAGCAAAATAATTTGAAAGAGCAAAAAATGTGGTCGGTTTTGGGAGAAAAAATTCTTAAAATTTATAAAATCAAATTACCGGAAAACTTTTGCATCGGATCTCTAGACAAAACAATTAGCTATCTAGAAAATATTTTTCCAGTTCTCTAAGTTCAAAATTGTAGAAGAAGAATCATTTTCCACAACACCTATTTTTTCATTTTTATCAAAATTGTATGTAAATTTACGAAAAAAAACACACGAATATAAAAAATAGTCTTAACATTTCACACCTTGTGTAAATATCTCTGAAAAATCCAGCAAACACTTACAGACTTTTTTAACCCGAACCGTCTCCTCAAACGGGGATTATAATTTCAGTTAAATGCCTGAGCAGAGTGTTAACAGTTTTTGGAATATTAAAGCTGAAATTGGAGAAACAAGTTTGGAGAAAATTGATTAAATCTAATGATCAATTTGAAATACGCTGAATGACATTTGGGGAAATTCTATTTCTTATATATTCCAAAGCTAGGTACAAAGCATGTGCCAATGTTAAAAGATTTTGAGAACAATAAAAATAACCTCTTACGGTTTCTCGGGTAATTAATATGGGTGTATTAATTGTGTTGACCTTAGAACCATTACCAAAAGAATTTTAACGACAGCAAACAAATTCTTCGGACGAAGAAAAGTGGATGAGATGAGATACGAATTCACCTGCTAACATCTTGTTAATAATTGATGACGAAAAAAAATTTGATATAATACTCTATGAATGTATAAATGCATGGGGATACTCAAATAAAATAAAATTGTGATTTCAAGCAGAAGTGTTTTTTACTTGCAGTCAACAAGACCCATCTAACCACTTGAGGTAGATATATATCCATGATTGAGTTAACGCGCAACTGCACAAGTGCAAAAAAAGGGGCTTTTGGTCTATGAGAGCTCACAGCTGTTCTGTACTTAGTATCGAGTAATGCACTACGCATATACGACCAGATGATGCAGATGAACTGATGCGTTTGGTATTTTATTATGTTGGTGATCTTAGAAAAAAATGTTCAAACATCCCGTTCACACTTTTCTCCAGTCTAAGGGTATAATTCACTAGAGGCGATAGGTTAACCCAGCCCAATGCACGGAGTAAGGTACTTTACAGGTTTCAGAGAAAGACTTTGTGGGTTGCTGCTTATGGCCACTATTTTGAAAACTTTTTTTCCGTACTTTTGGGTGACAAATTTATATGTTCTGTTAACTTCGAGTGTGATAATATATCTTTTCTATAGGGGCCTGTTATTTTTAATGATTCTTAAAAACTTTTCATTCGGTATTGTTTCAACATTTTCTATTCTCTACGGTGATGAATTGTATCCACAACATTCAACTCGTATTAAGAACTAATTTAAAAACATACGACTCAAAAAATGCACACTTCATTGTCGTAACTCTTAAAGAAGTTCAGTGCAAAAATTTCATGTCAGTTTATTCCTTTCCACAGGTAACAGCGATTGTTCTGGAATCTATATTATACAATTGAATGCTCTACGTGCAGCTTAACTGGCAGTGTGCGTAATTACCATGATACTACTACCATGATGATTTTTTTAAAATTATTTATCTTTTTGATTTCATTTATTTTTTTTATGTGCTGTTATTTTGTATTCATTTTTATCTCTTATTTATTCTATTTTGTATTTTCTCGATATATTTAATTTCTTTTTATTTATTCTGTTTGAATTTTTTTCATTTATTTTTTTCATTATTCTTTTTTAGGTTGCTTTTTTTGTTTCATTTATTCATGTTCCATTTTTTATATTATCAAATTTTCATTTTTACTTTATTCCTTCTTTTTATTTTTTTTCTATTTATTAATTTTTTTAAAGTTATTTGTTTTTATATTTTTTCATTTTGGATTTTTTGATTAACTTATTTCTTAATTTTTATTTTTCATTTTTTCTTTTATTTTTTTATTTTTTGTGCACTTTTTATATATGAAATTTATAGGTTTTTTATTATTTCATTCTTTACGTTTCATTTTTTCATTTATCCAATTTTCTATATATTTTGATTTTTATTTCATTCTTTTCCTATTTCTATTATTTATAACTTTATTTTTATTTAATAATCGTTTTGTACTTTGGGACGACGTGATGGTGGGAATGATCTCAGCTGCAGGAACAAGACGTTTAGTGAGGTGTTCCTGAAAAATATTTCCCACTGACTTTGTAATAGATTTCAACAAATTAAATTGTGCGCAGTTTCTGATGAAAAATTAGCCGGGTTGTGTGGCATGGCACTCGTCATGTTGTAGTTAAGTTTGTAAGAACGTTTTTAAGATTGTTTATTATTCCTAGATAGATTAGCGTGCTCGAGAATAGTGTGTGTCGAGGAACAAACTTCACAAACATTCTCCCGATGAAAACAATAAAATAATGGTATTCAGAGCCTTGGAGGGATTGCAAACAAAGTTCTTGGGAATTATCTGTGTCTCTCGGTTTATTTGTTTAAATGCATAATATTTAATGCTTTCACCGCCATCTTTCCAACCATTTTGACCACCCAAGTTCCCTGTCTCGAAAGAATTTGGCTGTTAAAATTTGAGGAATTTATTTGTTTGGCTAGTAATTCAGAAATAAGCGGCATTCACTGACGCTACTAATTGGTCCTGATTTTACAGCCACACAAAAATGTTTTTGAAAATAAATTGTCGCATGTTGGTTATTCTATTTTTCTTCTTCTCTCGTTTCTCAATATATCAAGCCAACATCTAGACCGCATTCTTCCACACCAAGACAATATTCGAACGTAAGAAGCCTTCACAGATGATCACAAGGTCACATAGCGATCCACTGAATCGCATAACACCAGCCACTAACGCAGTTCAAACCAGCGCGTGGTGCCTGCGTCGGCCCTGGCCGCCGCAATGGCCTGACGGAGGGCGCTGACGATGCCGTAGGACCTGATAGGGGCGGCTCCTCAGTGGCTGCGGGACACATGCGGGTAAAAAAATCCGATAACACAGCTTAACATTTAGAAATTTATAAAAATATCAGCGATGAAAATTGTGCAACTATATTCAGTTTTGTGAGCTGTTTTCAAATATCACATTTATTTTCTGTATCTATCGCCATTTTTTGGAAATTAACAGCGCTTAATTATCGTGCTTCATTAACATTTTTCCAAATAATACATATAAATTAAAATTTACAATGTGGAAAAGAGTACCTTGTACCACATTTCAAACGAAAAATAAACAAAAAAACTGATCACATTTTGTAATATTATGTAGCCGCTTCATAATCATGAGCTTATTAATAAATTCATCAGCAGAGTAACTGAACATGTTAACAAACGTTCACATTACATTTTTAAGATTACATGAACCGACTTTTCCGAGAGAGACGCTTGTGAACAGTGCCGGCGGCACCGTCTCACTTGAGTGACCAACAGAAGTCAGCCATCATGTACTCGTAATAGTCCTTCTCCCTTGATATCTTCTTACCATTTGACAAATGTCTTGTTGGAACCTTTCGTCTTGTTCTTCGCTGATGGCACCAAGGTTTTCAGGAAACTATTCAATGTGTGAATGTAAGAGTGCATTTTGATACTGATTCGACTTCCATATGTTCTGATTTTTTCTAGAATTGTATTGACCAAATCCTAGTAGTTTTCTATTTTGTAGTTACATCGGAAATTCTGTACATCTCTAAATGATGTTCATGCATCGAAATATTTCTCACAAAAAAAGACAGAGACACAGGAGGTATTGCTACATTTCAAATCTATGTCAAACGCTGGTTCTGATTTTATTCATCAAAAATCAGAATTTTTTATGAAGAACAGTGTAATTTTCAACTATTCGTTAGGTGTGCTCGCATACACTCTACAGGTTTACTGCGCATTAGTTTCAAAACCAGGAACTTAACAATTTCCTCATGCTTGGTGTTTTGGACAATACAGCATTGGAGGCTAAAATGCGCGTAGTACATTAATTCAATGAAGCGAATTCAAGCGAATGGAACTTCAGTGGGTGTTACTTTTGCCTGGTCCACATCACGGCAAATAAGAGAAGTCAATTCATCTTTCATACTAATTTGGATCCGTGCCCATCTTATGCTGTGATGCACCTTTTGACCGCAGAACTCCGACGGGATTGGGGACGTTAGGAAGGAGCGTGACACACAGGTCTGCAGGGATGTAAACGACAGTGAATGGTTGGTAGTCCTGTAGGGTGAATAAGCTTTAGTGTTATCCAGATGTACACAACAATGCTCGTGCTAAAAACGATAAAACAAATATCTCAAGGAAAAGAAACAATAAATGGAATCAGAGCAGACGGGTATCTGCCAAAAATAAACTAGAGGTATAACACTACATGTGGCATGTGACTGCGGTCATACGTCATCAGTTGCAGTAAATCGTGACGGGGAGGCACTGTTAGACTCGATGACACTGCACTTCTATTTTAGCTAAGGCATCACACTAGAATGTCTAGAGGAGTAAGAATATAACTTCAGCCTCATACATGGTGTAAAGTAATGACTTCAGCCTCAGACAGAGTGTCAGATTTTGACTTCGGCCTCCACCGTGTTGTAAAACTACGACTTCAGTTTGAGCTTTGGTTTAGAACATGTCATTCAATCTCAACAGTGGTGTGAGATTATGACTTCAGCCGCAGCTGTAGTGTAATATTAACATTTCAGTCTTAGATGCTATATTTCTCTATTCCAATTACTAACATTTCCTTGATCCAACTTCTTGCCTCTCTGCTCAACCTTCTTGTCTTTTTCGTCACGAACTAGCTGACTTTCATAAATACAATGCTTCACATTTTGATGTAGCCCCGCTGCCATTTAGATCAGATCCCTGTTGAAGTGAACCTGGTCTCTTTCCTTACCCTCGCCCTTGGCCAGTTAAGGCCGCGACTCACTTGTCAAATTTCCTCAGCGTGCTGACAAGCGTGCTCACGAAAGGACCAAATTTCGCCAGCGCGCTGACGTTTTCGTGCTCGGAGTTTTTCCGACAGTACGCTGGCCAGCGTGCTCATTTTCAGTGCCGAATAGGAAGTTGAGGGGGAAGTCCATAGCCATGTCGAGCTTCGATGTAGAATGGACACGAGCACAAACACTGCTCTTCATAGACGCTTTTCCGGAACACGAATGTTTATGGAAAGTGAAATCTGCCGAGTACAGGAATAAAGTACTGAGGCAACGTGCTACGAAAACTGTCCAAGAATCAATGGCCATGAAACTTTCATTTAATGAAATTGCAAAGAAAATAAAAATACTTCGTGAGCAGAAAACAAAGAGAATTTATTTTATGCGCGTCAAATAGTTCGCTGGGTCGATATTCGTAGTGATTCAAAACCACCGATGGTGAATCTTCTGCTGCTTCTGCTGCATCAGCGTATGTTGCTGGTTTTAAATGTCTTCCCCTTGTTGGGAAGAGCATGGCAAAACTAAAGTCTAATCCTTCGTTTCGTTTCTCGGTAAGAGTTAGTGTTTGAAATACACAGTAAAATCTGTTGTCGTACGTTCCGTATTAAATAAACCTAGTTCTTTATTACATCCTTAACCTAGTGTTATTTCTTTTACAGTTGTGTTGGTGCGTTTGCTCGAAAGTTGTTTGTTCTCGCTTCTCGTTCCTGTTGACTTCGAGAACTGCGACGCGCCGTATAGCCGAAGAATACTTCTAAATAAATTGATTAAGATTCTGTGCGAGTCCTTCTTAACTTGTTCCAACACAATGTATTTTTCTTTATTTTTATCATTCATATTCATTTGTCATTTTACGCAGCACTTACCTTCGACAGCGATCCTTGATCTGGTGATAAGCATTAGATATTGCACCCGTCGCTTAAAACATCCGAAAAAGAGCTCCAATAGTTGAGTATGGAAGGTTAGCACGTTCAGCGATTTGCCAGTATGCAAATCTTTCAAAACAAAGTCCAACAATATGCTTTCGAAATGACTCTGGAACTTTTTTGACTTTATGGCTTTGTTGTCTATGAGGTCGGCTCTTATAGATATCTTGATTGTGCGGATCATAGTTGTTTGACTTTAAATGTGTTTATAAGAGTTTCTATAGAGACCTTCAAATGTTCCCAGGAGGGAACATAAAGATATATGCAATAAAGATACTCAAATTGAACGAGAAAATACACATGATTAATAATTCTGCCTAAATACTTTCTACCTTTTCTTTCACTCAATTTTTTATGAAATCGATTATTTGTGTCTAGTACTTTTCACTTGCCGGTTTAATAAATGCTAGTTGAACCTTAAGTAATCTATACCACGACCCAGATCTCAGAGTCTTTGAAATACACAAAAAATTAAGTTGCGCACTTGTGTTCTGGGATTGTAAGTAATTAACGCAGAGACAAAAAACGTGGAAATTCAATTGAATCTATTGATTCTATTCCATTTAATATGATCCGATTATAATTTCGTCATTGACATATTTGATATGCTTCATTGCCATAAGATGTAGGAAAAGAATTAGAGAAACTTTTGGCACTGTTTTTTTGACACTAGATTTTGAATATGAGGCCGAATGCTAGAAAGTGCCCAACGTAAGTCTCCTTCGACTCTTAAATGATTTCTGTATTTCGTTTTGAAGGCTGCAAGCGTGGAAAATACATTTTCACATGTATATGTGAACCCAAGCATCACAAGAACCTGAAGAGCCTTATGTGCGGTCAAAGAGTAAACTGGTTGGCACTTGCCCAGAACAACTCCAAATCTAAATCATTGAAGTTTTCCTTTGCTGCTGTCTAAAAGAGTCACAAGACTCTCTTCTATCGAAAACATTACTGAAAAAAATTAGGCTTTACTGCGTAGGCTTGCGCTCCCTCCCCCCCCCCCCCCCCCTGGAATCCGCTCACGCCCCCCAGGGCGATCCCGCCAGGTCAAGAACCACTGCTCTTAAAGGGATGGCGAGAGCGATCACGAGCTCTATGTTGGGAAGAGGCACTGCGTGTTGATTTTCACTTTCCGCTTTATCATGCGCGTCAATTTGATCGGCTGCCCTGAGCGAACGAAGAATAGCTCATTGAATAATCTATGACCAGTTTATTACCGAACTCTGCATAATAAATAATTTAAACAACTTGGAACAAATAATTTACCACAAGCGATACAGAAGCAGCCTTTTTAAACCTAGTATAATCGCCTAATTTGAGTATAGCTACTAGCTGTCAGCCCGAAGAAATTCAATGACTTCTAGGGCACCCTACCACCAACTCTATTCTAAGGCGTACAATTATATTTACCCTAATTCACTAAACTTGGTTATCCGCGATACTGATCAATGAATTCGTTCACTCGAGATTAGATGTCTAATTATACAAAATAGTTTATAAGGGCTAGATGTTAATAGCATATGTTTTTTGAACGATTTGAGAATAGACTGAAGGTCGATGACATTAACCACGGCAAATTACCCTGTTATGATGCGTCATTTATAGAACAGATTTGACTTTGTTATCATACATGCTTAATATTTCGATAGGAAAAAGGATTCAAGATTCATTTTGAAAGCTTTTAAGAATTTCTTACACGGATCTCTGCAGGGAATGAGTTCCAAGTTTTAGTTTCAATGAAGAGGATACTGTGCTGTGACCGGGTTTTGGACTGATAGGGAAACATGTGTAAAGAATTAGACATAAGAGTATTTATAATACAAAAAGAGTGCGAAACTGCAACGATGAAGGGCTTTTCGTAGAATGTCTTATATTTTGTTGGCCAAAATGCTATTAACTTATCGGGGTTCCCTCCCATATAGACCTGGACGCCCAAAGATTTTGTATCTGTCGCACAGAGCCCACGCGAATTTTTAAGCGAAAGGGGAGACGAGCTTGGAATGCTACCCTTGTTAACGGTCAGAATTGCTTGTGGAAAAAAATGAAAAAATTAACTAACGCTAACCCATTGAGAGTCGCACATTTCTGTATTTCAAAACGTAGAAAGATTAATTGAAATAAGCGCAATTAAACCTTTGGATTCATATAAACAAATCATCTCACTTATCCTGTGATGAAGCCATTTTAAAGTTCATTACTGCGTGTATGTTTGTTTTTTTGTTTTAGATGTAGGTATAATACTCCGTTTTTTCATTGATTATTCTTGGCTAACGTTTTATCGTTGCTTGAAAATGATTTCGGACGAGATTTCAGTTTGTTTCGGAAAAGTGTGTGTCGTCTTTTCTTCTACAGTCCTAACTTATAGAACGACTTATACTGCATTCTGCAGCAGTACCCAGTCAGAAATTTATCGTCTGACCGACGATAATTTACGTCTGAATTTTCCGGTAATTACATAAATATCATCTTCTTCTTCCTATAAACCGGTGATATATCGTCGGAATAAGTGTCGCGAATGTCTCAATTTGTCGTCCGATTAACGTTAAATTACCGAATTTTACCGTAAATTTTGGACGAAGACCGACAATATTAACCAGTTAATTACTGGTAGTTAAACGGTTTTTATAGTCGGTCGTCGCTACTAAAAATGGCTACTCTAACCACTATATTCCGGTAGATTCATAAGCAGTGCAACGATTTTTCCCAAAAATTGCGAATTGCTCTTAACAACAGTAAGCCACACCTCGTGAAACGCATCTGTCCAATTACCGCGAATTTAAAGACTACACAAAAGTTACCGAAATTACTTGTTTAAATTCAACAAATTTGTTTAATACTGTCTTTACATTTCGTCAAGTTTTGTTTACAGATTGCGATAATTGAACAAATTAGTATTACAGGGTGAGGCCTATTGTAACAAGTAACAATGCATTATTAAAAAAATAGTTGCGATGCTGATGAATGCTACAGCAAGAGTGCTCAATTGTCATCTTCATCGTACAACACGAGACTATTGCGATAAGTCTCACAGTACAATATAAGGTTATTCCGAATCGCCACTGATTTATAAATAGGTTAAAATATTACAGATGTTTAAAATATATTTTAATTTCATTTTCAACAGCCGACTTTTGACTATTGAAATAAATTCTTACAAAAATATTTTCGGCACGCAAAGAATTCCATCACAGGTTGTTTGTTAGATTCATCACTGCAAACACTACGTATATAACTTTCATTTAAAATTAACTACCACCACAAAAGAACTCATCAAGCAACCGATTACTAAAAAAAATTTTTTACCAATTTCAAAATTAATTTGCACACTTCGATTCTTAAAAATGAAAAAAATCCGCCCAAAATTTAGATAAATCATATTATCGTATATGTTAACAAGAAGCTCACTTTACTTACTGTATATTTAGTTCAAATGTAATTGTATCCCTTTTATTGACAGCTTGTAAGCTATTTTGCTGTCAGAGTAATTTGTTTTACCCACCGATAAGAAATGATTAACACGCCAGAATGGAATATCGAGTTAGGCAAAGTATATTGCAGGAGTAAGTTCGCTTATGACAATTTCATCGGATTCCTTGGACGGCTCTCTTACCATAAAGTGTACGATATCAGCGCTGGTACTTACAACATTTATATTTCTCTTATGTTTCACTGAACGTTCCACAAAGCATAAATTTATAATGATTTTTCAAAGAAATATTACAGCACTTACAATCACTGCAGTTGGGATTATTATTCCATTTCAAGAAAGTTTTTATTTCGGGTACACTGAGCCAGTCATCTCTATCTGACTGTGTATAGAGCTTCCGTTTTCTAGATGATTCCGTTTGGTCAGTCATTAGGGGAACAGTATCAGCATTCCGAAGCAAAAATAATAACTCTAAAATAAAAAAATATTTATATATAAGTCTCATTAACAAATAGAAAAACTTAGTTGTCATCACAGTAAGACTTAAGCTCCTAAAACGTAAAGTAAATATTCAAATTAGAAAAATACAGATTGCATAACAGCATGTTACAAAGTTAGCATCTGTAACGCAAATAAATTATGACAATACAAATAAATAAAAATAATAATAATTATAGCTGCTTTGGAACAATGCAATCATGAGTGTTTGATGCATAAACGATAGCATCTCAAGCCAAGAGAGGGAAACAAGTTAACTCTCAAGAATATCTCAACCAAGACGCTCCAAATTTGCATATGCGACTCTAAAAGTGTAAAACCACTGGTTAATAAGTCACCACGGTATAAGAAACAAAACAAAGACTAGGCTGCCGCATATTTTTAGCATCGCTTAAATTTACAAGTAACTAATCTTCAAAAACACATTTGCGTTCTGCTTCCTTTGCCTAAGAAATCACATTAAAAAATATCATAATTCACAATTTAATGTATAAGACAAATTACCATACTTTTAATGCACAATTCAAGTTAATGAAGGAAGTGTTGACTGAGGAGTATTCGCTCATTGAAAGGAAGCTATAGCAACAGTCACACGGTCACTGACAGCCTTTTTATTCTTCTAATTGAGCGAACTCTTCTATTCTCGAGCCTGAGCTGTGAAGAAGAAGGGTGGGAGGCATTAGATCGAGGGCTTAGGGGTCTCTTGAAGAGGCGGGGAGGGAGAAAGGGCGTTGCCCCGGGGAAAGCTAATCCCTCCGTCTAAACCCAGCTCAAGGGATGTGTATCATAACCTGATGTCGACAGAGCTAGCAAATGAGGCGACTGAGAGGCGGTCAAAGAAAGCGATAAAGAAGCAAAAAGATATCGAGGAAGTGTACTGGTTTCCTGTCGTCGCCTCTGAACCAGCCCAATCGTTGCAACGATGCAGGACCTCTTTGATGGCTGACACCTTTAGTTTCTTATCTTCATCATACCCGACTGCAGCTAAAGCATCTGATAAATTGGAATACATTAGAAATTATTAACTGTGAAAATGAAAACAAAATAAAATAAACTGCCATTTGCCGAATGACTGTGTTCCAACTACCACTGGGTTTGGAGCAAGCAATGCTAGCTATACTTGTGATCGCAACATTTGGCCCATCTGGCTTTGGCTGCAATCAGAGAATAAGTCGATTAACCTAACTCTGAATACAATACTTGATATCGGTAACCTATTGAAGAGCTGGGCGTTAAGTTTTTGATAATTTTTTTATAGGAGACTTTGAACCCATTTGGCTTGCTAAATTTGAATCGAATGATGATGTGGGGATAAATTTAAACTGATACTAAAACGTAACATTGAGGACTGACGTCCATCTATCCTCAAATATATTATAGAATAATCAATTCGTGAACGAAAAAAGGATTATTCATAATAGCATTAAATTATCGATTCTGCCCATTGCAATGCTAATACGTTTTCAAACGTTGCAACTGATCTGCTGGTATTTGTTACAAAAACTTTGTATCAATAAATCCGTTTATTTACATTACTATAACAAAAGATAATTATTAGTTAGTTTAAGCCTTCCTATCCGCAGCAAAATAAATGCGATTCAAAAAGAGGAAGGCACCCTTTACTAGGGAGTTAAGGGAACGCGGAATCTATGCAGCAGGGGCTTAGAACCGATAAGTTGAGTAAGAAGTTCATGAAGATAGATCGAAGTTCAAGAAGAAAGTAGTAGGTGCTGAAAAACAGGACAGCAGTGAACTGAGAAAAGAAGGTCTGTAATATAACTAACGCATTATGGTGCAACAAACAGAAGGCCTAACTTGCTCATAGCTCAGGCCCTCACATTTCCCCCTGGGAGAGCTAATTCCCAAAGATTCGATAGTCGTATCAGCCGGAGGGGTAGTATTACTCTAACGGAATGCTATCTAAAATATTAGTTGGATAACATGTTAGTTTAAGACTCCATAACCGCTAAAAAAAGCGTTTCAATGAGAGGAAGGAGGGAAGCACCATTTGGTATGTATATAAGGGAATGCGGAATATATGCAGAAGAGACATGGAAACAGTAAGTTGAGAAAGAAGAACATGAAACAAGATAAAAGTTGAAGAAGACCGTAGTAGGTGCAGAAAAACAGGACAGCAGTGAACCAAAAACTGGTGGTCCTAACATAATAAAAACATTCTATTCCAACAAAAAAAGGCCTTCGTAACTCTCAGCTCGGGCCCTCACACATTTTCCCAATGGGAGCGTAAATTCTCGTAGATACAATAGTTGTATCCTACAGAGGGGAAAGATATTAGTTAATGAACGAAAAGAACTGTATGAGCTTACACGAACCTCATTAACTGACAGGTGGAATGCTCCTTGAAAGAGATTTTCGTCCGTTGACGAGCTTGTCCTAACCCATAGTAGGACATTTCCAAGGCCACACCACCGCCATGACGTCATGGTGAGCTGGTTACGTGAAGACTGACGCCCGCACATCGCTGAAGCTCCGTCATCTAGAAATTAAATAGACAATGTAATTGTGTGTGATAAATCTAAATCAAATGCACACCCCATTCTGGAAACTGCCTAATTGCAAAGAGAATGAAGCTTTGTTTTCAAAAACATTTACCTCACCGTATCATACTGAATAATGAATGACCAGGAAATTTAGACAACTAAGTAGCATCGAGATTCATGCCGCTTTTGCCTCCACAGAAAAGTTATCATGGAGTGTTAAATGCTATATAAACGGTGGATACGCCAGCAGAGCCTTTGTGCAACAATTTCTAGCCTCTGATGGTAGGTACTGCAAAGAGAGCCATCACAGCTTAGTACGTGTTATTTTTTCTGGTAATGAAAAGTTTTACGTGTGCAATCACTGACGAACTTCACATTTTCACAGTATTTTTCACTAACTTTATCCATGTTGCTTACTGAATGCAGTTGGAAACTGGTATCTTTGATGTCATTTCTGTAATGAATTTTTATGTATATCCTTATTCATAAACGAAATTAGCATTTCCAAATTTATTCCTCACACAATATTCATGGAAAATAATTTCTGGTAACAAATGTACAGTGTTATATGTTCCTCATTAGAAGGAAATTCATTTTAAAATTTTATATTTACACAGAAACATCAAACAATTGAAACAAACATTATGCAGGTGTCTCCTGATATTTCATTTTTAAATTATACTACTTTTTAGGACCTTCAACAGCAAAAAATGACTTCCTAATTTTTACATAATGAATGTTGTCCAAATGTGCAGGATATAAGAAATCATCCTATAATGAGTAGTTTGAGTCAATAATACACGTCATAGGATGGGTTACAAAAATTTCAAGGTGATTACTACATGAAATACTATATTAAAAACTTATTACTAAATGAAGCATCCAACGTATAATTGCAAGAAATACTCATTTTTTAGGTACCCATTCCCAAATGGACCGTATAAAATGTTTAGCAAATTCCCTGTCTTAACATCTTTCAACAATGAGGGCAACAGCTCATTGTAGTGTGTTCTCCCTCAGGCTGCTTTACACTCCGGGCAAACTGTGAATATCTTTTAGACTTTAGAATATCTTTGCCCGAAGCGAGTGCCTGAGGTACAAACGAACCCGGCAGGGTAAGGAAAACACAACTAGAATAAAGCCCGTATTATTGTGAAGATCGCCAACAGTCTGGCGCACGAGGTAAACATTTACAGGCAGGTAGTATAGTACCCGGGGACGACTTGGAGGACCGACGATTGTCGGTAAGTCGCGTCGTGCGTGTGCCGTGGCGAAGCGGTGCGCCGTCGAGGTGGCGATGCAGGCCGTGAGGCTACTGCTTGCTGAGCAGCAGAGACTAGTGAATGTCAGAGTCGCTGCGAGGAGAGTCGCAGGGAGAAGTCTTGTGTGAGCCGCTGCTGTGAGGAGGCTCGTTGGAAGACTTATGTGAGCCGTTGCAGTGAAGAGGCTCGCAGGAAGAAGACTTGTGTGAATATCAGGGTTCCTGCGAGTGCACTGTCTGAGCTGTTGCGTCTGCCGCGCAGCTCAGTATATTGAACTGGCTGCAGCCACACTAAGCCAAGCTAGCTCTTAGGCGGCTCGTGGTGGCGCTTTTGAAGCGGTTGAGACTGAGCTAAACGTATGTGGTTGTCTTCAGATGTCGCCTGGCTGCTCGGAGCGCGCGGCTTGTAGGGGCTTGGTCCGCCACCCCAGCGCCAGGGTTCCTTCGTGAATGCGCCGCGGATGGTTGGAGACTTTTCTCTGCGCGATAAAAGAGCATAAAATTAATACTTTCTTCAGCTCCGTATTTTTTCTATTCTTTCTATTTTGAAGGCTTAAGAGAATGTTCAGTTGGAGGACGGAGTGTGGTTTTTGACCACCGGCCCCGGGGCAACCCCTTCGGGCCAGAGGTGAGAATTTTTCCAACTATTGCCTTATTCATTTTTTTGCATCATTTCCATTCCGGTGATCTTGTGCATACTTTTCGAATTTAAATGTATTGATGTTGTATATTTGAATGTATTAGTATTGTATAGTTTAATGTATTAGAATTGTACAGTGTAATATATTTAATGTTGTATAGTTCACAGTGAATTAGTTATTCTGGAATTCGCCATTTAGTTAATTGATATCTCACTCAGTGGAACCGTTGCTAGGTGTGCCTGTAAGTTAGTTCCTGATTGTGTGGTCGTGAATTGTGTATATTGTATTATAATACTGTATATATGTATTGAAAATATAGTGGGTAGGGTTAGGCTTTTTTCGAAATGCCTCCCCCAGATCGGGGGAGGGGAGCAAGGGCTGGGCGGGGAGGCTCGGGTAGCCGCCCCCCAGAGCCCCTCTTCTTCCAAACCCTCGTTCAACTTCTAAAACTAGGAATACTATTCCGGGGTCCCTCCTCTTAAACCCTAGCAACCTTCCGCCTACGCTGCTCATACCGCCAACTTCAAACAGTGCCGCAACCAGTGCTGCACTTAGAACAAAATCACCAACATACAGAGTACAACTTAGACTTATCGACAATGCAAAGCCAGAAGACAAAACAAAAACTTTCGAAACAACCTTTAAAGACCTCAATACTCCCCTTATTCGACTGACTCCCACCAAAACCGGTTTCTATGCAGTAACAGATGATGCCACTTCAGTTGATAAACGAACCTCTAGCAAAGCAATCAACGCATTTTAAAAACTGAATATCATTCCAGCTATTCATCCGGACCTAAGAGCTAAATCCATTTTTGTTAGACAAATATACAGTGAAATAGGCATAAGACCTGCAGAAGAAATAAAAGCAGAAATCCAACAACAAAATTCATGGCTATTAGTAACAGAAATAGTTAAAATAAAACAATACACCCATCTGATCAAACTGATAACTTCTGACACACTACTGCACAAATGCACACTACTGCACCACTTCTGACACAAGGATCCTCCGAGACGGTTTTTATATGTTCCACACGAAAATTACACCCTATCAATGTGAACAAGAGAAATATACACACATCTTCATCTGTTATAAATGCTATAAATATGAAGATAATTCAACAAACAAATGCAACCAACCAACTCAATACTGCTCAGAATGCTCCTCTCAAGAACACACTTGCGATCAATGTACAAGCACACTCAAGCAATGCCTCAACTGTAATGGACCACATAGAACATTAGCATCCAGTTGCCCGTATAGAAAAATGTAGTCAAACAAAAAATCGAAAATGAATAACAAGAGCATCATCAACAAACTCAAAACACCCATGCTGAAATTGCAAAGCGCGCAATACTACAAACAAACCCCCCATGCATAACATACCCTCACACTAACATCACAAACACATATTAAACTTACAGCACTCATCTTGGAAGCACATATAGCAGCATTCAATAGAACACAGAAATTTGGCGACCTTCTTTCACAACCCCTAAAACTGAACCTCAATATCGATACCACTTTTCCAGATCGTGACTAAGCCGCAATTTTCAATTTCTATTATAAATCAGAAACAACACCACAGGAGACGGAAACTGACCAGGAAAAATCGGTGGATGTCTCTCTGGAATGTGAGCAGGAGCCTATGGAGGAGGCCATGGACACGGAGGCGAGAACAAAGCGCAGGATCAGTGATGACATGGAAAATTCAAGCATAGTACAAGACAACAAGCACAACTTTCATATCAAACTCTTCAGAAATTTCATCGATAACTCACCAATCCCAGAAAATCCCCCGACAGAATGGTACATCCAGGAACTCAATAGAAAAGAAAATGACAAAGGATAAAAATTTACAGTTCAAGACATGAGATCGCAAACATTACTGGAATACATAAGAAACAACAGGGTACAATTCAAAAGAACTAAAATGAACATCATCCCCTACGAGGACTTCATAAATCTTCCAGGACACCAATCACTAATAGCAGCAACCAAAAAACCCAAAAAATGAATTGCTCAAAAATGAATTTGAAGAAAATAACAATAATTCAACACAACGTACAATCTTGGAATACCAATAGAATTACTCTATCCAACATATATAACACGCTAGACCCAGATATAATACTCATCAATAGTCACTGCCTCATAAACAACCAACCCCTCAAGACCTTCAATTACAATACATTTTATTCAAATAAGTTTAACGAAAATCACGCAGGCACCGCAATAGCACTCAAGAAAAACATTTCACACAGACTTGACGATAATTTTCATTCAGACATGATAGCAGTAACAATAGACACGCTTCAAGGACCAATCACTATAGGCACTACTTATACACCTCCCAGAACGGATTACCTGCATTTCATAGACTTTCACACACTTTTTAAAAGACCTCATCCAATTTACTTTCTAGGAGACATTAATGCAGCACACAGTATAACAGGATACACAAACTAGAATAACAGGGGGAGACATCTCTACTGTCTAATCTCCAGACACAAATGCACATACGTTGGACCATATTTTCCCACTATAATAACTCAAAATGGCACCTCCTCACCAGATATAGTCCTACAGAACAAACAAGCTTTCCACAATATCTTTCTGAAGCCTGGGCCAATCACTCCATCAGATCACATTCCCATAATGGCAACAACATCGGCAAATCCAATACAAATTCCTATAAAACCTAGAAGACTTTTTCAAAAATCAGATTGGAAAGCCTATAGACAGATACTTTCAACAGTCACCCCCCCCCCCCTTTAAAACAGGACCCTACGCTTAAAGAAATAGACCAATATATGGATATGTGGACACAACACGTATTGGACGCCAGAACAAACAGTTACACTTATCACTCAGAGAATCATACCAGGAATCAAACCAACTCTTGAAACCCTGCAATTACAAGCACAATACCAGCAAACAATGCAATATGTTTACACATACGGCCCTTCCATAGAACTCAATAGACACCTGACCGCAATTAAAACCAAACTACAGGTAATAAACAAAATAAAATATCATGAAACTTGGGAGGAACTGATTAAAAATCTTGAACTGCAGGAGGACCCGAAGGCATTCTGGTCATCCTGCAAGAGGATGATGGGTAATTACTCAAAACAAATAGTTCCATACATAGAAAACAATAAAATGCAACTACACACACCACAAGAAAAATAACCTATTTTCAGAGAGCATTGAAGGTAAATATTTACCGAGCAGGACGACCTATTTTTTGACAGAAAACATATTGAACAAGTAAAAGATCACATAAACAATATAGCAAGTTCGAGTGTCCCTTACAGAACAGGAAATATTAACAGACTGGATCCAATTCATCTTCCCCCTATATCATATGAAGAGCTACTGCACGCGCTAAGAACATTCAAACGGAAAGCCCCAGGAATAACAGGCATAACCACTCTGCAACTGAAAAACTTGCCAAAAAACATGATACATTTTCTCATTTACATCTTCAACATGTCTATATCTGCAGGCTATTTCCCCGACAGCTTAAAACATACAACAATGATTTTACTACCAAAACCAAATTCATCTCTAAAATCAGTGCAGAATTATAGGCCGATATCCCTCCTAGATGTACAAGGAAAATTACTAGACAAAATTGTTAACAACAGATTGACAAATTTCTTCACAATTTCCAACCTTTTCAACAGCAGGCAACATAGATTCAGATGTAACCGAGGAACTCACACGGCCCTAGCAACATTGCACGAAACAATATTAATCAACTAGCACAAAAGTGTAAAATAGACATTTGCTCAAGAGACGTGAAAAAAGCTTTTGACAAGGAGTGGCATTCTGGCTTGATTTTCAAACTATCACAAACAAATCTCCCCCTCTATTTTTACGGACTCTAAGCAACTACTTGAGCAATAGAACAGCAGCAATATAAATAGCAAACTACATAAGAGCAAAATTCGCATTACACACCGGCGTACCCCAATAAGCATGCCCAGTTAAAAATTCATGCCGTTTTTAGAGCGACAGGTAGCCGAACATAGTGAAACATGGCTGCAGAAGGCAAAAATATTTCTTTGTCGGCCGCTCTCGACCCAAATTTACCGTTCGACGGCTATATTCGCTTTTCTAATTAGGACGTTACAAGCCGGAAGAATCGAGCTCTTTCACAAGGGCGGTTTCAAGCTACAGTGTCGGCCTGCGGTCGACTTAACGACCAGGAAGCATCCGGTATAGATATACTTCGACTAATTTCTCTCCAGTGCACTTTCACACAGCGCCCGCGTAGAACAATTATTGTTACTCCCTGGGATATTTATTTTATAATATGTAATCAACAAATTCTAAGAAATTTTCATTCCAATAAAAAATTAACATTGGTTTACTAATTCCTTTTAACTAACGTTTTACAGTGAAGTAAAAATTAGGTTATTCATGTCTCTACGAACAGGATGTTTTATTCTTTTAAAGCCTTAAAACTATGCATAAATGTCCACAAAAGTTATACGTGCAATTCTCATATGAGAAAAATACTTCATAATTCAAGCAAATGAGAAGATTCATTTTAAAAACATGTATTTCTGGATAAATCTATCCGCCTCGAGCGCCGCCATTACACATCAGTTCATCATCCCCTCGTATCTATCGAAATAATGCGCCAATGGAGTTCAAATTACTCTCGAACGAAAGAATAAAACATTCTCAAGTGAAAATCGTACATGCTAACATTCCTAAGCAAAATTATTTTGCCATGAAATCAAATTATAGTCCCAAAGCTGCCGAGGGAAACTAATTACTAGTCAGAGCAGCCAACTACGAAATTGGTTAATAAACCTAAAAATTTTAATTTATGGATAGTTTTTATGTTATTCGAAATTCATAGGTCAATTTAATATTTTTTGCCAGTTTATTATGAATAATACTATCCCGCTGCTCAGCTGAGTCAATTCTTTTTCTTTGCATTCGAGTTGAGGGTACAACACACTGAGATGTTGGCCGCCCTGCGACGCTGAATTTCCCGCCAGTTTCCACCTTGATGTTGTGCGCGGCAGACAGGTGTCTTGAACGTGCTTCATTTATTTAAGTTTCAAGTAATGTTAAAGTGCATATCAGTGTATCAGTGCGAGTGTTTAGTACGTGAGAGTGTATTTTATTTGGAATAAATTTGTACCATAAGGTATAAGGTGTTTGCTCTCACGTGAGTTTTTAATTCCATTGATGACGTTAGAACTGAATAGTGTGAATCAAGTGCTGCTTGAGGGAATGCATTTTATAAAAGAAATAGCATCTCTGAAGTTTGGCTGTTTTGTTTTAAAAATGGTAAAACATTTTACACTGAGATAAAAAAAACATTATTTAGGTCTCTATGAACAGGATGTTCCAAATTATGGAACATCCATAATTAAGCATTGATAGTGCATGTTCATCAACTAGTAATTTAATTCTTATTTTACAGTGAGTCTTTAGTCTTCAAGCTTCTAAAGTGCAGCATGATTTAAGAACAATACAATGTTTTCTATAATTTACATTGTTTTCAGTAGAAATGTTTTCAATGGAGATATAATTGCATGAGTCACTCCTCAACACCCCACAGCCTGACGTTTTTCTCAATCGCTCGAGTAGGAAACAAGTGTGAAGAAAACTGAATAGCCGTGACTTCGAAAAAAAGCAACTTGTTCAAATTGTTACACATCGTATTAGTAATTTGAAACCACTAGTCTTCAAGTATTTTAACATTAATTGACGTCATCGGGAAGAGAAATCTTTCAGCATTTAATAATAGAAAGCCTTGAAAAAATTAATTTACTTTTAGAGTTAATCATGCAAAGAAAACAACCGTATTCAGTTGTATCAAAGCGCCAAAAAAACGGCGGTTGGCTGCATTAGCTAGTCTGGCTAGAGCTTCCTCAGAAAATGATGCTGAAGCGCAAAATGAGTCGTTTTCTTCAAACATCTCGCCTGTTGTTGAGTTTGGACCCGTGACTTCTGACGAAAATGACGATTCTTCAGAAGAAACAAGCGGTGAAAGCGACGTAGAATGCTGCTTCTCAGAGGCAACATTTCAAGAGTATGAACAGAGCGAGAATGCTCATAATAACCTTGAAGTATCCGTTGAAACAAAAATTGAAACCGCGGTGACAAACTGGCTGATAGATTTTCCAAACGTTCCAAAGCTTGCTGTGACAGGCCTCCTAAAACACATGCACGTTTTTTTTCCCAAGTACAGTAGTTACAGCTGCTACGTTGATGAAAATAAATAGTGAAATTGAATACATAGAAATGTATTATGGTCGGTACGCTCATTTAAACGACTGGAAAAAGAATATCACAACGTACTTAGAGCACATAAAATTCGACAGTGACAGTGTTACGTTAAAAATCAATTGTGATGGGATCCCGTTATTCCACGATAGTAGAAGGCATCACGCGTATCCAATATTAGTCAAAATTTGCTCCATTCCATCGAAAATTGTTTGTGGAGGGATCTACGAGTATGTGTCAGAGAGAAACATTTCCAATAAAATGCCAGATGTAAATATTTTTTTCCAAAAATATGTTCAGGATTTAAAACCTTTTCTTAGCGAAGGAATTCTTATCAATAGCAAACGTGTAACCGTTAAAATCCAAGCATTCGTATGTGATGCACCAATTAGAGCTGGACTTAAAAAAATCGTGAATCATAACAGCTATCATGCGTGTGAACGATGCCAAACAAAAGGAATCTATTCTGGCGGCCATGTTGCAATGCTTGATTGTTCAGCTTCACTACGAACTGATGTTGGATTCGTGGCTAAAGAGGACGACGCCCATCATCAGGAAGGCACGACATCCATACTAGAAGATCTAGGCGTTGGAATGGTAACTCAGTTTGCGCTTGACTATATGCATTTAGTTTGTATTGGCGTAATGAAACGTCTTTTCAACCGATGGTTATCAAGTAAGAAAATGAGTAAAAAATCCCACTTATCTGCTGACAAGAGAGAAAGCTTGCATTCACAACTTTTGACTGTGTCTCACAATTTACCGTCTGATTTCAATCGCCGACTTTGGGGGGGCCTTAATTCAGCATCTCATTTCAAAGCAACGGAATGGAGGACATTTCTCTTATATCTTGGAGTTGTAGTATTGAAGGATATTCTAGATCATGGTAAATTCCTTAATTTCCTGTATCTAAGCGTTGCAATGAGACTCCTGCTCACTCCTAACCAAGAAAAAAACATCCCGACGGTTAAATCGTTACTTCTGCGTTTTCTTACATCAGCAGTAGAACAGTATGGTGAAGAATTTGTTTCCTACAACGTGCATTGCCTGCTCCACGTTGTAGATGATTATGCGAAATTTGGTCCATTGGACAATAGGTCCTGTTTCCCCTTCGAAAATTATTTAGGAATGTTGAAAAGACGCCTATCTGGTCGCAATAGGCCACTGGAACAGCTTTCCCAACATGCCTGCCTGCAGGGAAAACGAAAACTACAAGACTGCTGTTCAAGAAACTAAAAGTAATGTCTTCAGTATCAAAGGCACAAGATTCAAGTGTGGTGGAACAGGTGACCGAGACAATGGAGTGATGCTGAACAGTGGAAAAATTGGTATAATGCGCTCTTTCAATGCCGACTCGGTTGAAGCTGATGTTTTTGCAAAGACCAGTGATTTGTTCATGTTCCCAGTGGATTCGACCAAAATAGGCATTTACAAAGTGACTGCGAGAACTCAGAAAGTATTTGTACGGTTTCAGGACATCTATAAAAAAATGGGAATTTTCCCTACCAAAAATGAAAAGACATTTATAGCAGTAAAAATTCTAAATCATTCATAAAGATGGCCGGCGAAGATAAAGTTTGTTTTCCAGCTTTATCAGCACTGTATAGCGTTATAATGTTAAACAAGAAATTAAATTAATGCCTAACCAAAGATTTCTATTGATAACAACAATATTTATAAATAATTAGGAGAAAATATTGTATCTCAATTCAAGTAATATGGATAAATGTACGAAGTCGTTCGTTTGCATTTGCTTTTCTGGAGGAAAGTGGGCGGTAGTTCCTAAAACATGGATGCGGGAAAAAAACGGCAAGCTGTGGAGCTTCTGGCCCGATTCTGGTGATATACCTACCCTGGTTAATTACAAAGTGAGTCCTATGGAATCTTGGAGGGAATGGAGAGTCACATCGGTTCTTGCTGCATCTGGTGAGTTTGAAAATGAAACACTCTTCATTTATGCACCTGTAATACATATATATTGAAAATATTGTTTGAATAAAGTCTTAAGAATTAGAGTTAATGTTGAGTAATATACGTCCCCTCAATTGAATACAACTATTTATCTACGCTTTCGTTTTCAAGATGACTACGAGCGTGCGGTAACAAAGGTAACATCCCATGGTGCGGTGACAACAGCGAATGAAAACGAGGACGAAGAAACAATCATGAAGAAGCGCAAACTTTTTCGTGATGACAAGGATATTCCGAGTGTGACCGCTAAAGTGGGCAAACCACAAAGGTTTAAATCATCAACCGCTGCCAGAAAACTTCATTTTGGTAGTGACATCCAAGGTAATACTTAAGAACCACTTCCTAGGACACGTGCGAGTGTCAATATCTAACATGCAATTGCATCAAAACGTTATATATGGTGTCACAAATATTTACTATCGATATATTAATAATATAAATAGTTTTATTTTTTTTTGTTTTTGGCTGCAGGAAACGACAGCATTAGTTCGGATAGCTCTGGGAGTGAACCATTTACAGCGTCTCCTCTGACGTTGCATGACACGCCGGAATTCGTGCCAAGGGGGTAAGTACTTGTAAAATAATAGATTAGATTATTCATTGGTTTAGGTCTGGCTATCCGGAGAGACGTGTCGTCTCCGTACATGAATTGCAGAGCATTGGGATGTCTCACATTTGGTGTTGAAAAATGAATACTTTGGAGCCGTCATTCAATAAATTCGTTTTCTCATTTAAAGTGTGCTAATCACGAGCTGTGAATGGGTTTTGAAGTTTCAATGTTTAGTTAATTAGCCCTTACTTATCATAAATTGTTAATGTTATGTATTACGTTCTTGTATGATCTAAACAAGTTCCTTTCCTGTATGTTAAGCGTTACTTTCTCTTCCACGAATAGAAATGCTACGCTTTCGGTGGAGGATCGAAGTACAAAAACGGAAGATGAAAAAACTGAAGAAAAGTGACTAACAACTGTTTGAGAAAAGAAATGATGGCGATGACGAACGCCTTCAATGAAATTAAAGAACTACTGCTGGAATTCATGCAGCGACCAAAACCTCGCGCTCAAACCCCTACAAAATTCCGCCCCACTCCTGCCAAAACCAGTGAAGAACTTGAGATGTTGGCTAAATCACCTGAAATGGTATGTATCATTGTTTTTTAGGGTAGCTAGTGGTAGTTTGACTGCAATTTATTCTGGAATGAGTGTTACATACAGATATCCCCTTATGTTACCATTTGAGAATTTTTTTAACACTAATTTCGAAACACTGCTAATGTTTTTTCTGGTGACTATTTAATGAGCATGACCGTTCTCATCAGATGGAATTGTTGAAGGAAATCCAGGAATGTACCCTGACAAGGACAGTCAGCCACATGATGAAGGCTCTGATGTCAAAAGAACTTGCTGCGAAGTATTCCCTGACGGGGATGACACGGAGCAAGGAACATGCAAAAATCCGATTTAAAAACACGCTGGCGTATCAAGCAGTTGAGTGTAAGTTATTAATCATCAATATCATGCATCCATACAGAAATGCCTTGCTGTAATGATTGCAATTCAAGTTAGATGAAATGGGAAACTGAAGTATTACTAACCACTACGAAATGATGAATTATTCAAAGGGATAAAGGAGAATCAATGTACCCTGAAAATAGAATACGATACCTGTTTATTCGATTCCCTAAAAACATATCCACAAAAGTATTCATAGAGGATTTGCTTTTCGAGGAAGTCATGTCCTTAACAGATCATATTGTGGCTCTTTCCTTCTTTCTTTCTCTCGTTTTTCCCTTCCTCAAAGTCGACCTCCGAGTTTTTAACGCAGAATTACTTTCATTCGCAGAATTATTTAATCCAAACTTAATCTACTTATGTTGTGAAATGAAACTGTTAAGAGATAAGTTTTTAAGTGTACTAAAATTGCGAAAGAACTTGTGATGTTTATGAATTTCTTCTTATTTCAGCTGCAGTGTTGTCATCGAATTCTTTTCGATCTGTATCGCGAAAAGAACTATTTAAAGCCATCACAATTGCGCTGAAAAACAGCAGCGACTGGGAGGGAGGACGCAGCGAGCGTAAGAAACCGCCCGTTGAAACCCAAATGGAGGTTGTTGCTGAGCCTAAACCTCCTCAGCACTCTGTCGCTGGCTCAGGTGAGTCCATCATATTTTTCATGTTAGCATAGGAGGTATGTAATTATAACGCGTGTAAAAAAATATATTGCAGCTTAAACTTGATAGTTATTTAGTTTATCAGTTTTTTTTAAGTTTTAGACGCTATCAGCTCACGACATTTACTTGACTCCCTAATTGAGGTCATACGGAAATCGTCGCAACCCAGCAACTGCACCACGAAGATTGGACTGCAACAACTTGAAGAAGATTGGACTGCAAACATCTGTAGTATTAAGCTAGTGTTTACAATTTGAAATAAAGGCAAGAGCTCAACTATTAGTCTCACGGCTTCGGTGAATTGATATATATGACAATTCATCGTTGTGGTGGGACTTGTAGAGAAGGCAATTAGAGCATCACACACAGAAAAACAAAAAATGGAAACGAAGCATGACTTTCTCCCCGGCCAGTCTTCAGCAACTCTTGAATTGAATTAAGGACCTTCTGGCAGGTGATGAACGATGTGTACATATACATATTTGTGTACGTGTGTGCGTACGTGTGTGTTTTGTGTGTGTGGGTGTGTACGTGTGCGTCTGTGTGTGTGTGTACGTGTGGGTGTGTACGTGTACGTCTGTGTGTGTGCGTCTGTGTGTGTGCGTACGTGTGTGTGTCTGTGTGTGTGTGTACGTGCCCGTCT
Source organism: Morinoia aosen (assembly GCA_030386875.1). NCBI lineage: Eukaryota > Metazoa > Arthropoda > Malacostraca > Amphipoda > Talitridae > Morinoia > Morinoia aosen. The sequence continues at coordinate 64,346,085 of CM059566.1, forward strand.
GTGTGTGTGTGCGTGTGTGTGCACGTATGTGTACGGAAGGCCGGTGTAATTGAGTTCGGGCAAGGTCGAAATAATGCGGCAGAATGTTCGGAACGACGCGGCGCGTGGCCGTTTAGGTGCGTAGAAAGTCGAAACGTAGCCGATAGAAGTGGAAATTTAGGAAAAGCTGCAAAGGAAATTCAATGGTTTTGAAGTCGTTTTTTACTGCCATAGAAAGTGGTCATGGCGACCAAAAAACTACTGCTTTTCCGAATAATATACGGCTAGAAGTCTTGCCTACCGCAGAATAGAAACTACTTGAAAACGTCTAAAATTTTTAACTGGGTGTTTATCCCCCACACTTTACAGCTTTTGCACCCACGATCTACCTCCTCCGCTACCAAATACAGATTATAAATGTTTCGTAGATGATATCACCCAAATAACAGCAGGACAATATTCGCTAAGATTTGCATCAGTAAGAACCAAAAAAGCAATAGAACAGATCAACTCATTCGAAAATAAATGGAAAATCCTAACCAACACCAGCAAATTTGCCATCATCCCAATCAGTCGAAGGAAAACCCTTGATGTAATGATCAACAACCAAGTGATTCCGTACACAAATTGATGCAAAGTTTTAGGACTAAACATAACGACACATGGCATATCATCTCAGGCTTCCACTAGACAAGCAATAGCGTACAAAAACCTTAACAGAATTCTCCGTTTCACTCATCTGTCTACAAAAACGAAATTAAAACTCTACATGGCCCACGTGAGATCAGCACTCATATACCCGGTTATACCATTACACACAGCATCAGCATCATCAATATCCAAACTGCAGAAGGTTCAAAACAAAGCTCTCAGATTCATCACAGGCAACACACTAATAGACGCAATACCATCTGAATATATGCACATACAACTAAAGGTCCCTCCCATCAACATACTGTTGCATGAGCACGCAAACAAAATCTGGCACAATATGCAGCAATTTGACCCCGATCTGTGTACTAATCTAACTTTCCCACCAGACCTCATCTCAAAACAAAACTCCAGATTCAAAAGCTCAAGGTTACTTGTAATGGCCCCTCCTCCACCTCCAAAATTTAATTGAACCATCAATATTCAACAAACATATTTATACAAAAAACCTACAAATCCTAAATCCTCTTCGGAGGAAGTGGGGGAAAACCAAAAATACTTTCATTCACATTTATAATTTTTTTTACTGGGGTTTTGGCGAGCGGTGGGACGGTCTTCCCCCCCATGGGTGGGAAGCCGAAACCCCAGACATTTTACTTCATTTCAGCCGCACTGACATACAAAAATTGTTCATTAATTATTTTTCTTAACTTTAAAAGTTCTTAAACTCCTGTTTACTTACACCTCTAAAAATATTCAATAGCCTATTTGTAAAAATGTACGTAGTGTTAAGTGCATGTCTGCTGAACTGTATCTAGGTGAATATGATGTATGATGTGCACAGACGTTATATTGTAAATAGGTAGAGAACAACAATTAACTTGAAATGTAAATATATAGGTACATATGGTAGGTGGAAATTAGCGTAACATAATGTGCTCGTGTGTTGAAGAGAATTGTACAATTTTCAGTCAAACTAGCTATATATAGAAAGGGGAAAAAATTTAGTTCAATCGACATTCAAGCTTTACTCAGGAAAGAGATTTGGAACGGACACGTAAACAGCTGTAACGGACTCAGGGTACAGGAACAGGATGAGCTGTCGGAACCGTGAGCAGTTCAATACCATGTCCGAGATCCTGCCATGGCATCGTCCATCCTGCAAAGGCATGAAAACCCGAACCGTTTAACGGGGTTCCCAGAGAACACCCAAAGTACAATTGAAATAGTTTCACCACCAAAGTTTATAGTTTATAGTTTAAAAGATTTAATACGTTTACCACCAAAGTTAACCTTGAAAGTTAATACGTCGAACGACAAGGTAATTAAGTTTACACGTCGAACGACAAGGTAATTAAGTTTATGCGTCGAACGACAAGGTAATTAAGTTTATGCGTCGAACGACAAGGTAAGTATGTAAGTTTATGCGTCGAACGACAAGGTAAGTAAGTTTATGCGTTGAACGACAAGGTAAGTAAGTAAGTTTATGCGTCGAACGACAAGGTAAGTAAGTTTAAGCATCGAACGACAAGGTAAGTAAGTAAGTTTATGCGTCGAACGACAAGGTAAGTAAGTAAGTTTATGCGTCGAACGAAAAGGTAAGTAAGTAAGTTTATGCGTCGAACGACAAGGTAAGTAAGTAAGTAAGTTTATGCGTCGAACGACAAGGTAAGTAAGTTTATGCGTCGAACGACAAGGTAAGTAAGTTTATACGTCGAACGACAAGGTAAGTAAGTTTATACGTCGAACGACAAAGTAAGTAAGTTTATACGTCGAACGACAAGGTACGCAAGTTCATACGTCGAACGACAAGGTAATTAAGTTTATACGTCGAACGACAAGGTAAGTAAGTTCATACGTCGAACGACAAGGTAAGTAAGTTTATACGTCGAACGACAAGGTAAGTAAGTTTATACGTCGAACAACAAGGTAAGTTTATAATGCGGATTTATAATTAAACATGGGAAGCAGTCACCATAAAGTTCACACCGTCCCCGAACAGCCCATTTGTAACTATCATGGTAGACTGAAGGAGGTACTGTCACTTCTACGGGGACAGCCGCGCATATTCGCTAATTCGACTAGCCAATAGGAGGCTTCATTTCAATCAAGCCAGATGACGTCCCCTCCACACCATGACGTCAGCGGCGGCGGCGGCAGCGTACTACTACGTAGCGTACTCTGCCCTTCCAGACGTACGATAAACAACATGGCCGACTGCCGGTGTGCCTCCGCAAGGTACGGATTTGGATTTCTGGAAAATTGAATTCCGTCCAGCTACGTATAAATCTACCAGAACTAAAAGGTTATCGATCTTCAATTTTTTCATTCCGGCAGCTTCATAAATTGACAGCTCTTTCCAAACAGTAGGAGAATGTACTTTATTCAATCATACAAAGCGTTATAGTACTTTTTCCATGCAGATGAAGCTGACTATTGCCCGCCGTGTTTAATCGTAAAAAAGGATAATATAAGATTCAGTTTCACATATTTTTTTGCAATAAAACCTGCGATATATTCTGCTCGTAAGTTCACGAACTGAATGAGCAGGAGCATTGATTTACAGTTGTATATCATTTTTCAGCATCTAAACTTCTAAGCTAAAAAAAGACTTCCGATAAGAAGGCACCATTTAGGTTGGAGTTAAGGGAACGGGGAACCTACCCAGAAGGGGATATAGAAACAGTGAGTTAAGAAAGAAGTTTATGAAAAGAGATAGAAGTTGACGAAGAAAGTAATAGGTGCTGAAAAACAGGACAGAGTGAACCGAAAAAATGGTCAAAAAAATCATTAAGACTACTTTATTTTAACGAAAGGCTTACCTAACCTTTAGCTCAAGAACTTGTACATTTCCCATGGGAGCGCTAAGAACAGAGAGCTTTGATTATTGTTATCGTTGTGAGGGGAAGTTATACTTACTCGCGTTCACATTGTTGCAATGATTATATGAATAAATGGTAAAATACAGAAAATCTAGATAAATATGACACCATTTCAGAACTTCTACCCACAAAAAAAATGGTGTTTCATGAACAGGAAGGAAGAAGGCACCAATCGGTGTGGAAAAAAGAAATCGGGAAATCTATGTACGAGGTGTGCTCCCAAATATGTTTTGGATGGTAGCATCAAGGTACGAAATTTGCAATGAAAAATCTACCATGGGTATGTAAGGTTGCAGAGAATAGGATGGCAATGGACCGAAAAAAATTCGGTACAAACTAAACAAAATATTTCAAGGTTAGATTATTGGTAGTACAGGCCTCCCTACCGCAACAAAGTCCAATCAAAGGAAGTTAAAATAATAATGAATGAAGGCTTCTACGGATGCTTTATTTCCAATCAAGCCTGATACATGTGATATCACCTTGTACATTGGATTTTCAAATGCCTTCTTATAACTAACGCCAGGACGCTTTCCCCCGGTCAAGACCGGTACCCATTTCAGACACCTGGGTAGAGTGGGTTATTGTGCTTGGAATTTTTCTCCTATACCCAACAGAGAAAATCGCCACTGCCAGCGCCGAGAATCGTTCCCGTGTCTCCCGCACGGCGGCAGAACCCCTAGCCACTTGCGCTATGGCGAGCACTAATCATTCAATATGAACTTGACACAACGGGGAATGTGTGCACAAGATTTGTTCCTACACAAGACTCCATCACACACCTAATAAAATTAGATTATTAGTTAGTTTAAACCTCCCTATCCGCAACAAAGGAGATCCAAAGAGAGGAAGGATTGATTAGATTACTCGTTAGTTTTAGCCTCCCTACCCGCAGCAACAAATGCGATCCAAAGAGAGGAAGGAGGAAGGCACCATTCAGTGTGGAGTTAAGGGAACGCGGAATCAATGCAGAAAGGGCATGGAAACAATAAGTTGTGAAAGAAGATTATGAAACAAGATCAAATTTGAATAAGAAAGTAGTAGGGGCTGAAAAACAGGACAGCTGTGAATCAAAATAATATGTTCCTCAACACAACAAAGACATTTCATTTTAACGAAAGGAAAGCCTACCCAACTCTCAGCTTGGGCCCTCACATTTTCCCCGAGGGAGTGCTAATTCCCATGGATGCAATAGTTGTGTCCCTCTGAGGGGGAAGAGTGAATGAAAATCCGTGTATTTTGTTCATTCCATTCTGTGTTTCCCTATAAGGGCTACCGCATTCAATATCGCTAACGAGTTACGCCACAATATTTTCATGTTGAAATTTTCAATAGTTCAATCGCCAATTAAAAACAAATAATGACAGCAGTGAATCGAGAGATGATCTGCAACGGAATCAAAAACGTTTTCTATTCTCAATAAATTGATGGCTGACATAAGTTAGTCGTGGGATTTTAAAATCTTCCATAAAACACCCAGTCTTCATTATGAATACTGACTAGTTCTACAGATTAGATTACGACATAGATTCAGCCTTCCTTGCTGCTCAAAGCGAGCACAGCTGCAGGACTTTACATATTCTCTCGTAGAACACCAAGTTTTTATTAAAAATACTGACTAGTTCTATAAATTAGGTTGCGACATAGATTCAGCCTTCCTTACCACAACAATGCTGCTCAAAGCGACACAGTCGCGGGACTTTACACATTCTCACATAGAGCATCAAGTTTTTATTACAAAAACTGACTAGTTCTATAGATTGAATTCTGACTTGGGTTTAGCCTCCATTCCCTTACTACAATACAACCGTTCAAATAGAGGAAAGAAACGCCAAGCACCGGAGTTAAAAGGAAACGCATAATTAATACGCAGGGTGTTTCCACACAAGAGAACCTCAGTATAGGAACAATAAATTGAGGAGTAAGGTTACGAAACAAAATTAAACCTGAAGAAGAAATTCATAGGTGATGAAAAACAGGACACTAATGAACGAAAAAAATTGGTTTTAACCTAAGGAAACGAAGCATTTTAATTTGAACAACAAGAAGGCCTACTAAACTCTCAGCTCTGGACTTTACATCACTTGTTCTATAAGGATGGGAACAAAATATGAGCCAACAACTCGTCCCTGAATAATTACTCCTATTACTTAAAAATATATTTCGTTTCTAATATCTCGATGTTACGTAAACTTTTGACGATAATGAATTAGATAAACTATTTTTTTCATCAAAAACAATAAATGGTACACCACCGACCACTCAAGGCACGTTCAACATTTTTCGGCTAATAAATTCCGAAATGTACACCCAAAACAACATAAAACCGAGCATTCAAATCTCGGTAAAGACTAGCCGTACATAATGACTTACTAAGCATCACAGAGCGCAAACGGCAGCCCTCCTAATGCACAAGCGCTATCGTCAAACATCAGGACTCGTGCTCTGCATAACAGTAAGTTATTATCATTATTATATAAGAAAGTTTTAGCCTCCCTTAACCACGACAAAGCTGTTCCAAGAGGGGAAGGAGAAAGGCACCATTTATTATGGAGTTTATGGAACGCGGAATCTATGCACAAGGTGCACAGAAATAGTAAGCTAAGAAAGAAGTTCATGAAACAAGAAAAAGTTGAAGAAGAAAGTAGTAGGAGCTGAAAAACAAGGGATGAGTGAATCTAAATAAAATGGTCCGCAGCAAAACAAAACGTATTCCATTTCAACAAAAAGGAAGCCTACCTAAAGTTTAGCTCGGGCCCTCACATAGTCCCCCTAGGAAAGGTAATTCCCACAGATACAATAGTTGTACCCCCTGAGTGAGGGGCATACCAGTAAGTAAAGAAGTATTAAATAAAAATAATGAACTGTTAAATTCAAAAAGGAAAAAATGTAGCATAATAGACTATAGATTAGATTATTAGTTAGTTTAAGCCTCCCAATCCTCAACAAATAAGATCCAATGGGAGGAAGGAAGAAGGTACCATTTAGTATGGATTTGGGAACGCGGAATCTATGCAGAAAGGGCATAGAAACAGTAAGATGAGAAAGAATTTCATGAAGCAAGATCAAAGTTGAAGCAGAAAGTAGTAGGTGCTGAAAAAACAGGACAGCAGTGAACCAAAAAAAGATGGTCCGTAACAAAACAAAAACCTATGTTATTTTCACAAAAGGAAAGCCTACCTAACCTTTAGCTTGGGCCCTCACATTGATAATAGACTATAGAGATAAACATTAGAAAGACCAGTTCACGTCAAACTTACTATTTGGGTACCGTTTCTTCTAGCTCAGTGCGAGTGGGAAGCCTACGACGCATCTTTCACCAACTATTAGATGCATGCTCCAAATCAATCATTCAAAACGGTAAAATAGTTTTTACACACAATTTTATGATCACCAATAAGCAGAAGTAAATTCATCGGCACGCTCAGAAGCAAACTGCGTTGTTTAATAACAAGACAACACTCCAGATAACTTTTTAAAATGTATGTTAACTTTGTAGAGACTGCCGGGAAGTGTATCTATTCCAACATAAGCAGTAGAATGCAAAAACTTGAAAGGTAAGCATAACTCTAGTTACGTGTGTATTTTCACAGCCAGTCTAAAGTTTATCAAATAATTCATTTCGAAACCAAAACAATGAATGTGTCATAAGAATGCAAAGGTTTCAATGAGTACATCCAATTTTTTTTTGCTGAGTTCCAATTACGAGAAGAAAACAAGGATAACAAATATGTGTGGCGCGTAGATAGTAATGCTTATTTATAACGCTTCACCCTAGCAATGCACCGAACCAAATCAACAAATAAACCTTGCACTACCATCCGTTAATGTGTTTTAAGCGAGACAAGATTGAACGACATTATAGTTCACAGCCTTAAATTATAAACAGACAAAGAAAAAAAATTCATCACACGCTTGATACAATATAACACATCAAAGCCTTAATTTCATCTGACGCTAACAAAATAAGGCTAGCACAAGTCGAAGACTAAGTGGTTGTTCATTAACAGTCATTGGGACTTTAATTAACACTACTTACTGAGCTGCGAGCGAGTAGTGCGCAGATATTTGTACAAATGTAGCTTGTATGGTGCCTCGGACAGAATGATGAGCCTCAGCTTGCCTGACTAAATGTCTCAAGTTTGGCCACAGCAGACACGAATGGCACCAGGCCATCCAGAAAACACAAACATAAGTTTACTTTTAAGTCCAAATTTACTGGCTCTACTTGGCTACCAAATGATAGACACAAATTATATCACACAGAAATTTTACCTCATCTCAATCATTTTTTTTTGCGTGTTAATTTGGCTTACAGCTGAGTAGTTGAGTGAGTAACACTAACACTAAAATTAAGCTTTGTTATATTTCAATCGGAATGTATGAAGTGTTGCTGTACATACAACAACGGGGAAGTTGTGGGTTTTACAGGAGGAAACGGTAAATAGCACGTAATTGATTCTATTGAAATAACGGAACTATAGGCATAAATTAACTGTGAATACAGAGTGCATTCAAACAGCTGCTCTGCAACATATCCGCCCAATGTGTCCATAACACTATTGCCAGCAGCCTACACCCATGTAAAAAACGATTTAAAATCCAGAAACGATCTAAAATAAACTGAATAATGTGATACAACAAAATTTATTATATTTCACCCCAGAACATGAGAACAAGGACTCAGGAGAAAAGTGCAGTGAATCACTTGTGCATCACAGATAAGGTACCCTGCAGAGCTCTATTGTAAGCTTTGATTGACTATAATGTTCTACATCTGAAGAAAAACTTTATTTACATTTTTATTTTGGAACAGTAGGTGGGATGTTTAGGGCAGTTATCATGAATTAATTCACAAACATTTTTGCTGAAGCCTAGTAAGTGGCTGATTTGATTCAACAGATACTGCAAGAGCCTCTTATAAAAATAATAGCACGAAAGATTTACTGCACAATTCAAGTCCCTTGTACAGATCAACAGACCGAATATGCTTTTGAAATGACACAAAAAGATGGAAACAGGAAACTTGCTCACTGAAAATGGAACAACTTATAGTGCAGTGAGTCAAAGAATTTCTTCAGCTGCTGGTGATGCATGTCTGTTTTCATGACGAGGTAACCGGAGCTCTAGCAGCAGCATCTTCCACTTCCCGCAGCAAAAATTCCTCCAATATTGGTGGTTCAGTTGAAAACCGCAGCAGCTTTTAGCTCCTCTTCATCCACCTTGATGACGTTGAAATTATTTCAGTTTCATCCGGTACCTGAAAGGCAAATAAAAATGAGTGAATTTCTCAAGTTAGCAGTTTTCGAATTTGTTTCTGGCTCAATAAGCACACATTTTAGTTGGTAGTAAGGGTACAGATTGAAATTTGTCACTGCGAAATATGATGAATCAAGATGCAGGTGAGAGTATTTAATAAAAAGGTTCAGCTGTACAGAAAGATGATGTTGAATATGTAGCAATATTGCAATGCATACACAAGGAAATGGAGGCAATGATAAACTATAGTGTAATACAGAATGTAAAAATACAAGGAGTCAAAAGGGAGAAAGTGATAGGGGAAAAGAGCAAAAAAGAGCTGTGGAAAAATTGAAAAAAAATTAAAGAAAAAGGAAAAATTAAGTGTAATAGGCAGTGAAGTACTGTACATAGTAGTGATGTACCGATGTATCGGTATCGGCAGTATCGGCCATTTTTAGTGGTATCGGTATCGGTATCGGCAAAATCCGGCCGATACTTTACCGATACTTTCCAATAATGCGTATTTTATCATTAAAATGAAGGTCATAAATCATGAAATTAAAAGTACGTAACCTAATAATACCCGTTGTGTGTTTATTTACGATTTGGTGGCCGCTGTTTAATAAACATAGGTTGTGTGAGTTTGCGGTATCATGGATACCGAATTCCTCAGTGCAACATTAAAAGATGGCGTTTCCATGCATTTAAATATTTGACATTTTATCAGGATAGGTTATGTTAGGATAGGATAGGTTAGCACTGGTTAGGTAATACTGACAGAATTTTTTCTAGGGTCCACCTAGCTTAAAGAGGACGTTTTCCATGGAATTTCCACGGGTCCTGCTACTATCTAATAATACCTTTGGTTTATTTGGAGTCTGCTTCTTCCATTTTTTTTGTCACGCTCATAAGGAGAGGTATAGTGACCGTATCTGTGATACGAGTTTCACCAGTGCGCAAGTACAAGAATATTTTTCATCACGGGTGCTGTTAGGATGGATACATTCGTTGGGCACATCTGGAAAATTTGTTCAAGAAAGTTGGTGAATCCCGTCATTTTTGACGGGCTGTGCGTACTTGTAATCAAATAAAAAGCCTTTTCATACCTAGTAAGTTAGTTAGCTAACTGTTGAATTATAGTATTTAATCAGGCCCGTTAACTGAATTCACCACTTTGAATTCCCGATGAGTCACGGTCATAACTGAAAGCTATGCAGCAAGAATAGCTAAACCCTGTAGCGTCATAAAATTATTATACTTTTACGATTAAAACCTATATAGTTTGACCTAATATCCATTTCTTAAAGTATGTGACAGGCTAACAAAAACCAAACCAATTTAATAAAGTTGAAGGTGCATTTGAAAGTTTTCGTGAATTTAATATAAAAGTAGCTGAAAATTCTATTTTAATTTAGCTTGTAAATTGTCAAATATTCCGAAGCAAAGAATTTATTTTAATTTAGCATGTATATCGCCGTTCATAACGAATCTTGTATTTTTCTTCTATGTTAAGATGTACGAAAAATTCACGAACAATCTTATAGTTGAATACATCTTAACGGGTCAGTTGATTGCTTTTATCGCAACTTGATGAGGAATTTAAAAACGAGGAAAATTCCAAGGAACTTAATCATATTTACTAGGAATTCGTTTCGGAGTCCAGCTCCATCATCAGTTCTTAAAAGTTAAATTCATTATGACTACAATAAAAGAAAAAAGAAAATGTTGGATAGTCATTAAAGGAAACCACACAAAACAAAAATCAAAACATGTCCCAGAGAAAATAAAATCGACAAGATCTACTCACAATTTGCAATGGGTAGGAACTGTCAGAATTATTGTTGAGGGCCGGTTTTCGTTTAAAAATATGTAGCGACTCTAAAATTCTGAAGTCACATGCAGTTGAAGCCGAATCTGAGATTTTGAAGTCCGCAGAGGATATCGGCACGTTGCGTTTTACTGCGTGATTACGTACGAATTGTGCGAATTGGTTCCCCGTGCGGAAGCTTCAACCCCGATGTTCGGCCATTCTGATATCAAAATTTTGTGCCGTCATGCCGACGTACGATGATGTGCACTGCAAACAACTGTACAGTAAGAATGAATCAGGAAGGCTCGCTTCTCCATCAAAAGCGTATCCATGTCTTGTACCGGAATTGTATAATTTTAAGGTTGCTTCTTTTTTCCGGTACAAGGATACTCGTCCGATGGAGATGCGAGCCTCTCTGATTCATTCTTAACAGTTGTACAGTTGTGTGCAGTGCACATCATCGTACGTCGGCATGACGTCACGAAATTTTTATAACAGAATGGGCGAACATCGAAGTCGAAGCTTCCGTGCGAGGAACTAATTAGCTTACTCCTCGCAGTCCGCAGTACGTAATCACGCAGTAAAATGCAACGAGCCAATATCCTCTGAGGACTTCAAAATCTTAGATTCGGCTTCAACTGCATGTGACCTCAGAATTTTAGAATCGTTACATATTTTTAAACGAAAACCGGCCCTTAACAATTCTGATAGTTCCTACCCATTACAAATTGTAACTAAATAATAATCTTGTTGATTTCAGTTTTTCTGGGACATGTTTTATTTTTATTTTTATTTTCTTGATTTCCTTTAATGACTGTACCCAACATTTTGTTTTTTTCTTCTATTGCAGACAATGATTTGCACATTTACGAACTGCTGATGGATCTGGACTCCGAAACGTATTCCTAATAAATATGATCAAGTTCCTTGAAATTTTCGTTCTTAAATTCCTCATCTTATAGATGGTTGCGTGTTTGCGGATATTTTCGGTTTCGGGGCTTATCGAATTTTACTATTTTCTTTTCGCCAAAGTATGAACTCGTATTTGGTGTGAATAACACGAAAATGACAACCCTTTTTTGGAGAAATTATTGTTTTGGTCCACTTTTGGAGCCAGTTGCTATTATAGCTAGTCTACATTACGTTGCAGTACGATTAGAAACACATATCTATTGAATGGATTTCATTTTGTTATTTTTCTCAACAATATAGTTAACATAGCATGAGCATTTTATTATTCATAATCGGAAACTTTATTGTCAATATTTTTATATTATTAGATATATTAGCAAATAATTTTATTATAACCCACATGTAGGGCTTATAGTGGTTTTATTTTAAAACAAGTGTGCACGGCCCGCCGAAAATGGGATTCAATACCTTTCATGAACGAATTTTCAAGATGTGACAAGCAAATACAGTATATCCATCCTAACAGTACCCGACCCGTGATCAAAAATATTCTTGTACTTGCGCACTGGTGAAACTCGTATCACAGATACGGTTATTATAACTATCCTTATGAGCGTGACAGAGAAATGGAAGAAAAAGACACCAAACAAATAAACCAAGGGCAAGGGTATTATTAGGTAGCAGCATGACCCATGGAAATGTCAAGGACAATGTCATCGGTAAGCTAGATGGACCCATGGAAAAATTCCGTCAACATTATCTAACCTATGCTATCCTAATTCATGTCGTGACTCGCACCGCCGCAAAGCACGTTCACGACGCGAAGGCCTAGCGATCGTCATTACACGGTAGCAACTGCAGTTCTTGTAGGCCCTACACCACTAATGCGTTGTCCACTGTTGCCAATACGTGGTACGGAAAGTCGGGTAGGTTTAAAATGTTAATGCCGAGCACATATGTACAAGAACACACAAAGCTCTCTTGACTCTGAGTTCCCCTCGGGTGACAAATCACCATTACTTAAAAACGATTACTTCGGGCACAGCTGTTCTCAAAATTACTATATTTAATTTAATGTCTTAATTATTCAGTATGGCCTGAAAGCTGCGCACAAGCGACATGGTTAGGAAAAATGCGTAAATTACGGCGATCACAACAACCTATCCAATACTACTAACCTATCCTAATAAAATTTGAAATATATCAATGCATGTAGAGACGATCTTTCAATGTTACACTGATGAATTCGGTATCCATGATACCGCAAACTCAAACATCCTATGTTTCTTGAGAAGCGGACACCGAACAAATACATAAACAAACATACGAGTATTATTAGGTTAGATGATTGTAAAAGTATCGGTATCGGTAGTAGTATCGGTCTAAGTATCGGTATTTTCAAGTATCGGAGTATCGGTATCGGTCAAAAAATAGGTATCGGTATCGGTATCGGCCAAAAAAATGGTATCGGTACATCACTAGTACATAGCATCAAGTACAACAAATAATGCAGAGAAGCACTGTACATAGGTCATGGTAGACGAAACAAGGTAGCTGCAAACCAGTCTTTTATAAAATCGAGTGGTGTGTAGGTGACGTCATGACATCGCACCAATAGCAACGCTCAGATTGCATCTGGCAACACTGCTAACCCGGAATCTGGCATCACTGTCAGCGTTACTGGTACGACAATCTTGAATCTATCCGTGCCGTTCAAACGAAGTGTTGGCGAGTCGAGTGAAGGGCAATGTCGTCGCCTCAAGTTAAATTAAAAAGTTTTCAGTCATTTGGTGTCACAATAATTCTAAAAATTCACCCTAGATATTTTAATGCCCTGGTTTCAATTTTAAAGATTTGATTGCGCCGAGTGTAATTGTCCAGTTAAATGATTTTAATGTCGAATTCATGTTTGCAGCCGCCATTTCAAAAACACCGACTACCGAAAAATCCTATCGGCATTAAAGATGCACTAAGTGGTGTTGAGAACTGGTGTTCTGCTGTGGTTTTATGATCACAGGACTTTGGACCTGGAAGGTAAGAAATTGAACTTTGAATATTATTTAAATTTAATTTAAAAAGGATTGCTCATAACTGATTTTTTCCCTTGATGAAGTTGTATCTCTCTATCAAATCTTTGAAACCAGATGCAGTAGACCAGTTCAAATTCGATATGCTAGTTCCATAACTAGGAAAATGCTGTTGACTCGCCTGAAATTTGAAGTATAAAGGAAATAAAGAAATAAGAATATAATGTGCACAAATTCTATGCTGATCAATGACATACTGCTTATTTAAAAAAAATTTAATATCATTATGAGCTTTTCATTCCAAAAAGGTAATATAAATCTTGTGGTAGGGTGCTATCATCTCTAATAGTATCTAAATTTTTATGTGTAAATTATTCTGGAAGTAAGATGAGATGAAAAATTTTACCAGATTTACAATGAGAAAACTTCACTGGCATTGTTGAAATTTTGTTCTCTCCTTTATGTTGAAATTAGCAAGTAGTAAGCTTAGAATCTGCAGTGCTCAGCATGAAAGCTAGTTTGGACTGCAGACTGTAAAACTTGTGTACTGTATATTGGATGCATTTTCAGAATAGCTTGACTATGTGAGGGCCTGAGCTAAAGGTTAGGTAGGCTTACTTTTTGTTGAAATAGAATAGGTTTTTGTTTTGTTACGGACCATCTTTTTTCGGTTCACTGCTGTCCTGTTTTTCAGCACCTACTACTTTCTTCTTCAACTTTTTCTTGCTTCATGAACTTCTTTCTTAGCTTACTGTTTTTGTGCACCTTATGCATAAATTACTCCTTCCCTCAACTCCATACTAAATGGTGCCTTCCTCCTTCCTTTCTTAGAAAATTTTTGTCGTGGTTATGGGAAGCTAAAACTTTCTTATTTAATAATAATAATAATAATAATAATAATAATAATAATAATAATTGAGAGTAGCTCTTGATTCTTGTGTAGCCTATCTAATCTGAAATTTTTAGATTAACTCTTAGTAATTTTCTACTTTGTAGCTAAATGTCAAGGTGAGAGATGACAAGAGATATGCAAAATCATGTCTATGATTTTCCATTGTAAAGTGCTACTTTTTATGGGAATCATCTTTTTGAAAATGACACTGTTCTAAGCATAATTGGAAATGCATTTTTATAGATATCTAACTGTTCTATGCTTACCATTCATGGTGAGCTTCTATCAATATTTTTGAGATATGAGGTGAAAATTCATGCTGCTTATCATAATTTTATTGTGAGTGCTTCAAAAATGTCATGTGAAGCAACAGAGCCATGTTTCAAAAAAGCATGTCTTATGTTTATGTCAATGATTTTATTTGTATTTTGCTCTCCTTTTATGTTTCTTAATAGAAGTAAAATGAGTCTGGTAATCCACTAAGGAATACATACAAGCAAAAATGAAATGTAGAACATTCTCCAGATTAAGGGCTGATTTCTTTATTTGTCATTTTTTATGAGTCTTACCAAATTGGTATTTTTTTTTACTTGTTTTATATATATATATATATATATATAAGGCTATGTGACATTTCGATTGTTATTAAATAACACCGATAAATTTACGTATATAACCCAACAATAACTGTTAATGAAAAATTGTGAGAACCAGCGTGAGTGTGTTACCTTGTTTGGTTGTACTTGAACCTATGTACAGTGCTTCTCTGCCTTATTTGTTGTACTTGATGCTATGTTCAGTACTTCACTGCCTATTACACTTAATTTTTCCTTTTTTCTTTAATTTTTTAAAAATTTTCCACAGCTCCTTTTTGCTCTTTTCCCCTATCACTTTCTCCCTTTTGACTCCTTGTATTTTTACATGCTGTATTACACTATAGTTTATCATTGCCTCTATTTCCTTGTGTATGCATTGCAATATTGCTTCATATTCAACATCATCTCTCTGTACAGCTGAACCTTTTTATTAAATACTCTCACCTGCATCTTGATTCATCATATTTCCAGTGACAAATTTCAATCTGTACCCTTACTACCAACTAAAATGTGTGCTTATTGAGCCAGAAACAAATTAAAAAACTGCTAACATGAGAAATTCACTAATTTTTGTTTGCCTTTCAGGTACCGGATGAAACTGAAATAATTTCAACGCCATCAAGGTGGATGAAGAGGAGCTAAAAGCTGCTGCGGTATTCAACTGAACCACCAATATTGTAGGAATTTTTGCTGCGGGAAGTGGAAGATGCTGCCGCTAGAGCTCCGGTTACCTCGTTATGAAAACAGACATGCATCACCAGCAGCTGAAGAAATTCTTTGACTCACTGCACTATAAGTTGATCCATTTTCAGTGAGCAAGTTTCCCGTTTCCATCGTTTTGTGTCATTTCAAAAGCATATTCGGTCTGTTGATCTGTACAAGGGACTTGAATTGTGCTGTAAATCTTTCGTGCTATTATTTTTATAAGAGGCTCTTGCAGTATCTGTTGAATCAAATCACCCACCTACTAGGCTTCAGCAAAAATGTTTGTGAATTAATTCATGATAACTGCCCTAAACATCCCTCCTGTTGTTCCAAAATAAAAATGTAAATAAAGTTTTTCTTCAGATGTAGAACATTATAGTCAATCAGAGCTTACAATAGAGCTCTGCAGGGTACCTTTTCTGTGATGCACAAGTGATTCACTGCACTTTTCTCCTGAGTCCTTGTTCTCATGTTCTGGGGTGAAATATAATAAATTTTGTTGTATCACATTATTCAGTTTATTTTAGATTGTTTCTGGATTTTAAAACGTTTTTTACATGGGTGTAGGCTGCTGGCAATAGTGTTATGGACACATTGGGCGGATGTGTTGCACAGCAGCTGTTTGAATGCACTTCTGTATTCACAGTTAACCCTTTCGGTACTAACGGCTACTCCAGTGCCAAGTTTGCTAGTGCTTCCAATTTAGGGCATCTAACCTAGTTTTAATGTAATTTAACTAGTGAGGGAATATTTTGGAGTAAATAAAAAACTTAGGGAAATTGAAAACAATCATTAAACTAGTTTTTCAACAATTCCAGAAGCCTGCACGTGTAAATTACCATAGGTTACCATAGGACCCTGTAATTACCAAAGGACCCTGTTGCATAGGCTCGCGTATGTTCATGCTACAGGGTCCGTGCAACACATTCAATACCCTTTCCATTGCACTTGAACAAGTTTACTGAACTTTGTTTATATTTTATAAATTCGGGCAAGAACTCGTAGATAATTTCTTCGTAAATACAAAAACCTAATTATCAACATCAAAAATTTCTGTCGCCAAGCAAAGAGCTTCAAAGATTGAAAATTTTTAAAAATTAAAATAATGAAGTAGGCACTTACTTAAGCTGAAAGCACCCACATTAGGACAATTTCACTGACAATTCAGGGTAACGACAACTTTTTCCCCTGCAAGTTTTTACCCAAACCATTTGAATTATCGTACCGAAAGGGTTAATTTATGCCTATAGTTCCGTTATTTCATTAGAATCAATTACGTGCTATTTACCGTTTCCTCCTGTAAGCCCCATAACTTCCCCGTTGCTGTATGTACAGCAACACTTCATACATTCCGATTGAAATATAACAAAGCTTAATTTTAGTGTTAGTGTTACTCACTCAACTACTCAGCTGTAAGCCAAATTAACACGCAAAAAAAAAATTATTGAGATGAGGTAAAATTTCTGTGTGATATAATTTGTGTCTCTCATTTGGTAGCCAAGTGGAGCCAGTAAAGTTGGACTTAAAGTAAACTTATGTTTGTGTTTTCTGGATGGCCTGGTGCCATTCCTGTCTGCTGTGGCCAAACTTGAGACATTTAGTCAGGCAAGCTGAGGCTCATCATTCTGTCCGAGGCACCATACAACCTACATTTGTACAAATATCTGCGCACTACTCGCTCTCAGCTCAGTAAGTGGTGTTAATTAAAGTCCCAATGACTGTTAATGAACAACCACTTAGTCTTCGACTTGTGCTAGCCTTATTTTGTTAGTGTCAGATGAACTTAAGGCTTTGATGTGTTATATTGTATCAAGCGTGTGATAAACCTTTCTTCTTTGTCTGTTTATAATTTAAGTCTGTGAACTATAATGTTGTTCAATCTTGTCTCGCTTATAAAACACATTAACGGATGGTAGTGCAAGGTTTATTTGTTGATTTAGTTCGGTGCATTGCTAGGGTGAAGCGTTATAAATAAGCATTACTATCTACGCGCTACACATATTTGTTATCCTTGTTTTCTCCTCTTAATTGGAACTCAGCAAAAAAAAAATGGATGTACTCATTGAAACCTTTGCATTCTTATGACACATTCATTGTTTTGGTTTCGAAATGAATTATTTGATAAACTTTAGACTGGCTGTGAAAATACACACGTAACTAGAGTTATGCTTACCTTTCAAGTTTTTGCATTCCACTGCTTATGTTGGAATAGATACACTTCTTTCTTATATAATAATGATAATAACTTACTGTTATGCAGAGCACGAGTCCTGATGTTTGAAGATAGCGCTTGTGCATTAGGAGGGCTGCCGTTTGCGCTCTGTGATGTTTAGTAAGTCATTATGTACGACTAGTCCTTACCGAGATTTGAATGCTCAGTTTTATGTTGTTTTGGGTGTACATTTCGGAATTTATTAGCCGGAAAATGTTGAACGTGCCTTGAGTGGACGGTGGTGTACAAATTATTGTTTTTGATGAAAAAAATAGTTTATCTAATTCATTATCGTTAAAAGTTTACGTAACATCGAGATATTAGAAACGAAATATATTTTTAAGTAATAGGAATATTTATTCAGGGACGAATTGTTGGCTTATATTTTGTTCCCATCCTTATAGAACAAGTGATGTAAAGTCCAGAGCTGAGAGTTTAGTAGGCCTTCTTGTAGTTCAAATTATAATGCTTTGTTTCCTTAGGTTAAGACCAATTTTTTTTGGTTCATTACTGTCCTGTTTTTCATCACCTATGACTTTCTTCTTCAGGTTCAATTTTGTTTCGTAACCTTACTCCTCAACTTATTGTTCCTATACTGAAGTTCTCTTGTGTGGAAACACCCTGCGTATTAATTATGCGTTTCCATATCGAGAGCTCAAAGTCTAGTCACCCCCAGAAACAATTGAAGAATCTGGTACGGGAAGACACTGCTTCCACAAGGTTTTTTTCAAATGAAATAAATGTACGAGGAGTTCGTGGACTAGAACTCAGGACTAGAGATCACCGCGCCAACACGCTATCGACTGCGCTAACGATCACCCTAAAAGGTGACCGCAGCACAACGAAAGCAATGTTTTGGCACAGTGAAAGCAGGCGCACTGTCCTGACAGATATTTTTATTCCCATTTTTATATCGAGAGCTCAAAGTCTAGTCACCCCCAGAAACAATTGAAGAATCTGGTACGGGAAGACACTGCTTCCACAAGGTTTTTTTCAAATGAAATAAATGTACGAGGAGTTCGTGGACTAGAACTCAGGACTAGAGATCACCGCGCCAACACGCTATCGACTGCGCTAACGATCACCCTAAAAGGTGACCGCAGCACAACGAAAGCAATGTTTTGGCACAGTGAAAGCAGGCGCACTGTCCTGACAGATATTTTTATTCCCATTTTTATATCGAGAGCTCAAAGTCTAGTCACCCCCAGAAACAATTGAAGAATCTGGTACGGGAAGACACTGCTTCCACAAGGTTTTTTTCAAATGAAATAAATGTACGAGGAGTTCGTGGACTAGAACTCAGGACTAGAGGTCACCGCGCCAACACGCTATCGACTGCGCTAACGATCACCCTAAAAGGTGACCGCAGCACAACGAAAGCAATGTTTTGGCACAGTGAAAGCAGGCGCACTGTCCTGACAGATATTTTTATTCCCATTTTTATATCGAGACCTCAAAGTCTAGTCACCCCCAGAAACAATTGAAGAATCTGGTACGGGAAGACACTGCTTCCACAAGGTTTTTTTCAAATGAAATAAATGTACGAGGAGTTCGTGGACTAGAACTCAGGACTAGAGATCACCGCGCCAACACGCTATCGACTGCGCTAACGAAAATATCTGTCAGGACAGTGCGCCTGCTTTCACTGTGCCAAAACATTGCTTTCGTTGTGCTGCGGTCACCTTTTAGGGTGATCGTTAGCGCAGTCGATAGCGTGTTGGCGCGGTGATCTCTAGTCCTGAGTTCTAGTCCACGAACTCCTCGTACATTTATTTCATTTGAAAAAAACCTTGTGGAAGCAGTGTCTTCCCGTACCAGATTCTTCAATTGTTTCTGGGGGTGACTAGACTTTGAGCTCTCGATATAAAAATGGGAATAAAAATATCTGTCAGGACAGTGCGCCTGCTTTCACTGTGCCAAAACATTGCTTTCGTTGTGCTGCGGTCACCTTTTAGGGTGATCGTTAGCGCAGTCGATAGCGTGTTGGCGCGGTGATCTCTAGTCCTGAGTTCTAGTCCACGAACTCCTCGTACATTTATGCGTTTCCTTTCAACTCCGGTGCTTGGCGTTTCCTTCCTCTATTTGAACGGTTGTATTGTAGTAAGGGAATGGAGGCTAAACCCAAGTCAGAATTCAATCTATAGAACTAGTCAGTATTTTTAATAAAAACTTGGTGTTCAACGAGAAAATATGTAAAGTCCTGCAGCTGTGCTCGCTTTGAGCAGCAAGGAAGGCTGAATCGATGTCGTAATCTAATCTGTAGAACTAGTCAGTATTCATAATGAAGATTGGGTGTTTTATGGTAGAAGATTTTAAAGTCCCCACGACTAACTTATGTAAGCCATCAATTTATTGAGAATAGAAAACGTTTTTGATTCCGTTGCAGATCATCTCTCGATTCACTGCTGTCATTATTTGTTTTTAATTAGCGATTGAACTATTCAAAATTTTTCAACACGAAAATATTGTGGCGTAACTCGTGAGCGATATTGAATGCGTTAGCCCTTATAGGGAAACACAGAATGGAATGAACAAAATAAACGGATTTTTATTCACTCTTCCCCCTCAGAGGGACACAACTATTGCATCCATGGGAATTAGCACTCCCTCGGGGAAAATGTAAGGGCCCGAGCTGAGAGTTGGGTTGGCTTTCCTTTCGTTATAATGAAAAGTCTTTGTTGTGTTAAGGAACATATTTTTTTGGTTCACAGCTGTCCTGTTTTTCAGCACCTACTACTTTCTTCTTCAAATTTGATCTTGTTTCATAATCTTCTTTCACAACTTACTGTTTCGATGCCCTTTCTGCATTGATTCCGCGTTCCCTTAACTCCACACTGAACGGTGCCTTCTTCCTTCCTCTCTTTGGATCGCATTTGTTGCTGCGGGTAGGGAGGCTAAAACAAACGACTAGTCTAATCAATCCTTCCTCTCTTTGGATCGTCTTTGTTGCGGATGGGGAGGTTTAAACTAACCAATAATCTAATTTAATTGAGTGTGTGATGGAGTCTTGTGTAGGAACAAATCTTGTGCACACATTTCCCGTTGTGTCAAGTTCATAATCATTGAATGATTACTAACTTCCTTTGATTGGACTTTGTTGCGGTAGGGAGGCCTGTACTACCAATAATCTAACCTTGAAATATTTTGTTTAGTTTGTACCGACTTTTTTTCGGTCCATTGCCATCCTATTCTCTGCAACCTTTCATATCCATGGTAGATTTTTCATTGCAAATTTCGTACCTTGATGCTTCTATCCAAAACATATTTGGGAACACACCTCGTACATAGATTTCCAGATTTCTTTTTTCCACACCGATTGGTGCCTTCTTCCTTCCTGTTCATGAAACACCAATTTTTTTGTGGGAAGAAGTTCTGAAATGGTGTCATATTTATCTAGATTTTCTGTATTTTATCATTTATTCATATGATCATTGCAACAATGTGAACGCGAGTAATTATAACTTCCCCTCACAACGATAAAAAGAATCAAAGCTCTCTGTTCCTAGCGCTCCCATGGGAAATGTACAAGTTCTTGAGCTAAAGGTTAGGTAAGCCTTTCGTTAAAATAAAGTAGTCTTAATGATTGTTTTGACCATATTTTCGGTTCACTGCTGTCCTGTTCTTCAGCACCTATTACTTTCTTCGTCAACTTCTATCTCTTTTCATAAACTTCTTTCTTAACTCACTGTTTCTATATCCACTTCTGGGTAGGTTCCGCGTTCCCTTAACTCCAAACTAAATGGTTCCTTCTTATCGTAAGTCTTTTTTTAGCTTAGAAGTTTAGACGCTGAAAAAGGATATACAACTGTAAATCAATGCTCCTGCTCATTCAGTTCGTGAACTTACAAGCAGAATATATGGCAGGTTTTATTTCAAATAAATATGTGAAACTGAATCTTATATTATCCTTTTTTACGATTAAACACGGCGGGCAATAGTCAGCTTCATCTGCATGGAAAAAGTACTAAAACGTTTTGTATGATTGAATAAAGTACATTTTCCTACAGTTTGGATAGAGCTGTCAATTTATGAAGCTACCGGAATGATGAAATTGAAGATCGATAACCTTTTAGTTCTGGTAGATTTGTACGTAGCTGGACGGAATAAAATTTTCCAAAAATCCAAATCCGTACCTTGCGGAGTCACTCCGGCAGTCGGCCATGTTGTTGATCGTACGTCTGGAAGGGCAGAGTACGCTACGTAGTAGTACGCTGCCGCCGCCGCCGCTGACGTCATGGTGTGGAGGGGACGTCATCTGGCTTGATTGAAATGAAGCCTCCTATTGGCTAGTCGAATTAGCGAATGTGCGCGGCTGTCCCCGTAGAAGTGACGGTACCTCCTTTAGTCTACCATGGCATAGGTTCAAGTACAACCAAACAAGGTAACACACTCACGCTGGTTCTCACAATTTTTCATTAACAGTTATTGTTGGGCAATATACGTAAATATATCGGTGTTATTTAATAACAATCCCAATGTCACATAGCCTTGTATATAAAAAAAAAACAATTCTAAAAAAACAAATACCAATTTGGTAAGACTCATAAAAAATGACAAGTAAAGAAATCAGCCCTTAATCTGGAGAATGTTCTACATTTCATTTTTGCTTGTATGTATTCCTCAGTGGATTACCAGACTCATTTTACTTCTATTAAGAAACATAACAGGAGAGCAAAATACAAACACAATCATTGACATAAACATAAGACATGCTTTTTTGAAACATGGCTCTGTTGCTTCACATGACATTTTTGAAGCACCCACAATAAAATTATGATAAGCAGCATGAATTTTCACCTCATATCTCAAAAATATTGATAGAAGCTCACCATGAATGGTAAGCATGTAACAGTTAGATATCTATAAAAATGCATTTCCAATTAAGCTTAGAACAGTGTCATTTTCAAAAAGATGATTGCCATAAAAAGTAGCACTTTACAATGGAAAATCATAGACAAGATTTTGCATCTTTCTTGTCATCTTTCACCTTGACATTTACCTACAAAGTAGAAAGTTATTAAGAGTTAATCTAAAAATTTCAGATTAGATAGGCTACACAAGAAAAAAGAGCTACTCTGAATTATTATTATTATTATTATTATTATTCAAATTATTATTATGTTATTATTATTATTATTATTATTATTATTATTATTATTATTATTATTATTAAATAAGAAAGTTTTAGCTTCCCATGACCACGACAAAAATTTTCTAAGAAAGGAATGAGGAAGGCACCATTTAGTATGGAGTTGAGGGAAGGAGGAATTCATGCATAAAGTGCATAAAAACAGTAAGCTAAGAAAGAAGTTCACGAAGCAAGAAAAATTTGAAGAAGAAAGTAGTAGGTGCTGAAAACAGGACAGCAGTGAACCGAAAAAAGATGGTCCGTAACAAAACAAAAACCTATTCTATTTCAACAAAAAGTAAGCCTACCTAACCTTTAGCTCAGGCCCTCACATAGTCAAGCTATTCTGAAAATGCATCCAATATACAGTACACAAGTTTTACAGTCTGCAGTCCAAACTAGCTTTCATGCTGAGCACTGCAGATTCTAATCTTACTACTTGTTATTTCAACATAAAGGAGAGATCAAAATTTCAACAATGCCAGTGAAGTTTTTTCAGTGTAAGCCTGGTAAAATTTGTCATCTGATCTTACTTCCAGAATAATTTACACATAAAAATTTAGATACTATTAGAGATGATAGCACCCTACCACAAGATTTATATTACCTTTTTGGAATGAAAAGCTTATAATGATTTTAAATTTCTTTTGAAAATAAGCAGTATGTCATTGATCAGCATAGAATTTGTGCACATTATATTCTTATTTCTTTATTTCCTTTATGCTTCAAATTTCAGGCGAGTCAACAGCATTTTCCTATGGAACTAGCATATCGAATTTGAACTGGTCTACTGCATCTGGTTTCAAAGATTTGATAGAGAGATACAACTTCATCAAGAGAAAAAATCAGTTATGAGCAATTCTTTTTAAATTAAATTTAAATAATATTCAAAGTTCAATTTCTTACCTTCTAGGTCCAAAGTCCTGTGATCATAAAACCACAGCACAACACCAGTTATCAACACCACTTAGTGCATCTTTAATGCCGATAGGATTCTTCGGTAGTCGGTGTTTTTGAAATGGCGGCTTCATACATGAATTCGACATTAAAATCATTTAACTGGACAATTCCACTCGGCGCAATAAATTCTTTAAAATTGAAACCAGGGCATTGAAATATCTAGGATAAATTTTTAGAATTATTCTGACACCAAATAACTGAAAACTTTTTAATTTTACTTGTGGCGGCGACATTGCACTTCACTCGACTCGTCAACACTTCGTTTGAACGGCACGGCTAGATTCAAGATTGTCGTACCAGTAACGCTGACAGTGATGCCAGATTTCGGGTTAGCAGTGTTGCCAGATGCAATATGAGCGTTCCTATTGGTGCGATGACATGACGTCACCTACACACCACTCGATTTTATAAAAGACTGGTTTGCAGCTACCTTGTTTCGTCTACCATGGTAACTATGCACTAGACCAACCTCTGAGTGACGTCTGAGTGTTGCCGTCCGCTCAGAAATGCCGGCTGCCGGTCCGTCCGTCCTTCTTGCGCAGGGTTTACTCGTACATTTCCATAACGGTTGAAGTTACGGTGTAGAAGTTGATAACGGAATTAACCTCTTGGTCGAGTGGACTCGTAGAGGCACGCGTAGACACAAGTGAGGTCCAGCTGAACTTCCAGATGAAGGAGTAATCTTGCCAATTAGAATGTGCCTGGCACATTCGGCGACAACTGAGATCCAGCGTCCCAGCGAAGTGCTGACCATTTAACCGGAAATAGAGTGAATTCCGGGATAAGTGGATTCTTCATTTTTTGACTTCACCGTTTCACTTGTAATATAAAGTATAAAGAGTGGAAATTAAAACATTTATAATTAAATTTAAAACATTTGAAGCCTTAGTTAAAGAATTTAAACTTCATATAACAATGTATAAAATTAAAATCTATAAATATCGAAAAATTATATGTGAAAATCCAATTGAAACCTCTAAGCTTCGAATTAAAGTTTTCACTTTCACAATAAAAGAACCAAAGGTAAAATTAAATCGTGTGAAGGGGCTATCAATCATTCCCGTTAGTTTCAAATTATGAAGTATAGTCCAAAAAACAACCGTTGCTTTACCGTGGTATTTCGACGGTACGTTCGGAATGATAGTCAGAAATCTACGTTAAATTACGGTTATCATCGTCAGCGGGCATTTTTAGCGTCTAAAATAACCGTTGATCACTAGTAATATATTTTCCGTCGGAATACTTCGATAAAAGATGAAAACTGATAATTACCGTTACGCCGGAGATAAAATTCGGACTGGGTATTTAAAAATTTGCGTAATCTGGTCATATGGTGCATAAAGAAATTATCTCACTCATCATGATATATAAGCTCTGAATTTCATTTATGCGTGGGTGTTTGTTTATTTGTGTTAAATGCGAGTGTTTATTCTGTGTTTTTCTTTCAAGAATTATTTTTTGCAAATTGACAAATCTTCTCTCCCTGTTTGAAAATCATTAAGGATGGTATTTCAACTCGTTTCAGTTATGTTTTCTTGTCTTTTAGTTATTTGTCTTTTTTCCTTCTTTTCTTCTTCCCTCAAGCGAAGAACCTCAGAGACATTCTCCAGTAGTCACTAAAATACTTATAAGATTTCAGTCATCTTACCTCTGAGAAAATATTCTCATTGTTTCTTTCAACAAAAATAACCTCTGACCCGGCTATTGTACACCTCGCAGGGTTCGTCTGTCAATTGCCGACCTTTAACACAATAAGAATTTTAAAAAGTCCAAACTGTTATAAATTTCATGAATCAATTTACTCGGTCTTAAACGGTTTTATCTTTTTCTCCATGAGGCCACTGTAAAGATACCAAATAATGGCAAATCAATTGTCACTAATTACTCCAAGATACTAGCAGAAGGAATTCACGTCATTAAATATCAAGAAGTGAAAAGGGAAGTCTGGGTCATCCCAATCTGATGCATGTGTGAATTCGTCGAGGGAACATTCAGATCCTCATTTTCTTGGACGCATGGACGAAAGGGATGCAGTAATAATTGTTTTTAAATTCGCTGTTGGGAGCAGGAGTGTCAATATCTTTTAAAAATTTCTTTACACTTAGAAAAAAGTATCATCCGCCACCACGAGACGCAAGTTTTATTATCTTCTCCTATTTACTGTTCAGAATTCCCAAACAGTCGGTAAACAATGGAGTTGTGTGATATTTTTATTCCAAAATAAGGGGCTTACTACTTATGTCAGAGTACCAAAACTACAAGTAATCACATCATTAAAATATTTCATTTGAAAGCTAAATTATGACATCTCTTCACTTGCCATTCACAGACATTAAACTCATGATTGAAAAAGGCACTGTGGAGTGAATTTTTTATAAGAACAAGCGAATAAAATCTTACTCACTCTAAATACTACAACATGGAAAAACGAATACTACTGATGTCATAGCGTTGGTACTCATGGCCGTATCATTCTTCAACGGGAAGTTGTTAGGATGAGACTATTATTAATTAGTTTGTGAATCTCATGCAGAACAGCATTAGTGACGAAAGATATCATTGGATATACCAGGTGTTCATAAAGTCTCTTTACCATTGCAAAAAATTATTACAAATCCGTCAGATTTGTTCTATTGTATTCAGTATTTATTATAGCATTTTTTTACCTCACATAATAGGCTTTTACATGGGCACCATAAGTAACTGTTGTACGAGGCGCATCCAGACGGTACTCGATTTCTTACCATGTTCGCTGTAGCATAGCCACGTTAAAACTTAACTTCATAGAAAAAATCCAGGGGAGTGAATTCTGGGGAACGTGGTAGCTAAGGAATTGGCCCATCTCTTCCAAACCACTGGTCTCGAAATTTTTGATAGATGAACCCACGAACACGCACTCCTAATGTTGTGGTGCACCATCTTGTTGAAAAAGTGCTGGCTGGAGGCTGCTTAGTTGTGGTACCACGTATTTAGTTGAAAGGTCTAGAAGGACATTTGTAGTAATTGACGCCTCGTACAAGAAAAATGGACCAATTGATGAACCTAAGCTATAGCGAACATGGGAAAAAAATTGATTCCTGTTTTGAAGGGCTTCGTGTCCATGTCAAAGTCTATAAACTGCTGTAAAAACATAATACCCGCTGAATACAATAGATCAAATCTGAATAATATATCCTATCAATTGTGTTTGTAGCATAATTTTGAAATGGTAAAGAGACTTAATTGGCACTGTATGTATTATATTAGTCTGGAAAGCTATTAATGCATATTATAGATTAGTCAGGACTACCAGTATATTCTGCAATATATCGATTCATTATCGGTTATTTACTTCTTTTGCACGCATTCATGGTGAAATATGATTTAGTATTGAGTACCATGAGCGATTTTTGTGTTCAATGACCCATTTTAATTTGACAGGGCACATTTCAGTGTGTGGTGACTTATTATAATGTACTATGATCCATTTTTGTATGTTATGACCCATTTTTTGCGAAATGACCTAACCTATTTTATTGCGATTTGACCCTATTTAGTGTGCAATGACCCATTTTAATGTGATATGACTCTTTTTAGTGTACAGTGATCCATTATAATGCGTTATGACCCATTTTAGAGTTCAATGACCCCTAAGACTCATTCCAGAGTACTGTGATCCATTTTATCGTGATCTAACCTTTTTTAGTGTGCTATGACTCATTTTAATTTGATTTGATCATTTTAGTGTGTAATGACGCATGATAATGCACTATGACCCATTTTAGTGTGTTTTGATCCGTTATAATGTGCTTAGACTTATGTTAGTGTGCTCTGACCCGTTTTATTGTGATATAACGCTTTTCAGGAAACTATAACCCATTTTAATGTGAAATGACTCATTTTAGTGTGCTATGACTCACTATGATAAGGCATGACCTATTTCAGTGTGCTAATCCCATTTTACAGTGAAATCGCTCCAGATCACTTCTTCTAAGCAACGGACCTCATGCATTTCACTGTCAGAAATGCTAGTGCGGATCAGCGTCGATTATCCGGGTAGAGTACATTTTTTCAAGAATAAGTGCGAAGCGCGTTCAAAAATTTTTTCACATATTATTGCAGGTCAATGCAGAAATTCTGAACAGAGCTTCTGAAGTGATCTTAACAGAAGAATCAGTACTGCTATTCAATAATAAAAATGAGAGTTATTTATTTCTGAACCAGTGCACATTACAAAACCATAATTTAATTTCAAATGAAACGTGTAACTTTCAAATTAATTTAAATAAGCCAATTGAAAAGTAAAGTTGGTTTGTTTTTAATCAATTTTCACAGCCATTACGTTTTCAGTAAAATTTACCACCAATTGAGTACAAGTATAAGTTCCGATTTTTCAAGAAAAAAACGCTATTCAAAACGCATTCAACAATCTGGCAAATATTCAATTTCATGTTAAAATGATGTTAATGAAATAAGTATAGAATTTTAAAAAAATATGAACAAGGATGTAACAAAACGGGTTAAATGTTGCAGTGAAAGGCGTGCAAACCATAAACTGTAGTATTAATTAAACAAGAAAAATGTGCATTGCTTTCCTCCATTGTATGTAATTTTCTCTAAAGTTATTTACACGAACTATTGATCATGCACACAGTAAATTATGGTTTCAACTGAACTTCTACTCTCAGATTCACATGCTCCAGCCAAACGTTGGGGTCAAAAGCGGAGACACCATGCGCCGCATTCTCGAAAAAGTGTTGTCACAAGAGCTTGCTGTCTAGTTTAGCTACACTGGAGTAGGAACAACCGGGCGGCGAGAAAAACGAGAATTCACAGTGAATCCATTCTGTGTTCAAACCATTGTTGCGTATATCTAACATTCGTGCATTCATTTATTCAGTATTTATTAAATTAATCAATTCAGTTTAGTTAAGGAGGTCGCTTCGGGCCAAATTTGGCCCCCGCGGGCCACCTGTCTTCATATACTTTTTTTGTCGAAAAAGGATCCTTATGTGATGGGTTATTGTGGCCTGAAATTTTATGGCGCTACGGGCGCTACGCTAACACCCCCCAGGGAGGTGTTAGGGGACCATAAATCATGAATTTTCGAATATAGGAAATGAAAAATTTTCTCCCGTAGTTCTGTTAGCAATGTTCCAAGGATTCTAACACTGTCTTTGTTTTTGTTCTAGCATAAAAACTCAATGAGTTTTATTCATTTGATAAATCAATAAAAAAAACAATGTGTAATTTTTCAAAAAACTAAGGCCTGAATCGAAAAAAAGAATAGATAAAATTGTGTTTCTTTATTAAAAATACATATAATAGTCAAATTTCATAAGAATCAGACTACGAAAAAAGTTCATAATTTGTGTAATTTTTTTTTTTTTGTAAAAAACATATCACAGTGTGAATATGAAGTAAAGCATGGAGATTGTTGAAATAAAAAGATAAACAGCATCCAATTACATAAATTGTCCAGTTTATTAGAGTTCAGATAAAAAATTTGTTTAGGCCTTATTACTAACAAACCCTTATTTGTCAACATTCAAAAGAATAGAAGTCAGTGAGTGTTTATGATAGAACAAAACCAAAGACAGTTTTAGAATCCTTGGAACATTTCTAACAAAAGTACGGTTGAAAATTTCCCAATTGTACAAATCATTTTTTTTATCAAGCTCAAAACCCAAAATTAGTGTATATTAGTGATCAAATATCGCTTATAAAAATAAAAAAGTTACACATGTGAAAATTTTCAACCGTACTTTTGTTAGAAATGCTCCAAGGATTCTAAAACTGTCTTTGGTTTTGTTCGAGCATGAAAACTCAATGACTTCTATTCCTTTGAAATATCCATAAAAATGTACCAAAAAACTAATTTTTCGTATTTTTCAAAAAAATATAAGGCCCTAATCGAAAAAGTTCATGGAGTAAAAAAGTTTACTTTCAACAAATACATATACTAGCCAAATTTCAAACGAATCGGATGAAAAAAAAATAGAAATCTTGAAGTGCCCCTAATTCAACCATTATAAATATTTTATTCAACCTCTACTTTTAGCTATTCTATGCAATATATCAATGCTGGTCTGTTGCATCAGTTATTATTATTATTATTAAATCAAGCAAACCTACCCCAACGGGACGCATCGTGGATCCATAGATTTCACATATGAAACCCCGTCAACATTAACTCCACGAACAGTGAAACAAAAACAAACAACAAAGGGAAAACTAAAGGAAGAAAGCAGGAGAAGGAGAAGGAGATATCAACCACGAAACAACCAGGAGTTGACAGCACCTTTGAAACCACCAAACGAACCCAAATCAAACACGGCAGAGGGAAGGGAGTTCCAGCGGGCAACGGAACAAGGGACAAAGCAACGCCTATACTGCGAAGTCCTACATCTAACTTCCCTCAGCTCAAAACTATGAGCAGCAGCAGCAGCAGCAGCACGGGTAGCCCGAATCCGCTCGGCCCGTGGGGGAAGCATATGGAAAAACCAGTGCCTTCTATTGTTGAATAGCTTATAAAAAACGAAAAGTTGGGCAGCTAGCCTTCTGTGCGCCAGAGACGGCAGCACCAAACCTGGACATAGCGCAGATGCAGATCTTACAATGCGATCCAAGAGACGCAGGTGACAATCAGCCGCAGAGCCCCAAACAGGCGAACAATACTCGAGCAGAGGAAGAAGAAAGGCACAGAAGCCTCTCCGCACCAACTGAGGGTTCTGATAAATTCCACCAATTACCCTCAGGATCCCCAGCCTTTTGGAGACCTGTGAGACTACCCTCCGCACATGAGCCTCAAATGTGAGCCTCCCATCAAACCGCACACCCAGGAAATCAAGTTCAGGGTAAACCTCAATAACTCCCCGACCTATGACTAGCTCACCGAACGGGGGCTCACTGGTCCTGGATCTACTCACTATGAGCGCCTTTGACTTACTAGGATTAAGTATCATATTCCACCTCAAGCACCATTCGTTGATGCGTAACAAATCGGCATTCATGTCTTCCACCCAGGGTTGCGGAGTCGGTGGAATAAATTTGCGACTCCGACTCCGACTCCGACTCCACCTTTCCAGAATTTGGCGACTCCGACTCCGACTCCGACTCCACCTTTTCAGAATTTGGCGACTCCGACTCCGACTCCACCTTTTCAGAATTTGGCGACTCCGACTCCGACTCCGACTCCACCTTTTCAGAATTTGGCGACTCCGACTCCGACTCCGACTCCATTTCTCCAGAATTTGGCGACTCCAACACCGACTCCGCCTATTCACAATTTTGTGACTCCAACTTCACCTATTCATTATTTATAAGATGAATATTTTATTTCTTAACTAGTGTACACAGACCGTAAAAAATGACAAGATTCAATACCTTTCTTCAACAAATTTTCGTTTAAGTGGAGTTTCCATGCTTTCAGCTTATTCCAAAGGTAACTTAATTTTCTTATAAGAGGAATAAACACTCAGAACACAGCATTTTTGAGCCGCAAGAGTAGTTATAGCCATTCGTGTCGTATCCAAGATACAGAAATTCAGCATTACTGAAAGCAACTGCGAACTTGTGTATGTATATTGTAATATGCAATACAGTACATTGCAATACAGTATGTTGTAATATACAATACAGCATATTTTAATATGCAATACCCCGCTGAACTCGGTATTCACGATACAAACTTGAGTATATAAGGCTCTGGATCGCTCTAATTGTGATGAAAGTGACTTATTACAGAGCTATTGCACAACGAAAATGAGTGTATTAATTGACCGTGAACTGGAACCAAGACCGCCAGTGCTATTTTTTTCCTATCAATTATTCTTAACAGCGTGACACAAAACGTATAAATAAACACACGACACTCATTCTTAGTGGTAAACGGTTGCAGGTGTTGAAACCTGTGCATATGTTCATTATATTCTTTATTAGCGAACGACTTTTAAATTGACTACAGATTGTTAATAATCAAGATACTAGTGTACATGATTGGTCAAAAATGACGGGATCCAATGGTATCGTTGTAAAAAAATCTCAAGATAAAAATGGCAAACAAATATATCCATTGTAAGAGTACCCGCGATTAAAATACAGTATTCTCGTACTTGTGCACTGGTAAAACTCGTATCACAGATACAGTCATTAAGCATCTTTAAAAACGTCACAAACGCACACAACAACCAAGCAAATTGTATAACATAATACCTACCTGAATTGTAATTTAAATTATTGTTCGCAAGAGGTTTTTAAAAAATTTGCCATACCTTTTAAGCATTTAAATGCCTTTGAAATTTAAATGAAATGAGTCGCATTTTCTTGACAATTGGTTCGATTTTCACGCAATGTTTTATACTTATAAACATAAGTGAGCAGATGCCAGGTTTTTCATATTTCGATGGTATTTATGATTCTTTCCAAGCAAGCAGATTCCCATTGTAATGAGATAGGGGAAATTACGCACCGGAACATATACTTATCATTGACGGACACCTGGTTTTTTATTATACCAGGTGTCCTGTAAAAATCTCCCCGATTTTTAATTAATTATATCTCAGCTTTATATTAAGATATTTTAATTGCTTTTTTTTCACAATGTAGTAAATTTTGTTTCCTTTTCGAATAATTTAAATTTTTGAAAATCGGTTGAATAACCACTGTACAATGTCCAATTTACTGAAACGAGCAGAAAAATTAATTGTTCAGAGGAAAAGTTTTTAAAACAATATTGATATTCTTCCTTATTTTGTAGTTTCCATAAAACTGAACACACAAAAATTTTAAGGAGTAACAAATCATTACCTTATATAACGTTTAAATAAATGAGGTAATTTTAGTATCCAACGACATACCCTATATTTCTCTCAAGGCAAGTATTACTTCTAGCCACCATTGAACGAAGAGTTTTACCCATTATTCCACCGTTTTTTATCAGTCCTTGAAACACTATTATTGAGAACACTTGAAACTTGAAACCTCTCAGAGGGTTTAAATACTTAGTTTTATGTACGATACATCGTTATGAAATTATTCTTAACAGTAGGTATTGAGGAATGAAGAAGAACACCAGTGTTGTTTTTAAAACTTTCCCTCTGAACAATTTTTCTACCCCTTTCAGTAAATCGATCATCTTAAAGTTTATTCAACTGATTTTCAAAAACTTGAATTATTTCAAAAGGAAACAAAATTGACTAAATTGTAAATAAAAGACAATTAAAATATGTTAATTTAAAGCGGAGATATTATCAATTAAAAAGTCCGGGACATTTTTGTGGGACACCCGGTATAGTATTGATTGTTCTTATACAATAAATGGTCAAGTGTCTCCTTTGAACAAATTAATATATAGGTTTAGCTATGTCGTGATCGTAATCTCTCCTATGTTAATACAATGGAGTTTTAGGATTTAAAACTTAAGGGCAACTGCTCGAACATTTATTTCAAATACAGAAGAACTTCAAGGGAACAACAGCAAGTCGTTTCCC
Source organism: Morinoia aosen (assembly GCA_030386875.1). Lineage (NCBI taxonomy): Eukaryota > Metazoa > Arthropoda > Malacostraca > Amphipoda > Talitridae > Morinoia > Morinoia aosen. Next base: position 64,379,550 of record CM059566.1, read on the forward strand.
CTTTCTCCTGCGCAAAAAGAGAAACCGTACCCAAGTTAGGCAGATCTTGAGGATTCCAACAGTACGCTCAGCAGCGTCCTCTGTAATATTTTTATTATTTAATTCCTTTAAAATAGAGACCGAAGATCTTCTTTAACGTAAGGTTAGTTTTTAAAACGATACTCGCTAAAAATAGAAGACACCTAATGGACGCGGCCGGTCATCAGTACGGTACTCCGGTAGGGAATTTTAGAGGCGTTCTGAGTAGAGAGATACAGAGTTTTAAGATGTCTGGTCGCCGACTAGGTGAATATCGTATCTTATTGCAAGATTGCATATAGCACTAAGATTTTAACAAATATTTGACAATTAATTACCTTCAATAATAAGTGCCTATTCAAGAGGCTGCAAAATCCGGGTCGAGGAGTTCAAGTCGCAGAAAGAGACTACTTTTTACGCAAGAGAAATAAGTTAGAGGTACCAGACCCAATTTTATTAAAAGGACGACATGCTGCCCAAGCAGAGCAAGCTCAAAGATAATTTAATGAGTGAACGCCAAAACTTAACAAGTAATTTTAATTAAAGCTATTTAAGGTTAATGCAGGTCTGCTAGAAGCGCAAACGTGCTTAATTATAGAAAGTTAAATTTAAACACAAAAATCGAAAAGAAAAGATGCAGCTGCAAAACAAAAAACAACGAACAAAAAGATCTCATTTCATCAGTTTCAAATTCTTGTCTGTGAACTAAGAGAGGCCAACTGAAGAAAACTTTTTCTTCCACAAAGCCGCCATCAGAAATACGGAAAATATTCAACAGGAAATTTCATTGAACAAACAAAATTGGCTGTTCGTCTTTGTTGGTTGATCTGTCTCCCTTTCACGCTCTTAAAGATGCTTAACTACTGTACCTGTGATGCGAGTTTCACCAGTGCACAAGTATTAGAATATTTTAATCGCGGGTGCTATTAGGATGGAAATATTTCTTTATGGTCCACATCTGGAAGATTTCTATACAGACAATATCGAATCCCGTCATTTATGACGAGTCGTGTACACAATTATGTATACTGAGTGTTTCAGAGCTCGAGGTACAAAATTGTACATCAAGTAGAAAATAGCCAAATAAACACTTTTTGTCCCATGAAATTTTCCAACAAAAAATCGGGGTTGAGGGGTATTGGGTGTTAATTGTTTTTAAGGTTGAAATTTCATGGCACAATGACTGGCGATATTGATTCTGAATTTACGTTAAAAATTGTTCAAAATGTGTTCCACCGACATCTATGCCCTTTTCGAATGTTAGCCTTAACGGCTGCCGGATATTAGGAAACACGTCTGGCATTAAGGTATCTCACCTGCAGCCACTGCAATTCTGGCCACAAGATCTTCCTCAGACTCAATGAGTGTAGCATAAACAAGGCTCTTCACGTGTCCCCAAAAATTGAAATCGAGTGGAGTCATGTCAGGAGATCTAGGAGGTCATGCAACTAGCACATTTCGCCCGATCAACGTAAATTCAAAATAAATATTGCGAGTAGTTTATTCATTAAATTTCACCCTTTAAAACAATAATCTGCTAATATCTCAATGTCTCTTTCTTCGGAAAATTGTATAGAAGAAAAAGTTTTTATTTGGATATCTCCTACTTGGTGTGTAATTTTTTGCCTCTTATTCTGAATCTGAAACACCCTGTATATTACTGACAAGTGTTTTCTGAGTAGGTAATGTAGGCATTGTCTACCCTGAGAAGCATAGATATGTATCAACAGTTTTTTATTACTAAGTATGCACTAATTCATTGAAATTATAATAGTTAATTCAATGACTATGCTTCAAATCCCCAAAATTATGTATACGTGTAGATAAGGTTGGCCAGATTTGCACACTGCCTTTTCTTCTCTGTACCTACACTATGCAGGGTAACAATGCAGAAAAGGTGTCATATTATGCTCAACTCTATGTTACATTTCGGCTATATATAATAAGCAAAAGTTGTTCTGCTTTCATCGCAGGGTTCTGACGTTTTCGGAACGTTTTTTTACGAATAAAAGTCACTTCTAGCTTCTTTGCGTGTAATATGATACTATCTCTTATTTTCGTCTAACTTTTTACTTTGTATTGGACACTGTTATTTTAATAAACGCCCTGGTTCTTCTCATTTCGTGTTTTTTGGAGCAATTTGAAACGTTTCCAGCAAGAGAATTTGTACTATCGCATAAATACAAAAACCATTGCAGCTGAGATAGTGCATTGCTTTCAGTTACAATGTGTGTGTGACTGTAAGTGAAGTTTTTGCTAGTGTGTGAAATTATTTTCATTGCAGTTCGTTTACATCGCATTTTAATTTTTTTCAAGTGTCTCAATGCCGATATAGATAACCTTACAACATTTCCAAATCTTCCTTTAACAAGAAGTAATTAATTATATAATGCTACAAAACGAATACTATTTCAGTTTTTAAAAACGTATCAAGATAATTATAAAATTCTCCATTTCAGCGTATACTTGCTTAGAAACTGGAGAGTGATACGAAGATAAAAATTAAACATGATGATGATATAGCGAAATACAATATAACTCTGAAAGAACCAAATTACATTCAAGGAATAACTTGAGAAATGAGCATAAATTTTTATTATTAATACATGTTAACTTGACTTAAAAACACGGAATCCATATCAATTTTGATAACATGACTTGAAAACTAGAAGCCTTTGTGCACTAGACCATAGCTTCAGGTTTCGGCAAAGACTACTCATTGGCAATGAATCATAACCTAAAGACTAGAAATGTTTATGATCATTATCAATCAATGCATCATTTTGAGCATACAGAGTTACCACTCTTTATGTGAGTACAATGTATTGCATCAGCTGAAATGTTCTACAAGTAACTTGCAACACATTTAATACTATTTTCCAGTTCCTATGTATTAATTGAAGGAAAAATGAACAAAACAGAAATATACAGAATGAATTTGCGATGCTTTCAATTACTAATTCCTGCTTTTAACTACAAAATATACATCAATGCTGGGTACAAAAATTTTATTTCGCACTCGTAGGTTTCTCATATATATCTGTGCAAACCCTCAATGACTAGATAACATGACGGTATTAGGTGATAGGAATAAATACGCTGTTTTATACTTAAAACAAAACAATCAACAAAAACATTGCGTATTTTTTTAGATTTTTCAGCAAAGCATTCTAACTCTGTTTTGGTTTACTTTTAGTTTTAAAGAATTATAAATAATTTTTAGCAAAAATTAGAATCGAAGACACCAAAAAAGAGCGACTCCAACCACGACTCAACCACATCCGAACGAACGACTCCGACTCCGACTCCGACTCCACCACATTCGGAAAAGCGACTCCGACTCCGACTCCGACTCCATCACACTTCAGAGTAGCGACTCCGACTCCGACTCCACCACACTTCAGAGAAGCGACTCCGACACCGACTCCGACTCCACCCAAAAACATCCGACTCCGGCGACTCCGACTCCCGACTCCGACTCCGACTCCGCAACCCTGCTTCCACCACCGCTGGACGCAACATGGGACCGGGCACAACGGCGACTAATGTCGAGTCATCAGCATAAGCAATAAAATTACTTCGCACAAGATCAAACATCTCACTGGTGTACAAAACAAACAAGAGAGGACCAAGTACACTCCCCTGGGGCACACCTGAAACAACCTCACACCAGTCACCCGCCACTCCGTCAACCACCACTCTCTGCCTTCGTCCAGCCAAAAACTCTTCACATATCGATAACAACCTGCCACCAACCCCTGCGAGTGCCAACTTGTGCAAAACACTTACGTGGCTAACTCGATCGAAGGCCGCGCTGAAATCCAACTGTACAACCACAGCTACACGACCTGCATCCTAAGCAGTCTGAAGCAGGTGGGACAAGGATAATAGCGCGTCTGTACAGCCTAAGCCACGTCTGTAAGCAAATTGAGCTGCAGGGAGGAACCCCATACTCTCACAATATCGCGACAGTCGACCCACAATTGGCCGCTCGAACACTTTTGCTAGGACTGGGGTGATAGAAATGGGACGATAATTCTACACCAGCGGAGAAGGAGCATTAATTATTAATCGTATGAGCTTAAGATGTGTATGCACAGAGTTTGAGAATTCATTTTATCATGCAGTCTAATCCTTTCTTCAAGTTTCTTCACTTGATTGATGAGGTTTTGAATCCTACACAGGTTTTCTTCTCAGTTGATCAAGATTCTATTTTAAACCTAGCTAGCTGGAAACCCTCGGGCTTCTGCATGACGTAAATGTTGTATCTCTTTGTATTTCTCTTTCATATCACCCTCTCATGTCATGCAATGAAATGGTCAAATAATATTAAATATGCTCATAAACTATTCCTCGTAGTAAAATCCACCCCAACATTGCTTGTCATCAAAAACGGTATGTCATCAAAAGAATGTATATCTTCACCTTGAATTGAGCTCCCAAGCGGACAATATACGGCCCGATCTAACGGTTAGGTAGGCTTTCTTTTGTTGAAATAGTGCATTTTTTGTTTTATTAAAGACCACCTTCTTTGGTTCACTGTTATCCATTCCTTCAGAACACACTACTTCCTTCTTGAACTTCAATCTTGTTTAAGCTTTCTTTGTGACGTTCTCTTTATGTATTGTGTCCCGTTCACTGATAACACACTCGAGTAACCTCAGAAGGATGGCCCATGTGGGAACACACATTGTGCATAGATTCCCCATGTACGTGTCCATACTAGATGGTCCATTCGTTATTCCTCTCTTTGGAATGACTATGTTGGGGTTAGGGAGGCTGATATTATTGATGCACATTTTTTCCCATTGTATAGTATTATCCGATAGATACACTTTTATTTTCTAGAGGCGCTGCCGAATTGGGATTGAACGCAAGCAGAGCTGAGTTAGTGCAAAATATACAAGCTGCCCTGCGTGTGGGGCCCGAGACAGGCCGGGAACCGAAGATCATCTTCGTTGGAGGTTACTTCAGACATTGATGGAGATGCAGTTCCGTTGAAGGTTTCGGCTTCAGACATCGGAAGCGAGGACGAGGAATGCTTGGGGCAGCTTGAAGAACTTGATCTCAGGCTGCTCATGCTGGCTCGTTTGTGTTAAAAAGCCAATATTATAGTACATCTATCGTCAACGAGTGAGGTTGTGCGTACTCGTTTTCGCTGAACTGTGGTTGTTTGAATGTTTACGTGTTGAGGGTATCAATTCATTCTTCTTCCTTTACCATTGTTTGCAATTGCATCGATTGGCAAAAAAAAATTGAAAACGCTTCTACGACATAGCTGGGCGAATTTGTGTGTTAATACGCTGACGACGAATTGGGAAATATGCGAACCACTAGGTAAATTGCTCATTTACATACCGGCATAAGTGATTATCATTCCAATGATTTTGCTACATTTTTCAAAATTGATGTTATCATACGAGGTAAATTATTATCGTGCATTTGTATTTTTCACATGTTTTAAAAAGGATACGAGGGGATTTGAGCTGTAGTCTGTTTTTCAATTCTGCTACTCACAACCTAACCGAACCAACCGTAGCAACCGCACAAACGTAGTCTACGTGTTAAATAAGCTAAAGTCGTAAGCTCTTCATGCTGGGGAAATGTTCCTAGCAGCCAAATGTTGTAAATGTTCCGCATTTTGAGGTAATGGTACTCCTTCAGCTGACAGCAGTAGCCATGGATGCAAGCCATACCAATTGAGGTAAACATACACCGATTCTAATTCACAAATTTCGTGGAATTATTGAGGAACAAGTGGATAGTAGTCGAAATGAATTGCTGTCAAACAATGAAGTGTTTCACGCAAATGAAAGACATGACAAAATTACTCAGCGACATCTACCTATGTTATCTACAATACTCGTTTCTGTCCAACTAATGTACCCTTGATGACATGTGTTGTAAAATTATAAGATTGTTATTTATTTTTCTACATTTAGAGCAGATGTAGACATTTGGCAGGCCCTGGGGCACTACGAAAAATGTATTCATATAAAAACTACTCAACCTTTTTACATCACTTTATTTATAAACATTCACTGCCACCACGATTGACTCCAGTTATCAGTCCCACGGCAAGAAAGTAAAAAGATGGTCTGCTAAGGCCATAGCTCCAATCTCAGCATATTGTCCACTATGACCTACGAGTATAACAAATTTATGGGAGGGATAGATTTGTGCGACATGCTGCTCTCTTTAGACAGTCAAAGTCAGAAATAACAAGTTATACACACCTATCTTTTTAACTTGCTAAAAATTGCTGTTACATATTATTGGTTGATATACCGAATGATTATTTGTAGTTTAGCTTTATTTATAGGCACGGACGCTAATGTGCTCGCTTTTCTTGCCTACGAGCTCTGCTTTGACTCTAATGAATAAACTGTTTGTTGTTGAGTATCATGGGCTGTATTATACCATGGGTTTTCTTGTCCTATTTGTTGAAGGTCGGTAAAGATTTTGTTTAAAAGATCTTCATTTTCCAGTGGCGTTTATCGCAGATTAATTAAATTTTTCGCTCTTGGGCAGTGAAGATCTTTGCAGAAATTCTGTGCCGATCCGCACTTCAAAATCAACATTCACAGCACTAATTCTGTATTAAATCTGAGCTAAATTCAAATACTTTTTGCGAAGAGCTTCAATGATCTGTGAAGAATGTTATGCAATTAACGGTAATAATCTTCACCGATCAGTGAAGTCATTTCTGATTGGGTTTTGAGTATTATTCGTTCATTCTGAAGCTTTTAATAAACCTATTTTGCTTCGTTCTTGATAGGCTGTTGTCCTGCATGGTGATCTATTCTGTTCTGCAATAAAAAAATTGGCTAATAAACGTTATTATTGCTTGAGCTAGTCGTGCAGATGCTCAGTAATACAGTATATAGCTCTAACAGGACTTAAAGTCTCTTACTGTGCTGCTCAAAAGAATTATATACCAATCGTTTACCTTTTTCTCACTATAAAAATATCAATGCAGAGAGCAGACCGTGTTTAAAAGTCTCACCAACTTTGTCCTTTCACAGCGAACACCTTGTTACTGTATGGAACAAAATTTTAAACCTAAACTCATCCGCATGCTGGAATATATTTGACGTTAGCCTAACATGGTCAATTTCCCCCTGATGCAGATGCTGTTTTTTTTCATTAGGAAATTAGGCACAAAGTGGAAAAGTTTATTGAGCGAAAAAATTATTTCTAATATCAAAAAATATGTTCTTGAATTATAATGTATTCTTTGGATCAAGTTTTTACCTTAGCTGTTCATTAAACAATGCAATACTCGTACAATCGGAAATTTTTTATCGATCTAAGTGTCGCGATATGAGAAAAAGGTGTGGTTTAGGACCCCCTTCCCAAACGCTGAGGGAATTTCAACCCCCGCACACTTTGAATATTATACTTTCATGCTTGCGCACACCTGCATACCAGACATGGAGAATAAAAGAATTTGAAAGATTAACATGAATTTATTTTAGAAACACGTGGATTTAAATATGACACATGAAATTAGAGATTCAGGCTAGAAAAATCAGTGAATGCCAGCGAACGATCACATGATTTAACGCGACTCAGGATTTCTTGGCAATCGTCAAAAGGGGAGTTAACGCACAAAAAAACGAAATTAGAAACATAAAAATGAACATCCTGGCTAGCGCACACAGGAAATAAATGGTTATGTCAATAAGAATAGAACCTTGAATAGAACCAAGGTGTCAAATACAATACACATCACATCTTACACATCACAGAACTCGAACATGAGCCAATCGCCCGCATGACACAAATCACATTTGATTGCGCGCCGTTCGGAACACACTATTCGATGTGCTGGCTGTGCCAGAACTTTCACACCTGAAAATCACCTTTCTGAGTTTTTCAAACAGTAACTAGGGATCAAACTTCGCGAGTCGTGCTAAGTAGTTATTCTTCCCTCCTTCTACCTCTACTGTACGTCGACTTCGAAATCGCAGGGAAGCAAGAACGTCAACTGAACGAAGGAGCTGCCGGATATCAACGCAAGAGATATTCTTCACTGTTATTTCTGTCATTATTCAATAGCCCATGTTAATTAGATCATTTGTACGATTAGCGAGAATTAATGTTTCCCTTTGCTTATATAATTCAATACGCTAGAGTCATACATAACCGCTTGGTCAAGGAATAATCTATATTGAGATTGCAGGGTAGGCTATCGCTCTGAGTGGGGCGTGGGAGCAGACGACCGAGAGGGTAAGCGCTCCGCGCAGAGGAGAACGGTCAGTACGTCCGAGACAGCCTTGGGAGAGAGAGCGCTTTATCACGTCTTGAACGCCTGCCTTTCGAGGCTGGGCATTGTTTCTCCTTTGAAATGTGCACTACGAGTGATTCCGTATACCTGTTAAATTAAAGTAATTAATAAATGTCTCGGCGCGTACACACGATATAGCTATCTTCCGGAATCCGAAACTAAGATAAGTCCATCATGACATATGCCCCTATAGAAGCATCCTCATGTCCTCCCCTGTGCGTAGGATTTATCGTGTCATATCCTAAGCGTTCACCTGCATTCACTTAGAAATGTTTTCGCCTTCAGCATATATTATGTTTGCCTTCAGCATATATTATGTTTTCGCCTTCAGCATATGTTAAAAGTGTTAATTGAAATGTAACTTAATGCGTTAGGTCTACTTGTATCTTAGAACGTCAATTTCATGTAACGAGAATAGGTAATAAATGTCAATGCGTCATTTCGTATAATTGCCTGCCAATTAGAAAGGTGAATTATCATGATCTGTGGAGAGATATTCCACGCTACCAAATTATAACCAAATTTGAACTCATTTTCCGCTCATTCATTAATTAAATTTGTGGACATTGAAAAGCTCCAGTTGATCGTCAATAAATAAAAATATAAGAATGTGATCTTCAATCACGACCGTCAAAAGAGAGCTATAAAGACGAAAATAAAAGAAAGGATGACATGAGAAAGAGATCCATAACAATTGGTGTGCAGCGGCGGTGGATTTTGACTCCTATTCTTTGTAATAATAGTTAAATTTCCCTTGCTCACTCCCTCCGAAATAGAAATAAAGCTCGTGCCTACAAAAAAAAATAATAAATCAAATAAACCTCCAACAGATCTTGATAATTTCATCTCCAGGTTAGGATATTTGTAAAATCTAATATTTCATGTATGTGTTTGCTAAAATTCTAATCCATTTCTGTGAAACCATTTACCATGCATTTATAAATTACCATTTACGAGTGAACCTTGTTTGATAGCTAATTGAAATTTTATTCATATTTCCACTATTAGTAGATATGTACCATATAAAGTTCTTCAATTTACCATATGACCAACTCTAGACAGACGCACTTTTCGCCATTTTGTTTCTGATTTGTTTGAATGGAGCCAAGGCAACTCCGAGAATAACGGACGCATCGAATCCAACTTGATGATTTACGCTGAAAAAGTTAACGTGCTATTCATTTTAAACTCTGAATCTCCGTATCGCAAAAATTGTACCTATAAAATATGTAATAATTTGAGACATTCCTTTAAATTCGACTTATAAATGACATTCAGTAAATCGTATACTTAAAATTCGACCATATTTATACGCAAAACAAAATTCATTCGGAAGTAAACTTCCTATAATCAGAAAGTATTTACGCTATTAAAGTTCACGTTCGTCTAATTATCACAGATGTTATGATGCTAAGTCTATGGCAACTTTTCATTCAGACGTCCATGTGTAAATCACAATTTCGATGCATTATCTTGATCATGTAAATTTGCCATGTAATAATCATGAAATGTTGCTTGAATGTATACGTGATGAGATGCGATGAAATTTCTAGACCAACTGTATGGTGTGTGTGTGGTGTTCAGGAGCCTGGGCTCGATGTGTTTTGAGACAAACTCTCCAAACATCGCTTAGCTTGAGGCAGCCGCTACCTCGCACCCTCTCTCCCTCTCGCTCTCTCATTCTCTCGATTGTGCTCTCTCTAGCGTTCGTATCTCAACAGTGTCATGAATTCTACCTTGCTCGACAGCTTTTTCTCGACGATTATATTGCGTCGCACTGAGAAATTTGGAGGATAATCTTTGAACTCAGTATGGATAAATGTTTAGTGTTTCGTTAATGTTGTAGGTGTGGTGATGTAACATTTATCATTATGTCACGTAACCAACTCTAATGAAATATATATGATGATTTGAAAAATTTTCCTTAAGTGTGACCTTATGAATGATTAAAATTAAATTCATCAAATTATCTTTTGAAATTCAATCGTGTTCCTCTCCAAAAGAAATTCGTCTAGAAGTGAATTTCATTCAAGTAGGATAACGTTTTCGCGCTACTAACATCTTGCTCCGACGTGCAATTTCACGCGCCCATATACCTCGTATATGGTAGACGTTATTATGCAGAGAACGGCTATTTTATTCATTCTGATGTTCGTGTCTAATTTTAATTCCAAAGTATTGTTTAACCATGTAATTGTAATGAACGTTTGCCTGGATGTTGAGGAGTGAGGGAGGAATGTGTGTTGGGGTGAGGCTGCGTGGATGGAGTCGCGACGTGACAAGGTGCGGCGCTCAAGCTCGAGCCTGCCCAACGTCCCTGTTGTTTCAAAACACCCTCTCTCCCCCTTGTTCTATTCCTCGAACCCTCGGCTAGCTCCCTTCTTCGCTTTTGTTCAAAGGGAAAAGGCCTAACTGTCGCACAAGCATACTTTACCTCACGAGCTCGATACCAGACTTGGATACTCGCCGTCTTTTGATCACTACTTTACGCAGCAGTTCTCTTACTCTGAAAGATTCGATAAATTTGAACCTAGGATAAATTACTTAATGATTTAAAATTTGATGTAGTATTATAAACATGTGATAAATAGTAGCGTGAGTGTGTAATAATTTCATTCATTTAAAAATTTGAACTTACTTGTCATGTGAAAAATTTTCGTGAACAAATCACGACCTAAAGGTATTGAGTCACGCTTTATGCACATAAAAATGCTTCTCTGAAATCGGGTGATAGTGCAAATATCAGCGTCATGTGATTTAAATGATGAATTATCTCGTCATCAGGAAAATGGAGTTTGTAACAAATTTAAAATTCGATCATGGTGAAAACACCCTTGATATTAATCTAATCGCAGAAGTACTTTGTCATTTGACATACTCACGTAAATGTACCACTAGGGAAATTCTGTTTTCCTCTCTCTACGAAATGTATTGGAGTATGGCGTCGTAAGCTAACAGTGGAAATAGGTTTAAGCTCAATGTGTGTCCTGTTTGTAAGCACAGAAGGGTGGAATGAGACGAGATGTTTGGGCATATGTCTGTGTGTGATGGAAGCTTGTCTGGGAACGAATGAAATAACAAGGCCACCAAATAATCATGCACTACAATTTCAGCTGTTGATCGGAGCGTCTCAGCAAGCGGTACAAGACCAGAGGCAGCACTCCACCTGCACAGCCCGCGCCACAGTCTCAGCACACAAGCGCAGCAGGCTTCGCGTTCACGTGGCCCGCACTACGTGTCGATGTGGCTCGAACATGGACATGGCATTGACGGCAACAACAACAACACGCCGACGAGCTCCACGCCCAATCTCGAAGAAAACGTCGTAGAAAATTGCCCGCCAGAACACTGCTCAGCGACACTTCAGCAACAAGAACAGTCTGAGCTCGACGCACGACCTCGAGGAAAACGACGAAAGAAAACCATCCGCCAGCTGACTGGGTCAACTACTTTAAAATTTTCTACGAAGATGCTTAAGAACCGCGGAACCTTAGTCTAGACGACGTCCGATGAGAAGAGGAAGGAAACTCGACTACAACGAAGCTCCGGAATATACCAGCGCGTCATGGACAACGAAAAGAACTACGACTACAAAGACTTTGATGATCTTCTTGCGACATCGACGTGACTTCATGGCTGTTTAAAAAGAAGTCTTCAGGACTCAAAAATCAAACCCCATCATGGAGAAATCGTGTATGATAAGGCACGATTAAAATGACATTCTTGAACACAGATTGTGAGGATTTATCCTTCCAAATAATTGGATGCTGCTGAAGTATGATCACGGCGACCGAGACTTTAATTGTCCCGAGTCATTGTTGGGATCTTCATCCCAATGAGTATCTTCTAGAGGTACTCTGCGAGCTGAAGAAGCCTTCGCTTCGTTCTGCGGGGATCATCGTTTGCCAAAAACGTACGTAGGACATAGCCTTGTTTGGAGACTTCGTTTCAGAGTACGTAATAAGTACAAATTCAGTAATCGCTGCCGTAAAATCATCACAGCTGGATTGCGTGGATATTAAAAAGAAAAAGGATCTGACTTATCAACGTTTTCCTCTACCACGGCACGCAAAAGCTGTAGAGAAAGTCAACGATCAGGAGATCGTCTTCTTCGCCAACGAAGGGGGATTTTGTTGTGATCTTATCACAACGTAAGGATCTTTCAGAGCGGGGGACGCCTCAATATGTTCGGAATGATCCAAAGCAGCCAGAGAGAGACGTCGTAGGCCAAGGAGACGGTTATCAGACTTAGCGAGTCGTGCTAAGTAGTTATCCTTCCCTCCTTCTACCTCTACTGTACGTCGACTTCGAAATTTAAACCATTTAAACAATTTAAACAATTTATTTACCACAGGTGATACAGAGATAAAATGTTTCTTAAGTCTAGTACAATGGTCAAATTTGAGTACAGCTACCTGTGGGCCCGAATAAGTTCAGTGACTTCTAGGGCATCCTACCATCAAGGTTAGTCTTAGGAGTACAATAATGTTTACCCTAATTCACTTAAACTAGAGACGCATTAGACTGATCAATGAGATAAGTACCTCGAAATTAGATACTTCATTTCACAATATAGTTCATATGGACTAGATTTAACAGTATATTCGACAAACGATTCAAGAACAGACTGAAGATCGGCGAAATTAATCAAGGCGAATTACATTATTAGGACCAGTTATGTAGGGGACAAGGTTTGACGCTGTGATCTTACACGACTAGTAATCTGATAGGAAGTGAGACTCAAGACTTTTTTTGAATACCTTATAAGAATCACTTTCACGGATCTCCGCAGGTATTGAGTTCCAAGTTTTGGTTCCAACGAAGAGGATACTGTGTTGTGACCGAGCCTTTGAGTAATAAGGAAGCATGAATTTACTTCTATTTCGGGTTAAATGGTCGTGATGACCAGTTTGCGTAGTTAAAAGTTGTTTTAGGCTATTGTCGCCATCATTTGTTAATGTTTTGTAAATGAAATTGCAAATGGAGATTTTGTAGAGATCCGAGAGCTTAAGTATTCGTAAATTTTTGAATGAGTCATTTGTGTGAGCATTATATTCTAGATTCTTTACCGCTCTTATGGCTCTTTTTTGCAGGGTAAAAATTATGTTGGTTTTATTTTTATCAGTTCCGTGCCATGCTTCTATTCCGTATTGCAAGTATGGTGAAATGAGCTTTCGGTAGAGCATTTGTAAGGCTGTTTCAGGCAGGAAATTCTTAACTTTATTTAGGATTCCGATAGATTTTGATAATTTAGAACTAATATGAGCGATGTGCTTTTTAAAGGTTATATGTTTGTTTATTATGATGCCGAGGAATTTACTTGAGTTGGTTTCTTCGATTTCACCTTCGCCAATTTGAATGCGTGGGAGAGATATATTTTTCTTGTATGAGAATGTAATATATTTTGTTTTATCGATATTAAGGCTTATTTTATTAGCTTTAAGCCACAATGAAACCTTATGAAGTTCATTATTTATACGCTCCGCCATCCTAGCGGGATTTTGGTCTGGAAGGACCGCAGAAAGGGTAATGTCATCGGCAAAAAGTATGAATTTGAAGAATGATGTAGATTTAATGATATCATTGATAAAAATTAGAAATAGGAGAGGCCCAAGGACAGATCCTTGTGGAACCCCATGGCTAATTGTCTGTGGGTCATATTTTGCGTCGTCAATGACAACGTATTGTTTCCGATTTGCAAAGTATGATCTAAACCAATCATGGGCAGCCCCTCGAATGCCATAACAATGTAGTTTCGAGAGTAATACGTTATGGTCCACACAATCGAATGCTTTTCGAAAGTCAAGAAATACGGAGAAAACAAGCTTACCTTCATCTATATTAGAATAAAGGTATTGCAAATGATTTAATACAGCTTGTGTCGTAGATTTCTTAGAACGAAAACCGTATTGTTTGTCGTAGAGGAAAGATTTTTGTTCAAAATACGAATACACTTTTATATACACAATTTTCTCGAATATTTTGCTAATAATTGGTAGTACAGAGATAGGTCTATAATTGTTAACGCAGTTTTTATCACCATTTTTAAAAATAGGGGTGACTCTCGCAATTTTGAAAGAGTTGGGGAAGATACCTTGAGAAAGGGATTGGTTGATAATATAAGATATGCACGGTGCTATTATATCAGCTATAGCCTTAAGAACTTTAGCCGAAAAAATTTTCAATCCACTTGATTTATTTTTCAAGTTGTTTATGCACGTAATTACATCGGAGGGATTAGTTGGCGTGAAAAAGAAAGAGTTAGGTTCACGGACATGGTCCATGTGTTGCAAGTGGTCTCTGGGTTCACTGAAGACACTATCGGCTATATTTTTTCCTATGTTTACAAAAAGTTGTTAAACACAGTTGCAATATCTTTTTTCTCGTGGTATTTTACATTTTCGTGAACGACGGACTCAATTGTTTTCGTAGTATTATTATTCGGTTTATAGCATGAATTAAGCAGGCGCCAAGTTTTTTTAATGTCAGTTTTGTATTCAGTAAATTTGCGCGTGAAGTAGTCTCGTTTTGAGGTTCGTATTTGATTTGTCACATGATTCCTGAATCTGTTATACGTTACTTTAGATATTCGCCCTTCGTATAGTAAGGCTAGGTACGCTTGACGTTTCTTTATATTGATCACGATATCTTCAGTAATCCAGGGCTTTTGTCTATTTTTCGGCGTAATTGTGCGGGTGATTATTGGACAGCACTGGTTATATGCGGTCGTTATAATTTCAGGTAAATTCAGTATTGCTTCATCAATGTTAACCGCATTATTGTCCCGTTCATAGACGTCTAATGATGGCATTAATTCTTCTAGAACAGTTCGCATTGTTCCCAAGTTGTATTCGTTTACACAACGAAATGAATAAGTATCAGCCTGTGGGCTGGTACAAGAATTATAGACATTTTTCTTGATGAGAAACACCGGGAAATGGTCAGATAAGTCAGAAATTATTATTCCGGTAAGAAAATCAGTCGGATCTAACATGAAAATATTATCGAGTAACGTAGCCGATGCAGAAGCAACACGTGTAGGTTTCGTGATGATTGGAAGGAAGGAGCTAGACTGAAAAACATTTATGAAGTTTGAGATTTGCTCACAGCTATCATATTGTAGAAGATCGTAGTTGAAATCCCCGCAGATTATTATGTCACTATATAGAGACTTGTTGAACTGAGATATAATGCTTTGAAGCTCGTTCGAGCTCGTTGAAGCTCGAAATCGCAGGGAAGCAAGAACGTCAACTGAACGAAGGAGCTGCCGGATATCAACGCAAGAGAGATTCTTCACTGTTATTTCTGTCATTATTCAATAGCCCATGTTAATTAGATCATTTGTACGATTAGCGAGAATTAATGTTTCCCTTTGCTTATATAATTCAATACGCTAGAGTCATACATAACCGCTTGGTCAAGGAATAATCTACATTGAGATTGCAAGGTAAGCTATCGCTCTGAGTGGGGCGTGGGAGCAGACGACCGAGAGGGTAAGCGCTCCGCGCAGAGGAGAACGGTCAGTACGTCCGAGACAGCCTTGGGAGAGAGAGCGCTTTATCACGTCTTGAACGCCTGCCTTTCGAGGTTGGGCATTGTTTCTCCTTTGAAATGTGCACTACGAGTGATTCCGTATACCTGTTAAATTAAAGGAATTAATAAATGTATCGGCGCGTACACACGATATAGCTATCTTCCGGAATCCGAAACTAAGATAAGTCCATCATGACATATGCCTCTTTAGAAGCATCCTCATGTCCTCCCCTGTGCGTAGGATTTATCGTGTCATATCCTAAGCGTTCACCTGCATTCACTTAGAAATGTTTTCGCCTTCAGCATATATTATGTTTGCCTTCAGCATATATTATGTTTTCGCCTTCAGCACATGTTAAAAGTGTTAATTAAAATGTAACTTAATGCGCTAGGTCTACTTGTATCTTAGAACGTCAATTTCATGTAACGAGAATAGGTAATAAATGTCAATGCGTCATTTCGTATAATTGCCTGCCAATTAGAAAGGTGAATTATCATGATCTGTGGAGAGATATTCCACGCTACCAAATTATAACCAAATTTGTAATCATTTGCCGCTCATTCATTAATTAAATTTGTGGACATTGAAAAGTTCCAGTTGATCGTCAATAAATAAAAATATAAGAATGTGATCTTCAATCACGACCGTCAAAAGAGAGCTATAAAGACGAAAATAAAAGAAAGGATAACATGAGAAAGAGATCCATAACAGTTGCTGCACAATTGAAGCATCGACGTTTTATGATGGACGAGGTTTCCTTTCTTGAAAATTTCGATGTGCTCGCTTTTCTCAAATATTTGATTTGCAGATTATGTTGAAGGCACACCAGCAGTGCGCCGGCGCGCCCGCTTGCGCGCCCCTTAGATACGTGCACCTCTTCCGCACTCGCTTCCACGTAAAAGAACCTTCATTATCCTCTTCTCGTATCCTTATATGTGCGTGGCTCGGATCCTTCGCGAATGTTCACGAATGTTCGCAGTTACAATGACAGCATTTTACCGCTGATTGGAGGAATTCTTCCTTGTCCTGACGTCTCGAAATTTCATTGGCTAGGTGCCCGCTTTCTTGTGCCACATCTTCGACGCGCGGCGTGTTCATTGGCCCAGATGTTGCGGCTTTTGCTAAGGCCAACCCTCGTATCGCGTCTTCGTGCGAGGCCTGTTCCCATGCCCAAGCGACGGCCGGCTTAACGGTTTGGACATTCCAACGTCTATCGCATTTTTTCGCGCTTTTACCTCAAACTGGCCTCGCAACACATCGTATTATATAAGAAATAAAAAATATTTCACTACTAGTATATAAGATATTTCACTACATAAGTAAAAATGAAATTTTAAATAAGGGTCGGGAATTTTGTGTCAGAGAGTTGGTGCAGATTAGCGGAATAATCCTCTCAAAGCGTCACAGTAGAAATTTACGTATCCTGAACCCTGATAACTTTTATATTTTTTAATCTATCGTAGGGTCGTACAGTGATAATCAAAACACTTCAAAATGCTATGGCTTTCTTTCTGACCAATTTTGTACATGTACATGACGTTAGGAGCAAAGGGATTTCAAAAAAGAGCGTTTTTAATGAAGCCATTGCAGATTTGAGTCCTCGCATTGACTGAAAGTTCCCGTATTTTTCATCTTCGGAGCATTGATTCATGCTCCAGCAGAGTCGACATAGTCTTTGAAAAGTCATGTTAAAATATTTCAATTAAAGAATTTAACAGAATGGTAAACTGTTATTTATCATGCTTTTCCAATTATTAGAAAAAATGTATTGTATTTAAAGATTTGTTCATTGATCGGAGATGCATTGAGAAACGGCAAGCGAAATCATTAATGTGGTTATATTTACGTGGCTAATTCTAATGGAGATAAACAAACATTATTACAATGTTTACTCCTTTTCAAAAGTTCTATTAGAATGTAGGAAAGTGGATTTGAGAAAAATTTAACACCTACAGATATATTGTAGAATATCGACATCATCATTATATAAGAGTACAAAGTTTTTGGTCACATTAAACTCATTTTTTGTGCTTAACTGGTTCTACTGTCGAAAAAGTTTTTTTTCTTTTTTGGGGCAGGAGCGCAACATCTCTGTATCTTTTTAGAACATCTTGCTCCGCTGGCAGAGAAAAGCGGCTGCATCTCTGAGACGAAACGATCAGTGGAAAATAAATAAAAATAACAACTCGTACTGACGGTCAGTTGCACTGTACGCCGGTCCTCGACAGAGAAACTAAAGCAATGATTGAAAGAAAAGGCCTCGTAAATACAAATTTTCTTCATTACCAGATTCCAACACCAAGTGCTACTGTTTTTAGCTAAAGTTACCACTGAAAAGCTCTATAGTTCCTCAAAGTACACTGACGAGTGCAGACACTGTTAGCATTCCCATTGAGTGTAGCTCAGGTATTCTATAATACTTATTTTTCCGAACGTTAAAGGAAAGTCCACTTCAACGCTCATATTGGCAACAGAAAATATTTTAAAGAACTATGAGGAACGTGAACATTAATTTTTGTGAACAAGTAAACAATTTTACAATTGTTAACTTTTCCCCATAACAGAATTAACATTTTTCGTCATGGAAGTAACATATTATAGTAGATAATATTGCAAAAAAAATGAGCATGGCAAAACACTGGAATACAATACAGGAAGTAAAACATAATTGTTCAGAAGATACAGCGAGGCACAGAAATTATGCCGACATAAAAACAAAAAACTGTATGGTAAATCATACGTCATGGAAACAAGCTTTTTTGCTCATGTATTTGCTTTACTTGTAGGATGAATACACAATATTATAGTCGCATATGTGTATACACAAGGGAGGTCATGCTGCTTTGAAAAATGTCATATTTCGACATATTGGTCGACCTGTTTTACATATTTTTAATTTGTTTGAAAATATTTCACAATTTTCACATTCCATCATCAGTGTCGAATGAAATGAATATAAAAATAAAATAATAAAACACACCGGGTTAAATGAGTTACACTAAAACTTCACAAGCCAATGACTAGTACCAAACGCGTAGTAACTTTCCTTTTAAACCCCAAAAATACGCGTTGGCGCTAATTCAGCCTTTCATATTAGTGAATTAGATTGCTCAATATCAAGCTTCAACCAGAGCAATTCAACTTCATGGCACTTTGATCTTGATTTGAAGAGTACATGGATAAAAATGAATTGACATTTAGCTCAAAAATTTTAGAAGGTCAAGTTCATTTTAAGTTATGTAAAATGTGGAGTAATTGAAAACCATGAAAAAGTGATGTGAACATATTACAGTGGTCTCGTGAAGCTGAGATGCACATGAACTGTCTATTTTGTAACAATGTGAGAGTGATGGCCGCCGTAGATTAGTTATTGGAAAGGGGTAGATTCAACTTACGTTTAATCCGTGATAACAGTCAAAATTCAGGTGTTTCTCATAGAACGGGCCCGTCCGTACGCCTACCCACCCTTGTCAGGTATACGAGACCATCACATCAGGTAAAATCACCAGTACAATCTCCCCATTGCTCTACACTGCGCATTTGTAAGGGTATTTATTAACCGTGACTAACTGGAGGGAGCCAACGACAGGAAACCATCAGATAGAGAAGCGCACTCACGCAACGTATAACGTATCCCAGTCATCTATGATCAGATGTTTTTTTCTGTTTTATGGTCAACCCAGGCTACTTTCGACCCAATGGGCCATTTTTTTGTTGAAAAAGGAACCTTAGGTGATGGATTATTGTGCCCTAACATGTTACGGCGCTACTGACGCTAGAACCCCCCAAGAGGGATTCAAAAGGGGGCCTGGGGGTTAAAAATGTTGAATTTTTTTTGTTGAGAAAGCTTTCTTAGGTGATGGATTATTGATTAATGACATTTTTGACGCTAAGAAGATTGCTTCCCAGAAAACTAGAACATTAGTTATGTTCTGTGCTGAGCTTTATATGCGGAGCACAGATATAGATAATTATATAAATATGTTGTTTTATATAAATAAAAAGAACTGTAGACCATTATCAAACACTAAAATGATGGTGTATGTAATACAAACCTATTTCTAAAATCGTCTTCCACTGAAGTCCCAAAAAATTCTACCGAACAATTTTCGCGAGTTGCAACAACAACTCCATGATGAGAACTGAAATAATGAATAGGAAACTTTTATGTCATTTATGAACGATATTTTATGTTTGTGATATTGGAATTCACGGGAAGAATATGAAAGTAAGTATGCAGATTATTTGTAGATGAAAATAAAACATGGAAACAGCATCCAAGTTCAAAAAATTGACCATGATATTACACTTCAACATAAAAATATTTGTTTTTTACTTCCCCTGAAAAATTATCCATTGTCAGCATTCAAAAGAATAGAAGTCAGTGAGTTTTTATGCTAGAACAAAGCCAAAAACAGTTTTGGAATACTTGAAACATTTCTACCCAACGTAGAGAGCTAAATTACGTAAGATACCAGACGCAAATTTCAAATTTTACATTCAATTTTTTTTATTACTGTTCAAAGCAAAAAAATTGGTATATTTTAGTTAGTGATCATAAATTGCACCTCAGAGGAAAAACTAAATAGAAAATATAAAATTCGGCTCGCTTTGATTGTTAGAAACTTTTCAAGGATTCCAAAACTGTTTTTGGTTTTGTTCTAGCATAAAAAACTTATTGACTTCTATTCATATCAAATACCCACAAAAATGATCTAAAAATTAATATTTCACATTCTTTCAAAAAACTAAGCCCTAAATCGAAAAAGTTACACGATTAAAAAATGTTTCTATTCAAAAAATACGTATACCGGCCAAATTTCAGACCAATCGGATCAAAACTTTCAAAATCGCTGGGTTGACCCACGAAAGTGAGCTTACTACTTATCTGTTCCTCGATATTTGATTGACTAAGTCTTAGTAGTCAAGTAGTATATTATACCCTGTTTTTCTGCTCGAAGGAAGAATGTAATCACGCCCCAAGAACCGTGTTTCGATATTCTGTTGTAACGTTTCGTAGTTCGATTGCATATATCGCGGTTACGGTTAAAACCTGCCTCAGAAGTAGGGATGAACTTGACCATCTTTTTTTTAAATCTATTCATTTTTGTCTCCAAACTCTCTTTGAATCCCAACCAAAGTGCCACGGGATAGAACATAGCCTTCACATTCGAACTCTTACCCCATAGTTGCGTAAAAGACTGAATAAACGCGCACTTTTACACGCGAGTTCGTATGAAAAGTTAGGGTGCCTGGTGTTAGCTTATCGGTTCATTGTAATTAGGTTTTGAAATTTTTTATTGTCGTGTTTTTTTCTCCTTTTCTCCTCTTTACTTGTCAAATTCCTTTGTTTTTGGTTTCTGTAATTATGATAATATGTCCACTTCCTATGCGAATGCACCTGGGCATGATAATTTCATCGTCAGCTCACCGCTTCGTGTAATTTCCTAAAATCCGATCTCTAGTCTCGAAGTACAACATAAAAATTCTTCCTTTCATTATCCTCAGCAACTAAAAAAACTAGCCCAAAACCGATTACAACAAAATATCCGAAGTGATCACTGCCAATAATGAAATTGTCGGGCTTACATAATACAATGCCTAATGTAAAATGATTTTAGCTGCAGAGGAGTACTCACGACTACTGTAATACTATTCCTGAAAAATGTTTTTCATCAGAAACATATTCTATCAACTTTATTTTACTGATCTCTGTTCTAAGTGAGCATAAAAATCCTAGTCAATAAAGTTTTTTATGAAAATACGAACTTGCAACGTCGTGAAATTAGTTGGGCAAGTTTTTCATATTATTAGGAGTAGTGTTGGGATCTGATATATTTTGAAAAAGATGAGTTTGAGCTTCTATGTTTTATTTTATGAGAGTAAAAAAAACTGATAAACAAGCTCTGTAGTGATATTTTACTCGAATATAAAGGCGTTAGTAATATGTATTGTGCTTTGAAATTAAAATCAATGCTCCTGTTTCCCACTAATATGAAGAATAACTACTTACATTACGAAAATTAGTGATATTTTCATCCACGTAACCAAATGTTTATAAATTTGCTCTCTGCAGTACACAGAGTTACTAACCCTTTATAGAAGATTCAAGAACAGATATGTATGAAGAACAGATGACTCACTTGTTAGTGAATACAGGAAAATCCGAGAGTTCAAGTATGATGATGCATACATGCACATAGGTAAAATGACACGGTGTTAACTATTTCAGAACATGGATCATAATTGTGTTTCTGAGCAATGATACAGGTGTGATGGTGTTACACGACGTAGCTGATCAGTTGATGCTGCACTGGGCAGCAGCTTCATCTGCCTGCTGTTCCTGCTCTGGAGGCGGCGGGGCGGTCTCGCAGGCAGGCGCCAGGAGCTCTGAACACAAGGGAATGAAATACATCACTACCAGTCCTGATAGGCTAATACGTACACGGGAAGTTGAGTGTACTGCAAGAAATTTCAAGGGGCAGGGAGGCTGTGTAGCGACGGATGGACACACTGCTGGAGGCTGGCCACTACTTCGCGGCATCAAACATAGTGCATAATAGTGATGTGGTGCAGTCCTGGCTCACAACTGCACTACAACCCATCATATATCACAATATCAAACAACACTTCGTCGCCGACCGCAAACTTCCTCGCCGCGCTCTGCGACCCATTTTTGGAATGCAATCACAGTTTTCAGCCATACCGATCGAGCAACCTGCAGTACGCCGTACCTGCTGTCGGTCGGCACATCACTCACACATCACGACCTTAATTAATATACCACCGTAGAAATACGATCAAATCTTTTGATCAGCATCCGGTATAATGTGAAAATCTGGAAGTGCTCACGAAAGTGTTCACAGTTTCTGTTTTACTATACAAGTTCTGATTTTACGAATTTCAAGGTTTTGTGGTGATAATGCAATGTTGCACTTGCGGTTAATGTCAATATGGACCTTGTGAATGCTCAGAAAGATAAACTTTCGGAATACAGTTATGACAGCAGAATATGTTTTTGTCGACAGAAATACATACTTGTATTACATACAATGTCTATGTAAACAGAATAATGAAGATCTCCGAAAGAAAAATCATTTACCATTCAGCAATTTCTTTACGTGATAGTTAACGACACTTTTTATTGGCATGCGTGGAAATATTTGAGTGTTTGAGTGCTTGTCAGTTTCTTAACTAGGAAGCCAAACCACAAACAGTGACACACCCTCGACAGATTATATTTCTTCACCACATGTCAGAGTGCATCGAGCAGAGGTGCAGCATTAAGTTAGGCCAGATGCTACATACTTAGCAAGTACAAGCTGTTTAAAAGATCAAGTAAACTTTTGATGGTGAATCTAAGAGCAAAAAATAGATAAGTAGCGGTAGAACAGCTTCAGTAAGAAAAAATGTCAGTCGAGAGAAAGTCTAGGTCAGCGGTTCCCAAACTGTGGTATTGCGTACCAATACACCCCTAACCTCGGTGCTCGGTGGTACGCCGTGCATCCTCTGTTTATTTTATATGCAGCATGCGGATAAAAATTTTTGGTAAAATTAATTTGAACGGGAACTTGAGCGGCAAAAGCATAGGAAATGATTCAGTCAAAATGATGAAACTATTACTACGGTTAAATTGAGGTGGTGATAATTCATGTTCAGAATGATATAATGAGTTAGATGTTCCTCGGCGTGAAATATTTTAGTTTCATGCATCATAAAAACTAGGATAATAACGCAGTAGCCGATAGCTACCAGCCACTGCATGATATTTTAAACTCAACTTTAATTAGCGTTAGAGGTATTGCACCAATCTTTCTGTTACTATTGTTTGAAACAGATGTAGGCATCTGCCTCGCAATGTTAATAAGTTTCGTGCGTAAACAACGTTATGTTTCTAGAAACAAAAATATACACCTGTGGTGCAGTTTAAAGCATTTTCTTCCACGAACGCCTGTCATATAGTGCTCCGTAAACTAGAGTATTTTTCTCAACTCTCTAAGTTTAAAGGAACAGGCGCCATGTTTGGGGTTGGCTTCATCTGTGAAAATTTAGCAATGTTCTAAATATTAAAAATGGCCTTACTCATATGGAATAAAATCATACCTTAACCATCAAACACAAAACATTTCCTACTCTACATTAGAACAACCTAAAATTTGTCGAAGAAAATAACTACTGTGTATAGTTGCCGATTTTAGACATTTAAACATAGTTTGTGGCAAACCGTCATATTTGTGCTATAATGCGTACCCCCATCGTCCTCTAGACGCTGACTTAGTACGCAGCACTAAAAGTTTGGGGAACACTGGCATAAGTCTATCAAGCCATCCACCAGTAGAAATGAAGGATTCATTGAGAATTTTCTTCGAAAAGTGATGAAAGACGGTCATGCAACTGTCGAAGAGACATTTGAAAAAGTATGAATATGTGCAGACTTAGTTTAAGCAATTTCAGTGGAAAATCTAGCCTTGCGGCAAGTTTCGGTAAAATTAACTATTAAGCTGCTTATATAAGAGCAGAAATACAGCTATCGTGAAATTACTCAAGACTTGGGTGACTGTTAACAGTGTATCTGATTTCACGAAGACCATCATCACTTTCGCTGAGACAAGGGTAATGAATTCAACGTGGAAATAAAACTTCACTCATCGTAATGGACGCATAAAAAATTACTTTGACCTAAAAACAGTATAGGTTTAAAGGAACGTCAAAGTAATGTTGACCGTTTTTCTAGTCCAGTTTTATTGTCCATCATGAATAAGCATGAGCAGTACTGTTTGGAGGTATACGACTGATACTGTACGACAAAAAAAGTCCGCAAATATTGGTGTTGAGAAAGTGATTTCGCCATGACAATGCACCCTCTCATTCAAGTCTTCTTGATCCAAGCTTGCTTAGCCTGGCCAATAACAACACAATTAAATGATTCATGTTATACAACCTTCTTATTAATCAGCGCCTAGTGACTTCTAGCCGTTACTTAAACTGAAGATGACCTTGAAGAAAGAAGCGCTTCGGATTGAGGAAAGAAATGCGACGATAGGGCTTTAACAACGTACGAACTAGGGTTTTAAGAAAAAATACACGTATAAGTTGCTCCGCTCCGAGAAGTATGTGAATCCCCAAAATGAGTACGGTTAAGATGATTAAAACAAAATGTGTGAGATATGCTCAAACCTTTCCTTTATGGACCAAGATCGGTTATTTCTGAAATGGACTCTGTATAATTGATGAAATATTCACTAAGGGCCTAAGAGTCGAGTTATACAGGCTGAGAATGAAGTTGTTGCTTTCCATGAAAACACATTCATGGCGAGGAAGAGTGTTGAAGCTTTAAATATTGTCGCTTGAAGGAATTATCCATTCGTGCTTTAATGTCGTAATTCTTTTGCACCAGACACCGCACCAATGTGGGGTAGCGACAGTATTTGGATAACTGCTCCAATACTGCGTAATTTTGTGTTCGAACAACCGTCCACTTCGGACTCTTGCGCTCGATTGCCGAGGATAGCTGTTACAATAAAATGCCAATTTGCAAACACGATATCAATACGCAATTAAAATTTAATTGGAAAACCGAACGCTAAACTTTCATCGCAAAAATGAATTCAAGAGTTTTCATCAATTAAAAAAAATAGTTACACTCAAACACAAAAATTTAACATCACTGGGTTTTGTTCGATTTAGTAGCGCTAAGTTAAGCCAAGTTATGTTAAGCTATGTTTGGATAGATTACTTCCGAGTGGATTAGGTTAATTACGTTGAGTGCAGTTCAAACATTCTTGAGCAACGTTTGGGGAAATGGAACGAAGGCAAATTGTTTTACAGGGCAGTTGTTCAAGGGTTCTCTACATTGGAAAATTCTCCAGAAAAATTATATGCGGGCAATGGTCAAGCGCTATTGTCCTAGGACCAGAAAACATTGTTCACGCTTCGTAAGTTGATATCGACCTGGGTTGTTCTGTTGCTGAATCGTAAAGAAGTTTATTTATGCACTTGATAGTCAGAACATTCCTCACCGTATTTTCTGAAACGTACTTGGCCAGAGTTATCGCATTTATCTCATTTGTTTCATCCCACCCTTTTACGACACTCCAACCAGCTCACCTCCGTCATTTGACAGCACAAACTGCGAGCGGTCGATGAGACACAGCTGCTGGATGCGCTCCACCGTCAGCGGCGACGCTGTGGGCACAATGACAACACAATAAAGCCACAATGAAAATTCTATGAAACCACAGCGAAGGTAAAAGTGGACCAAATCACTAATAAATAATTTTAGACTGAGACGAAATGGTCCTCTCAAAATCTATGTTCCGTCATAAGCGCTCTCTTCTTAAGTTGATGATAACTACGCAGATTACCGTATCGTGGTCAATTTAATAGCAAATATAAAATTATTGAACTAATCTAACGTTTTTGGTTCTGTGATGAAATTGAACGTATATCAAGAATAAAGCTTTGTAACTGACATGCCTAACTTACTTCCTATTTTAACCGAGATTGTTAACATCCAATCTTTCCCCTATTCACCCATAAAACACCAGACCTACGTCCATACAATAAGAAAATACCAGGCATCCACCTATTCCATAACATCCAGGAGTAGGAGACATTCACAATAAGGTACACCAGCCACTGACGTAGTTCAAACCAGCCCGTGGTGCCTACGTCAGCCCTGGCAGCCGCGATGGCCTGACGGAGAGCGCAGACAATGCCGAAGGACATGCATAGGGGCGGCTCTCCAGTGGCTGCAACACACATGAGGACAAAAACAGCAACGATAAATCAAGTTTATCTGGTAACCCTCGTTTCAATATCTTCTAAAATCTTAAAGGTAAGACTAAATTTTCAAATTTAGGAATCTAAGAGGAAATTATGGTAATTTTTTGTGTAACATTGGAGGTTGGAGTAGACCAAATACGTGTTCTAAGGAAGCGAATTTTAAATGAATAAACTTTAGAGGGTGCTGTGGTCCATATCATCGCCTGTCACTGAAGTTAACTTTTCCTAGGTAGTGTTTGCTCACTCACTCACTCTCCGACAAGACACACCTTTGGATCGGAGGACTCCGAAGGGGTTGGGAGCATTGGGGAGAAGCGTAACGCGCATGTCGGCTGGAATATCCATAGCGGTAGGGGGTTTGTACTCCTGAAAGAATAAATTTATTGTTCATTAGATATCAATGATCCACGGGAACCAATTAAATTCGAGAGATTATATAAAACCGCTAATTTCGGGAGAGTTACGGAACAAAATCAAAGGTACAGAGTTTTTCTGTATAGTGTTTATTAAGCAAAAAATAATTCACTGAATATTTTCAGATCCAACCGAATTTTGAAGTCAAAGTCAAGTTTTATTTTATTATGATAGTAAACTTCCTCTAGATTCTAAAATTTTCTTGCCATAAAAAACTTGCCCTCATTTATTTCTGTAAGACAGACTTTTTTCATTTCGGATTCCCCATTTCAAAAGGAATTACACTGTTTCTCAGTGAAAGCTTAGTACCGGTTAAGTAATTTTTAGCTACATTCGTGTGTCTGCAAGATTCTCTTTGATTTCAGGGTACGTCTCGATTCTGCATGCAGTATCTGCTGCGTCTTCGAGAAATGAACCTCAAATAATCTCAAATCTCTTGATTATTTTGAGATGCTGATGGCCAGTGCATCAACTGCTCACTAAAATGTCGGTCCCCAGTTCATCACCAAGGCCCATGAGAGCAGTGAGACAGTAACTCATTCAGGTGCCCGTAACCAGCTAGCCTGCTCGGGCTAAGTGAACGTGATTCGTTACGAAAGAAAGTTTTTTAATCTAAAATATAGGTTATTCACGAAATGTACATCAAAAAACTGAATCTTAAATATTTCTTGACGTACAGGTCGTTAATTGAATGGCAAGCCATACGAGGAAGACAAAAGTCATGTCAGGATTAATTACATTATTGAGAGAGACTAAAAATAAATTTTGTTGGATTTTTACTCTAAATAAGTAGACTAAAAGCTTAGGAACACTTCAAATAATTCTGAAAAATGCTGCGGAGGATGTCTCCTAGAAATTAGAAAGAGAAAAGACATGAAACATTTTAATAGACAAACTAAAATACTACCTTAAAGGATTTTCCAGTATCGAGAAAAGCTTGGCCAAAAGTAATTCATTAAAAACATAGCACAACATACACTTCTAAAAAAAAAACA
Organism: Morinoia aosen; assembly: GCA_030386875.1. NCBI lineage: Eukaryota > Metazoa > Arthropoda > Malacostraca > Amphipoda > Talitridae > Morinoia > Morinoia aosen. Next base: position 64,407,586 of record CM059566.1, read on the forward strand.
TGCACGCAGAAATAAATTTCAAAGCTTGTTCATCATACGATGCGTGAGATAATTTGTTTATGAATCTGAAGCTCAGTTGACGATTATTTTCATTTATCTATTTACATTTTGGGATACAATAACATGCGACGCTCACTCGGGTAGCAATAGATATCTTTGTAAAGCAATGAACCAGTTTAATGATTTAATTTACGGAAAAGCCTAGTTATGTCATACTCAAAGTTCAGTACTAACGATTTGAAGAGTATTTAGCAAATTTAAGCGTCAAGACTTTCGTTTTTTCTTTTTTGTCGCCAAAAAAACCTTAATCTGCTACATCGAACAGCATTGCTGAGTGCAATTAAATTGAAAAATTAGAGGAAAAGAAAAAAATTGCAGATCTCAGCTATGTACCTAATTTTCTGTTTCACTCTATGCACAAAAAAATAGATTTTTAATTCTCTCTGTATTCCTTATAATATCATACAGATATGGGTACGTAAGATAAATTAGATTCACGATATTAGATTGGTGTACCATGGGCAGTATTCCAAAATCTAGACAATGTAGCTTTGGGGAATTTCAGCTCAATATCGTGGTTGGTATTTCCTACTGGTCTTATTCCCCTGTACTGAACGTCCTCCGAAGGTCAGTGAGGGGATTGTTGCCGATGCTTTCTCACTAGCGACGTTCCTTACTGAATAGAAATGCGCCTTGTGCCACTACATCTCTCCCAAATTTACTTATAAGTTCGGTGCTTAATAAACTAGTTCTTTATTGTCGTTTTTCTGCTCCAGCGGACCGCTTAAAGGGAAGACAGATTCGAACAAGATTAGATCTTGCTGAAAGAAATAAATAGCCACGAACTTCTCCACATAGACTCTAACTGAACCTAATAGCGGTTTCATGGTCAACTACGATTTACAGGTGAAGTAGGAGGTCTTTTCAATAGGGATGGTAAGAAATAAACAAAATAAACTAGAAAAAGAACATGTATGTATTTCAACGTCATAGAATTTGTGTGATGGTTTTAACCACGACGTATGAGAAACGACCATTCAAAGGAGGACGCTCCACTATTTGAATTGTTCGAACCAGCTCTTAGGAATGTCGATATTCGCGCTGGCGGTTATTCATATTCTCCTTCACACCGACTTCGAGAACGCGGAGGAACAAGGGTGTCGTCTAACCGAAGGAGTTGCTGAACGCCGACATCGGGAGAGGCTCCGATACTTTTAGTATTTACATCATTATTTAACAGTTTAACATAAATTAGATAACCTTTCCAATTATCTATAATCGAAGTTCCCATTACGAATATAATTCAATACGGTAGAGTCAAACGTAACCGCTCGTTCGTGGGGTTAATCTGCCTTAAGATCATAAAGTAATTATTGTGCAAAGCCAGACGTGAGAAGGGCGCTACCTCTTTGAGGGGAGCGTGGCACCATTCGGCCCGTGACTGCGAGAGAGTAAAGAAGTGTTCTATGCCGGCCGGCCCTTCGAGGCCGGGCACCGTCCTATCTTTACGATTTGCAAATATCGAGTGTGGACTACATATACCTGCTAAAGTAAATTAATACAGTCACAGAGCCCACTATAATCTTCATCAAGGAATCCACGAACAAGATGAGTGTCCTATACGCATATTTTCGCCCTCATACACGCACTCATGTCAATTCTTCCTGTGCATAGGTTTCTATCGATGCTAAGCCTCAAGCGTACGCTCGTAATATTATTTGAAATGTAATCTAGGTGTGTTAGGTTCATTTTGATGTATCGTTAATTCTGTGTCTCTTTAGATAGTAACATAATTTATGTTGTTCAAGTCTTGTGAATTTCCCATTAAGGGTGGAGATAGGTTATCGTAAATGTGAAGGTTGCGCAACCAAACATTATTAATTAAATAAACGTAAATTACTAATAATGATGTGAACGTTGAAGAGTCTCATTTTATCTTGATTAGCTAAAATAGAGGAAAGTGACCTTAAATGTCATGACAATCAAAGAGATGACAGCAACCGTAACAACTTATGTCCATCATCGGTATAATACTAAACACGCAAACGTAACAATGTGTGCCAACTGATAAATCGAAAAATGGAGATCACGAATTTTGAAATGTTGACCACAAAGTAGGAGGAAGCAGATTTAAGACAAACAGTTGATCGTTTAGTTTAAATTTACAATGAAATGTTGGGATCTTTTCCAGATAAGCTCCGCCACTAATGCAACACATAAGTTCACCCTCTTGTAACTTTCGGAATATTGTATCTATCGACTTCAAATTACTCTCAAACGAAAGATTGTTTTAATCTTTCGTTTGCGAGCTATTCGAAGTCAATATGTGCATTATTTCGAAAGTAACGCGTGAAAGAACTCATGTGCTGCATCAGTGGCGCTGCTTATCTGGAAAAGATACAAATGTAGCAGTGCGTTACTTTCTTTGACAAAGGATTGAAAGGGCATGACACGTTTGCCTTGTTTTCCTTCACAGTTTGCAAATTGTCAATGTCGATGAGAAACTTATTTCACATGAGTTGAAGGAACTGAAAGCTTTTTCAACCAGGGGAGATGGAAGGGTAACTAACTAAGACATCAGTCCTCCGGTTTTCATTTTGCTGTTGTTCGAAATATTGAGTAGAAGAAATTCTACAACATCTGCATTGCTCTGAAGGAAATAGAGACGCAAACACTTGGCGGGTTCTATGAATCGGAAATTTTTTGGCATTAGAATCCAGCTAAGTTTTCGTATGAAAGTGGCTGCATGATTGCGTTTCTTGAAATGACCTTTGCACACTACTTTGGCTTCCAAGTTCAAACATTTTTGCAATTATTTTGAAGATAAGGGTATGCCTACATTATATTGAACATTATACGGCTCTCAGGTATGCCTACATTATATTGAAATAGTCCAAATGCGATAATTCCAAACACTAAACCACCAAAATTCTGAAGTTTTTGTGAGGTGTGTTCTTAACGCTTTGAAAGAATGTTAAGGTTCCACTAACTTAGCTTCATATTGTTTCTAGGCAGGGCTTGAAAGTGTACTTTTGTGAAACTAAACACTAAGGTTTTCCACTTAATCGACTGGCTCGATTTTGTTGTCTACAGAAGTCAGAGTATAGTTTGGAGATCTTTTGATCGTATTTTTCGATCCAAAAAATGATGCATTGCGTTTTATTCGAGTTAGGTTTAAGGCAATTATGGTCAAACCATCATTTCAGGTTTTTTAAATGGCTTCGGGCGTTGACTCGTTTCTGTCAAATCAGCTACCGAACTTGTCGTGGCAATTTGGACATGATCAGCAAACATTGAGATTTATGTTTGCTGGCATGGTGGGGAAATCATTGACGAAAGTATAAAATGAGAGCGGGCCAAGGTTTGAACTTTGAGGAACGCGAAAGTTATTTTGTATGAATGATGACATTTTGTTATTTAAGCACACTGCATGAGAGCGGTTCATTAGGTAGCTTTCTAACTAAGCCCGTGAGTGTCAATTCTGTGGTTCTATATTTTTTTTTTTTGAGTTTTTACGCTCAATATAGGCGAACGTTTCGGAGAAATTAAGCTGTAGTAGGAGAGGTAATTTTTTTATTTTCTCTATTTCATTGTACATTCTGTCTGGAATGTTAAGCAAAGCATCTTGAGTACGGGCGTTTCTAATGTAAGCGTATTGATTGCATGCAATGAACTAGATGCGATTTATCTCTATGAAAAAAAACTGGTTGTTCTTGCGCTTTCTGATATTTCAGATATTGCACAAGAATTGTGGATTGGCTTAGTGATGAATAGTTTCCACAGATCAGAAAATTTGTTTGTGGCTAGAGGTGTATTTTTTTCAAACAAGTCACTGGTACTGTAACAGGAAAGCTGTTTTTTGTACATTGAAGGCTCATGCCACCATACCTAAATGCATTAGTATTTTCAGCGCGAATAAAAATTTTCGTATCTTTGCGATACTTACCGAATTTAGTTTCCATTTGTTTCACGGATTGGGAATATGATATGGTTTGGATGTACACCTGTAGGTGTGTTTTGAAAGAGCCTAGACAGTTATTTGAAAACTTCTTCACCGACTTCTGAAAAGAAAGGATTGAAATCAGTCATCGTTGTTGAGGGGGTTGTTAAAATTTCTTTTGCAGTGTTAGGTTTTATAGTGAATAAGTTGCCAAATGATTCATCTCGTTCTTTTTTATTTCGTTTTGTCGCTAAGAGCTTGTGGGAGTGTTCTTGTTTTACATAAACTTTTCCCCGTAGGATCTTTTTGTGATCGTTTCAGAGAGTACTGTCTGATTTCGTCAATTTGTACTCGCGCTGATAATTTCATTTGGGTTTGATCAACTTTTTATTTGCTCTGTTTTCTATTTAGCACAACTTGGCTTAACTACCCTTGTGGTGAAGAGTACACTTTCATTTAGTGCTTATACGAAATTGTCATTTTAAAGAGCGAATCTTGTAAATTAACATCATCGTATTTTCCGCGCATTGAAATCCGCTCCATCTATCGAATAGCTTTTCTTGGAATATTTCAAGGGAGTAGTAGTTCATCATGCAGTATGTTATGTGACAGAATTTCTGTTTCTCTTTTGTAATATTGATCACACGTTCTACCGCAGGCAGATAAAAAAATAAGGGTTAATTTATAATCTGTTCTAAGTACTGCATGTTGATTGTATGTATTTAAAAGATCAAGGAGAGTCTAGTAAGTATTAGCAATTCGCGTTGGTTCTTGCATCAGTTGCTCCAAATTAGGTCCACACAATATATTGCTTAGCTGATTGTTTCTATTTGTCAAATCTTCATTCAAATCCCCGAAAACTGAAATTACTTGTGAAGACTGCTGATAATATAAAATGAATAACTTGTGTTCATTTTCTTGAACATTGAACTACTCCATCTCAGTCTTAAAATCTTTTTTTCATTGGAAATATGGATGATGAGAAGACGTGTTTGATGAAAATGCAAGAACCGTTACTTCTTTTGTTCATGACTCCGTCAAAACGACGCAATAAGTGCCCGGTGATATTGTGCAATGAACTTTCGACTCATGAATCGAACAAAGTTTTTGATACGTTTAAAAATGATGACATCTCTGTAGTTATCAACATTTTCTTGAAACTATCCATTTTATCACTGAGACGGCGAGCATTTATTTGTTTTATTTTTATATTTATTTTTATAGGTAGATATTCGTTTGACGTAGTGAACTTGCGAGGTCTAGCGGAACATTTGGTGTTAACCTCCTTTTCCGTGTTACTGGATGTGATATCTGGATGCACTGGTTGTAAATCGGTTAGCGGTAAAAACGAAATTTCATAAATGTTCAATTCATATATGTAGTTGACGTGAGAGTATCATGATTTTTATAACGTATTTTTCGAAGGCACTATGTTATGTCTTTGATGGATGCTCACCGGAGGACAATTTTTCAAGTCATTTGATGAGGGGGAAATTATTGTTTTCTAAATTCCATTTTCTTTTTCAAGGAATATGTAAATTCGCATTCTCGTCACATTCGAAATTATTTAGGGTATGAGGTCCCAACATGATTGAAGCCTTTTTCATGGAAGCATTTATTGATTATTAGTTCGAGGCTGCTGTTTGTTAAATTATTTTTTTATGCGAGTCTCGGTTTGGGTGCCAATTGATATTTATTTTCTGTAAGCGAGTCCTTATTCGGATGCCAGTTGATAGATAGTTTGGCAAGTCCTGCTCGAGCACCAATTGATAAGTATTTTAGTAGGCAAGTCCTTATTCGGACGCAGTTGATTGATATTTTGGCGAGTCCTTATTCGAACGCCAATTGATGAATAATATGGGTTGGTCCTAGTTCGGATGCCTCCCTTTTTTGATAACGTCCCTGTCTTAGGGATACCTGAAGGTATTCAGTTGATTTCAACGCAGTTTTTTCTGAGGCAGGTTATTCCGTTGGAATCTTCCTGGTATTTCAGGGATAAGAGAGAAATCAGATTTTGCTGACTTATTATTAATAAATTGGGGTTCGTCAATAGTTTTCAGGTGTTGCGAAGATTTCCGGTATTCTTCAGAGTTTTCGGTCTGATTACAAGTGTTGGAGATTTCGAGCTGTTTTCGAGCTTTGGAGATGTCGAGCTGATTTCAAGTGTCGAAATTGAGCTGAACTAAATCAAGCTGCGTAGTTTTTCGCGCTGATAAATTTTTGAGCTGCCAAAACAAGCTTTTTCGTTTTCGAGCTGATAAAACAAGCTTCGAATTTGAGCGAGCCGAACTAAGTCAAGCTTAGAAGTTTTCGAGCTGATAAAACAGGCTTCAAAATTTGAGCTGAACTAAATCAAGCTAACGAAATTTTGAAGTTCGTGACGGAAGTATGTTTTGCAAGTATCGGTGATACGTGAGCTCAGTTATTTGGGAGAAAAATTATTTTTCCTCCGTAGAACAGAGGCATCAGTCGACTTATCTTGGCTCTAGCCTAACACTATTGTTTTTATCAACGAATTTTGCATATTGATCTCCGTTAGTGCTCTCCATCTTGATGGCTTTTTATGAGATAGATAATTCCATTGAGAGATTATTTGAGGTACAAGCTGAGTAGATAAAGTGTGGAAAAGACAGTGTCTGTCTGCTAAAGTGAGAGTAGACTCAATGTTGAGCGATTGTTTCAAGCCACATTTCTTCAGGGGTAGTTTTCCATTACAGTGATTGTTTACGAGTTTGCTCACGTGAGTTTGGACTTTTAGAAAAAAACTCAACAAAAAATCAGTTTCATTTTTTTATAGAGAACGTTTTTAAATACGGTTACTCAATTGTTTTTTTACCATGGCATGATTGAGCCTATAAGAGCCAGGATTATGTTTGCTGTCAATTTAATTCCCTGTTCCTGAGTATGTATCAGAATTTACCCATAGACCTCGGTTATATCATGATCAAAGTGCAATGAAATTAAATATTGCCTCAACTCTGTTGATGAAGGGTATTCGAATGTGTTTGTATGTAGTTCTGTTTCTTCGTGTAAATGTTATTGTGTGATTGTTCGTTGCTAGAATTCATTTGCATGTGTACGTTTGACGTCGTATGTTTAAAAATTCAGATTTAAATGATTAGGTACAACTATTTTTCTATGTATGTATAGTGACATTAGTTTCTTATAGTTTTTGCTCTCTGTTCATTGTTGTTTTTTCTTCTTGGTTTTACAGCACTGAGGATTAAATCTGAGATTCCGAAACATTTACTATTAAAAAAATGCTGCCTTTTACATTGATTCTTTTTTCCGTATAACGTATCAGAATTTAGATGGCTGGTTGAAAAGGAGGGCATGTAACAGTCATTATAATTATCTGTGTCTCTTGATAGTAACGAAAATTTATTGTTTACACTTAGGTTACAATGGTCTGAAATTGAATTCGAGAAAAATTTTGGTTTATTCACATTCTTCAAGTTGTGTATGTGTGATTTGCTGAAAGTTCTGTTTGAACCCGCTCATGATTTGGTAGGGCTTGTGCTAATTTGTACATTAACGCGAGTTAGCAGATTTTTTTTTTTTGTAGCATAAGGCGACGATACATGTCTCATTTTGTGTTTTTTTTTTTGTTACACTGGAGTGATTGACAATTCTGCTGGTTATACGTACGGTATTTGCCACTGGAAGTTAGTGAGTGCGTCATTAGCATTAGCACTATAGATACTAGAAAATAAGTGCTTAACGATAATAAATTTTTTATTTTATTTAGGCCAGATTTTGAGAAACACAGACCATGGCAATAAATATTTAAATTTTCAAATTTAGGGATTTGATTTGTTGTTTTGAAAAAGTCATTACGACGCCCAGAGGGAACAGTGTGATTACAACTCGCCAGATCGAAGTCCCTTCCCCTCATTGTGGTTAGATTATTGCCATCTGACAGCAGCTAGAGTATCATAAAGTTCTTTACCTTCGGATTAGGCATTAGGAGATATGGTGGCATTTACCTCAGGCGTAAGGTGAGGAGAACTTATTTGAGAATTTAGGGCAAAAAGATGCTCAGTCCTTATTCGAGTATTCGAAACAGTAGAGAGAATTACGACGTACTTTAAAGCATACGTCGTTTCAATCTTTTATTGTGCAATGCTGCCGTAAGCGAAAGATCAACTTCAGATTCAGACACTATTTCCGAAAGTAATCGCTTTCAGTGTAAACGAACCTGCGGAGTTAGATCTATTTTTTCAAGTCAGCCACAATGATCATAAGGTAAGAAACCCCCAAGCATATTCAGGCGTCCTTACCACAAAAAAGAAAGGTCTCAATACAGCTTTCACTGCTTTAGGATTGAGGTTTGAAATCATAAATTTACGTAGAATCTAAAAATATTCTGGAGGTTGTTCATTAAACAGATATTGATGAATCTACTTGCTTAGAAATAGCTTTCTGCTTTTCACGTAATGGTTCAGAAATGATAGGCCAATCGTTCTGAGACAAAAATAATCCCAAATCTGTTCTTGAATGTGCGCTTTTCATTTCGTACATTGAATAATTCGAAAATTATATTCAACATAGTTTTCATTATTCTCTAACGCTACACAGCTCGTTGATTAGTCTAGTGTACATATGTTTAGGGTTATAGAACACGTGAAATTATAAACGTGGGACAGGGCTTTACGGGATGCTTTAAAAAGTCGCTGATCTTAGTCGGGCCCATAAGTTACACCTCAGCCTGTCTGATAAAATGATTCTGAGATATGAATTTAATGATGCATTGCTGCCCTATTAAAAATTATAGGAGTGGCATCGGTGATTCTTGGGAGCGCTCCCAAATATGCATGGTTGTTTCATCCATACGTCTCCTATGAGGCAACTTCGAAGTGTCCACTTTATAGGCGCGCCTGCGCCTCTGTCCCAACCGGTGGCCACGCATGGCTCAGCATGGAGCACTACCGTCGCGCTCCCAAGGCGCGACCAGTTTCTCCTATTTACCATCGGAGAATCATGAGAGGCCCAGGATGGCCACCTCTTAATTTGATTTAAAAAAAACGGCTGCGCACAGCTGATTTCCCATTAGTCACTCTTTCCAACCGTCACACTGCTCAAACCGATTATAACCAGTTTGCCCTTGAATTACGTTAGTTCTTGCGCGATTAATCAATTCACCATAAGCAAAGACGGTTTATAGCACAATAAAAATGTACCAGAGTATGTAAATTAAATATATTCTTACTAATGTGCAGAAAATTTCATGGGTGCGTTTTCATTATTAAGCTGACATTATAGGGACATGTTTGTGACGTATAACTTATGCTTGAAGTTTTCGCAACGCAATAACTAAGGTAATTGATGGGCAACTGGCTATATTTGGTTGAGAAGCGTCAACGGTTGAATGTGCAATAGTGGGAAATCAGCTGTACGCAGCCTTGGAGGCGAAAGCCTGCAGGGAACAATATAGATGTACCTTGAAAAGAATATAGCAACAATACCCTAGGGTCGTTGAAAGAATATACTCGTAGCTATATATATAACAAAAACAATTATCGTCCAGCAGATTTTTCATCTTTCATTCCTAAAATTAGAAAGGAAAATAGAATGACTTTACCTTGCCCGAGCTTAATTACACCGGCTATTCATATACACACACTCCCCCACCTATCCCCACACACAAACCCTCCCCACACCCCCCTCCCACACACCTACCCCCATACCCACACACAACCCCCCCCCCCCCTACACACACAAATATGTATCTGAACACATAGTTGATCACCTTCAAGAACGTCCTTCAATTCAAAGGTTGCTGAAGACTGACGAGGGAAAATTCAAGTTTGGTTTCCACATTTTGTTGTTTTTACATTGCTCACAGTGAGGTTTTGCCTTCACTACCAGCCCCACCACAACGGTGAATCGTCTAAAATATCAATTGACCGAGGTGGTGAAGCTAGCAGTGGGGTCCTTGCTCCGTTCATGCTCTTGAAATAATGCCTCTACAGACCAGCATTATACGTCTCTTCCATCTCTTGTTTCTTCTGACACCCTCACGTACTATACACCCTCACGTAATACACACTCGCACTGATAAACACTCTAACACTACTGGAAACGTTTTAAAAAATAGAGACACGATCCAGACATCTGTCACGCACAACACCAACTTCAAAACTGAGGCGAAAGATGGCAACCGTCATTTCTCTCGAGAAAGATGGCAGGCATTTCACCAAGAGGCCATCTGCACAAGTGGCCTCTGGTAGCAACATGGGAGAACTTGCTCGCATCGCGCTTATGAGTCGCGCCCTGGAAGTGTCAGAAGGGAAGAGGCCTCGGTTCGCTTAATACTCCTTTAATTCTCCGCTGTCTCCTTTAATCAACCATGCTACTCCCTTAATTTTTAATAGGGTGGTGTGAATAAATTGCTGAACTTGTCTCCATAGTTAATTTACAAGTATTTGTTTCATTAAGACACTATCCTTTCACAGGGTTCAACTCAGACCCATAAAGCACTACGATATTGCTAGCTGTTAAATCAACCTCACTGAGCAAATAATAAATGAAAGTCTTCCATTAATGTTTCTGATAACTGACATTCAGAAATAGCATTGTAAGCGTTTTTGTTGTCTTTATATATTTTGAGTGCTTTTTTGGCGTGGCCATGAGTCATATACGAGTACATGGTTGATACTTGAGTAATACACAAACCACAGAGCTCTGTTATAGACCAATTATTTGTCGTTGATGGCAATTCAACTTTGTTAGTTTGCGAAAAAATCATTCGTACACCCCTCGTTTTTCAAAACTTTCTAAATTACTTAAAAACTATTGTTGCTACAGGCATGAGATTTTCACTGGGTGTGAAGCACATATTAGCGACTAAAATACGAAATTTCTAGCACAAAATATGATTTTTGAAATATTTAACAAGCTGAACTTTAGAAACACGATAAGACAAAGTTATTCATACAGTGATTAGTACCACACTTTATTGAGGTAAATGTACCATTTGAAATGAGCAATAGCGAGACCTTTCATCTTCATAACATTTAAAAGCCTTTTATTATACTTTTTGACTAGCTTTTCCTCAGTTTCAGATGAAATATTGTTCCATTCTTCAATGGCAACGCATTTCAATTCCTGAAGGTATTTTGGAGCTCTCTTGTTGATGTTGACTTTTAATCCTTGCCACAAATTTTCAATGGGATTAAGATCAGGACTCATCGAAAGCCGTTGCAGCACATTTATCTTGTTTCTTTGGTGCCAGCGAATGCCTAATAGGCCGTGCGCTTTTGGTCATTGTCTAGTTGAAATACCCACCACCTTATAAGTCTCAAAATATTAGCTGATACCTTCAGGTTTTAGTCCAAAATAGAAATATAATTATCAGAGTTCATCTTCCCTTTAATTGCAACCAATTTTCCAGTACCCGATGCAGCAAAACAACCCCAAAACCTCAGTGATCCACATCCGTGTTTAATTATTGGCACGGTGTTCTTCGGCAGGAAAGCTTCACCATTATGACGCCAAACCTTGGAGAAGTCATTGCGCACAAAAAGCTCGATTTGGTGTCGATCGTCACTCCATAATACTCTCCCAAAAGCCTCTATCCTTATCGAAGTGTGACTTTACAAAGTTCCAGCGAGCAGCAACATGATATGGTTTGTGGAGAGGAGTCCGAGGTCGGCGTTCGTGTAGGCCTTACTTGCTCAGACAGCGCTGGATTGTGCTATTATAGTTCCCTGAGCGTTCAATCTCTCGGCAATGTTGTCTAGCTTCACTCGTGGATTAGCGTTGACCTCACGACACAATTTTCGAGAAGTACTCTCTAAGAGTTTTTGTTTACGACCATGCCAAGGCAACGTTTCTATAATACTAAACTTAGCAAACTTTTTTTATAACAGGTTGTACTTTAGATCTTGGGATTCTCAAATCCTTAGATATGTCGCCATATATAACTATTTCAAGCTTTGTGGCAGTCAATAATCTTCTGTCTGAGGCCCACACCGAGTTGCTTTGTTTATCCCATCGCGGCGCTAGTGTACGAACGACAAAGCTGTACTCCTCTGGCTCAATTTTCAAGAATGATCTCACATCTAGAATGTTCAAGAACACTTCAGACAAAAAATATATAAAACAAGTATAACGTTAAATACTGCTTTAAATGTAATGTTCTCAAATGTATAAAAAATTTTGTCTTTTCGTGTTTCTGAAAATCAACTTGTTAAGCCTTTCAGAAATAATTTTTTTTTCCTGGAACTTCGTATTATTGTTACTAAAATGTGCTTCACACCCTGTGAAAATCGTATACCTTTTACAACAATATTTTTTGGATAATTCTAAGAGGTTTTGAAAGACGAGGGGTGTACGAATAATTTCGTCGCACACTGTATTTTATTGAAACGGTACAAAAGAGATTGGTTTACCGAAAATGCGTTTTGTGGGTAATAGCGGGCAAACAACGAAAAATAAAGAATAAATAGTAGTCAATTCGTCGTTTCAAGTCGCCCTTACGCTTGTTAATATTGGTCGAAAACCCCACAGCCCTATATAGAAGCACAAGACAAAAGCTATTGCTCACCCAAGTGCCAGTGACGAGTTTCTCTCCAGTTTGCTCATCAAACTGCAAATACTCCGTGGTGTACATGCCAAGCCCCATGACATAGGCCCCCTCCACTTGCCCGATGTCCACGTAGGGCGACAGACTGCGGCCGGCGTCCTCGATGATGTCCGCACGCCGCGCCTGGAGCAAAGCGTGCCTTCTATACATAATTTGCTTTGGGAAAAAAGACATAAGTAGCTGTATATTTTCTTTAATATTCATCGAAAATTGAACTGGTATGACATATTTTATTTTATAATCAAATTTCTTGTTGAGAAAAAAATAATAGACTATCCATCGACTTATGTGGCTTTTAATTTACTCTAAATTTTGACTTAACAGCTGTCTCACCACGTGGACGCCAGTAAGAACGTCGATTTCGACTTCGATGCATGTGCCTCCCCAGATGACGTAGTCCTTGGGAAACTCAGACACGTGCGTCCTGCAGTGGAAAAAATAGCGATTAATCACTTGAAGATCTGATTGTGGCTTTCTAAAATTCCATTCAAGCAAACCTTGAATTGCAGGAAAAATTTTGCAAGTTTTTCCTAGAAAAATCATAAATTTTATCGAGAGGAGAAGGTATAACGTGTTTGCCCCATCGGTTGAAGTTTAAGCTTTTATCCAGCATGTATAATTTCGTTCGACCAGAAACAAAATATAATTCCGACAAGGAATTCAAGAGAAAACTAAGAAGTCACCACACTGCATTTGCCAGAAAGTTGCATAAACAGTAGTACTCAAATGGTTATCCTGCTCGTATTTAACCAACACTAAAATGCTATGTTCTGTTGGGTAACGCACACATATGCCAACGCTGCAATACAGACCGGCTTGTATTAAATGCTACGCAAGAATTTGTTGGTAGTATCGTGCAGAGCAACATTTACCGAATGCTGCTGAGACTCACTAGTATACAAGTATGGTATATATACAACATCGTTACTACTACTACCTAATACGGAGGAATCATATTCATTCATTCCCATATTATTACACTCGTGAGATTTTGGGTTAAGGAGAGGTAATGCGAGAAAGGGTGAAAGAGTGAAATGAAAGCTCAATGAGTGAAAGAGGCCCTCTTTATTTTCATCTAGTCGCCTTCGTCAGCAATATTCACATGAGTGGCTCTACGTGCTATGGTGAAAATACTACGAGGGTTGGACTGTGATTGCACCAACGTATTTTTCGTTCGAAGTGTGCTGTCCAATGCCTTGTGCTACGAAGAGACCCCTATGCACAGAAGCAACCAAGGCTCCCACCGTAGGTACTACTTGCCAGTATCGTTCACTTAGGTCCACGTCTTTCTGAAAGCACGTCTTGATAAGCAGCGGCCAGGAGGGCACTGGGAGGAGCGTCTCCTTGACGGCAGCTATGCGTTGCTGGAGCCGTTCGCAGCAAATTTTGACGGCCTGGTCAGAAATAAAAAAAAGAAGTAATACCCCATGCTCAGACACTTCGGCTGTCGAGAACGAGTTCCAATCCAGAACAAGATTTTCTAGTAATCGTAAACAGTTCCGCAGTGCACAACAATATGTTCTTGTTACAAATGTAAGTGAGAGCGGAACGACAAAATACTTCTTTGTCTGAAGTAATGGGATCTTCGTAGGATGAGTGTTATTGCTTGAGCATTTTTATGTAAGTATTCAATGATTTTAAATTCCCTTTGTGTGTTGATGTTCGCAAAATTTTCTTGAGCTGTGAATCATGGGAAAAAGCGTTCATTAACTACATCCTACCATTGGTTCTCCGTTATCTCATTGAGTTATTTTATATTTCAACTCAAACAGATGATAGTGATCTACACACAAATTATTCTACAGTGATCTACACACATAGCTGGCCAGGTCTAGATCTTAAGGCTCGGTGACTGCAAGAAGTTGTTAATTGCATGCGGTACCTGGCCAGAATGATAAGCTTCAACCCTGTTTCTGTCACTGTCGCGGAAAAGTGCTATTAAGATATCACACATCTCAAGTTGTCGCTATTTGAAGCATATCTTATTTTCTCTTGCTCACAAAAGTCTTGACTAATTTTCTCTCTTGGATAAAATTTGCATTCACAGTAATTAAAATTATGAACTTCGATGGCTTATGTTGATCTTACCTGTTGATCTTGGATTGGAAATTATTTCAATGCCAGTTCATATTTTTATCACAGCTTACAGTACTTACCTTGATTGAATACTTCAAAATCATTGATAAATAGTTTCAATAACCCGTCAATATTCATTGGACGGCCACAATTTTTTAATACTCGCATATTTTTAGACAATGTCTGGCATTGGACTCAGCTGTAAAATGTTTACAAATAATGATGATAGCTTTTATTGTTTTTTCTCAAATCAATTTTATTTTAATTTAGCAGGCTTTAACTAATTTTTTTTATCAAATGGTAGGTTTGTAACGATGCTGAAACAATTTTTTCGGTATTTTCAAAACAATCGATTCATGTCGTGTTCAATAGACTTGTGTTATGATTAAAAAGTTTGGTTCTAGTTAATATTTACTGTGACTGAACTTTCAATCAACAAAATTAAGCTTCGCGGAAACCAATCAACTCCATATTATGCACTGAACATCAATTTTTAGTTAAAAAACACGATAGCCTCTCACATAATTTTACACTAATCCGAGGCGCTTTGCGAACCACGTTAAAAAAGTCAAAATACCTGGGAAAGGAAGTCAACCCAAAAATCTCCGTTCAGCCCGTATGGAATAAAAACATTCGGGTAGAGCGTAATCCCATAAAAAATAGCTATGAAAATCGTGGCATCCAGTCGTAAATTGAGTATTTGAAATACTACTGCTGTAAAATTCATGCATTATCTAGATTAGAAAACATCCTAGATCAAAACGTCCTAAGTGTATCGTTTGTCACGGATTACAGACGTGGCACACGGTGTCGGAGCCGTAAGAGCCGCCCGTAACATAAGTGTTGGCGGCTGCTACAGTGTTCGTCGGTTTGATCTTGATGAGGTCCAACGGCACTCCCAGTATACCGGCAGCCACTTGCGCAACCTGCAATGTTTAATAAACATATGACAGATCAATGAATCTCTGTTCTTGACATTCATCAGGTTGTAGAAGTTCAGAGGTCAAATCTTTGATCAAAATTTAATAACTTAGCAAAGAGGTGTTTGTAAGGAATACCTTTTTATGCAAAAAAGTTTCTTCACAGGTTTGTACATTGTAATATCTCAAAACATGATAGAAGATTCTTTCCCAAATTTTTGTTTGGCAATTTTCATACGAACCATACGTGAAGTTTCTCAAATTTTGTTTCTCTCTTTCGCAATAAACAATAACTGGATGATAAAAGTAGTTTCGTGGTCTGGCATTTGTAGGAGTGAAGCTTTTAAATGTCAAGCACTGGAAACTCACCAGAATGCGATTATGGAGCATTCCAGACAGTGACTAAAGATAAAGAATTTTTTCAAATACATAACCTCGATCATGATGAAGACAATCAGAATTGGAACACGAGCTCAAAACTTGAAAGAAAACAACTTTTTCTCATAAGCTACCTGAACTTTTACCACAGCGTAACAAATGTTTCCGAATTCAGCATGGAGTTAATAATTGATATGCGGAGCTGCCTTGGGCAGCTTGGTGCCCAATGGATGGAGCTGCCCACACCTTGGTGTTGATGCCCTGCCCCATCTCGATGCCCCCGTGCGTGATCGCCACCGTGCCGTCGTGCTCGTAGATGGCAACAAGGGCGGTGTACCGGAACAGCGGCAGGTAAGCGAAGTTGAATCGGAGCGGCGTCACCGAGAGGCCACGCTTGCGCCAACGGTTCTCCTGTGGAGACAGCATGCGTTACATCGGGGTCCGCTCAAACAGTTCTTTCTATTTTCCCTTTTTTGACTCATAGAGCTGAATAACGAGTCAATTTTCAATTCAATTGTAAGTTACGACGTCAAGGGAAAACACACTTTTACGAGCTACTTTAGGCAAAATCAGACCTATTAAAAACACAGAAACTCACATAGTAGGACGGCTAGATAGGAGTAATTTTTGAACGGACTGTCGATCATCAACAGACTAGCTAACTTTCTTAATCCGCGAAGTTAAAATGGTGTTTCAACTCATCTCATAAAGCAAACTTAGGCAAAGGTATTATATATTGAAGCAAATGCCTAAATACTAAGGCTGAGAAAATTGAGATGTAAGTTGTAACCTACTTTATTAAATTGCTCGATATCTCGTTTCCTTCGCTCGATGTCAGCCTTTTCTTTGAGAAGCGGAAGAATAGAGTTCTTGAAGACATTGGGTCCTCTCGTTTCACTGTCAGGCATGAGGTTCAGCTCACGCACAGCCAACGGGTCTTTGTTGAGGTCGACCGCCACATGCTCCAGAATGGTCTCTATGATGGCAATGGCCTCCGGGTTTCCTGTGTGCATTCAAGCTAAGGTTCGTATTTGAAGGGGAATTTGTTCTGAATGGCTACCTAATTACGTCGATACAACAGATTTAGAACTTCGATTAAAATCACTTACAAAGTACTCATGACCAGAGAGCATTATTGTCGAGTTAGTTTAGTTATTCAAAATTTAACACATCAGTTAAGGTAAGTAACATCGGGTAAGATTTTTTAGCACTGTTATCCAAATAGTGTTTCACCAGTTATTTGTAAAAGAACAAATATTTTGAGTCATTAGAAGTTGATTGTCATAGACCAAGGCTTCCACATTGGACTGCAATAGAAACTCTGATGAACAGTGGTGTTGTCAGTTGTTTTGATCGATTAGGGGAGTACCTATAGCTCTTGTTGAATATTTATAACTTACGCCTAACATTTTTATGACATAACACTCATACATGTTTTTTCACACCACATTTCTATGACATTGGTGTGCGTTTTTTGCGTGTCTTCCAAATGCAAATTTCATAAATAATAATGGCAAGAGGATTTCTCTATGTGAGGACCCGCGTACAATCATACCGAGTGCACTGCCCTGTTTCTTTTGGATTTCCCTCAAGAACTGCAGCAAGAAAGGACATGATCGGAGATTTAGTTGCATCGCTACTTAAGGCCATTACATTTTTCAACATAAAATTGGTATTTGCGTCCAACCTATCTTTAACTAGTTCTCAATTTTCATGTGATATATTTTCCAAACAGAGGAAGGGTATGGGTATATAATATATCACAGAAGAATATTAATATTCAAGGATAGTATGATGTGAGTCTGTATAGAGACTGAAAATATTAAGAATTTAGTGTAAACCCGTCATACTAAAATGACAGTAAACTTCATTGACGATGTTATTTGCATTGAGTGCCATCTTTTTTAAACTTTTACCGTTAAAGAATAAATATATGTCTTTGCAATTTTTCCTGCAATAATCAGCCCTGGTCACAGGTATCCGTAGAGGTAATATTATTGCAACATTTTGTCCACAAGTAAATAGCTTTGCCTATTTGGGTTCATCAGTTGTAACTATTTTATTAATTATGTACCCACATCTCTGTCTCCAAGACTATTTTAGATAATCATAGTTTTTTAGCCACAAGTCCTTCTTTTCTTCAAGTGTACTAAACTATCATAGGTAAGCAAATACAAGTGTAAAATCAGCATTATTAACTTATACCCTCATGTATATTTTACTCTAAATGTTTCTGCTACAATACTGGACACTGGTGTTCACAATGTAATCGTACCAAGACGCATTCTAAATAGATTTGTTCTACCTACTGCCCTCGTGTTTCAATACACGGCTACAAAATTTTCAGTGCTGTATCAACTGCTCGTGTAATTTGCTACTGTACTTCAATGATGTAAGATTTGAAATATCGTTAGTTTTTAATTTAGATATTTACTTCAAGTTAGACGCAAAAAGTGGAATTCTGCAAAATATTTTCGGTTGGTGGTAATACAAAATTTATGCATGTGTTGAATTTTAAAAAATTCTGTAATATTTTCAGTGATTCGTCACGAAAAATGTAAAATAAATGTGCAATGCAACATTCGAGTTCCAATTTCACGCTGAGAGTAAAAGAATCCCAGAATGAAATTGCGTGCCATGAATCCATTGAGTGGGACATGAATCCATTGAGTAGGCAATGAATTCATTTAAGAACATTTAAACTTAAACTCGAATCGAACTACAGTTTTGAGTATATTTGTCTGAGGTGCTTTTAGCTGCATTTTGAACATTGTATTTCAACACTGAACTACATTATTGTGTATTTAAGTACATTGTAATTGAAAACTTGGAGCCGATTTATGAAAGAAGGATTCTTATGTGTATTCATGAAGTATGATGAGAGACTGAAAGATATGTTTTTCATGAAATAACTTGGAAATGCTTATTTTCCGACTGATGTACCGGTGTTACAAAGAGTTTTTAAGACAAGCAAAGAAGGGCGAGGCGTTGTGTTTGCGCCGTCTTTATGAGCGAAGTTAGTGAAGAGGGGTAATTTCAGTTCAGGACATCAAAATTGCTTATATGATGAATGTTTGTAATATAGAATGGAAGCAATGTTTCGGAAAAGTGTTAAGTTGAAAAAGTTAATCTCTTTCGAAAAATTCTTCAATATGCTATGAGAGAAGTGTGAATAGAAGGACAGGAAATGATGGGAGAAAAATGAAATGTCAAAGGGATTGACAAAGCCTATTACCAGTAATAAGGCGTTTGAATTAGACATCAGGCATCTATGGTAGAATAGCAAAGTTCGCATGCTGGTAAAGCTTGCAAATTTGAAAAAAAATGCAGCAGATTATATATATATATATATATATATATAGCCTATTTGCAAGTATATGCAATGGTCCAATCAACGCCTCGATTTTGTCTTAATTAAATGTTTATAGCGTTAGTGTATTTAGCACAATGAGCAATGTGAACTCCAAATTTCGAAAAAAATGGCCCTTGAATTTATTCATTAAATTTTAGTCTTTATATTCGATGTATAGAAAATAATTTTCACAATTTTCGATGTATTAAATGTTACAACGCCTATAATCTCTCACTCCTAACATTATATTCAATTAGAACAGTAGCTTCATATTGAAAATACTAGGATCTGATGAAATACGAGTCAGCATAAACTAGGATCTGATGAAATACGAGTCAGCATAAACTAGGATCTGATGAAATACGAGTCAGCATAAACTAGGATCTGATAAAATATGAGTCAGCATAAACTAGGATCTGATAAAATATGAGTCAGCATAAACTAGGATCTGATAAAATACGAGTAAGCATAAACTAGGATCTGATAAAATATGAGTCAGCATAAACTAGGATCTGATAAAATACGAGTCAGCATAAACTAGGATCTGATAAAATACGAGTCAGCATAAACTAGGATCTGATCAAATATGAGTCAGCATAAACTAGGATCTGATAAAATACGAGTAAGCATAAACTAGGATCTGATAAAATACGAGTAAGCATAAACTAGGATCTGATAAAATACGAGTCAGCATGAACTAGGATCTGATAAAATACGAGTCAGCATAAACTAGGATCTGATGAAATACGAGTCAGCATAAACTAGGATCTGATAAAATACGAGTCAGCATAAACTAGGATCTGATAAAATACGAGTAAGCATAAACTAGGATCTGATAAAATACGAGTCAGCATAAACTAGGATCTGATAAAATACGAGTCAGCATAAACTAGGATCTGATAAAATACGAGTCAGCATAAACTAGGATCTGATAAAATACGAGTCAGCATAAACTAGGATCTGATAAAATACGAGTCAGCATAAACTAGGATCTGATAAAATACGAGTCAGCATGAGATGTCTGAAGATTTGTTTGCATGAATAACGCAACGATTGAGTTCATTTTATAGCTTCAAGCACTCATCAATGACTTCCATGGTGATGTTAATATCGCGTTATACAAGTTATACAGTACTTCGCGCATAAACCTTGCAATGTGTTCCGGGAAGATGATCACTCTGAATGCATTTTACGTCACAGCACCATAAATATGCTCAATTTCCGGTCATCCATAGCGATTTTCAATTTGAAATGTTATCAGAAACACCTTTACTGAAGTACCGAAAGATAGTTTATTTATTAGGCATTTAAATACATTTGAACAGTATACTTAGCAATCAGTAATTAGTATTTGAATACATTAAATCAATTTAGTTCCATCACTGCAGCTCATATCCATGCTTCAGCTTTCAAAATGAAGAAATTTAAAACATTTGATGATCTGCCAGATAATGAAATTAAAAATGTGTGTATAATAGAGAAATGCTTCGTAAACTTAATATACACTGCTTGAAAAATTATTCATTACCCTGAAAAGAAGAAGCGATAATACTCTCAACCAACATGAAATTATTAACTGTATACCATCAGCAAAAACTTCAGTGGAATCACACATTGTGTTGAGTTAATTCCTGCGGGGACGTGCTATGGCACCAGCATCTTTGTATAGTCAGAAAGCTTACAATAATATCATTGATGTTGTCTTTGAGCGATGTTAAAATTATATTACAGCAATATGTTACAAACACTAAGATGGCTTAGAATTTTATTTGCATCTCTAAAGTTAACATGCACAATTCAGTATAAAAAGTTAAAATTTCAGTGGTAAAGATAATTGATCACACAGTAAAATTCTCCAGTTGAGCACCAGTTGTAATCGAAGGGTAACAAAATGAATTAATATTGCACCGAATTTCCCAAGAGCCCCAAAACGCAAACAAAAGACCACTGAAATGTATCGGCAGTAATTTAATAACTCAACAGGACCGGGGCTCAAGAATGACAGATATTAAATTATTCTCCTGCTTTAAAACAATAACCTTCCTTCTAGAATAGCTAACGCACGGTTTTTACTAAGCACTGTTATTAACAAACTTGAAATACCAAAATCAAATATCATAATATAATGTTTGAAGTGAACAAAGATACTGACAGTCTATTCTCAATACACCAACCTATCAGGACGAAGGCCACTATATTGCTATTGCTGAAGAATAGTCTACAAAATATATTTTACAAATTCATTCGTCTGCGATTCATTTATTTCACGACTTTAGGGAAGTCATACATCCAATATGGCGATTCATATAAAATCTTACTCGTTGAATAAAAAAGAACAAGAGTAAAAACAAACATTACCCTAATTGTATACGTTTCGGAATTATTAACATTCCATCATCAGTGCTGAAACAAGAGAACAAAGAAAAATTGTCTTAAGATCCTTATGAAAAATATGTATAGTCCACAAAATTTTCTGAATGTCTAAGAACTCTAATTTGTATTTATTCATACACAAACAGTTACATACTCCTAATTCACGCAAGCGCACATGTATACGCTAATCCAGGTACATCCAGTAAACACATACTATGAAAACACCAGACACACACTACACACACAATCAGAATCACGTCAGTGGGTGCATATGGGGGCAATTGATAACTTAACGGCGCAAATGACTTGGTTGAGGTTAGGTTTATGAGTGAATATAAAAATGGAATCTAAAGTTCTAAGGTCATGCTCACTATTAGCTCTGCATAAAGGTGAAAAATTAGTACTTATGAATGAATGGTTTCAATTCTCACATAGAACTCTAATTGCTGATTGGGGTGGAAGGGTTAGTGCATGACAGGTCTTATGAGATATTCCAGCGTGTTGGCTATGTCCTGATGAATTGTTGGAGTTTGGTACTACCAACGTAAGACTGCATACAGCAGTGACAATTAGAAAAATAGAAACAGCCACTCCACAGGGAACTCATTCAATCGTTCCTATCTGCTAAAGAGGGAGCAATCTAAAAACTACTTTTATAAAACATTCTGATGTCGACCGTTTCAAAAAACCTACTAACATAAGACACTACCTCCCATTTCAGCTCTATTGAGTTACCATCATGGGTATCTTGAATGCAGAACGGAAGAGAGAGGTAGTATCTCTGGCAAGTAAGTGTTTTACGACGGTCGACGTCAGAGTGTTTTATAAAAATAGTTTTAAGATTGCATCCGTTTTTAGCAGAAAGGAACGATTGGATTAGTGCTTGTGATGTGGCTGTGTTTATGTTTATAAGTGTGGCTGCTGCATGCAGTTTTACGTTGGTAGTACCAAACTCCAAGAATTCATCCGACATAGCCATAGGAATTATTCATAGAACCGGTCGTGCACTAACAATTCTATCTAAATCAGGAATTAGAGATCATTGTGAGAATTTAAACCAATCTTTCATAAGTACTGATTTTCCAACTTTATGCAGAGCTAATAGTGAGCATGACCTCAAAATTTTAGAGTCTCTTTTCAAATTCTCTCATAAATCAAACCTCAACAGAGACAATAGTGCCTTAAAGTTATCAATTGCCCCCACCTATTGACATTATTTTGTGTATGTGTATGTGTAGGCATAGTGTGTGTTCACTGGGTGTGTCTGGATTAGCGTGTACATGTGTGCTTGTGTGAATTAGGAGTAGGCGACTTTTTGTGTGTGAATGAATACAAATTAGGGTTCTTAGATATTCAGAGAACTTTGTGGAATGTATATAAGTGTTTTTTAGGATTTTAAGGAAAACTTTATTTTTTCTCCTATTTCATCACTGATGACGGAATTTTAATAATTCCGAAACGTATGCAATAAATGTAATGTTCGTTTTTACTCTGGTTCTTCTTTTTAATCTTTAAGGAAGTCATTATTGATGTTTTCAATTAAAATGAGAATGATGTGCTTAGAAATTTTATGGCCTACATTAGCAGCGCTTTAAAGGTCCGAGGCCTCGCTGACAAACAGTTGTCTTCACGGCTCGATGCAGCAGCATCACTTCTTAGTAAAGAAAGCTAACTAACCAGGAGCTCTGCACCAAGTGTTGGCGGCGCTGTCCGTGAGGGCGTTGTGGGGGACATTGTTCCACACAGGGCTGGTGTAGACGTTAGGCAGGGCGGGGATTGTTACTATCAAGGATGACTCGTTTTCGACGTGTCCTTGAGTGGCATACACCTGCAGGTTGACTTCTGCGAGCTTCCCGCTCTTGTAGAAGGCAACCTAAAATGTTATTGAAATAAATTTTTATTAAAAATTTAAGAGACCATTGATTTGCAGCGTGTTGTGGGACTGAGCTATGAATCATAACGCACTTCGGAATATCTCAGACTATGAAGTGACATTACATAATAACTTGCAGACAACTCCCTAGAATGCGCACAATTTTCTTCTCGATGCGAGTACCTAGTGCAACACAGTACTTATTTTAGTCATTACTCTTATAGGACTATACACGTACTCAATGCATAGAGTGATACAGGAAATAAAGCTTTCTTATATTTTTAAATCGCATACAAAAAACGCGGTTGATAAAGAAAATAATGTTTGGAATAGTGTGGTAAAGATAAGAAACTAGCGCTTGTGCGCTGCCAATAATGACTGCCTTTATGCTTAATAATGTTTTACAAATAACGTTAATAATTATTTATGTAATGTAATTAACATTTATTTTATTAAAATTCATTAACATATTTAATTAACATTTAATTACCATTTAATAAACATTTATTAAATTATTATTCATTCAATTATCCAAATTCATTTAATTTCTGATCACATAAAATACTGAAACCTAGTCGTGATGAGCTTCTTTCGACACAGGATTCACTGCCTTTCGAATTTTCCATAGGTTAATTTATCAGATGCATGCACAAAACAATATATCACTTTTTAAATCACCTACAATTAAGAGCTTATGTTCATTTACGCCATATTTTTTTTTTTAGTTATTTTGCAACTCTGGAGTATTGATGTTATTTTTCAAGAGACTCATAGGAAATATATGCTAATTGGACAACTGCTTTAACTACTTAAGTATCAGTTGAAACAGATAAGGGCGTTCAAGAGAGCCTCCAAAATATAGCAGATTCTGATATTTAAAGCATAATGAATAAAAATACATCAACTGTCAATTGCCCGTAAACATTCAACGTAAAGGGTGGGGCAGAAAAACCTACCCGATTTCAAATCCCTTTTTCTCAGAAGAGGGAGCGGGTAGAGTAGTGGGGTAAAAACCGTTAGAAAGCCGGTTTTATGCCATTTGTCAGTAGTCAACATGCCTTGGTCTGGTGAACATCGTGCTTTTGTTATTGAGCGGTTTATCGAATGCGGCGGTTCGATAATTGCTACACAACGTGCTTTTCGAATTCATTTCGGACTCGGGCGACATGATCCTGTTCCACATCACGCTAAGATTAAAGTGTGGGTGTCAAATTTTAGACAGACGAGTTCAGAATTGAAAAAGAAGTCGCCTGGACGTCCCAGGACAGCAACAGGACCTGAAAACGTGGCCAATGTGAGAGCCGCGATTGAACTTTCCCAGCGTCGTTCGGCGCGAAAACATTGGCTCGCTTTGGCGATTTCCAACCGCAGTGTTCGGCGCATTTTGCACCGGGACCTCAAAATGCATCCCTACAAAATGGTTGTTGCACAGGAATTAAGTGAAAGGGATTTTGAAACCCGTACGAACCTGTGTCGCGATCTCCGAGAACTCCCAAACGACGATGTTGTGCTCTTCACGGACGAAGCCCATTTTCACCTTTGTGGTGCCGTTAACAGGCAGAATTTTCGATATTGGAGTGACGAAAATCCTCGAGAAATCCATCAGGAACCCCTCCATAGCCCAAAAGTGACTGTGTGGTGTGCTCTTTCCCGCCTAGGCGTCTGGGGGCCTTACTTTTTTGAAGAAAATGGGCAAACCGTAACGGTCAACAGCGAGCGCTATTGTTTCATGCTGGAAAATTTTCTCAGACCCAAAATGGAAGAAAATGGCGTGGAAAATGTGTGGTTTCAACAGGATGGTGCAACCGCCCACACATCGCGACGATCAATGGACATTCTCAGGGAACTGTTTCCCGGTCGCCTCATTTCCCTGAGAGGTGATCTTGGCTGGCCGCCGCGCTCACCGGATCTCACTCCATGTGACTTCTTCCTTTGGGGTTACCTCAAATCGAAGGTTTACCAGCATCGACCAAGGACCCTTCTTGCTTTACGAAGGGAAATTGCTCGGACAATTGAAGAAATTCCTGTGGAAATGACGGTGAAAGTCATGGAAAGCTACCGCGAGCGCCTAAATCAGTGTATCCGCTCCCAAGGACGACATTTGAGTGATGTGCTTTTCAAAACTTAAATTTAAAAATGGCTTAAAATTTGCGATTGCTAATAAAAAAATTTTTTGACAAGTTGAGTGGTTTTAATTTTATAACGTTTTGAAATCGGATAGGTTTTTCTGCCCCACCCTGTACATTATTGCCCATTTGAGAGCTTTTGAAAATGAGAATCTTCTTTTATAAAGAGTTGTTCTGAAATTAGGTTTGCTTCTATTATTTATATTGATTAAAAATAAGCTGAACATACCTAACCTTCAGTAAATTCATTAATTTAAATGTTTTATAGCGCGTTCAACAGAGTACGCCACATCTAACGACGCTTACAGCTTTAGGGTGGGCAAACGCCCTCTTATCTTTGGTATAGCAGAAGAAAACGTGTCTCACCGAGTTTACGCATTCCTCTAAGACCCTATGTGAATATTGCGTCTCGCGCTCATCCACGCATCAGCCAATACCGCGGACTACATCTTTCAGCCTAACGTACGCCGCAGCACATAAACGGACCCAGCAGGCAACGCTTGCTCTCGAGATCCTGAGTCGTCATCGAACCCGGCATAGTTTCGGGGGCGAGTTCACTCAACGCAACAGTTAAAGGGAAACGAACAGATTTTCCTTAAGAAATTTCAAAAATTAATAAAAAAAGACTTCAAGAGCGAAATAAGCTTAGATGTATTCACAACCTGTTTAGAACAGTCGAATAGATGTTCGGAGTCCTATAATTTTTAGAATTTACCCATACCCCCCTCCCCCCTCAGAGGGAAATTTCTAAAAAAACGTTATTTCTCAGCCAATATTGTACATCGAGACGGTTAGTTTTTTTTGTTCGATTCACAATGAACTGGTCTACAAGATTAAGATCCATTTTTTTGAAATCGCTTAAAAAAATCACCAAGTTTTTTAATTTAAAAAATATATATATTTACTTCTAGTTATTACTTTACATGGCAATAAAGAAATTTCTAATCAACTTATCAAAAAACTACTCTGCTAATTTATAGTGCTCACCTTGATTTTTACGATGCAAAAAAGATCTTTTCCGTAAGTAAAAAACTGTGGGAGAGGTAATTGAAAAAATGGAGCGCCCCTTTTCTCATAAGTTTTTTTTTATGTGTGGCTCAATTTCTCCTACAGTTTTTCACTTATGAAGAAGATCTTTTTGCATCGTAAAGATCAAGGTAAGTACTATAAATCTGAGAGATAATTTTTTGAGCATTTAAATCACTTATTACCCTTGAGGAAGGTTAAGCTGTGAGTTGAAATGACGTGTTCGTTCTACGACTTACGCTTTTGACGACGCAACAACTCGGCGAGTTACAATTTCCTACGTTAGGTTGTTTAACAGTTGCATTAAGGTTAATAATCATAGGTTAAGGAGTTTTTGCTGTGTAATCTGCGTTGTGTTCATAGTATTCCCAGTAAAACGTATATCATATTTTATGTGTTATGTTTTCAATTGTTGTACCGCGTTGTTCTAATTTAGTTTGGCATAATACTTGATGTTAACCTGAGGATAAAAGGAATGTGTAACTATCCCTTTTTAACCTTGAGGGTTGATAACCCTTGTCTCTAAGTCGCTTTATTTTGCTTGATCCAAATCCGCTTACTACGTGAAATTCATAGCCTGAAGTGTCGCTGAATTGGCATTTTTAATATTGAGCGAATTCTTCGACTGCTAAATGCAATCGCTGAGGTTGCAGTTCATTCTGTGAGATGGGTTGATTTGACGCTGCGGCGCAACTCACAGGGTTATTTTTAGTTCCAGACGGAATGCTCGGTGATCAGCAAAAATTGATTAGAATTCATGCAATGGTTGGTGGCTACCCGACCAACGGGTTCGACGAACTTTGTCGTGAAATTTTATCATGAGCATTAAAGGAATTTTAAAATTTTTAGGTTTGCGAGTTAGTTTTTTTCTGTTTTTTGGGTCATGCTAATCGTCTTTGTATCTGTTCCCGTGCAGGATTTGCATGGACGTGTTCGCAATTGACAACAAGGTGTCATTAATCGACGTGGATACCCTCGCGTCGGCAATAGCGAAAAACGCAGGAGCAAGCGACAAACTCTTCGAAGAATTGATGAAGTCGAACTCCCGGGTAGGTTTCTTACCCGACAGCATAACCGATGTGATGGTGATGTTGCTCGCAGTGATCACAATGGCTTTAGGCGCAGTAGTCTATTATACTAAGCGCAGCCTGGAGTCCTTGGCTGATCGCGCTGACCGATTGGAAGATTATCAACTGCGGCGGTTACCTAGAGGGTCACCTCGGTATATTCCACAGGATCAAGCATGAAGAGTTTGGTGACTTGAAATTAATTTGAAAAATTTTGAAATTTAGGAAATCTGAAAAATGATTGAAATGAAAATTTGCCATAATTGTGAAATTTCCCCGTCAATTAATTTGAATAAAGTGATAAATGCTAACCGCACTAGTGGAAGATTAGGAAAATTGGAAAATGCGGAATCGCAAGAAAAATGCGAGTATATATTCATTTCAATGTAACCGTTGATGTAACAATCGTCATTTAATCTTATGTTTAAGGTTGCTGTATGCTTTCTCTAATGTCGACGTGCTGCCGATTTTGATGCACGGTAAGTTTGTTGAGTGCTTTTGCTTTGCTTGGGAGATTGCTTTTGCTAATTGCTATAACTTTAACTCTATAACTCTGCTGGAACTTTAGTGTTCCTGTTTTTTTTCGCTACGGTATTTAATCCATATTACTCCAGTAGTCCATGTTAATCGCTATTTACCCTTATGTTTGCTATTAATCACTGTTTTACATGATTGTTGGGTATGGAAGGTTTTCAAAATGTTTCAAAATGTTTCAAAGGTTTTCAACAAAAATGGTTTTAAAAACGGTCTTAAAAAAATGTTTTTCAACAGTATTTACGCTTTTAATCAAACTACTACTTTGCTACTTTTTAAACTACTTTGCGGTGGTTGCGGTGCATAACTTTTTCGAGGTATCTCTATGAGTTGCAGTTTTTTTTAGCTTTTTAATATAAATAAAAATCGTTAATGAACTAATGGTATTGGCGAATGTTTTTTTATTTTCTTAACATCGGGTTCTGCGGTTGATAAATTTTTTTAACTAGGGCATTGTTGGTTTTCTTTGTGCGTTTTATCATTCGTTGTTTGATTGCGTTGTTATTATGCGTTGTTTAAGGTTTATTTCACATAATGTTTCGAGTTGCTCAATTTTCGTACAGGGCATTATACTCACTTTGTTTCGCTTTTAGCTGCCCTCGTCTTAGCTTGTATATCGCTTAGTTTCAATAACTAAAAATGCTACTTGGTTGGTGTGTTGTTAATTTTTTTTTTAAATTGATGCTTGCATTTCATTTTTTTAAACAATATGAACTGCGAGATAATTTAACGTAACGATCGTTTTTTTTAGTAGTAGTGATTGTCGCGTTAAACCTTTTTGAATACCTTCTGTTAAATTTTTGTTACCTGCGTGTTAATATATTCAAGGTATTCGTTCGTTTTGCGAAATTTTTTTTTGGGGGGGTTCTTGTTTAACTTTTTTTAAATTTGAGTGTATCTCTCATCCAATGGGTCGTGGGGGTGTGATGTGCGCGAGTCAGGCACTTACTGTTGCCTGATGTCTGTATCTTGATATCTGTGTCTTGACCGCACCTTTATAAGCCGTACTGTCGAGGCTGGGGAACGAAAATTCGCAGGCACCGCAATAGCTCTCAAGAAAAGCATCTCATACAGACTTCACGATAATTTTCATTCAGACATGATGGCAGTAACAATAGACACGTTCCAAGGACCAATCACTATAGGCACTACTTATACACCCCCCAGAACGGACTACCTGCATTTCATAGACTTTCACACGCTTTTTAACAGACCTCATCCAACTTACTTTCTTGGTGACATTAATGCAGCACACGATATAACAGGATACTCAAACTGGAATAATAGGGGGAAACATCTCTACTACCTAATCACCAGACACAAATGCACATACGTTGGACCATATTTTCCCACCAGAATAACTCATAACAGCGCCACCTCACCAGATATAGTCCTGCAGAACAAACAAGCTTACCACAATATCTTTCTGAAGCCGGGACCAATCACTCCATCAGATCACATTCCCATAATAGCAACAATATCGGCAAATCCAATACAAATTCCCATAAAACCTCGAAGACATTTTCATAAAGCAGATTGGCAAGCCTATAGACAGAAACTTTCAGCAGTCACACCCCCATTGAAACAGAACCCGACGCTTAAAGAAATAGATCATTATTTGGAAATGTGGACAAAACACGTATTGGACGCCACCAAAGCAACGATCCCACTCATCACTCACAGAATCATACCAGGAATCAAACCAACTCATGAAACCCTGCAATTACAAGCACAATACCAGCAAACAATGCAATATGTTTACACTAACGGCCCTTCCATAGAACTCAATAGACACCTGACCGCAATCAAAACCAAACTACAGGAAGCATACAAAAGAAAATATCATGAAACCTGGGAAGAACTAATTAAGAATCTTGAACTGCAGGAGGACCCGAAGGCATTCTGGTCATCCTGCAAGAGGATGATGGGGAACAACTCAAAACAAATAGTCCCATATATAGAAAACAATAAAATTCAATTACACACACCACAAGAAAAAGAACCTATTTTCAGAGAGCATTGGGAGGAAATATTTACCGAGCAGGACGAACCTTCTTTTGACAGAGAACATATTGAAGCAGTAAATAATCACATAAACAACATAGCACATTCGATTGTCCCTCACAGAACAGGAAATATTAACAGACTTGATCCAATTCATTTTCCCCCTATATCATATGAAGAGCTACTGCACGCACTCAGATCATTTAAGCAAAAAGCACCAGGAATAACAGGCATAACCACCCTGCAACTAAAAAACCTCCCAAAAAACATGATACATTTTCTCATTTACATCTTCAACATGTCTATATCTGCAGGCTATTTCCCCGACAGCTTAAAACATGCAACAATGATTTTTTTACCGAAACCAAATTCATCCCTAAAACTAGTGCAGAATTATAGGCCGATCTCCCTCCTAGATGTACAAGGTAAATTACTAGACAAAATCCTAAACAACAGATTGACAAATTTTTCCACAATTCAGAACCTTTTCAACAGCAGGCAACATGGATTTAGATGCAACCGAGGAACTCACACGGCCCTAGCAACACTTCACGAAACTATATCAATCAAACTAGCACAAAAGTGTAAAATAGACATCTGTTTGAGAGACGTAAAGAAAGCATTTGACAAGGTGTGGCACTCTGGCTTGATCTTTAAATTATCACAAAAAAAACCTTCCCCCTCTATTTTTACGGACTCTGAGCAACTACTTGAGCAATAGAACAGCAGCAATAAGAATAGCAAATTACATAGGACCCAAATTCGCATTGCACACCGGCGTACCCCAAGGAGCATGTTTATCCCCCACGCTTTACAGCTTCTACACCCACGATCTACCTCCTCCATTACCACATACGGATTATATATGTTTCGCAGACGACATCACCCAAATAACAGCCGGACAATACTCGTTGAGATTTGCAACATTAAGAACCAAAAAAGCAATAGAACAGATCAATTCATTCGAAAATAAATGGAAAATCCTAACCAACAGCAGTAAATTTGCCATTATTCCAATCAGTCGAAGGAAAACTCTCGATGTAATGATAAACAACCAAGTGATTCCATACACAAATAGAGGCAAAGTTTTAGGACTAAACATAACGTCACAAGGCATTTCATCTCAGGCTTCCATTAGACAAGCAATAGCGTACAAAAACCTAAACAGAATTCTCCGTTTCACTCATCTGTCCACAAAAACGAAATTAAAACTCTACATGGCCTACGTAAGATCACCACTAATATACCCGGTTATACCATTACACACAGCATCGGCATCATCAATATCCAAACTGCAGAAGGTTCAAAACAAAGCTCTCAGATTCATCACAGGCAACACACTAATAGACGCAATACCATCTGAATATATGCACATACAACTAAAGGTCCCTCCCATCAATATACTGTTGCATGAGCACGCAAACAAAATCTGGAACAATATGCAGCAATTTGACCCTGATCTGTATACTAGTCTAACCTTCCCACCAGACCTCATCTCAGAACAAAACTCCAGATTCAAAAGCTCAAGGTTACTCGCAATGGCCCCTCCTCCCCCTCCAAAGTTTAATTGAACCACCAATATTTAACAAACATATCTATACGAAAAACCTACAAATTCTAAAATCTCTTCGGAGGAAGTGGGGGAAGACCAAAAAATACTTTCATTTACATTTATTTTTGTTTTTCTGGGGTTTTGGCGAGCGGTAGGACGGTCTTCCCCCCCATGGGTGGGAAGCCGAAACCCCAGACATCTCACTTCAGTTCAATCGCACTGACAAAAGAATGTTTTTCATTAATTATTTTTCATTACTTTAAAAGTTCTTAATTCCTGTTTACTTGGACCTCTAATCAGTCAATAGCCTTTCTGTAGAAAAGGTATGTAGTGTTAAGTGCAGGGCTGCAAAATTGTATCTAGGTGTATATAATGTATGATGTGCATAGACGCTATAATTGTATATATGTTGAGAACAATAATTAACTTAAAATGTATGTATATATGTAGGTAGGTATGGTAGGTGGAATCAGCATAAGAATAGATAAAACTTGTAATTAAGATAGCGTATAGGTAAAAACTCATACATCAATTATAGGCACTAGATGATGTACATGTGTAGATATTAAACTGTTTATACCGTTGCTTAATAACTAGATAGGCCTAAGTCATAGTTCAGTACCACGAATGAAATTTTAGGTAATGCTTACTGTGTAGGTAAGATAAGTGTAATTGTTTAGATAGCTAGATGTAGTTTAAAAAAAAAAATAAAATAAAAAAAAAAAAAAAAAAAAAAAAAATAATAAAAAAAAAAAATAATAAATAACCAAAAAAAAAAAAAAAATAGAAAAGAAAAAAAAAATAAAAAAATAAAAAAATAAAAAAAAAAAATCAATAAAAAAAAAATAAAAATAAGAAAAAATTATGTATATATGAAAAAAAAAAATAATAATAATAATAAAAAAAAAAATAAATAAATAACCAAAAAAAAAAAAATAGAAAAGAAAAAAAAAAAAAAAAATCAATAAAAAAAAATAAAAATAAGAAAAAATTATGTATATATGAAAAAAAAAAAAAAAAAATTATATATACAAAAAAAAAAAATATCCATAATAATGATGTATATATGCATATTGGTGTGCATGAGTGTCGTCGGGTGCGTGTGTATGTTTGTGGATGCTTGAGTATGGGATGTATATAACTATTTGTGTGTTCTTGTGGTGTGTGGTATGTATATATGTACAAGAAAAAAAAAAAAAAAAAAAAAATTGTGGGTGCGTGTCGGGTATGAATGTGTGTATGTGTATGTAAAGTTGTAAATATGCATATATATGAAAAAAAAAAATAAAATAAATAATAAAAAAAAAATAAAAATAAAAAAAAAAAAATATATAAAAAAAAAAATAAATAAAAAAAAAAATTAAAAAAAAAATAAAAAAAAAAAAATAAATGAATAAATAAAAAAACAAAAAAAAAAAAATAAAAAAATAAAATAACAAATAAAAAATAAGAAAATAAAAAAAAAAAAAAAATAAATGTATATATGTATATGTTAGTATATAGTATATGTGTATATAGTGTATGTATATAGGGTAGTGTAGATGAGCACAAGTTGCCTGAGCTTAAATCTAAATTCACTTCATGTACGGATTGCTGATGTCGCCCTCTACCGTGCATTTAATAATACAATAGAGCAAAGTAGACGCGGCACAATAGAAAACATGAATCATTTTTTAGCATAAAAAGCCCTGATGGGTACTTTTCCCTTTTTATATTAACTAATTAGCAGTATAAAGATCACAAGATGCACAAGATCACCTAATTATGCGTTAAGCGCCTTTTTCTTCTTCCACTATCCCTTTCCTTTTCTCTCCTCCTATTTCTCTTCTGGCACACTCTGTGCCAAACTCTAATTCTCTTCGCTTCTTTCCTATTGTCACCGCCCCCCCCCCCCCCCTGGGGTGCTCAAGCATTCATCATCCTACCTGCTACCAACTCACCTGGCCAGTAAACTCTACCGCCAAGTCCCATCGTGTTTACTTGCCCCGCATATTGAATAGGAAAGTTTTTATGGCCATTTAAAAAAAATTTAAAATTTTTTTGTTTCCAATTCAAACATTAAAATAAAAACTCTGAAGCGATATCAAAAAATCGGAACTCAATTTTTTAGAACAGTTCATTGTGAATTAGACAAAAAAACTAATCGTGTCCATTTACCAAATTGTTAGGGAAATATCGTTTTCTAGAAATTTCCCTTTGAGGGGAGGTGGAGGAGGTATGGGTAAATTCCAAAAAATTTAGGGCTCTGAATATCCATTCGAATGTTCTAAACATGTTCTGAATACTTCCAAGCTTATTTCGCTCCTGAAGTATTTTTTATTACTTTTTTTAAATTTTAAAAGAAAAAACCGTTCGTTTCCCTTAATCATCGGCGAAGGTTTCTGCAACCGCCGACGTCATCACGCCAAAGTGCTCGTCCTAGTATTTATAAGCAGGATACACAGCACGACAGACGCACAATCGCTGAGTTTGGGTGCTGCTCTACCTGTAGCTTCATCAACGGTTTCGAAAGTTAATCAACAAATGTACTAAATCATTCTTCTGACTCATCATTGGCACGTCGGACATCACTCTGTAACTCTGACCTAATCGTGAATCTCGATTGAATAAATGGAAGCGGATGAACTATGGTTCATTGAGCGTAGCAGCGCAGTTTTTCAAGCTCATCGTTTTTCGCGTGGTTGTTTTACTGATTATTTAATTGCTGAGAAATTTCGATTGCAAGTTTTAATAAAAATTGCAGACCTCGTGAAATACTTCGTACATTTTATGCTTCATGAACGTTGAAAAATTGCCTTATCTGCCACTGAAAGTACTCATCGCACGAAGTTCCCGAATCTCGGTAATGCACACGCTTCGGGCCTTCATAAGCCAGATGAAGCAATTTCAGTTCCTCCCGAGTTACTTTGAGAAATACAAACAGCTTTTAGCTTTTAGTTTGGAATTGTTTATTTCGTTGTAAAATTCATATTTACCAATATTTGTTAACGTTAACTTTAAACGATTACAAAACACGAAAAGAATTATCCGAATAGTGATGTTGCAAATAGCACTAGGTTTGACTTGTAAACATTTCAAAAGCTCGCATGATGTGTCAGTAAGTGTCCGTTTAACGAAGTTTCAATATAACTTTTAACTGCAAACTGAAGGCTAAGGAATGAGTCATCATTTGAGGCTCCCTTTACGAACAATTTTTTGAGTCGTGAAGAAATACACTTTTATCTCGGTCCCCTCTTGACTTGAATCAATTTTTATTAGAAGGTTTGTTGACGATATTCTCGTCCTCAGAAGTGCACTTATCATCTCCCGTAAAGACCTGAGGAGCATGGACCTTCTAGAACCGGGATCCTAAAACTGAAGCAGCAAGCAAGATACTCTCACCAAATTCTGCGGAAAACATCATGGGGTAAAATAAATTTTCGAGCTGCGTGAACAATTAACACGTTAATTTGATTGAATTTTGGGAAAGGGGCTTGTTTTTCTCGATTGCGCCATTAAAAAAGTAAGAAATTAGCATTTTTTTCGGATCGAAATGCTTCTCAAGATTTACGAATTTAATTTTTCAGTGTTTGTCTCGTTAAATTAAGATTCAATTGTGTTAAAACTTCTTTGAATTGCGCAATCTTCGTGAGTTTAATCTTTCTCAGAATGCGAGTGATATTTGATTTGGACGGTGTTCACTATAATAACTGTTTTTCTAAAAGTTATCTGCAAAAATGATTGAACAGTTTTCAGGCAAGTTATTTACACTGATAGCTCTGAAAGATCTAAAGAGAGAGAGAGAGAAGTGTTATTAAGAGTTGAACTCTTGGGGGTGGGAAGCAGAAGAAACTAGCCTGTAATATTCCAAAAAACTGAGCAAAGTTTCCTATAATTAAGGGCATTTCATTCCAATATTAAAAAATAGAAGCTCTGTAGGACCGTTTTCTTTGATTTTAAAAACCGTCCAGCTCTTGATCTGCGCTCTTCATCACTTCGTAACTATCTTCAACCTCAATACGAGTTTACTGTGTACACAATTACAACGGGCGCACACAACGCAGTTTTTGAAAGAGATTTTTCGAGTTAGTGGTCGGACTTACAAACATGGGATTAATTAAGCCAAGCGTACACATATTTTCCAGAAAGAGGGATCACGCAATGAAACATGTAACGGGATGGTAAGCTTATCTGATCAATACATTTTGAGTTTTTGTTCAGATGGAAGCTTCTCCTTATCCTAGAATTATTATATTGAGCAGTTAAAACTTGTGTGAATTATTTACAATGTTTTCTAGTTAGATTGAGTGTAATATTTTCGAGATAGTAGAGTGAATGTTTGTCTCTAATTGTTCCCAACTTTAGAAAGTGTTATTCTTAACCGAATGTTTTAGTGTGCATATTTTTTTAAGCAGTTGTTAATGGTTTTAGTTTTAGCCGAAACTTCCATAATTGTTCAACAATGATTTCAAGCTCTTCTATCTTCACTATCATAATCGTTTCAAAACGATATAGAGGCTATAACCTAACCTAATTTTTTGTACATATATGGAATATATCTAGACAGTTTAAGTCTTACGCGTACGCGAGCTGTAATGGGTTTTTCAGATTATCTCCAGTTTTTTATTGAGAAATGAATGCAAAGTTTTCAATGATTTAGATTAATTTCAGAGATTCACCTTTAATGAATGTTATACTGATGTATATTATTTTCAGATGAAGAGAAGATGTAAAAATGCATATAAAGAGTATGATTTATTTAGATTAATCCGTGAAACTGCTTTATTTTGACTTTTTCAGACAAATTTCAATTATAAAAGCGTAATTCAAATAGCTTCGGTTTAGATCGGTTCGGTTGGGATAGTTGGGGAACTCTTGACGACTTTCTTAAAAATCCGCCGTTAGTTAGTTAATGTAAGTTGTGACGGCTCTTATTATTATCCTTGATGTTCCTTAACCATTTTCTTACATCGTAGGTGGCGTAGTAGGGCTCCCGCCACCCCAGGGCCGCCATGCTGGTGTGCAGGTCCATGAACATGCGCACGGGACGCCGAGTTTTGGCAGCGGCAACCGCCACGGCGCAGGCAGCGAGGTTACAGCGGCTGATCTTCACGCCGAACGCGCCACCCAGGCGCCGCACGCTCAGGTTCACGCTGCAAGTTTGGAGAATGAGTGATTACTTTATCTGTATATAAGGAGTCATTCTGATCGGAGATATGTAATACACTAAAACACTGAAAAAGGCATTAAGAAAATATGAACAGAGATCGTGCACACAAATAAGTTTGGAAATTCAGTTTAAACACAAATTTAAAAGATCGTTCATAATGATTAGAATAATAACACTTCTATGAACTTCATTGACCATTGAATTATGTAATTTAAAGATAAATCGTGAGGCAGTTCGTTATTTTGAAATAGCTTCTGAAAGAAGTTTATGTACACTAAAAAAATTGTGGTTGTGTTATGTCCATGGTACGAATCGTTAAGTTTCACCACAAAAAAAGAGTAAGTACGGTTGGACGGGAGCCTGCGTCGGGCTCAGTTATCAGAAGATCGCGAGCTCAGCATAACATTCTGGCGTGCTTGCGCAGCAACGGCTCGGCGGTTACAAAAAAAGAAGGCGACGCCTGCGCTCTCAGAAACGGCATGGCAACGGGTATGGCAACGGCATGGCAACGGGTATGGCAACGGCATGGCAACGGACGGATGGTAACGAGCAGCAGGGTCTAGGACATAGCAACAGCAACAGCGTTCAGCTGCGGCATTGCTGCTCGCTCCAGATGTAACGGTCACAGCGCGAGGGTACTTAAAGGGTACGACGAGGGTTAGGGGATGATTAGACTGCTAAACCCCGTCATTGAAAGGTCTCTTGGTGCCACTTCATTAACTTGTTTGCATACGGCGGGCACACCGTATTATACTCCGACATTGTGTTAACTTCACGTAAATTCAACGTAAAATCCGAGACCTTATTGTCGTACCTCGTCGTCGCTGCATACTCAGAAGTTACGTATGACATTATTGTAACAATTGTTTCGAGATTTGCTAGTTTCATCGATCCCTTGTCATGTTTTGTGTACGTCCTTCATTATAACAAGTAAAACGATGTGGCCGCATTGAAAGAAACGTGTTTTCTTTCTAAAAAACTCCTTTGATTCGAAGATTAGACTTGAAAAGACGGAAAATTTTGAAAGTCATAAACTTGGATTCTAAAGAAAAGAAGTATATGACAAATGGTGGCAGCGGTGGGATCATAACCCATTAACGCTCAGCGTCTCCGCAAGGGACCGTTATGGCCGCGCTACCTATTCAAAAAAAATAGATGTTTAACGTAACGTAAATGGCCAAATGATTGTTCATTAGGAAGTTTATTTCACTCATCAATGTACCCATTCTATTCACATAATTTATGTCATTGTATTGATTTACTCGTGTATTTCCCGTGTGATTTATTGTCATTATTTGCACTTTGTGTCAGTGTATTGATTTATTTCTAAAAATTTCGTGTAAATTTGTACCATATTTACCATTTTGATGCTTTACCCATTTATTGTCTCATTTGCATTGCGCAATTTAACCCGTTTACCTTTCTAATATGATTATTATGCCTATTCAAACCCTATTTTGTGCCTATTATGACCCTATTTTTCATTACTGTTGTTGATGTTATTAACGACTCATTTATTTCTGTGCATTTGGAAACTTATTGTGCGAAAAATTCGATTGTATCTGTGTATTTGGAAACGTGTTGTACGAAAATATTGCATTTGAATTTCTAATTTGAAACTCAAATTGCTATCAGTGTCCGTTGTAAAACCATTTTTTTTGCTTTGCTAAATTTGATCTAATTGTCTATTGAAATCATGGCAGAGAACGATAATGAAAACAGCCAAAATGGCCACAATGAGAATAATCCAAATAATTATCCAAATAACTTTGTGACTTTAAATCATGCAATTGAACTGCCTAAATTTGATGGTGAAGGCTGTGTAACTTCGTTTTTAAAGCACTTCCAGACTCGAGTTGATATTTACACGAATGATGTTGACCTGCAATGTCGTTATTTGAAAAATGCACTTACTGGAAAAGCTTGGGATTCATATGTTCTTAAACCTGACCAGTTAATCACACTGGACAATGTCAAAACTTGGCTTATTCCTGTGTACAAGGGGGCCGTAAATTATAGAAAAACCGTTCATAAAATCCTATTTAGTCTGCGTCAAAAGAATGACGAGACTGTGAATGCTTTTGCTACACGAGTTTTAGCTAGCTGGAAGGACGCATTCGGACAAGAATGGCACTACGAGGATAGCAAAGCACAAAAAATCCTCATACCTACTATCATTAAGAATATGAATCCCAAGATCAGTGAAAAATTATCGCATGATTTAGACCCTGAGAGTGTGACCAAACTCCTATACAAAGCGAGGTCAATTGAGGAGTCTTTGATCGAAGAGAGAAATGTGTTGAGCCGGAAGAGACGAATTCACTAAAGTGATGTGGTGGTTGAAAAGTATCAATACAATTCACCACAAAAGCGAGCGTACCAGCCTAGAAACCCATATAAGTGGCAAAGTGCTTCACACAAAAATGCTCGCCCCTTTAATAATTACCAACGTAAATTCAATGGCCATCCAAGTCAGAATGGTGACGTCGCCGCTGTGAAGTAAAAAAACGTCCACAGCAACCGAACAGCTTTTCCCCCGTGATTTTGTTAAATGTTGAACAGAGAAAATGCTCCACTTTCGTTGATTCAGGCTCTTCCGTGACTCTTGTGAAATCTTGCGTGATTAATAAGTTATTCAAAGACCCTCCCCGAATTAAACGATGCACTAAAGTTCTTTGTTCTGTAAATGGAGATAATCTCCACACTCGAGGTACGATTGACCTGAAATTTAAACTAGGTGATGTTGAGTATTGCCATTCCGCCATTATTGTGGAAGATTCATACTTCCCTGGAGCTGTCTTGATAGGCCGAGATTTCCTTAAGAGATTCGGTGTTGAAATAAAATACAGCCAGCACGAGAAAGGTCATGTGAGAATTAATGATAGAATTTACCCATTTCTATCAGTTGCTGCTTCTAATTCAATAAATTTTGTAAAACAATCAGAGGATGCATCATTCAGTGTCGCAAGAATGTCACATGATCTGACTGTTGAGGGCGGAACTTTGTGTCACTTATATCTTAGGGTACCAAAACACATGAACGATAAAGAGGTTGTAGTTCAACAAAGTTCTGCTTGCAAAGGAGTAGCTATTCCGCGTACTCTTGCTACCGTCCGTGATGGTGCCGTGCCCATAGTATTTGTTAATTATAACGATAAGAATGTTCTTGTACCTAGAAATAAAATTTGTGCTACGTTAGATGTTGCTGCTGAGGAGCCGCCAGAGTCAGACCCAAATGAAAGTGAGAGTGCCGCCCGTGTTATGACTACGCTTGAGAGCGCTAGAGAGGTAGGCGTGGCGACAGTGTACAATGCCAGACGAGCGCCTGCTCTGACCGAATACCCCTTGAGCTAGTGCAGTCATGAGCAACTGCCTAACAGTGGATTACTATCAGCCGCAGAGAAACGCAGTGAACCTGAATTCAACCAAATGGTCGACAATGTCGACTTATCTCATTTGGAGCATGATCAGAAAACGACCCTTGTAAATTTGATTAACAAACACCGGAATGCGTTCGCAGTTGGAGACGAGATAGGTCTCGCACGAAATGCTGTGCATAGGTTAGACG
This sequence comes from Morinoia aosen, assembly GCA_030386875.1. Taxonomy (NCBI): domain Eukaryota; kingdom Metazoa; phylum Arthropoda; class Malacostraca; order Amphipoda; family Talitridae; genus Morinoia; species Morinoia aosen. The sequence goes on from CM059566.1 coordinate 64,448,111, forward strand.
TTCAGGGAAACAATCCTATCAATACGCCCCAGTATCGAGTTCCTCATGCTACAAAGCAATTGGTTGAAGAGCATGTCCAAGAGATGCTTAGGCAAAAGGTTATTGAACCAAGTTTCTCGCCTTGGTCTTCCCCAATCTTAGCTGTACGTAAGAGTGACGGCTCACATCGAATCGTAGTTGACTTTCGTCTTATCAATAAAATTTGCAAGAAGGACACTTTCCCAATTCCCAATATGACTGAGACCCTCAAAAGTCTAAAGGACTCAAATTTGTTTACCACTCTAGACATGAGGAGTTCCTACCATCAGATTGAACTGTCACCCGAGAGTAGGGACATCACCGCTTTCAGAACGCCGACAGGTAGTTATAGGTATTGCCGTTCACCTCAGGGCCTCATCACTTCTGCGGCTGCACTTCAAAGAGCAGTTAATATGGTCTTTTCCCCATTCATTTCGAAGTTTCTGTTCTGTTACGTTGACGACATCATCATCTATTCTAAAAATTTCGAGACACATGTCGAGCATTTGGATAAGGCGTTGCTTCAAACAGTTGCTTCAGGCTTCAAACTCAGTCTAAAAAAATGCCAATTTGCAGCAAGCAGCGTGACTTTCCTTGGTATTAAAGTCAGTTCTGAGGGACTAACCCCCCGACCTGACAAGGTGCGAGCTTTAGCAGATGCTTTGAGACCCAGAAGTGTTAAGGAAGTAAAAAGATTCTTAGGCTCTACCGGGTTCTTTAGAAAATTCATTAAAAATTATGCTCATATCGCTGCACCTCTAACCGAGTTAACCAAGAAGACGAACGCATTCAAATGGACTGACGTTCATCAGCGAGCTTTCGATGAATTGAAAGATAAACTTGTGTCCGCGCCTATACTTAAATTTCCTGACTTTCAGAGAGAGTTTGTGTTGCACACTGATGCCTCGGGCATTGCAATCGGTGGAGCATTACTCCAGATGCACGACGGCATCGAATTACCTGTAGCGTACTATAGTCGAAAATTGAAAGGGAACAAACTTAAATACTCTGCAACAGAGCTCGAAGCGCTTGCCATCCATGATTCAATCAAACATTATGATGCATACCTGTACTTAAATGAGTTCGTCGTGGTGACGGATCACCGCCCCTTAACGTTTATCTTTGCTAATAAAACAGGTAACCACCGCATTTCGAGATGGGCTTTGCTTCTGCAAGAATATAACTTCTCTGTCAGGTATAAGCCTGGAGCGCAACACCACTTGCCCGACTATTTGTCTAGATCTGAGAGAATTGCCAATGCTGTTGTTGACACGGCTGAATCAAACTGTAGTAATAAGAATGATCCTAAAATTAATACTAACGTTCCTTCTAGAATTAAGCCTTGTTCTGATAATAACGTGACAGGTGCTTCTGTCAACGATGTGTGCTCTCGACCCACGTCTAGCGAACAGACAGGTGTTGCTGCTGAGGCCGCACAGCCACCGAGTTTGGATGATGTCGCCTTGGAACAGAGTGTGGACCCTTATTGGTCTTCCGTTAGAGATGTAATAAATAATAATGATAGAGGTAACTGTAAGATCTCTAATATTGACGAGTACTTCATTGATGATAATAATGTTCTATGTAGGTTGTCGAGAAAGGAACGCAGAAACGGTAGAAGTAATGTACAAATAGTCATTCCTAAGTCTCTAGTTAAGGTTGCTTTAAAATTAAGCCATGATAATGATTTGTCCGCTCATATGGGTTTCCTGAGAACTCTTGAACGGGCCAGAGATAAATTCTTCTGGATTAATCAAATTCGTGACGTCAAAGACCATGTGAAGAAGTGTTTGCAATGCCAGCGAAGGAGATGGCAGGGCCAGTTTAAAGTCCCCTTAGGTAAATTCCCCGAGACCTCTTACCCCCTTGAAAGAGTTGCTGTTGACCTTGTTGAATTACCTGTTAGTTACGAAGGCAACAAATATCTCCTAACCATAGTAGATCATTTTACGAGATACGTTGATGCTTACCCTCTTACAGATAAGTCTGCCGATACTGTCACCAGAGCTTTTGTCCAGTACGTCGGAAAATTTTCAGCCCCAAATACTATTGTCAGTGACCGAGGCAGTGAATTCACTAATAAATTATTTCAAGACGTGTGCAGGAACCTGAACGCCAAATCTCAAACCACGACTGCTTATCACGCTATGGCGAACGGTTGTTGCGAGAGAATGAAAGGTGTCTTGAAAACCGCAATCTCCCACTTGGCTGCTGATGATAAATTCAGCTGGGACGAGAGCGTGGCCTTCGTGACTCTAGCTGTAAACACCTCCTACCAGACTGCGATTAAAAACACGCCGTTCTTCTTGTTCTACGGCAGAGATGCAAACCTCCCCTACCATGACATATTCAAAGAACAGCCAATTAACTACGCCTGTGACAAAGAGTATTCAGTCGAGGTTTCCCTCCGGCTGTCCAAAGCCTTTGCTGCAGTTCGGAAGAATTCGGAAGCTGCGAGACAAGCTGCAGCGAAAATTTATAATCGAACGGCCAAAGAATGTGATGTCCAAGCTGGAGAATTGATCATGCTTCGGAATGAACCAGGACGGGTAGACGACAGGGCCTTTCCGACCAGATTTATGGGGCCTTATCGGATACTATCTCGACATGGAAATAACATCACTTTCAAAGGTCTGTACTTAGACAGAAAAGAACAAACCGTTCACCTCAACCGAGTCAAACGAGCCTACTTGGACGACGCCATGGCCTTCCCTTTCAACAACGATGAAGGAGAAGACGAACTCCAAGGGGCAGAGACGAACGATATTCCAACGAAGCCGAACGCGGGCCTGAGAAATGAAGAAATGATTCCTAGGTATTCTCTGAGGAACCGGACGAGGCGCCCAAACTATGTATAATTGCTTAAGTCTCGCAAGGACGTCCCAAAACTTCGATAATGATTACCTCATTTCATTCTCAAATGTACTATGTTTAATGTTAAGAATGTCTCCTAACCATTTCCCTTGTGTTTAACATTTCTTTCGTATTACAAATTTAGGATATGTGCTTCGACTTAGGATTAATTGATTTCTCCAGCGAAATGCGAGTAGAATGCTTTGACCCTCTTGTACTACATGTTCAATGTCGGTTGGATGAACCAATTTATGTGTTTATCTTGATGATGCTCATTAATTAAATAGGAAATTTGCTTGATGTCAAATTTGTACTCAATTCATATGTCTTTTCATGACTCCTCTACAGGAATGTGTGCTAATGCGTAAAGAATTTTCTTTCAGCCCACTGGCTGTCCGAAATATTGAATGTCATATTGTGTATTTCTCACCAATTTCATTTACCTTGCATTTATTTTATTTTGTGTTAGTTATAATATTCTCTAATGGATTTCTTTGAGCTTATTGCGTTAGATTACTTTGATCTAGTTAGATACTGTTGAAGGATGATACACCGGGTTGTGAATGACAGGGGAGAGATGGAATGAGTAGATGGACACAATTGATTACGATAAGTCAAAGAAATCCGAGAGAAAAATTTTGCCAAACCCTAAAATTAACGTCGAACGATTGTTACAGCGACTCAGTGCCAACTAAGGCACGCAGACGAGCAACCGACTACGACACGCTGGCAAGTGACTGCCAGAGGCCTGAGCAGCGGCAGCGGCAGCACACACACACGACGCTCAGTACAGCCTCGGCGTCGCACCAGAGCAGCAGCTGTAGCTGGGGGGCAGTGCTCATGCGGCTGCCATCGATGCGATGGCAACACCGCTCGCCGTACCAGCTGTCTACTACGCGCCGTCCACAACGACCTTGCGATTAAAGGGCCCACTTCGACTGTCCTGGCGTGCCACGGCCACAGCTGTGCGTGACGCAATCGGCGGACCCAACTTCCATCGGCGGGACGATGCACTCACTCGTACAAAGGACTGGACTTTCTCCTGAACATCTATATTTTCTCCAGACACGGGTTCAACAACGGCGAAGAAAAGATAAAGAAGATACCGATGGACATCAATACGTCCGTAGTAACTACGCGCAGGAGGTTGAGTATGGACTGATCGAATGAATATTCGATATTTATATTATTAGGGTGGTTTTTGCTCCCTTGAACGTCTTCAGAAGGCCTCTGATAAAACGTCATTAGCCAAGAGAGAAGGTCTTCGATAGTAAGCTGGAACAGGGCGTCCCGACGACAACAGTAAGCTATCGCTTGTTTAGGATCTTCGATTCAGAAGTGCGTTAGAAGCACAAATCTCAAGGCTTGTCTAAATTTCACCCCTGCAATGAAGTGCGAATCTCAGATGCGTGACTTCAGTAGACGAAAACTTCCATTTAACATCCAGGAGGATGCTGAGAAATATAGGATGGGGGGATTCTGTTATGTCCATGGTACGAATCGTTAAATTTCACCACAAAAAAAGAGTAAGGACAGTTGGACGGGAGCCTGAGTCGGGCTCAGTTATCAGAAGATCGCGAGCTCAGCATAACATTCTGGCGTGCTTGCGCAGCGACGGCTCGGCGGTTACAAAAAAAGAAGGCGACGCCTGCGCTCTCAGAAACGGCATCGCAACGGGTATGGCAACGGCATGGCAACGGGTATGGCAACGGCATGGCAACGGGCGGATGGTAACGAGCAGCAGGGTCTGGGACATAGCAACAGCAACAGCGTTCAGCTGTGGCATTGCTGCACGCTCCAGATGTGACGGTCACAGCGCGAGGGTACTTAAAGGGTACGACGAGGGTTAGGGGATGATTAGACTGCTAAACCCCGTCATTGAAAGGTCTCTTGGTGCCACTTCATTAACTTGTTTGCATACGGCGGGCACACCGTATTATACTCCGACATTGTGTTAACTTCACGTAAATTCAACGTAAAATCCGAGACCTTATTGTCGTACCTCGTCGTCGCTGCATACTCAGAAGTTACGTAAGACATTATTGTAACAATTGTTTCGAGATTTGCTAGTTTCATCGATCCCTTGTCATGTTTTGTGTACGTCCTTCATTATAACAAGTAAAACGATGTGGCCGCATTGAAAGAAACGTGTTTTCTTTCTAAAAAACTCCTTTGATTCGAAGATTAGACTTGAAAAGACGGAAAATTTGGAAAATCATAAACTTGGATTCTAAAGAAAAGAAGTATATGACAGTTGTCCCGTTATGACTTAACACACCTGTTGGCGGGAATACCTAATACATCAGCGACGGCCTTTTGCGTCTCGTTGGTGAACTGGGTGGAGCAGACGATGTCGTAGCCATCCTCCATGGGGATGGCGCGGGCGATCACGAGCTCCATGGAGAAGTGGTACTGCGTGTTGACCTCCATTTCTCCTTTGATCCGTCGCTTGAATTTGATCTGTGGTTCTGGTTGAGAGAAGAATGGCTCGGACCCGACATTCAATATCACCTACGACCTACAGTAATTGGGTCAAACTTTCGTTTGTGCAATTTTTGACACATATAGTTTCATGTATTTGAGTTTTGTGTTCAAGCAATTGCAAGATTTAAATAAAAGATTTAACTCTTCGAACGTTGAAATTTAGCGTTTGCAATATTTTTTATGAAATTATTACTCCTCACACCTACCTTAAGATATTAGCTACGTACGATTAAATCAAAATTGAATTTTAATTGAAGAATTTTTGCATACTTTAAAGGAAAAATTATTTTAAACAACATGCTTACATCGTATCCCCTTCAGATAGCTATTGCACGGTTTTCTTTTTTTTGTATGTTCTGGATTTTATTATCGATCGTGTTTTCATGCTTACGTTGGATTGATGACGATTTGTATTTTACAGAGCTGGTGATGGAGCTGGTCTCTAAAACGTTTTCGATTTTATGTTCTTTTTTCGCATGAAATGACTAATTTTATTATCATTTCCTTCGCTACTGTATTTTTAGTGAGTTTAAATCATCCAAAATACATTTATATAATTACCTGCCGGTCTATGAAGGTAAAACTTGCAAGTAAAATACTGCATGTTCAGGTTTATGAGTCTCACGATTAGTATACTTATGCGTATTGTACTGTCAGTGATTGAGTAAAGTGTGTGAAATGCATATCAATAGATCAATTCATGATGTATGCCGTATGGTACACTGATGCCAATTTTCGAACAAGTTATACACACTAAAGTTTTTTAATTGTTTGACGAAGCTTTTCTATCTTATGAGACAGCATAATATCGATAGATAATATATTTATAGACATTAGCACGTGAGGTCACCATTTGAACAACACTACTAAAACAGGCCACAGACTTCATTTCACAGGTCGTGGAAGTGGCACCTTGCGAGTCGATGGCACCTTCAGCGGCCGTGTCTCGCTCGTGGACACCTTGATAGGGCTGCCCGTCCTCCTTGACACACTTCGTCAGTCTGTTGTTTCTGATGGCGTCTTTGGCATGCAGGACGGGCTTCTTGATGTCGGAGTAGGAGACGCGAACCAACTTGGCGGCAGCCTGAGCCGTGTCCCGGTCCTCGGCCACAATTAAGCCTATAGGCTGGCCGTGGTATTTGGTGCGCTCAGTTGCAAACACCTGGAAAGTAATTAATAACTAGTTGCTTGAAAAATATACGTATATGTTTACACAGAAGCAGAACAAACCCAACAGCACTACCAGAGATGCAAATAAACTCAATATCTAAAAGCTAGACGCGTGTTTACACGGCTAGCGGAAATCGAAAATAAATTGGGGAACTATCCCATGGCTTAAGTTTAGGGACAACTAAGCAACTACTTCTATAAGTCTGCATAATTTTTTAAAACTCTAAGCCCACTTCTTAGGAATTTTAAATAGCATTTCAAATAAATTCGTTCAAATTGAAAAACGTTGGTTATTATGTTGCTTCTAAAAGTTAGCAACACTGAAGTACATCAGTTAGGTTTAGTCATCTATGAAGCCGGCTAAGAACATTTGAAGTTCGTGGTATATACCTACAATACGCAATGAAGCAATACAAACGTTCACCTATCACTGAACTTCATCCCTAGAGCCGAAACCCGGTATTTATTTTTTAGTACATCCAGTATCTCAAGTTAACAGTTTACGAGGTTAAAAAGCGTTTTGGTGACTTTGGCTAAGATCGAAGAGCCTTTCATAAGCCGAAAAAATAATACTCTCAAACCTCTTACTCTAACTAGCGCTAAAAAAAGCGTCATGACTAATACAACCGTAAAATTATCGAAATTGGCTACGTAAAGATTTTTCAGTGTCACGATAATTTACTGGGGGATCAAAAACCTTGATCTAATAAATTACGCACAAGGTACGAAACATTTCCATGATAAAATGAGAAAAGAAGTTCGTTTGGAGAGGTGCAACAAAGTTTTAATGAGTTGAAGACCACAAGATCAACCATCAAGTTCTTTTTTATAAGAAGATTTTTGAAGTTGATAGAGCTTGTAACAGACGTAACGATCGTTGGATTGCCTTTTTGAGCACTGACGTTCAACCCACGACTCCCACGAAAAATACAGCTATCGTCATTACCCTTTGCGTGGCTTCGGGTGAGGAAGTCGTCATTAATACTTTTCACCAAAAACAAAAGAAAGAATGCTCAATCCTGCTGCAACCTCTTTCACTCATTAATCATTCAATGGATGAAAATCAATGCATTGGATAAGAATTTCATGTTCTATCACGACTCGGCTTCCTCCCACACGGCAAGCAAAAGCGTTGATTTTCTGTATTGAGGTTCAAGGGGCCATTGTGGGGGAAATAGACTTTTGGCATTTCTACTTGCCTGACTTGAGCCCGCTCGATTGCTATTTTGGTGGCAAACAGAAGCCAAAGTTTGTGTACAAAGCCTCACAACAGTGTCACAACCCTTGAAAGAACATTAAAAAGACAGTGGTGTCGCTGGGAACAGCAGAATAATTTATCCGCGCAGCGTCCAGCTTTCAAAAACGTGTAAAAGCCGTTATGGCTGAAGGCAGTCTTAGCGAGCAAAAATTGCGTTCTGGTCTGATATACAAACTGTCAAAATTCCAAAATATTGAGTTATTATTATTTCAGCATAAAAATGATTTGTATAGATTTATATGAAGGACCTGTAGACGATTCTCAACAGTTGTTTGAACTATTATCAAGCAAAATAGTTACACCAACATGTAAAACTCTGTCCTTTATAAAAAAGGAACTCATTCTGACAAATCATAAGGGGGAAAGTCGATTGCGGAATTCATTACGATTTTTAGTGGGACGAAAAGTTTTCATAGGTCGAGTGATAAGTAGTTATCAAACCTGAGAAACGCTAGATGTGAATGAACGACTGTAAGAAGCGAAACATACCTAAAACTGTTACGGTTGTTAAAACGGACCGGTTTAAGAGAGCGTCATTTTTTATAAGTTCAGTGACGAGATAGGAAATTTTCTCGAGAAAAACCGTTCCCTACGAGTTATAAAATGTAGGATTACATTTTCAGGTGGGAGCCGGCAAGCCTCTCACAGCAAAGACAACCCAAAAGACCCGTCTCTATTTCGCCGGAGAGAATTTTTTTTAGACTTCTGAAGAATGGGACAGAATTCACTTCTGCGACGAATCGAAGTTCTATATGATCGGTTCTGACGGTAAAATTCAAGTATGACTCGAACTGGTGAAAGATTATCACAACGATGCGTCATATACACTCAAATTTCTAGAGGCAGTTTGATGGGGTGATGAAGAATTTCTCCAGCACTAATGGAATTCGATTTCCATTTACATTAAAGAGTTAATGCAGAACCTTATTTACAGTTTCTTGATCATAATGTTATGTCGGACTTGCCCCTCAGTTATTTCTATGCCCAATAATGCACCATACCACAAAGTTAGGAAAGTGATGACCTTCCTTGAAAAGACAGGGATTACTCTGATGGACTGACCAACTCAGAATCCCAACATGAACCATAACGAAAATTTGTGGGAGATCATTGAAGAAAGGGCTCAGAGGAGAAATGTGCAAAATCAAGATTATTTACAATGGCTACTGAAAGAAGAATGGAAGGGGATAACTGCCAGGTTTTGGAAGATATTACTAACTGCCTGTTGTCGATGATTTTAAGAAAGGATAGAAAATGAAGGGATATTTATTTCATATTGAAATATTTCTTTGTTATAAATCCGTTATATTATTCGTTCCTTCTAAACTTTCCGCTGCGATATTATTCATCAGCTTACTTAAAATTTAAATTAATAAGTGGTGAAGACTTGTTTTGGGACCACATGAAATTCTAAAATTTCACTTATATCAAAATTAAAATTCACCAATGGGACCTGTCAGCATTCGATGAGAGATGCATCAATGGGTTCAATCAAAGCGAATAATCCCTCACCACACCTGCACATTAACTGGTGTAAATATCAAATCAATACAGAGAACAATAGAGTGCTGAAACTAAAAGGCGAGCTCATTACATCTTGTGGAAATTGTGAAACGTCTAATTTTTTCAGATGGCATAGTTAAGCGCTCTCTGATGAGATTAAATAAATGAACCATGGTTTTCCTTCCTACGGGACGGTAGCCGACAGCAAGCCACAATCATTCACTTAGTCACTAGGAGGCGAGAAAGAGGCAGCACAGGCCGCACCAGAACTGCCCGGATCGACATCAGCCCAGCACAACCCCCTTCCACAGTCAGGCCCGACAGCCATAGCTGGTTTGCCTCGACCACTTCATTTGTGCGCAGCCTCCCTCCGCACACGACAGTACACAGCCCAATCCCATGCGGGCAGGCTTCCAGTGACCGCGTCACATAATTACGCCCTGACACATTTCTTCCCCTCACTTCTGTCGGCAGCCATCCCTCTCGCCCCGTCCACAGTCAGACCCCTCTCATACAATGCACGTTTCACCCCATCTATCCAACTCATCCGTGGCCTTCCTTGCGCTCCAATACCACTTACCACCAACTTATAAATCTCTTTTACCAGCCGCTCAACAACCATTCTTTCAACATGCCCAAATCATCCAAGCACTCTTTCATCCACTCGTCGGCTCATCTTTTCGGCAACACCCGTCTGCTCCCTAACCAACTTATTTCTAATCCGATCCCTTCTTGTTATTCTAAACATACTCTTCGAACACTTCATCTCAAACAAATCCAGCTTCTTCCTCTCAGTTGCTCTCAAACCCTAAAACTCTGCTCCATACAGCACAACTGCCACGATTAAGCTTTCAAACAGTCCCCTTTTAGCACTCATACTCATACTCCTTCATTCAAAATCTTTCCTCAATGCACCCAATGCCCAGCAGTCTTCACTAACTCGATGTCTCACTTCAACATCAATACTATCATTTACAGCCACGTCAGACCCGAGGTATCTAAAATGCTCTACCTCTTCTAACACCTCCCATTCAACGTCATATCCAATGTTCCAAACACTCCACCTCTTGAACATCTCGACAGCTTGCTTTTATTTACATTCACTCTTGCCTTACGGCCTTCGCACACTCTACCAAACTCCGAAACCAGTCTACGCAGTTTCTCCTCTGAATAAGCCATAAGCGCTCTATCATCTGCAAACAGCTGACACACTTTCAAATTCGAAGCATTTTGTCCCACCAACTGAGCACTTTTTCCCAACACTCTCGCATTCACTTCTCTCACTACACGACCCGTATACAAATTGAACAACCACGGTGACATCCCACATCCCTGTCTCACGCCTATCACAACTGGGAACCAACCACTCACCCAACTCTCACACAAGCTCTGCTATCTATGTAAAAACTTTTAATCTTAAGCTTCACGGTCCACCCTGCCATACGCCTTCTACAAATCCATAAATGCCCAGTACACATGTTTTCCTTTCACCAAGTATTTCTCATTTACCTGTCTCACAGCAAACTTTTGATCCACACAACCTCTACCACGTCTAAAACCACATTGTTCTTCAGCTATCACACCATCCGTCATAACTCTCACTCTTCCAATTAACTTCCATACAGCTTCCAAACGACGCAGAGTAGGCTTATATCTCTGGAATAACTACATTTATATCTGTCACCCTTCCTCTTTTACAACGGAACTACATACGCGCTACTCCAACCTACAGGCACTTTACTAGCATCAAAACACATTAAACAGACGACCCAACCATTTTACAACCGCATTTCCTCCTCTTTTTAGGCATTCAACCGGGCAACCAGCCATACCTCGAGCTTTGCCACTTTTTACCGTTTTTGACGCGCTCTTCACTTCTTCACTTCGCATCCGACTACTATTCACTTCTCGCAACCCTATCATCCTTCACGTTCAGCAGCTCTTCAAAATATTTCGCCCATCTCTTCCACACATCCCATCCCTCCACTAGCAGCCTACCATTTGTATCCTTCACTCTTGCCTCACTCTTCACCTGTCCTTTCCTAATTCTCTTCACTTCCTTCCAAAAAACCTTCCTTCTCTCAATGAAGTCCCCTCCTAACTTCCTCCCCCACTCCTCATCCGCCGAACCCTTTACTCTCCTTACCATTTTTTTACTTATTTTTTCCTTTCCTTACTTATTTTTTATTCTCATTTGAATTGGGTAGGGATATTGAAATGAATGTCTATAACAAATTAGTTCTTTTTTACGTTTTTTGGAGTTTTTTTCGCTTGTACTTGTTTTTTCGTCAACTAATTCCATACGATTACATTAACCTCGAACGTAATAATTCTCGATGTAACCTAAAGTAACCTAGAGTAACCTAAAGTAACCTTAGGTAACCTAACTTTAAATAGCGTAAAGTAAAGTAACCTTGAGTAACGTAAAGTAAAGTAACCTTAGAAACGTAGAGTAAAGTAACCTTAAGTAACGTAAAGTAAAGTAACCTTAAGTAGAGTAAAGTAACGATCATTCGAGCACATTACAGCCGTCGTAAGGGAGAGTCCATTAAGGGGGGCAACCCAGGCCCCAGGGGACATTTTTTGTGAGGAAGGATCCTTAGGTGATGGACTATTGGGTCCTAAAAAAATTTTTATGGCGCTACGAACGCTAGAACACCCCCCCCCCCTCCAGGGGGAGTGTAAGGGGACCAAAAATCATGAATTTTTGACCCCATTAAAATAAACAACACGGAAAATGAGAAATCTTGCACTGTAAATACGTTACCAATGTTTTAAGGATTCCAAAACTGTCTTTAGTTTTGTTTTAGCATAAAAACTCAATGACTTTTATTCCTTTGAAATATAACTTAAATTGAACTAATAAACTAATATTGCCTATTTTTTAGAAAAACTAAGGGCTAAATAGAAAAATAAATGTGCAAAAATTTGTTTCTTTTTAAAAATTACATAATATAGTCAAATTTCAGGAGAATCAGACCCCACATAAAGAATTCACCGTTCTTAAAAAAATGAAAACATTTATTCTTTATTTTAGTATTCAAATTTTTTTCTTGTAAGTTTCAATTCACAGTGTAAATATGAAATTATACATGGAGATAATCTAAATAAAAACGAAAACAACATTCAAGTACATAACTTGTCCATTATATCAACTTCAAAAAAAATTCTATTGCCTTATACTGAAAACCCTCATTTTCAACATTCAAAAAAATAGAAGTCAGTGGGTTTTCATACTAGAACAAAACCAAAGAAAGTTTTGGAATCCTTGGAGCACTTCTAACAAGGTTACATTTCTCGATTTCTCAATTTGTACATATATTTTTTTTATCAGTTCACAACCAAAAATTTGATGTATTTTAGATAGTTATCGAATACCGCATATATAAAACAAACTAAAAGCTTCAAATGGAAAATTCGAGAATGTAACTTTGTTTGCAAAGTTTCAAGCATTCCATGACTGTTTTTGTTTTTGTTCTAGCATAAAAACTCAATGACTTCTATTCGTTTAAACAATTCATAAAAATGAACAAAAAAAAATCTTACATAAAAAATGCTTAAATCGAGAAATTTACACGAGTAAAATATTTGTTCTTTTCAAACTTGCATATACTGGCCAAATTTCAGCCGAATCGGATCAAAATTCAAAAATCGATGGGTTGACCCCATGGTCCTCCGATTTTTCCGATTTTTTCCGCGCTTCAAAAAATAGAATTGCGGTAGGCAACCTACAGCTATAACTCGCTAAATACTCATTTGCGACGGAAAGTGCATCGAGGAATTATTGTTTATTTCGTTCTAATTACCCATAATCAAGTGCCAAAAATTGGAAAATCGATTATTGTCCTCTGCTTCACATATACCAAAAATAATAATAATTTGAGTTCTGCGAATAGAATTTAATCTGATTTCCAGGTGGAGGGCTTCTCCCAGTGATCCATTTAGTTTACTTGCTTCTCCTTCTGTTACCGTCGTTGAGAGAGACGGACTCCGAAAAAAATACTTCGCATGGTCAATACGAGAACTGATGCCCGAATAAAAAAACACAGAATGAGTATAGGATGCAAACAATGTGCGCCCAGTTCTTTATTTATTGGTCATTTGTGTCGGTGTGTGTGGCAATTGATGTGTGAAAATCTGCGTGGTCCTTTAGATCCATTGTCGAAAGACAATTTTCGTAGTTGGAGAAGAAATGGTTGGCTAATATAGTAAGATTTCTGAGGTGCAATAATAATAATTTTGCATCCCAACTCGTAATTGCGAGTTTTCTGTGTAGCGGTCGTGCAAAGGAATATAATTGGCTTGAGTGCAGTTTTGTAAAACATTTAATCGTATTATGTCCCAACCATTTTAGCTACAGGTACTGCTTCAAAAATACCAGAAACAATTAGAAAAATGGTCACGGAATTGTAAATTTATTGGTCACCCGAACTCGGTGAAAACGCTAAATATATTTTAATTTTTCGAAAACTCAGTGTCTGTAGCCTTGCTACGTTAATTTTGTGTTTATTTACTTGTATCAACTGCATTATCATTTGTTTGTGGAGAGGGTGAGGGCTATTCCTCTAATCCGAAATTCTGTTGTTAATCGAAATTAAAAAGGGGAGAAACGTCTTGTGAACCAGATTGTGTGTTCCCGAGCATCACCTGCTTAGGTAAACGCATGCATGGTGTTGAGTAACCGCTAAGTAATTCATAATTTCAAATAAATGTGCGTATTCCATTCCTTTTCAATATTCAGTGATTACTTGTCCATGTGTAACATGGTTGAGCGCGCGAGCTTAGAAATAGCGGCTTCGTTTGACCACTATTCGCTAAGTGATTATAATAAAAAAACAGTATCCTAATTCATTAAATGAAATATTCAAAACTGAAAATAAAGTTTTAAAGGAAACTTGAATTTATTACTGGGAAGTTTTAAACAGAGAATGGTCCTCATAACCGTGGAATGTTTTTTCAATCGTTCTTTTTGCTGAAATTGGTATGGTATATTAACGGCTTTCTAAGGACAATGTCCAATATTGAAGGAAATCGGATAAATATTTTGTACTCACCAATCAACCAAAATTTCACTTTAAAAATGTCACAATTTCGAGCAGATAGTTCAATGCTGCATTCGCATGAAAAGGCTACAATTAATCCATCAAAATATAAGGGCTAGTAAGTAAATATCACTAAACTTGTACGAAGTTTAACGCATTACTCCATAATCCTCACAGTCTGTACCCTTTTCGTGTTTTCATTTTTTCCCACCTATCCTTTCAAGAAAGAGTCATTAATACTTAATCAACTTCAAAATCCCCTGCTAAGTTATTTCTCTTAAATTTTACGTTAGTTGAGGATACGTGTATCAAACAATTCGACTAGGCTCATTCAAGCAGACTAATAATCTCTGTTCACTCTTCATAGGTGACCTGATCAGTTCCAGCCTGCTACAGTTGACATATTCTGAGAAAAAGAGCAAGGAATTCCTTGATAAGAATATAAAAAATTCTATGGAAATAGAGAATAACGAAACGCATCACGAGAATCTCTGAAGCAGTGCAATAGACTTTACGATGACACACCCTGTGAGAACTGTAATGCAAATAAGAAAGAAACTCTAGCCGCAGAGCACTCACTCGGTAAAAACAATTTCGTTATCGTAGGAAAAATATTAAAGTTTCATGAACTCACGGGATCAGGTTTGCGAGTAGGATAAAGGGCGATGCCTTCGATGTAGAAGGAGTTTTTGCCAGGAATGTCTGCCGCAGTCACGAAGTCCACCACACCAGGCAGCGACTGGAAAATTGTTTGGGATGATCAGGCCAGTCTTGAGAGCATACTGACATTTTCATGTCGAATATTGGCTCTTTTCATGAATGAGTGTCAAAATTCTGAAACTTCTGCGAAAATTGATGGAGAGTTATTCTACTAATGAAAGTTGTACACGAATAAAACGCAAGCATTTATTGTGGAATTGAAATATCTGTCATTAATTTACATGGCTGTAAGATAGTTAAGTAATTATCTTATGATCAGTGCGTTTATTTCATTCACCGTAGTTTAAAAAGTCTATATGTGCACTAGGATGCGGCAGCATTTCTCTTGAGTTAGTAGTTGTACAACTACACAGTTAGTTATTTAACGTCACAGTTTGTTACCCAGTTATAGATTAGTCAGCATGCAACAGCTGAAACATAAATGAGAAAATATGCGAGGTATAGTTACTATGAATCAACCACGTCAATGTCCGTACAGCTCTTATTTTGTAAATTCTTTTATTCTGATATGATTTTATACCTCTCTTTTAATAAAATTTATGTTTTTGATCGATGGCGTGATGAAACGAACCAGTTCTAATTCACTGTAGAAAATAAATATGATAGCTTCTTTGAAACTTGCAACCGATCAATATGGACTCACGAGCGCCTGCGACGCGTCAACGTGGTCGATGTGCGCGTTGGCAAACGTGCTGAGGACGAACTGGCCTTGCAGCTCTCCGGGCAGTGAGGGCACGTCGTCACCGTACTCAGCCTCGCCTACGGGGCATGTCTTCTTTTAGCTCTTATCATCAAATTAATATCTATTCATGTATTGATTCTTAGAATCAGCTTGATTAGACTGGCTCTCTTATTAGGTTGTCAGCGACATCAGAATGAAAAAAGAACGGCCACTCGGCAATCAACTTTAAGGCGCACATTTGAGAATAAATTCGGCAAGACATGCAACTTACAAAGGCTGTTTTCGGAAGAGAACCAAATGGTTCTTTTCTGCTCCAAAGGCTTAACAAGCATCCTAACGCACCCTTAAAAACCGTCTGGTACGCTTAAACATGTCAGAAAGAGCTGTTTTTAACATTTATTTAAGTAGCTAACAATGAGTTTTTGGACCAGTTGTCTCACAAACTAAAATCAGCTTTTTAGATTTCAAATGCGCGGATCTGACTCGCAGAATGAAGATCAGCATTATCGCTGTACGTCAAGTGCCCTAATTTCGTTTATAAACATGAAAGTTAACTCATCTGAGGGAATATTTCGGTCATCGTAGTGGGTTTCAACACCAGAAGTCCGGGTAAAAATTGTTCTGAAAATCACTCGAGATACAAACAGCATCAAGATTTTCATGGTACTTCATACAAATGAGCTCAAACGGTCAATACTTCGTTCCAACCTGACACTTGGATGAGAGACTCGATCTTCGGTATGGCTTGTCCGATGGGCCAGGTGTCCGAGTTGGCATCGAAGTCTTGTTGCCCTGAGTTGAGGCCTCGCTTCAGTTTCTCCCCCGCTGAACGTATCGAGGGACTGACTACGTTCTGCAGGATACTCACCACCGTCTAAGGGAAGCGAATGCTAAAACGTTAGGTCGGATGCCAAAATTTCGTAAACCATTAGAACATTTTAACCTCAAATCAAGAAGGATGAACTGAAAATTGCTCTGATCAAAATTGTTCAAAGTTCCTATTTATATTTAGAAATTGTTCGTTAGTCATGAGACAGTGCTCGCAGTCAGAAGTGACTCAGTGAGTACCTTGTAGAATAGGGTTTGGACCAGCGACCGACGGTACTCGACGGTGCCCTGTTGGGGGTCGACGGCCGGAATGGCTTCGTCAGCAAGTAGACGCGCCGCCGCCTGCACCACTCGCTCATCTGATAGACGTTTGCCAACTAGAAACTGCTCGGTTTTCGAAGCTGATATCTGTAACGAAATGATGTGTTAGACATTTTAACTTGAAAAGTAATTATTTATTTGGCATTCAGAAATGCTCAAGCTGAATGTTTTCAATCGTTTGAATCTTATTGAAAAATTTCACGGATGAAATTAAAAAAAATGAAGTTTACTTTGGTAACCTCTTACACTCACGAAAATTTTCACTAAAAGCTACATGCAAATTATTCATTCATTCGAACTATAAAATAATGGGGTGGATTATACAGACTAGGAAATTATGAGGAAATAACATTTAAAGAAGTACCATTACTAACAATTATTACTTACAAAATGGCCGCCCAGGCCCCCGTAGAGCAATTTTGGAGTCGCGGTCACCGTAGAGCCAGTATTGAGAGGCAATCTCGACGCAGCGTTTACGTAAGCATGAGCGTTCACGGCTCTTGGAGTAATCTTGAACGTTCGAACCTGATGTACAAATTGCACAAACGTGAGGTCTCTACCTACATCTTACGTAATTAAAGATGAGAATATTGCGGATTTTATGGAATAAACGTGAATATGTAATACATTTTTACTTCTACAGGCCCGTAACATTTCCATTTTAGATACTTTAAATGAATTATTGACCCACTGATGTACTTGAATGAATTCAGTTGTGCGTCAACGTACGCAGTACAATCAAGGAACAACATACCTCATGTTTGTGACGGAATGTAATCACTTGCCTGAGTGCCGGCAGGTAAGGGCGGGATGGACATGCCAACGATGACTTTCTTCGTCATGTCGTACTTGGGGAAGTCGATTACCTTGACGTCTTCTGGTTTGCCGGTGGTTGCGTTACCTTGCAATTGTTTTTTTAAATATTAGGAAACTGCATATACTTTTTATGTTGTAAATTAACAAGCAACTACATCGAAGCGTTTTCTCATTGCTTCTGATAGATACTTTCTTCTCTAGTAACTCACTGAATAGTAATATTCATTTTACATCTCTTTCTCATATACATCAAAATATTTGTTAGTTTTTGTACATCTTAAGATATAGACAACAGCATTATTTAAAAGCACGTTTTATTAATTAAATAGGCCCGTATGGAAAATTCCAATAGCACATAGGGTAATTCACGTACAATTTGTTCAACAAATTAGATTTCGCGTCAAGAATCGCGCATGAAATGGTCTTTTGTCAACTTCCGCCTCATTCCACCCAGCCTTGACCCACCAATGAGGAGGGTGGTGTCACATACGGCGAGAGTCAGGAAGACGTCGGATGGGAAGTCGTTATGGCGGTTCTTGAGTATCAAGTTCCCCGCCCACGAGCCGTTCTGGACAGTACAATGTTAACGGGATGATATCAGAACACTTTGTAAAATATCATGGAACAAGAGGCCATTAAAAATCCCCTGCAGCGCAGCTCATTGCGCCTTTAACATGGATAGAAGCATGGCCAAATTCATCATTGTCTTGAAACAAACACGTAAAACGAACCTAAAAAGCGTGTTATTTTGCCAAAAAAAAATCAAAATTACGAGTCATCTTTCATTGGAAGATCAATCCATCTTCAGAATTGAAAATAAATTCAGCAGTATTTTTGTCCCTTCCCCAGCGAGAGCAAGGCTAACGAAACAACCTACTCAAACATTGAAAACTTTCAACCCATGAGAGTTACTTCTGGACTCACATTCCTGACGGCGAGGTTTGCAACGACCTGCCAGTGGTCGGCAATCTCGTCGAGGTGAGCATAGCCCCGCAGTGCCAAAGGCCCCGACGCGGCCTTCCTGAAGGCGTCGATGCAGGTGTTCAGGGGTACCCGGGCACCGATCTTCAGAGACGTTGGCGTGTGCGTGATCTTCTGCATCTCAGGCACCTTGTCCAGGCTGATGAACATCGTGTAGGGGCCATCGTTTTTGAACACACCTGCCGGTGGTCGGTGACGTGAGCGCATTAGAGGGATTTTTTCCCATCGTTTCAGTGAAGTTCAGGGGAATATTTAAGTCTAAATCAATGCTTTTGCATTCTCACTGCGAACACATGTACTTAAATGACTGTATTCAAATATGCATGCCAAAAACAGTGGAAAACCCTAAATCAAGAACATGTAATCATTCTTTTTGAATGAAGTTTGTTGGTTTGTTCGCGCTTTCTCAGTACTCACAAACCATTTAATGGAATTAGTCATTTTTGATTTTTGAGGACATGCATCGTTTTGTTAAATTTTCGCCACTTCTCCGATGTACGATTTTGTGTCTTTTGTAAGGCTGGTAAGACAGACCTACTTTATGATCATTTCACGCGAGGGTATGTTGTTCTCCGCAAAAAAATCATGTTGCATTGTCAACGTAAGGATTGGCTGGGTTTCACAGGTTGGCCGGACTGTCACAGTGCCCTGGCAAATTGTTTAGACACCCCTAAAAAAATTGTTTATAACTTACAAATAATTTATAACATGTAGGATATTGAAGATTGGATCCAAAGCGTATTATATTTTCATGAGATAGCAAATAGATTTTGAAGAACACATTAGCGATAAAGAAAGGTTTAACAGAGCCTCCAAAACAACCAAACAAAAAAAATTCCCGGACAGTATAGAACAAATCGTCAGTAGTCAATGGTGTGGCCCTCCTGATAAATTACTTGCTTCAGTCTATAGTTATAATTCTTAACAAAATTGAGGTAATATTTTAGCCCGTTCGTCATGGCAAGCACTTTCCAACTCCACCATATTTTTTCCAGTCTCTGTTAAATCTGAAATTCACTGTATTACCAGAGATTTTCAGCCAAATTGAAATCCGCTGACAGAGAAGGCATTCCAACACATTAATTTTTACATTTTGAAGCCAGTTGGTAACAGATTCTCAAGAACGCCTAGGATTTCGATTGTGCTGGAGATCTAAAGACGTCATGACCCAATTTTTGAGCATCATCTCGTGAATAAATCCTGAGAACTTCCAAATATACATCTTTCCTCATATTTCTATTGATACTTAGAAGACTACCGACGCCAGCTACAATAAATGAGTGAATCTCCTCAGTGCTTTACAATGGGTACGGTGTTTTGAAGGTAATTTCTTTTGCTAATTATGTGGAGAACGTATTTTGTTTCATTTTGGCCAAAAAAGTTTGATTTGTGTTCTGTCTAACAAATTTGTTAATCAAAAAATAAGGCATTTCTAGGCTTTTTGTTCCGAGCTAAAACAGCTTCAAATGTGACAAATTTTGAACATTGTTTTACATAAGAGTCTTTCCAAGTCTGTGCAAGATATTGGACGTTGTAGATAGACTGACATTCAAACCGGATTCGTATAATTGTTTTTTCAATGTTACCAGTAAAAACACAGCCGACTTTTTTTCCGCTTGTTGCTCAAACTTCGAAAAATCAGGGAGAAAGCGATTGCCAGCGCTCTAATAATTTCTGAGTAGTTTCTAAATATAATGAAAGGTTGATAGCGTTGAAATAATTGTTGAGATGTGCTCCGGCTTACATAATTTAAATTATATTCTTCACTCATTTTGAGTTTCATGCAGTTTAAAAATCTGCTTTCTGTTCCCTATGATGACTGCAGAGACCATGAAGTGTCTGATGTTAAAAATAGAAGAATTAGTTAATATTCATCTTACTGCGCGTGAAATGACATTCTGCAATAACTATTTGAATCACATATATCATGATTTTTGTTATGACTAGCGACATTTAGTTAATGCAGGTTTGCATTAAAAACGATCTGGATACTTTTTAGTTCGCATTTTTGTTAGTTCCACACACGTTTTTGAAAATGTACACAAATGTACAAAATATGTATTCACTTTTTTTATTAATGTTATTTCTTATTTTCGATAGCTTTTCGAGGCGTCAGGATGTTTTCTGAGTGTAAATCAGATTAAATGGCACGTGCTCTTTCGCTTGCTCTCTGCATGGGTGGAGGTCTTGGGATTAAAGAATTTTTCATGTCATTTGTTTATACACCCCCTCATGATTGACAGATTTTCATACCCTTAGCCTTCGAGGTTCGACTACTGCTCGACATTTGCGGGCGATGACTCACCAGAACCTGTATTGCCAGCCACCAGTAGGACGTTATCACGAGGCGTGGCCAGCCTCAGGGCGTTCATGACTCCCTGCGAGGCAAGAACCGAATAAAGTTTACCTTCATGCTGGTGAAACAAACGAAGACTCTCATCCAAGAGAAGTGACCAACTAAAGGCAAGCCTGCAAGTGTCAGTAAGTCACTAAGACGACAGGCAGCATGTGAGACTCCATACTCCCACGTGGGCAGGCTTGCCTCGCATAGGAGTTGGCACAACATGGTAACGAAAGATGATACTCTGCAAATTGAAGAACTTTCTTTACCTTTACCGCAATACGAATTTAATGACTCATTAGTCAAACCTTCAAATTTGTGGATCACCGGACTGGCCGGCGCTTCATTACATAAAAGTTCTAAAAGAACCACAAACGCTGAAGATGCAGAAAGTCTATAGTCGGCAATATTCTCCAACGTTTATACCTTCAAGAAACATCGAATCACCAGGACTCCTTTGAGATGCGTGCGGAGATTCCGACAGAAAATGCCAAGAAGATGCACTTATAATTTCATGTTTTATTTAATAATGTTAATAATATTGCTTATAGGTGGATTTGATACAACTTCATTTATAGAATTAATTTTCCATGTATTTAAGAGACTTAGGAAATAGCTCCCGTTAATATATTTCGTATGTCGATTTCAAAATTAGCAGTTAGTATCTCACGAAGGAACGGCTAGAGCGTTGCCTTTGAAGGACGGGGCAGCAAGGTACGAGCGGTCGATACCTCTCTCCACTTAAAGCCGAGGACATACCTTTTATGTCGTTGGGCAAACTTCGGCTAAACTGCGAATCCTATCACGTCATCAATATCAATAATCTACTTAACCCGCCCTCGTTCATTTGAAAGTAACAACCGCGCCCTAAAACGTTGGCCTCTCCTGTCAACTGTCAACCGTCGCTCCAAGATGGCGGTCCGGTTACGAGATGTCAGTCCTTCAACAATCCCCCACATGTAAGATGAATATTTCCCCATTCTACATCTTTTACAAGCGGTTCCTTGATTTCATCACCCTCTAAGTATGTATGATGCGTAGTTAAATTTGTACGCGATATCATTCATTTAACATAAAGTAGAAATGTCTTTTCACTTACCCTTTTAGCAGTGAAATGAGCGAGAGAAAAGATGATCTTTTAAAAGTAATGAATGTTTAGATAAAGCCTTGAGACGAGACACAAAACACGTTACCGAAGACCTTTGAATTTGATCATGACGACGCTTAAAATATAATAATACAAATTTAACATAAAATATTCACATCATGGGTGGCGGCGGCTACTATTTCAATTTACCATGATTAATGAAGAATAGATAAAACAAAAATAAGTGACGAATGAAAAATTCACAACGATTAAACGACAACAAAAAAGATCTCTCGCAGAAGAACCATTACATTGGTTTGCTGAGTAATATTTCAAATCATGAAAGAATGATGGAATTATGACACCTCATCTTCAATAACGGGCAAAGCTGAACTGCTACCTCCGGATTTTCTTCAGAAAAGCTTCTCAAAGAAGTTGGAAGTCATTTATCAAAACTGAAAATTAGTCTTCCGATGAAAATTAGAAATGAAACAACCAAGGTAATCAATATTTACTCATATCTAGATGAGATGCACTAATGCTCAAACCGAGTATGGGAGCAAAACCGCGCATGTTGGTCTGCTGTGTAAATTAGGAATCGTTGCTTCTGCACATCGATTGTTTTCAACAGTGAAAACTCATTCCGGATTTATGATTTATCAAAGAATTTCAATTGTGTGTTAGAGCTGACCACTTCAAGTTTGTGTTTTTCACAGTTAAATGGTGAATCAGTAATCAATGCTAATTATTCATGTAGGTCATGCATGGTTTATGCAACCATAGATAAAAATGTTTGTTTAGAATTTACTCTTTTATGCGTTTGTAACGGGATTAACTGGATGAATTGTAAAATCTGTCAATAAATGCAGCAATAAATAAAAAAACTCTCAAGGCTTCCTATTGCTTCCCAATGGCCTCTTCCTCAATAAAATTGAGATTAGAAAGGCACTATGGCTTCTTTGAAACTATTTTCTCAGTGCAAAGTTGTTTTTCATGGAAATTCTAGACGGCCGTAGGCCTCTGCAGTGCTCTAAGTTTCACCACGGTTTCATTGGTTATTCGGCTGTTTTTTTCGCCTGAACTCTTTGAAAAGTCCCGTGCAATGCGAGCCAAAGATTATGAGACAGCACCTTCATGAATGTACATACCTATTCACAAATTTCTCTTACCTTTCCAGTTACGGGGTAGAACCAACGTCCTTTCGAGGCGTTAACACTCAGCCCAATGTCAGCCATGGGGTCAGCGGATTCGCTGGAGAGAAAAAGCGAGCTGATGATGCTGGGCAGGTAACCGACGCTAATGTCGGTGCCGCTGCAGGTGATGGAGGCCTCATCTGGCTGGGCCAGGCCTCGGCACGAGCCGTCGCTCAACTTGCCAACGCAGAGTGTCCCAGTTCTGGGGCATTTGTTCTTGTACGCATCCTGAGGTAAAAACTCCAGTGTCAACTAGCTGCACTTATTGTTGCTCTACTCGTCTTGATAGAAAACTGGTACGTCATAACTTATACTAAATGGCCTCACGAGTACATGTGAACAGATCGATTACTATGACGTTATAACCTGATTTAATAGAGCTAAACATTTACTGATATCAGTCTCAGGAGTTTATTTTCCATGCCCACGTACTACTCGATAGAATTGAAGATCTGAAAGCTATGGGTCAATTCTGAGGTAGGAGGGCGCTGGTTAGGCAGTGAACACGGCAGCGCGTAGAAATTTATAAAGAAGTATAACGAAATAGATATGAATCACCCGACATCATGAAATTTAGCGGGAAAAGCGTGCGAAACTACAACGCGGCTGAAGCGTCGCGAACATGGGTTTAGGCAGGGAAGCGTCTCCTCAAAGAGTTGGGGGTGACATGGGGAATTGAATGGGGATAGAGATTTAGCACGAACTATGAGTAAACCTTGGGGGTTGATTAAAACATTGAAACATAATGAAGAGGGATAATAATTTATGTTCATGAACAGCGAGCTACGAAACAAATGAAATTGAGGAGTATAAATAAGTGTTTAAACATGCACGCGGAATAATACACAACTCGGGCGAAGGCTCCACCTGCACAAAGGGACACGTAGCTTAAGTTTAAAAGAAAAGCGACGCGCACAAACAGGCCAATCATATATGAAGTTTTGTGCGGGACCCAAATCGCTCCCAGTTAGGTGACGGTATCACAGCGTAAAAAAGCGGTTGCCCACTCCTGCAAGAAATGCATTTTGTGTAAGACTAACATCAGCGTGCGAGCAAGATGTAGACCAAGATCTCATCAAAATAGAAGGCACGTAATCGATAGGTAGTGTTAAACATTGATTCAGGGAGTAAATAATTTAGGATATATTTCTTTTGTATTTTCAACAGTAGGGGCCACCAGGATACTTTTTTTTAAATTACGAGTGGGGGAAAATGTGATTGTCTCATTGTGAGGCAAAGCCGGCCTGATTTCGGAGACGCCATTTTGTAAAGTCAGTAGTTTCAATCAAATGTTAAGCTTCTTCATTAGTATTTTATTTTATTCATCAGCATACTTGCGGAAACGCGTTTCCAGTTTTCAGATGGGACTTAAATTTAATAAGGAGTAAAATATTTTAGGATTGTTTAATCACTCGTTAATTACACGGAATAGGTGCTTTAGTGGAATATACACCAAAAAACTGTAATTGTCCTCAGGGAGGACGACAAAATGGTTCATCACGGCTCGGGCAATCGTGATACAGCCCGTTCCGGCCGAGTGGTTTGAAGTCCCTCAAGGCGGTGCTTACAATGCAATGCAGGCGCCATGAAAATCACCGGTGTACGAGGGAGGGGCGAGTTCTTAAAAGTGCTAAATAGGGGGATCGTTAGAGTCAGTGCTGTACGCATTTTTTCAAGGAAAAGACGGTATACAAAGTGGGATTCGGAAAATATGAGTAGAATCAAAGTGACATTTATAGCAGAGTTGACAATGTGCTGCGTAATATCACGCCGCTAGCGCCATCTTGAATTATTTGATTGTTAACTGTGTGGTTTGTGCCGTCAATGCATCAGCGCTTTCCTAGAATCGTGTTTATTTGATTGTATTGCTTGGCATTGAGTGTTTATTTATGTCATAATTGCTTTAAACATAACCGGCGAGTTCATTGGTGAATTAAAATAAATTAAAATGTGTTTCTTATAGTTATCATTACCCCATGTGGATTCTAGGTGCACAGTTTAGATACGTTTTACATCGAGGATACGTTGAGGATGGTTTCTGTTTTCCTCTGTCCTTCCTTCCCCTTTTCTGAGCCTTTCAACTCTGTAATATCCGTTTCCTCTCCTACTGTCAGAGCTTTAAATCCCTCTAATACGTAGACGCTACAAATGTCTCGTGACAAATTAAAGACTGGAAGCGTACGAGAGGATCGAGTCCCTGCCACGTTATCAGAAGCTTCCTCTCGCCACACAATCAGCTAGCTGCGCCTTTCACGGAGAGAAGGTCATTTGCCGGGCAGAATTTGGGAGGAGAAATATGTTTTACCTAACTCATGGAGCAAAACATTTACAAAAAGCGACTTTCTTAAATTTTAATTCTGATATCACTAGACAATGTCTATGCTGAATTTAAGTAGCGGTATAAAATATTACTTCAAATTGCAATCCCAAGAGATGTGGGAGGTAAAAGGTGTCAGATGCTATAATACTCGAATATTGATATCTAAGCAGGCACCCTCCACGCTGATGTTAGACTTTTAAATTCAAATATTAAGTCCAATGAACGACTGCTTGCGTGTAGGGGTGGAGAAAAGACTGAATAATTCAGAAATTAACGTTACTACGACTCTGAAACGGAAAGCAAAAGTGTAAAAAAATTAAGAAGCCGTCTATTTTACTGCTCTCAATTCCTCTCCTATCCTCAGCTACAACGCAACTTCATTTCGTCCATGTTCGTATAACTAGCGTTAATGTATATGGCTAATCTGAAGTGCTTCATAGATAGGCGCAAACGTTTCAAAAGAGATACAGCTTTGTTGCATTTCACTTGTGTGATATATCTCGTTAAATTGCACAGCTTCTTTTATCCCAAGTCCTAATATTTCACCGATTGATAACGAAGGTGTCTTTTAAAAGTAAGATCTTTGCTGCTAAGTCAAGCTCGTGCAAACTGAACCACAACATCGAATCTCTAATGAAAATGCACCTCGATGTCAGCGAGTTGCTCCTTTAGCTCGAGAGTGGCGTCAACCGCGAGCGACTTGAAGGCGTCGAGGATGGGGCGGTAGCCCGTGCACCGGCAGATGTTGCCATCCAGCGCCTCCTCCACCTGCTGGGCGGTGAGCACGCCCTTTTTCTGCGTCTCCCTGCGTAGGATGAAATAGCAAAAATTAGTCGCTTTTGCCAGCATTAAATCGATATATAGGTGTAGCCAATGATTTTGAAAAAAAAATTATTTCAAGGTTATATTCCAGAATATACTTACGCCTAATCGTTATCAGTCCTAATCATTAACAGTTACTTGGAAGCGAGGTTTAAAAATTGGCCAATTTTTTTTTTCCAAAGTACGGAAAACTTAATTGTGCTGATTTAAAAACGTATGCGGGTATTGGAACTGATGAAAAAATCGTTCGCAAGGTGAGTGGCATGTCAATGTTCAAATGTCTTGTTTCGTTTTTTTCAATTTTTGAAAAACGTTACTTCTACCAGATTCCAAACCATGGTGATTTGGGAAGAAATTAGGAAAACCATCATTCTTCTTCATTAGAGTGGGCTATCAAAAAAGGAAATCATTGCTAAGCAACTCGCATCATCGTCAACTATCTCAAGATTGATAAAACAATTCAACGAGGCGAAGTCCTTAGCATCGATGAAAAGAAAAGAGTGTCGTCGGTTCGTCAACATTGGGATTTAGTGCGCTACTCGTGACGGGAAAGGACTGCCAGCAGTTCGGAACTTGAGCTAGAATGGGAAAGGGAGGGTATCGATGCCTCAGCGTGAACTTTTCGACGCCAACCCTTCGACAACGGATTTGCTTCATGGAAAGCTGCGAAGAAACCTCTTTTGGTGGCGAGGGACATCAAAAACTGATTCAGTTTTTGGAGGAAGTACCAACATTGGACTGCTGAACAATGGGACAAAGTCATTTTCTCGGAAAAATTTACGTCCCCCTTTTTGCCCCCTTCGGGAAAAGCCTCGTCCAACGAAGAAAAGGCGAGAGATTCAACAACGAGTGTGTCGTTCCACTTCTGGAGTTGCTTTTTAGGTAAGACAACTAGAGTACTTACGATTTTACCCAAAAACACAGCTATGAATTCGGCATGGTAGCTGGAAGTCTTGAAAGATTATCGCCTTCCAACGATAGCTGGTCAGTTTCCCGACAAAGAGGTGGTTTACCAACCTGATGGCGCTCCCTGTCATAATGCGAGAGTGGTTAAAAAGTTCCTTGATGACAATGTAGTTGAGATTTTGGGTCCTTGGCTTGGAAATTCGGCTGATCTGAATCCGATCGAAAAATTTATGGTCGATCATCTAAAGTCGAATGAACAAGAAGAAGATATATAACTTAGCGCAACTTGAAACCTTAACTGAAGAAAAGTGGAGGTCTTTTGATCATAATATCATTGAAAAATTTGTAAACAGCATGCCACAGCGCATCAAACAGTTTTGAAGAAGCGTGGTCAACAAAGCAAATATTGAGAATCATTACTTTTAGTTGTGCTGTTTTCTAAGTTTTCTGCTGTTTTGTGTTCTTCCCCCTGTGGGGGGGGGGTTAGAATTCTCCCACCGTGGTCCGCTGCGTGCCGTAAGAGGCGACTATAGTGGACGGAGCGAGGGGACTGGGGATCCCTTCTCTCTAATGATTTTCCCGAGAGACAGCAGGCCAATGAAGGGGGTGAGAGAGGTCGAAAGACCACTCAAGCCCTAGTACTAGGATCTTTGAATGTAAGGGGGTGTGGAAGTAGAGCAACTGAGAGTAAGAAGGAGGAGATCGGAAGAATGATGTTAAACCGGAAGATGGATGTATTGGCCTTGAGTGAGACGAAATTGAAGGGTAGGGGTGAGTTGATGTTTGGGAGTGTGGGAGGGAGAGTGTTTGGAGTACGTGGGGGACATGCAAGAGAGGGTGTGGCTATATTATTGAGTGTAAGAATCAGAAAAAAAGTAGTTGAATGGGGTGAGGTGTGATCAAGAATAATGTGGGTGCGAGTGAAATGGGGGGAAGAGTCATGGGTGTTTGTGAGCGCGTATGGACCGGGATCGGAGAGGAGTGGGGAAGAGAGAGGAGTTTTGGGAGAAATTGTCCGAGTGTGTGGCTAGAGTGGGGAGTGGTTGTAGAGTTGTGGTGATGGGGGACCTGAATGCAAGAGTGGGTGATGAGGTGGTGGATGGTGTTGTTGGTATAAGTACGGAGTAGCTGGGGTGAATGAGAGTGGGGATTTCTTGGTGGGGTTATGTGTGGAGAGTGAGTTAGTGGTTGGGAATAGTTTGTTTCAGAAAAAAAGTATAAACAAGTATACATATGTGAGGACGAATGGAGGTGTGATAGAGGAGAGAGCATTGATGGATTATATTTTGGTTAGCAGGGGAGTGATGGGTCGTTTGCTCGATGTGCATGTGTTCCGTGGTGAGATGAATTGGATTTCGGATCATTATTTGGTGGAAGGAAAGCTGAGAGTTAGTGGAATGTGGGGAGGTGTAAAAAGGAGGAGTGGAAGGGAGGTTTTAAATGTAAGCAAGTTACATGATTCTGAGCGTGAGTGTGAGTATCAGGGGAAGATGAAAGTGGAGTATGGGAGGGTGAAGGAAAGTGAGGTGGGTGGAGTGGAAGGGGAATGGAAGTTGTTTGAAGATGCGGTGAAAATGTGCAAGGGAAGTGTGTGGGGTAAGGAAGGTTGGAGGGGGGATTAGAAAGGGGAGTGAATGGTGGAACGGAGAAGTAGGAGCGGCTGTGAAAAGAAAGCGGGGGGCGTTCGAAAGGTGGTTGCAACGAGGCAACCAGCAAAATTTTGAAGAGTATAAGGAGAGTATGGAAGAGGTACAAAGAATGGTAAGGAGAGCGAAGAGGGCGGCGGATGAGGAATGGGGGAGGAAGTTGGGAGGGGATTTCATGAAGAGAAGGAAGGTTTTCTGGAAGGAAGTGAAGAGAATTAGGAAGGGTCAGGTGGAGAATGAGGCAAGAGTGAAGGATACAAATGGTAGGCTGCTAGTGGAGAGTTGTGATGTGAGAAAGAGATGGGCGGAGTATTTTGAGGAACTGCTGAACGTGAGGGATGATAGGATTGCGAGAGTAGTAGCTGTTGGAAGTGATGTTAGAATGCCTGTGTTTGGTGAAGTGAATAGAAGTCGAATAAGAAGTGTAGAGGTGAGATGTGCGTTGGATGAAATGAAAAATGGGAAAGCTCCAGGTTTGGATGGCTGCACGGTTGAATGTCTAAAGAAAGGAGGAAATGTGGTTATAGAATGGTTGGTGCGTTTATTAGATGTGTGTTTCGAGGCTAGTAAAGTGCCGGTTGATTGGAGTAGCGCTTGCGTAGTGCCGTTGTACAAGGGGAAAGGTGACAGGTATGAGTGCAGTAATTCTAGGGGTATAAGTCTACTGAGTGTCGTTGGGAAGCTGTATGGAAGAGTGTTAATTGGAAGAGTGAGAGTGTTGACGGATCGCGTGCTTGCTGAAGAACAGTGTGGTTTTAGGTGTGGTAGAGGTTGTGTGGATCAAATGTTTGCTGTAAGGCAGGTGAATGAAAAATACTTATTAAAGAGAAAGGATGTATATTGGGCATTTATGGATCTAGAGAAGGCGTATGACAGAGTGCATCGCGAGGCTCTATGGTAAGTGGTAAGTTTGTATGGAGTGGGTGGGAGACTGTTGAATGCGATCAAGAGTTTCTACATTGATAGCAGAGCATGTGTGAGAGTAGGGAATGAGGTGAGTGAATGGTTCCCAGTTGTGACAGGTGTGAGACAGGGATGTGTGATGTCGCGGTGGTTGTTTAATTTGTTTATGGATGGTGTGGTGAGAGAAGTGAATGCCAGAGTGTTGGGGAAAGGTGCGCAGTTGGTGGGACGAAATGGTATGTATTGGGAAGTGTGTCAGCTGTTGTTTGCAGATGATACAGCGTTTGTGGCTGATTCAGAGGAAAAACTGAGGACTCTGGTTACAGAGTTTGGTAGAGTGTGCGAAAGGCGGAAATTGAGGGTAAATGTGAATAAAAGTAAGGTGATGAGATGTTCAAGAGGTGGAGTGTTTGGAACTTTGGATGTGAGGTTGAATGGGGAAGGCTTAGAGGAGGTAGAGCATTTTAGGTACCTCGGGTCGGATATGACTGTTAAGGATAGTATGGGAGTAGAAGTGAAGCATCGAGTGAGTGAAGGTTGTAAGACATTGGGTGCAATGAGGAAAGTTTTTGAATGCAGGAGTTTGAGTATGAATGTTAGGAGGGGACTGTATGAAAGTTTGATTGCGCCAGTTTTGTTGTATGGAGCCGAGTACTGGGGGTTGAAAGCAGCTGAGAGGAGGAAGTTGGATGTGTTTGAGATGAAGTGTTTGAGGAGCATGTATGGAGTAACTAGAAGAGATGGGATCAGGAATGAGTTGGCGTCAGGCCGCACAGGGGTTGTCGAACCTTTTGTGTTAATTACCCATAATCTTAAGTATTTTCTTTATGTGTCCAGCTCCCTGAACCCCGACTTGTCTGTTTCTCTGCGCTGATGTTGCGTCTGTGCATTTACTTTAGTTAGCCCTTAAATATCATTTGTCTCACATGTCGATATTCCAATGTTTCTTGTATTACCCAGCTAAATACGACAAATATTTTATATGCAATTTTGAGTGTTGTACCCTGTTATGCAATAGCTCATGTCTGTACGCACTATTTTTGCGATAGAAAATAAACCACTGTCTTTGTTAAAATATATCAGTGTATGTAATAGAACCTTCAAAGAGATTCAGCATTAAACAAGTCACACCCTGAGGTCAAAAGAGTTTCCTTTCTCCTTGTTGACACAGGCTTTAGTCTTATACGACACCTCTCCTAATAAGGGGTTTAAGGAGCCACCTCGGAAGGACAAACTATTTCGCATAGTTTGTCGTAAGGAAGACGCTGTCGCAGTTCGGCACTAACAGAATTCACTTCTGTTGCCCTAGCGGTCTCATACGGCGCAGACAGTTGCTCGTCTTCCTAACGGTACCACCGTAGTTCGGCACTAACAGAATTTACTTCTGTTGCCCTAGCGGACTTATTACGGCGTAGGTGGTACCCACACAAACCTCACTCTAACGATACCACAGTAGTTCGGCACTAACAGAATTTACTTCTGTTGCCCTAGCGGACTTATAACGGCGTAGGTAGTACCCACACAAACCTCCCCCCATACACACAACGGTACCGCCGTAGTTCGGCACTAACAGAATTTACTTCTGTTGCCCTAGCGGACTTGTTACGGCGTAGGCGGTACCCACACGAACCTCAGGAAGGACAGCTGCGAAGAAAAGCTAGCCCCCCGGAAAAAGGTAGCTGCACCGAAGACAGCCCCTTTTTTCCACGAACCCTCACGTCGACCGCACGACGGTATCGACAGTTGGTTAGGGGACAGACGGGTGTTATCAAAAAGTTGAGCAGGCGAGTGGATGAAAGAGTGCTTGGATGGTTTGGGCATGTTGAAAGAATGAATGTTGAGCGGCTGGTGAAAAAGATATATATGTCGGAAGTGAGTGGTCTTCGAGCGCGAGGTAGACCACGGATGAGTTGGATGGATGGGGTGCGACGTGCTTTGTATGAGAGGGGTCTGACTGTGGACGTGGCGAGAGGGATGGCTGCGGACAGAAGTGAGTGGGCAGTGTATAAGGAGTTACTTTTATTTTTGACGCGTTACTGGAAGCTGCCCGCGTGTGATGGGGTTGACCTGTCATGTGCGGGGGGAGGGGCTGCACTCAATGAAGCGGTCGGGGTAAACCAGCTGTGGCTGTCGGGCCTGACTGTGGAAGGTGGTTGTGCTGGGCTGCTGCTGATCCTGGCAGTTCAGGTGCGGCGAGTGCTGCCTCTCTCGCCTCCTAGTGACTAAGTGTGGTGATTGTGGCCTGCTGTCGGCTACCCTCCCATAGGGAGGATAAGCCCGGTATATGTATGTATGTATGTTTTCTAAGAATAATTGTTTTTGGGCAATTTATGTTTATATTTATCCTTTATAATGTTTTCCGGAAATAACCAATTAAAAACTATGCAAGATAACACCTCAGCTTAGGGAGAAAATAAGAAACTTACTTTTCCCAAAATCATGGTAACACCTGTAAATGTATCGTAACTAGTTTTATTTTGAGGCCGAAATAATTTCCTAATAAAAGCAACACTTACCCATACATGGTCATGCACATGCCGGGGGAGCAGTAGCCGCATTGAGTGCCGTAGAAGCCTGCCAGGGCCTGCTGAATCCTGTGGTACCTATTGTGTAAAGGAGGCAACTAACGAATTAGCAAATCTCAGGTCTCTGCTGCATGGAAAAGTGAAAGAGCAACTATTTTTATCATGGATGATCTGAATGCTGTATGAAATACTTCGATCTAGCTTAGTCAGACCAACGCTCAATGCAAAGTACAGCCAAAATCAGGCTTAGATACCTTTCGCGTATTAAAACCCTACAAAAAAAATTCAGAAGAGCTTGAAACAATGTTCTCATTCTTCAACTTTCAGCGATTTCAAGAAAAATTGCTTTACAAGGGATGATGATAAATTTTAAGAGTGATTTCTCCCAAAAGCATTAATTGGAAATTTCGAAATTTCCTCATCGAAAATTGAATAGTCTTCACAAGTTTGATCCTGATTCAAGCTCTCACTAAATTGTTCCAATGATTCAAGTGCCTCTATAATTAGTTAACATTTTGATTACAAATTGTGCACAAAATCATTATCCGTTAGTACCAAAATTTATTACAAATAAAACTTGACGTAAGTCATTAGGTAATTAATGACGCACAATTTTTGAAAACTACACGCAGAGCGTTGGGCGAAGGCCAAAATAGTAAAAGCAATGAGCCTGAGAACCTGTTCCTGTGCTTTGGTGCTCAAGATATTTTTACACTT
This sequence comes from Morinoia aosen, assembly GCA_030386875.1. Classification (NCBI taxonomy): domain Eukaryota; kingdom Metazoa; phylum Arthropoda; class Malacostraca; order Amphipoda; family Talitridae; genus Morinoia; species Morinoia aosen. The sequence goes on from CM059566.1 coordinate 64,481,247, forward strand.
GCCCTTGGCATGATCATCAGAAAAAGGGTCAAGAAACTCGACAGCTGCTCGTCTGGCTGCTTTAAAACCTGAATGAGGATGGAGCACTTACCCTCTGTAGCGGTCACCGAGATGCTCGATGGTCTGAACCTCCCAGTTGTCGCAGGCGTACACCAAGAGCTGGCACTGCGCAGGGCAACAACGCCAGTGGTTTAAATTCCACTGTACCTGGACTATCAAAAATGGCAGTGCGTGATACATATCATGATAAAATCAGTTCTTTTGTCTAGTCAACGGACCGATTTAAAAATTATTTCGTCTTTATTAATTATGTAGTAGCAGAGGTCAAATTTTACATGGCAAAAAACAAGTTAGATTAAGATTCAACTAACTTCACAATTACTTATAATGTAATTGGTAATCATACACTAGCTTTACTCTGTGATTATGTCTGATTATTTTTTAATTCAATTTCACATCACATATAAAGTACTTCTGCTCTGTTCTTAAAAAATTATATTAGTTAGACGAATTAGAACTATATTTGAAGAGTGAGATCACTGCTGAAAGTTTAATTCTCCGTTCACTCTAAAATGAAAATGGGGTCAGCGTTTTAAGTTTTAATAAAGAAACCTATGATATCGCTTTATAGCTTAAACTATGTTTGAAAGTAACTGTAACTTATACTAATTTATTGAAAAGGTTATTCCTTAGAATGTTTAGGAAGCACACTCACATGTCTACAAAATGTTAGATCGCCAAGAACTACATTCAAGTATACGACAGCACCCGAGGTCTGGAGGCTATAGAACCTAGGAAACTTTCATCCATGTCGGGAAAACAGCTGCTGCATTACAAACTTTATGCACGAAAAAATCAGATTATAGAAGAGTATTATTGTGTATCATTTTTCTGAGTCAAATTTTGTGTTGGTACTTATGTATACTGTGTTCTTTTGTCTCGGTGGTGTGTTGTGCCTATGTTGTGTTGTGCCTATGAGCTGAGAGGTGTGTGTGCTCAGTGAACAGACCGACAGGTGGCCGAGAGAGATTGATAACCCTCCCCAGCAGAAGGGCGCATTGTTGTCCTGAAGTCTGATCACCACTAGCCACAAGAGACCCAGTGAAATTTTAGACGGTTTGTTTAGGTTTCACAATCTGAGCCATCGGTCCTCTCACCACGAATCGCGGAAAGAAAAACGCAAGAAAAATTTGGGAAAAATAGCTATTTAAAAACGATACCCCGGAACTCTGCAGGCCAGAGAAGTATCGGGAAATATAAATGAAAACCTTCAGCAGAGATCGAGGAGTCAGATGAATACTCTCATACTGATTGAGCATTTCATCGTGCAGCCAAATTACTTAGCTACATGAGAACATTTTATAAATTGAAGAGTTAGTCTCCTGCAAAAGCCTTTCGAATATCTTGTACGAAAGGTCGTGGGAAAAACCTCGATAAAAATTGTAAGTAGATGAGAGAAATCATTGTGCAATTTTCCCTTATTTCAGACAAACATTTCCAATTACAACCCAAGGGAACGACTTCAATAAACTAAAAAAGAAAACATCGGGTCGCGGTGAGTCAACTAAATTATGCTTTACGTCTCAATGAAAAACTATTTTTATATAAATTGAAATAATAGGACATAGGCACCAATTGTATTACGGTAATTAAAATTATATAGGCTGTCTTAAATTACAGATGGCAAGTCGGAAAGTACCATCGTGAATGGATGAACTTCGAAGGAAGTTTCACCCGGAGCAGATGAGCCATGCGCAATAAAAATATGAAAAGATCAATTATACGAAGAACAGAACAAGTGTCGTGACGTGAAGTCTAGAGATTGAGACATGGTGTCGGAAGTGCAGCGTGGTATGCCTGACTTACGTGTACGCGTGCATCATTTGAATAAATGCACATTTGCATAAAGCTTAGATATGATTCTTCTGTTCTTTATATAAATTTAATCATGGTTGTTGGGGACGATAAAATTATTGGTAGTAATCGCTTATGTCATTTATTAAGATAAAATGATCGGCATCTCATTTTTGGTGTATTTTAGTATCAGTTGATATTTCTTGTGTGTAAAGTTATTTATATCAATTTTTACCTTTCCAGCAGATAATTTTCTTCAGTGCCGAGGTTGCATTGTGCATTCTCTGATTCGTGATTTTGTATTAGGATGTAATTGTCTGGAATGCAAATTTTAAAGGTTTGAGATCGTATCGTATCTTTAGCTTATTAGGAAACAGGCATCAGATCGAGAAGATCGAAATGAAATTCGCAAAAAAATCAAAGGAGAAGTACGTCGGTGCATGTTCAGTGTAGTGTATTGCCGTATATGCCGTGTGTTAGGCCCAGCGCCAGTATGACATTAATTTGTTAGATAGTATGGTTAGGCTTATCCTCGTTGGGACGTAAAAGGTTAACTATTTTAGTCGTTGGTATTTTCCTCAAGAGATGATGATATTCGATTATTTTTCAAGATTTATTAGCAGAGACAAGGTTGGCTGCAGAGCATTCATTATCAAATAAGAAGGTTCCAAATTTCCAGGGAGCTGACTGTTTGGAACCTTCCTGGGAGCTGACGAACCTGGGAGCTGACGTCGCTCTCTCGAATTTCAGACAAGCCGGATTCAAGAGGGTTTGTCGCGTATCTAGGTTACTCGAATTAATTTCCGGCGGACATTATTTACAGAGCCGGTAGCGTAATGCTAGAATATCCGTCTGGCATACTGGCACTGGGCCTAACACCGTGTTATCATGTTTCATTTTATTGTTTTTTATTCCTGTTCTTTTGGAGATCTGCCACTCCTTAATTCCGAGAAACCCTTGTTCATGAAAATTAACGAGGCGCCTAACGTCTCGAGACAGCTGTATCGTGTGCACTTGTTAGGCCAGTCGAAAACCCAAAAAAAACAAAGTCGCTAAATAATGTACAAATGGCAAATGCGTTACTACAGCAACTCGAGGACTCACGGCCTGAACGCTGAAGATCTTGCGAGAGCCTTTGTCGAGGTCGGGGGCGGACGCGACGACGATGCACGCTCCACAGCCGCCCTCGCGACACATCACTTTGGTGCCCGTCGCGTGCACGTGGTAGCGCAAGTAGTCCACCAGGCGCGTGTCCACGGGCACGCGGTCAGGAGAAACTGTGCAAAAATCCCGCAATGTTACTGTGTGAGAACGAGAGTTGCGGGTAGTCTGGTTAATAACTCTGTTTAATAGTAATAGTGGCAAAGCAGAAACTCCCACTAAATATTAGTTTTATGAATATTCTACAGAGAAGGAAAAAACAAATTTAATAGAAAAAACTGTTAATGTTTCGGAAGAGAACGTACAATTTTGGAACCGGAACTTAAATTTTATTGTGCAACCAACGCGGAAGTGCGTGAAGTGCAACCAAGCGACTATGACTCTCAATTATGAGAAAGCTACAGACACAACGCGCTTAGTGGACTCAGTTGATAAATTAATGCATTAAAATGTATTAAAGCATTAGTTAATTGAAACGCTGGGTAGATAAACATATTCTTGTTGTAGTAAATATTTAGATCATCTTCAAATCTTCATTCAACAAAAAATGAAAGCCTCTCTGAAAATTAACACATAGTACGAGAGTGCGTCTGTTACAAGAATGAATGTGAGGTGAACATTCCCTGAGGTCTTGATGTCACTGTCTGTGATGCTGCGAAAGGCACGCGTTCACGGGGTATTTAAATCACAGGCCCTCTGCACGACTTCAGTCGCGAGAATTGTGAGTTAAATCTATGTGAATAATTGCCTCAGTATTTTTCGAGAACGCGACGAGCGGTTTAATCTTTTCATGTAAAACAGATGGAGTTAATTTTTTCTCGCAAAAGAAACCATTCCCGCAAATCGTAATTCTCATCAAATGTGGGTCGGAATTAATGTACATTCGCGTTCGTGCGAGATAAACCAATGACTATCGTACGACACGGACCTTAATTCGGATACTGATAACCATCCAAAAATTTGTAACATTTTTTTGGTAGAAATTCCTGAAAAAACAAAAAACAATTGCGTTTGAAGGTATTCTAATTCGACTACTACAATACAAGGCTTTTCATTTTCTGTGATAATGTAAATATTTTAACTGATTAGAAAAAGAATGTATTACATTCCGTGTTGGAGGAGTCACTCTTGTGTCTCTGAAGTTCAGCATGTCAAGACAGATCTAGGCATAGATTACCGACCAAACTGACGACTGCAGCACCACTCGCCAATTTAAAAGGATGGGCTGCAGCCGAAGCTTAAACATTTTTTCCATAGACTCTGGGGCAGAAAGAGAGAAATTTAACCACCTACACTCTTGGAAACCTTGTGAATGCATACTGAAGCAAGTAACCATTAATTATTTTGGGTCAGTTGGACAATTTCACGAATTCATTTTGGGCCCGCAACCTACCAGTTGAGCAGACGATACTGAAGGCGACAGGGAGCAGTGAAAATCTATACAGATGAAGAATACGTTAAAAAACGAAGTAATAAAGTCTAAAAGCATGTGTGGGTGGACCACATGAATGTCTCTAAACTCAGCATTAAAATTGTGTAGGAGACCAACCCATCTTGAAATACACGAGACAAAGGGCCGGATACGCCACAAATATAAGTTGCTCATCGAAAATACCAATACTTCAAGAAAGCTAGACAGTTGCAGCTCAGTGCCGCCAATTTTCAAAGTATAGGCGTCCGAAACTGACTGACAGTCTTTTTGTAGCCTTCCCTGCATCCAACTGCTTACTCCAGAAAGAGCAGCATGCATTGCTTGGAGACGGGTATTTATGGACTGAACGACTGGATAACGTATACCTGGCACTTAAAATCCATCTATCAAAATGAAATCATGGACATAGGTCATTATAGTGCTCTCCAATGATCACAGAATGTCGTTAGTGTACAGCACAAACGACCACAGGAAAAGGGCGCCACTCTTAAGAATACTCTTCAAACAATCGCCAAAGGAGACACTCAGTGTAAGCTCAGAAGCGAAATAAAAATGAACAGATAAAATCGTGCTTATGGAAAATGCCTCCAATTTGCTTCCTTTCACCCAAGTGGTTGACTCTTTTAAATGCTATGGTTAATTAAGGCTAACTGAACGAGGCGCGTCTCATAGGGACAAGCTAAAGCTATCTGCCAGTGTTACGACGCAGTCCACTGAGCACCGCAACAACCCAAACCTTTCTTATGCTCAAACTGACCTGGCGGCTGCAGCCCAGTACCTCCTGAGCAGCGATTTAATTAATAGGTGATGTTCGATAAAATGGGCGTCAAGGTGACAAGTGGGTAATTATTTACATATGGCGAAAACGTACCCTAAAAAATGAATGTAATATTCCCAGGGCACCACAACGAGGAAAACCGAAGCATGCGCATAAAATTACGCTGTGTATAGTGACAAGAATTACAGTAAATTTTCAACCAAATAAAGGGGACATCTTAACGAGGGTGCAGTCCACCATGTCAGTCGAGGCCCTGCAAGAGCGCCAGAATATATGTATAGCAGATCAGAATTTCAGAGGTTAAGCGAGGCTTTAGCTCCACTAGACAAAGCTGTGATACCGAGCTGTCATTATGTTCAGCACATTTGATTTCTATCTCAAACCTTAAAATGCCGTTAGATTATCTTGTGCAAGACTAAGCCGTTCCACAATGTTAGCGTTCACGTGGAAAATAATGAATTTACTAATGAAGTTAATGCAGATCGTAGGTACAATTATGATGGTATAATTCCAAATTAACACCAACAATTTAGTCTATTTCGTGCAACGACCCAAACAAATTCCTAATATTGCACAACGGAGCAATGTTCCTTAAAAACATTTACCATTCGATTATGAATGGAATGAGTTAAGTTTTGTATATCCCCACGAGACATCGCTGACAGAAAACAGAATAGCTCTCCATAAATTTTTTAATCATGTGTTTTGCCCTCCACCTTTATGAATATCCATTATCAAAATCTCCCACAAGTTCTCGGTTGGGCTCAAATTGGGAGAACAAAGTGGCAATAGCGTTATGCGGTTGCCGACAAACATCAGAGTGGGTGATAAATGTTGCGTTTTTTTCACGGACTGAGATGGCATGTTATCATGCTGAAACACATGCGCATTGCAACTTCACAGATCGAAGCACATCATTCAACCATGGAAACAAATGTGCTTCCGTGAGTGTGCTGCCTTAGCAGCAATTTAAAAAGTTGACGTTTTGGATTCTGCCTCAAAGTATCTGACAGGGACACTCGATCCGGAATCTTAAAGTATTTAAACTGGAAGAGCAGTCCAGATGCTGCCTGTTATCATGTGATTTTATATAGTCAAGGGGGAATACTCTAGAGCAATGTTTCCCAAATTTTTGCGTTGCGTACCAAGTCCGCGTTTTAGTGTACTATGGGCTTAGTATAGCAATGACAGTTTGCTATAAACTTAAGTTGATGTCTAAAATCGGCAATTGTACACAGTAATAATTTTCTTCTGCAAATTTTAGGTTGGACTAATGTGGAATAGGAAATGTTTTGTAACTGATAGAAGAAGATGAAACATTTACGCTTAAAGGTATAATTTCAAAAAATACATGCATCGAATATCAATATAAAATATTAACAAAACTGTTCTTCATATATTCAAAATCAACCCACCGAGCATTATTTATGAAAGTCGCAGAACATACCGGAAGAAGCCATCGTACGCTTGTTAGGAGCACCTTCCCATTCCAACATAAGGTGGCATTGTATTGGTCCCTGTGAAGTTGTGAACAAATTATCAGTAATGGCCAGTTTGAAATTGTGGACTATGCTTCAAATTTTTGTAAGCTGAGCATGTTAGAGTCACTGTATATAAACAAATTGAAACCAGCCCTGAATGATATGCAAAGTGCTTACCCCTTAAAAATTATAGGGACCTAGTATGGTGCAGCAACATTTGCATTCGATTCAATTTTTATTATTCTCTGGAAGAAATGTATTTGTATTTTTTTTTATTTTTTTTTTCTTCTTCTTACCTCCTCTTCTCTGTTTCTTTGTTTTCCTTTCTTTTTTCCCCTCTTTCTTTTTCTCTCACTCATTCCTCTCTTCCTCTTCCTTTGATAAGATTTTATTTTAGCTAGTTAATTGTCCTTATGACCATTCCACATTTTCGTTGTACTCCTATAAACTTTTTTCCATGTTTCAACTTGCGCGTACGATGCTGGATAGTGAAATTCTGATACTTATATTCAACCGTTTTTTTCTCCTTATGTCATTGTTTTATTTAGGCACCAATTTTGAATACTTGAAGAACAATTTTGTTAATTTTCCCTAGGTTTAATTTCTTTATAGATAATTTTAGCCATTCTATATATTTGAAAAAATACCAAATTTCTACAGATGAAGCACAAATATGTAAACACAACCGTGAACAAAGCGCCGGTTCATTTAAGCTAGAGAGTTGAGAAAAATGCATTAGTTTATGGAGCACAATGACAGGCTGCCGCCATAGAAAATACTTTAAACTGCAATACTGGTGTAAATTTTCATTTTTACCAACATAACGTGGTTTATGCAAGAAAATTAATAATATTGCGAGGCAGATGCCCACACCTGTAAGACGGTAGTTTTAAAAATAATGATACAATACCTCTAACGTAAACTGGAGTACAGTTTAAAATATCAGTAACAGGTAACTATCGGCTACGGCGTTATTATCACCAACACTTGGGATGCCTTTTTTCGCTCAAGTCCCCTTTTAGATTAATTTGCAAATATTTTCTATGTGCATGCTAGATAGAAAATAAACAGGGGTGCAAGGGTACCCCTGTGCTCCGAGCTCGGGTGTGTATGGGTACGCGATATCATAGTTTGGGAACCTCTGCTCTGTAGTCTAGAGATATAAATGTGACTAATGTTATACATCAGTGATGTTTAACTGTGTGTAGAGAGAGTGTCAAGATTGCTCCCTTAGGCTTAGAGATGTTTTTTTGTATTGTGCATTCAACTGATGAGTGATTAATTCTAGCACCTAATAACAGCTGTTGGAAACTTTTAGCTCAGTAAAATTGAGCATTTGCTGTCACAGCTATTTCTATTGCCCACTCCCATGATTCTGGTTACATTTTGGTTCTGCCACTTGAATTGGCAGTGTTATATAACTCCCTTGTTATCTCTCACAGCTATATTCACTATGTTCTTTTTAGGTCTTGTTTGACTATAGTTCTCCTACTCTATGCTTGCAGTATTGTATAGCTCCTCACTGTAATTCACAATTTTTTGTGGTAAATGTTAACGACAGGCCTAGTCGATTTTCATATATGTATAAGCTGCTTGTATAATGGTAATGAGATCAAAATAAACAACATTTCTTCTTTAAAATTTCCGTCGCAGATGAGTATTTAAAGTAATAGCGGTGACGTAACGTAACCTAACGTGACCTAGCATGACGTAACCAGGCATGACATAACCTAGCGCAGCTTAACCTAAGGTAACGTAACCTAGCGTAACGTAACGTAACGTAACGTAACCGGACGCAGCGTAACCCAGCGTAATGTAACCCAGCGTAACGCGTAACCTGGCGTAACGCTATATAACAAGGCATAACCTAACCTAACGTAACTTAACATTCATTCGAGCGCATTAGAGCCGTCGGATCAAAGATTATGTCTGAGTTTCCTCCTCACAATTTTCTATGAAAGAAAACGCACCGATTTTTCCCACTCGAAAGACAAGAATTGCGGTAATTAACATACCGCCATAACTTGTTGGATACGACGGAAAGTGCGTAGATATAAAGTTGGTTATTTCGATCTCATTATCAGGCATTTCTAGAGTTCAACTATCTTGACGCATTTTTTTATAATAGAGCAATTTTTATAAAACTAGCACGATGTATGTAAAATTGAATTTGGATCATATTTTATAATCTATAATTTTCTGATTTTTTATATTTTTGAGAAAAAAGAAACGCCCTGTTCATTAGTAAATTAAAAGATCTTGAGCATTTATTGAATCGTAAAGTGTCGCTATTAGCGTATTTGCAGAATCACAATTTGATTCTGGCTGATGTGAATTGTGTAAAATGTGGCTCCACCATGCAATTTAATGCTTCGGCTCTTAAACTTCGGTGTTCCAAATATTTTCTTTGGCGGAAGTGTAACAATTTCGTTTTAGCAAGGAGGAACAGTTTTTCAGGGAAGCAATCTTTCGATCCCACAAATGTTGAACTTATTTATTTTTATTTGTGCTTGGAACTTCCTATGACGGTGATCTGTGAACAATTGGATGTAAATGATCATACAGTTGTTGATAAGCCTAATTTCACCAGGGAGGTATTCGTTGTTTCTGCAGCCTTTTCGTTTAATAAAATCGGAGGAGAAGACAAAGTTGTTGAAATAGACCAGTCAACATTCCGCAAAAGAAAGTACCACAGGGGTTGACGCGTCAATGGTGATTGGGTTTTTGGTCGAGTGAAGTGGGGCTCTAACAAGTCGTTCATGATTATAGTACATGCCGCTCTGAAAAGACCCATCTAAAAGTTATTAAAGAAAATATCGACGATAGGTTAGGTTAATTTTTTCCCAAATATGGTCCGGTTCTTATGAAACGTGCACTGTCATAGTTCTGACTACGACGTTTGAAAAAACGATCATTCAAAGTAGGACGCTCCACCTGTTTGAATTGATCAAAATTCAATCAGCTCTGAAGAATGTCGATACTCGCGCTGGCGGATATTCATATCAGCTTCTTCACATCGACTCCGAGAGCATGAAGGAACAAGCGCGTTGTCCAGCATAAGGGGTTGCCTAAAGTCAACATCGGAGAAGGTTCTGGTATAATTAGGACTTATACTTCCAATAGGACTATTCGTAGAGAATCTTACTAGTAGAATAAAAAGAAGCACCAGAGTAAAAAAGAACATTATGTTTATTGCATACGTTTCGGAATTATTAAAATTCCATCATCAGCGCTAAAGTAGGAGAAAAATGGATATTTTTCTTAAAATCCTAGTAAAAACAAATATATAAATTCTATAAAATTCTTTTAATGTAAGAACCCTTATTTGTATTTATTCATACACAACCAGTTGCACACTCATAATTCACACAAGCACACATGTACAGTGAGTACACGCTAATCCAGATACTCCCAGTGCACACACACACATACAAACAAACACACAAACAAACACACAAACGCAAACATACAAACACAAACACACATATACAAACGCACAAACACACACACACACAAACGCACAAACACATACACACAAACACACACACGAACACACACCCACAAACACACACAAACACAAACAAACACACACATACAGAATTACGTCATAGATAGGGGCAATTGATAACTTACGGCACTAATGTCTTTGTTGAGGTTAGGTTTATGAGTGAGTATGAAAAAGAAAGAAAGAAAGAAAGAAAAAAGGACTCTAAAATTCAAAGGTCGTGCTCACTGTTAGCTCGGCATAAAGTTGAAAAATTATTATTTTTGAATGAATGATTTAAATTCTCGCAGTAATCTCTAATTGCTGAATTGGGTGGAACGGTTAGTGCACAACCTGTTCTATGAGATATTCCTGCGAGTTGGCTGTCTGATGAATTGTTGGAGTTTGGTACTACCAACGTAAGACTGCATGCAGCAGTCACACTTATAAAAATAGACACAGCCACTCCACAGGCACTCATTCAATCGTTCTTTTCTGCTAAAAAAGGATACAATCTTAGAACTATTTTTGTAAAACACTCTGACCTCGGCCGTTGTCAAAAACCTACTAACCAAAGACACCACCTCCCTCTTCTGCACTGCGTTCAAATTACCCATGCATGGTAACTCGACATACAAGGTCTGCTTTGGTACGCTCAAAGTGGCAGGGCAGGAGAGGGGCAAATTTTACAGTTGAACAATTTTTTAACACAATTCTGAATCAGTGATTTCAAATATTTGCTGTTAATCAGTAATTTTACAATGTATTTTATTTCAAGATGGAATAATTCACACGTGCTGGATATGCGGTATGCACGATGAAGCAAACTGTAAATACACGATTTTATATATCCTCTATAAACACAGCTGAAATAGTTCATAGCAAGACCAGTGAACATTGGTTTCCTGTAAACAGAAGTGATGAGTTTTGAATTTGATTTTTTTATGATGACGTCTAAGAAAGGGATCTGACCATTTCGCTCTACTTCCATTGTAAATTTAATATTAGGATGAGATGCGTTAATATACTGAAAAAAGCTATTGGCTGCCATTTCAGAGCGAAGTAAAACAATTGTATCGTCCAGATATCTTCGGTAAAATAATGGCTTAAACTCTGGTGGGCATCAGCTCGAGAAATATTTTAAAAATGTTTTAAGTAGGACTTAACCATTATTTAACAGCCTAATGTCAATTAGATTACTAATCCAATTAGCGAGAATGTACGCTTTACGAATATGATTTATTGCGCTGGAGTCAAACGTAACCGCTTGTTCGTGGAATTAATCCGTTTTAAGACTATAAAGAAATTATCGTGTAAAGTCAGACTGAGAGGAAGGCTACCTCTTTGAGCCAGAGGGACGCAGTGGCAAGTCAGTAAGCTCGTAACTGCAATAATATTAAGAGAAGAAGTGCTTCTCTGCCAGCCATCCCTCGGGGCTTGGCGGCCCCGAGGCCCGGGGCTTGGCGGATTAATATCTTGCGGTGACATCAGTTAGTCGCTAAGATCACCGCTTAGGAGAGGCGGCATATGGTTATCCTTTCTGGCAGTCGTTCAGAACTTTCTTGGAAACATTAATCAAGGCGAACTACAGTGAACTTGTGAACAGAATGCTCATTGCATTTCACGATTTCGAATGCAACATGAGCATCAAGCTTCATTTTTTGAACAGCCACCTAGACAATTTCCCTGACAACCTGGAAGCTGTGAGTGACGAGCAAGGAGAACGATTCCTCAAAGATTTGAAGGTCATAGAAGAACGCTAGCCAGGGCGCTGGAACAAAAAGATGATGGCTGACTACTGCTGGAGCGTTAAACGAGATTGCCCAGGTGAAGTGCACATGAGCATAAGTTACTGACGCAAATTCATGCCTCAATAAAATACACCAACAAATTGATGAGCTTTCATCAGCTGTGGTGATGTTCTGATGGACGCTAATTTAACTTTGTGAAGAAGACTGATATTTGCTAAGAAACGTTATCGGAAAATACAGCACAATGAAGAATGATGTTATTTACACTCGAATCACATTTTAACGTTCTGTTTCTTTTGCCCTAATACGTATACAGAAATTACTTTCATACCCTTTAAAGATTAAAGTGAACGAAAGAATTGTGGTCGATATTGCAATTTCCTACATTAATAAAAAATTGAACAATTAAAAAGGTCAAATTGCATAAAATCTGTAGCTTGCGGACAAAAACCGACTTAAGATTTAAAATCAACACATTCAATTGACACTAGAAAAATCTTTGCAATAAAATGCGTGTTTCAGTGTTCTATGTCCCTTCCCTGACGATAAGACGATAATGACGCTCATGACCATTCCTGACCCAACCACTCCCCCAGCAGCAAGGCCCGTCCAGAGTTGCTTTAGCCTCATCTGTGAATTGTCCCCAAGATCTTCATGCCAAATAGTCGCCATTCTTCATGCCATTCCAAACGTTGTTATATATTGTGTTGTGGTGTCAAGGGAAGTAATAATTCGGTCAAAACTTTATTCCCCTGCTCTTGAGTAATGTGTATGGCCTGGATTCGGAAAGCGATGGGAATAAAACTTAGCCTGCCCGAAGAGTTTTGTTGATTTAAGACGATAATTTTTGAATAGTTGTCACTTAACTTTAAGTAGGTTCCTTTCACGGGCAATTTCAAAACGCCAGTCTCCGACCGTGTTTTTTCGGTGAAGGATGGGCTAAATATTTCTTTACTGTCGACAAGACATCCGATGCAGTTGGTTGTCAACTCGAGAGGGGTTCTATCAGCCATCTGCTCTACGTTTAACCCTCTTCTCAGCCGCTGGCTGATCCTGTCCCTTTCCCAAGATAAAACGATTTCTCGAGCTGACAAAAGCGTGGCACGGTCAAATTGTTGTTAATGTGCATCTACTCGTATTCTAAAATATAATTAGAATGTTTCCAGTCACAGTGGGTTCATTATAACATTCACGGGAATTTTGGCTGAATTCCAATAACTAAAAATTTAAAAATTTGGCTACTCTAATATCCAGAAATACTTTCAAAGTAAAATTGAAAGTATTGTAAAAAGATGTATAAGTATACTTTGAATGTAAAAAGCGTAGAAAGCCTAATTTCTTAGTCGTTCCGATTTTTTCAGAATCAACTTAGAGGTATTGGTGGCATAAAACGATTAGTTGGAGCATTGCAGCTTCAATGACTTAATGTAAAATGAATATTACCTCACGAGCATTACATTGGCACCGGGAAACAATAAATGAGTCCAATATGAAGAGTGTCTGGGGAATGGAAAACCTTAAGTATTAAAAAAGGGTTTGCGGGCTTAAATTTTCCTCATGTATGTTTCCCGGTACTGAGCTTCAGCTGGTTTTTATTTTCGAACCCTAATCTTCGCTACTGAATTAACGGTTAAGACAATACTTGTTGAACGCCACTCTTCGTATCATATAGTCAGATAAGGCAGGAGGCTTTTTATAGCTTCAACAGTCACCCGCTCGAGGCAAAGGTGCGTTGTGGTAACTATGCTTAACAGAGCGTTGTTTATCCATTAGTTTTGAAATTTTAGCCTCGCGAATACTTCCATCAATTTGTGTTTGCTCCTAGTGTGTATCACGTTTGTTTTGATATATTCTTCAGTGAGTTTGTCAGTCGACCCTCACACTGGGATGCTCGGAGCAAGCCCAGCCAAAATCCAACCGGTTGCTGAACTTTTAGAAGATTTATTTTCGTCTTACATAATTTGGAATTGAAAATAGAAGTGTGCCAGAGGATAAGCTCGCCACCTCGCTTCAACTCCTGCGTTGCTGCGAATGTTGCCGCGAGTAACGGACTCTAAACAATTTCACTGTTTTTTTATAAATGCTAGTTACTTTCAGGAACCTGGATTTCACGACTTCTTGTGCAGGAGTGGGGCAGTGAATTACCAACTTCACTCCCCACCCTGAAAGTGAGGTCCTGGCCGGCTACAAGCATCTGACTCTAATTTCGCTTTCTTGGAATCTCTTATTTCGTCGCATTATGGCGTAACTTTTGCGTTAGGCACGCATGAGTTAAATTTCTCTACTATAGCTTTCTAGTTATCCAACTTTATTTTATATTTAATTTTATTTTTGTGTATTCTCCTGCTTATGTTCTGAATCGAAATTTCCTTTAGTGTGTGCAATATTAGTAAACTGTGAATCCTCATATTTCTTTAATCACCGGTTCACCCGAGTCTAATATCCGTTACCTGAACAAAGACCATAAGCCTGTGGAAGACTGTGTAGAAGTGAAGGAGTTACAAAAGCCACGAGCAAGTTTAGGAGTGATCGTTCATGCAAAGAAAAGAAAATGTTTACTTTAAAAACGATTATTGTAGGAAAGATACCTGTTAGTTCTCGAGACTTTGGCTATGAATTATTTGTTCTGGAACTACGTGGCAGAATCTCTTACTGAATGTTGACTATAATAACTCTAAACTCTTGGGATAATGAATGAATCATACGAAAATTGCCGATTGAAACCATTTCTGCCTCGGAGCTTCAGTATTATTCAGGTCAAATCTTCAGGGTATTTGAATGCGCTCACCTGTCCTGAACAGTTATTGTACAAAAAATATTTATATCATATGTGTAAATACATGACGTTCTTTAACAGAAATTATTTCAATACTTGATACCAATGATAAAAAATGGAAAAAAATTGAACAGAAACGAAAGAACTCTGCATTTCATTAAGTTCAATGACCGATTTACTGTCAAATTTTAGTGATAGAAGTAATGGTATATTTTATTGCGCCAAATTTGGTTATGTTACAACCGGCTAGATTAGTTTAGGTCAAGGCAGCATGAATAAATGCGTAAATCAATTTTTGCATTGCCTGTCTTCGATAGATGTGGGCTCTACTAAATGAGGAGGCCGTAAATTCAATTGTTTTTAATATTTTAATCTGGCTTAGCATGTGCTCAAGGAGCGTAACATAACCTAAATTGACTAATTAAGTAGCTTCGAGCTAATTTTTGGCAAAGTGACGTCGCATATCAGACATAGCATCTCTCGAATCCAGTAGTTTGAAGGGAATTTTTCATCACAGCAAAATATCCACTGTCCGCTGATATCTTATCTAAAACTATACGAGTGTGCTTAATAATTATTTTTTAAAAACCACTTTAAATATTCGATAAAAATCTGTCGAAAATTTTTCATATACAGCAGAAATATTTGGGTGCAAAAAAAATTTCCGACGCCCTCCTCACGTTCCAGTACAACGACCGAAATATATTAAGTGCTTATAAGAGACAAATGTGTGTATTTTGTATAATTTTTTGCAGGCCATACAACTTGTCCGTCGAATCACGACTGCCTACACGCACTGAATAAGTGAAGTAATATTAAAATTTAACGAACCCAACTTATCCATTCTCGTTACTTCTCATTACTCGTGTGCTTTTTCCCAACTGTGAGTGCTTAACTTAACCCTTTCCTTCCAACACTCTTAATTGTAAAGGGAAAAATGTTCTAAGTTAATTTCAGTCATTACCCTGAAATATCAGCAAAATTGCTCTAGCATGTTTTTTTTCTGCACAAGCCGGTGCTCACTTCCTTTTTAACACGTTGACTACGATTATGCGTGTTGTAAAGTTGATTTGGTTAAGTTTTAAAAAACAGACTGGTAAAATCGATTTATTTGTTTGAATGAGTTTCCGTCCTTTGTAAGAAATGTACAAAATGTAAGAGCTCAATAACATTTTCATGGTATGATAAAATTCGTTCAAAAAAGGTCGCAAAATGGTTTGAAATGTTATACATTGGTGAGTGTATGAACAATTTACCTGGTGGTACACATTTGTCCCACTCCGGGGTCAAAGCATTAAATTGAAAAAATCATGCTGTAAAAATGTATGCTTAGACACCTAAAAATGGCCGAAAAATCGGAGAAAAAATATCAATTTAGTTTTTGCTTAATTTTATCTGTAAATATATGTATGTATGAAAAACTTGCTCAAGTTAAATAAAAAAGGTATTAAATGTATTTCATAGGCCATGAAGCTTTCACTGATTAGATATCAATAGCAAATTGCTCGTGCCAAACTTCTGGTGTGTCTAAAAATATAGTTGCAGGAATATTATTAATTGCCCTAATTTTGTCATTTACTTCATATTATTTCCCTACTAGTTGAATTACCCTGAAATTTTGTCAATTTCCCTAAACTGGAAGTACTAGCCATCTGAGAACTGGAGTTCCCGTCGGGAGGCAAAGGGTTAAGAACCTCAGCGAATTTTCAGAGCATCGCGTAGACAGCCTTGAAAGGTAATGGTTGTACGATCCCTGAATCTGAAGGACAAACGACTAGTTTTTCCTACAGATGAAAAATTTCTATTGAAGATAGGTCCTCCATTTAGGAAATTACGTTTTGGAACTCGTTTTCCGGGTTCTTCTGCGGGACCTACCGAACCTGGGCGATAAGTCTCTCGCATATACAATGAGTGTACGTATATGAATGCTTGTAATTTTGGCTAAACTTGAGTGCACAAATTTGTATTCTAGCGGTGATGAAATCCAGTTCAACATGCTCAATAAAATGATAAGTTCACTATAAAGAGTTGCGTATCTCTCCGAGCTGTTAATTTGAAAAATCATATTTTAACGATATTAAAATCTGTCTTGGATAACACTGAGCAGCGCACTTTTGATTGCACTTTTAGTTTCTGACACTTGATTATACTGAATTTGGGGTCATTGGTTTCGAAAATGGCATTCTTTTATGAAGATCAGGTTTAGTTTTTATGCTATGCAATCGTGTTTTCATTTTAATCAAGATTTAGATTAAATTTAGTAGTTCAGAGCTGGAAAAAAAATTATATCACTATAAGAAGTGCTCATGTTTTTCTTAAATATTTTAGAAAGCTGTTATAGGAAAAATGGGTTCTAAATTATTCGCACTAAGAAATAACAAAGCGTCACAAATTTCCTTGGTGGAAATTTGGGGAGCGTTCGGATGCGGTCTGCAACAAATGTGGTCTGCAACATTCACAGCTCCGAAGCAAAGAAGGAATATTAGCGAATTTGTGAAGCGAGCTTACTTCTCTTACTTTGAAGTGAAACTAGAAGATCGAGGTAAACCTCAAACACCACATAAGGTATGTCATTAACTCGAATAGAACTTGCCTTAAAAGGTAAGAAATAAAAAACACTTGGCTTTCCGATGGTATAGCGGGAGCCACGAGGCCTGGTAAATCTCTTCAGCTTATCACAGACCCCAGTCTAGACTAAGAAATCAGACCTGTGTCCTTTTCAGATGATGTTCCAAAAGCTATCTTCACTCAAATTGCTTCTCTGAACTCTGACAGCGCCTGTGACACTGAGTTTACAGGGAGTGAACTAACCGAGACAGTGACTCAGATTTAGAATGCGTATCAGCAGAACCGCAAACATTTAGCCCTGCAGAGCTCAATGACTTAGATCAAGATTTGGGTTTGTCTAAAAAGCTGTTAAAATATTGTTGGCTGCACGATTAAACGATAAAAACTCGCTATAAATGGACGCAAACTTAATATTCTATCGCAGCAGAGATGATAACCTCTTGCAGTTCTTAGTTTTTAAATTAAACTTCTTCTACTGTTGTGATATTCTTGGATTAGTAACCGCAACGGGAGCTATACTTTATGAACCAAAAGAATGGCGCCTGTTTATAAATAGCTCTAGGCGGGCTCTGAATTGGATTTTATTACATAGTGAAGTAAACGCCCCATCAAAAATGATAGGATTCAATATTTTCCTTGAAGAAAATTTAAGGATGGGTACGACAAACAAATATAGCCATTCTAATAGTGACTGCGATTAAAATATTCTTGTACTTGTGCACTTGTAAAACTCTTATCGCTGATGCGGTCACTAAGCATCCTTATGAGTATCACAGTGAAACGGGAAAAGCGGACACCAAACGAATTAATAAACACACCAAGGGTATTATTAAGTAAGATAGGTCACATATCTTTCGTACAATAGCCATAAGTGACTCAGCGCACTTTAAAGAAAGATATGAACACATCAAAACAGTATTGGAGCTGCTCAAATATGAAAAACACAAATGAATCATTTGTGTTGATTTAAAAATAGTCCATTTTTGGTTAGGATAGTAAAGTGGCTGCACTACATTCCCTTGCTTTATGGGCCTCTGGGACAGCAGAGCCAAAGGCTGACACTGGATTTTGAAAGAATAGCCAGTTAGAGAAGGCTTAAGTTCGGAAAAACATCATTCATGAACCCCTAGTAGAATGTGAACAAAATTGTTTTCCCTCCCCTTCAAATCAAGCTAGGCTTTATAAAACAGTTCGTCAAGGCACTCAATACTAACAGTGACTGTTTCAAGTATTTGTGTGACGCGTTCCTCGGTGTAATGACAGAAACTCTCAAAGAAGGTATTTTCTACGGCCCTCAAATTAGGAAACTGATTAAAGATCAGGCTTTCTCTCAATCAGTGACTGATGTTGAGAAAAATGCATTGGGGAGCTCGTTGATCTTTAATGGAAAATTGCCAGGTGTTATCTTGCATCATGAGCATTAGGATGCATTCCTTGAACAGCCATATTGAATTTTCGGCAAGCTTGGGGGACGTGAGGGATGATCAGGGAGAACGCTATCAACAGGTTATCAATCATGGTCGCTGAGACGTCCACTGGAGATTTCGCGAGCCTATATACACAGGGAAGCGTCATTATAGACGGTCCATTAAAACAAGTTTCTCCCTGAACAAATCTGTTATTCTCCGTAGAAGCAACTGACGAATCGTTAATGTGTTTCCCAAGATGAGTAAAATTACCTATAAATCAGTTCTGCATGGATGTAATGTGCAATGAATTACGGTAATTTACACTAGTTTATAATTTTATCAGTAATATCTGGTGGTCCACCTATATTGCGGGTAGTAAATGGGAAATAGTTCATTATACAAGAAAACTTTACCCGATAGAAAATGACGAATGCCATGTTTGGACTCAGTGACATCAATTTACCAAGGAACAGGTTTCGCACTATATTCAATTGAAAAGTATAATTTTTTCCCCGGAGTAATCGTTTCCGATTATTTTCCTATGACCAAACAAAAAGAAAAAGGGTTTTCAAAAACGATATGTTGAATCCACTCCAACCATTAAGACGAATGTCCCATGGTTGGGTATGAGTAATAAAACAACAACAAAGTTCGTAGACGATTATTTGAAAATTATTGTTTCATGCTGACATATGTGTATGTAATAGTGCATGTCAAATTATCCTTTGTTTTTAGAAGCAAACTCATCTAAAAAAAAACATCTTTCATTGCAACTGCAGCTTCATAGCGGTCTTGATTATCGATCCATGAGAAATATCATAACATGCACGAAAAGAGATTACTTTAAATTTCCAACGGAATAGGAAGCTTTCGGACATTCTCAAGACTCATGTCTCGACCATAATGTGAAGTGAATGGGGTTGAGATTCGGCGAACAGAGAGGTTAAATTTTTTTGACCAAAATTGTGGCAAATTATCTCAGCATCAGACTTCGGGGATATTCGCGTCATGAGTAGTTTTACTTCGCTGACCTTGTTAAAATATCAACTGTTTACTGTTAATTGAATATTCGAAAGTAAAATCGAAAACGAACCACAAATTGTCATTGACGTGTGTTTTCGCAGAAATTTTACAATTTTATCTCTTAAAAATGAGAGGGGATTTTCAGGACGAGGAAATGATTTTATGGAATCTGCGAGTAACAAAAATTGACGTTTCATTGGTCGTTTACCAATACAATACATTGGTAAGTTATGTTCGCATTCGTACTGGAAAATAATATCGAGGAGAGACATCGAAATACGTTGCGGTACAAGAGATCGGACAAGTTGATGCCGCTCAAAGAGCACTTCATCAGAAAGAGCTCGATATATCGTGATATTACGCTTAAAATTAAATCAAATGTCGAAGACAATATACTGTTTGAAATGCGGTGTAACACTCACGATCGAGCGACGTTGTCCTAAGAATTGTCATTCCTGGCGCGTGAAATAATCTGTTCGTTCAGTTGGTCATGAAATTCAACTCTTGATGAACGTTCTTCCGTGTGGAATATTGATCAACTTTATAATTGACGAAATAACATAGCTTTTTGTGGAACATAGGCAACCACACTACTTTGGTTTTTGTGCAATGTTCAGAGAAAGACCGAACAGTTATGATTTATGTGCCACGGACAATTGACTATCGCAGTGAACGCTAAGCAGAGCAGCCTATCGGCTGTTTCATATTGCGATTTCAAAAATGCTTCATAGATCCGACAAATTCGAAGCATGTTATAGAGACTGGTGCGTAGAAAAACTTGGAGTGAGGTTAGGGATAGCATGCGAAACCATTCCATGAGCAGCTCGATTTTTCTCCATTAATACAAGTTTTTGTCCTTGATTGAGTTTGGGAGTCTGCCGGCATCGAGGGCCATAAAAACTGCCCATTCCGGTCTCATCAGCAAACTCGAGTGCTCAGAGGCGTGCTCAACTCAAGTTACCAAGACCGGTTGCTCGCTTCTTCCTAACTCTCTCAGTACGCCCAGCGAAACAGTTTTCATGCTAGGTTTGAAGCTAAAATTGAAATATCACTGAAGTGTTTACCATACTTCTCACTAAATAAGTTTGAAGAGCTCATTACAAAATCTGCATGGCGATCAAAAATATAAGGAGAAACGAAGGGAAAGTTCTAACACTTAATTTTTAAGTTTATAATTTTTTTACACAGTTTGATAAGAAATATAATAAGCGAAAAAATCCAAGCAGAATGAATTTCCCGTCGAGAAATCGTTTAACTTGCGAAGAAAGCTGAATCTTTTGTTTAGACAGGTCGGAACCTGTGCACCAACGATAAGTGGTGGAAAGATCTTAAAATTGACTCTGGGTGTGAATATTTTTAGGAGATGCTTTACAATTGAGTGCAACTTACAAGCATAAAAATAAAATCCTTGTGCAACATTATCTTGAACATGCAGTGTTGTCTACTTGCGTACGGCTCAAATTACTTCATTTTGAATTTTACTTCAATATTGTTAATGTCACATTATCTTCGAACTACGAACGAAGAAGTAAAACGATACTTTTTGATGATTTTGTTGCTTGGTTAATTTGAGTTGACGCATTCAAGGGTAAAAGTATGAATGTACGTTTAATAATAGGTAGATTTAAGCTATAAAACTCGAATGAGGTGTTGAATGGTTTCTTTTCAAAACTGCAGCTTCTACAGTGAGGGACAACCGTGAAATTTTGAAATTGTAATTTTTTTTCAGACTATCAATTTATTTCTTAATGACGCTTCAAAATATATACAATGTTCTTAATAGATGATACAAGGAAACAATAATTAGATTGCGTAATATTTTCAGTAAAACAAAAGAACGGAACGTACGAAATAAAAAGAGTAGCCTGCTATGATCTACATGTTTTCCATTCGAAATTTGTGAAAATCCTTTTTTTTCATTTTTATTCTTATAAACACACCCTCATCTCATTTCTAGATCTTGCCATACTTAATTACTTCATTGGTTAAGCACACCTGAGCAGGACGAAAGATATAGAATGATTGAGACCAACAAAATATATAAAATTTTCCACTGAATTTCTTTGCAATATATAGATGTAGATGATGCCTAGCCGTCACATCACCAGACTCGTTTCGATTTGCTCAGTTAATATCTCATTTGCTAGATTTGTTCCGTCAATACGTAATTTAGGCGAATTATTCTGTTTGTAACTCAAACACGGTCAGTGCTGCGATCCTCTTCGACGTTAATTTCCATTTAGGACTTTATTTTAATAACTTTGATAATGATAACTTTGCCGCTCGCGCTGAGACAGCCACGATTTAATATCGCAGCTCAAACCTAGTCCTCTCTATGGAATTAAATTGGCCCCAAAACGTTGCCATAACATCTAGGAATCATGAAAAAAAACTTTACTACAGTGTTGCAAATTAGCAATTAATGTTCATCAGAGTCTATAAAAAAATTGAGCGAATAAAGAAGTTGTTTTGTGGCTAAGCACTAAGTTCTACTGTGGCTGAAAGACGGGAAAAGAAAATGGCAAAACAGTCGAGTTGAGCGAGGAAAAAAGTGCCAAATCATCGCTAGTTATCTGAAGGAGGCATTGATAGTGTAAATCAATAAATGGAGAACGAACTAATTTAAGGTTATGTACGAGTTCAAACATGCATCTATCAGCGAGCACTAGCACTGCCAATACGACAGCGAATTTTCTCTTAAAAGTTTTCGAACGCTTGCCTTCGTTAAACACTTACAAGACTGTCGTCTTCAAGTTATCTCATGAAAACTTTTTGAAGGGTGTAACCTTATAGGTTGATAATACTTGTTCTTAGGGATAGCATAGAACAATTGCAAAATTATTATATATTTTCCAATACGGCGAAGGTAAGTTTCCTGACGCATGCAGGTTTATAAATATGGGATAATTTTAGTGCAGCATTTTGCTCCTTCAAAAATATAGATTGAACGAATGAAAATTAGTTGGATCATAATAAGTTGGATCAAGGTAAAATAGTAGCAATCATGAAGTTGTAGCAGTTATCAATGGGTGTAGCAGCATTTCCAACAGCAGCAACAATTGCTCTCACTCCCCGAGTGTTCAAAATCTTCAAGTGATCCTACTCTCTAGGTGTTCCTACTCTTCAGGTACACACACTCTCTTCATTCGTAAATTATCTAGGTACAAACTTCAAGTATTCATTCTTTACAGAAACCGAAGCTTTCTTCACAATGAAGAAAAAGCAGAGTGAAATATTCCCCTATTTGCTTCAGAACAAACAGTATGTCGTGATCACTAAATCTATGAACTGAATCATTGCTTTTAATTAATTGACCACTGGTAATTTTTTAGAAAACATACTGCACACAAGGATTTTAGCATACCGAACTAGTGAATAAAAATATTCTTCAACTACTGAGTCAGTAAATGCAACAAACAATTTGAAATCAGACAATGTTCTAACGATGCATTATTTGCTCAAGCTATTCTTGATGCTTCATTGCGATTGAGTCTGAAGCAAAGAAGATATTAAAGAACTGCATGGAGATGAGAAATGTGACAAGACAAGTAGTCTGCAGACACAACACATAATGGGTCTGTACAGACACAACACACACTGGGTCTACAGACACAACACACTCACCTGTGTGCACCCGTCCGTTGAGCACAAAAGAGATCGCCCCTTCCACCGCCCCCTGGGTCCGGTCCAGCTGGTCCGCCATGTTGTCTATTTTACGTGCGTAATTTCCTGCTTGCGTGGCGAAATCCTAATACTACGAATAAACACTCCTGAAAAATTTATTTCGGAACGATCAGGTTATCTGTTGGTTAATGAAATACGAATGGAGTGCTAAAGATTGAATATATTAGCTCTGTTTTAATTAAACCCTCTAACGGAAGCATTTTTTACTTAAATTATCATTATTACAAACCCTATCAATAAACTGGCTCTGTCATCAAGTAGATCCTGATATAAGGATGAGGAATGAACTGCTACGTATAGCAGTGATCTTCGAAGAACTCGCTCGGATACTTATTTCACTAGAGATAAAATTTATTGATGTGAGTTTTGATGGAGGACCTTATAATCTTCTGGAGCACTGAAGTGCTTAGACCTCGGGTTAATCGCCGCATTTAACGGTCAGCGTCGCTTACGAGCAAGGCAATGACTGGGGAATTTATACCTCTTATTCTAGTCAATATAATGGTGAGACAAGCACTGTAAGTTTCCCCAAAGGATTAGCATATGTTTACTGCAGATAATTGTTCTTAACAAACAAATTGTACGAAACAGTTTGTTTTTCGCAATGAGAAATTTTTTCGTCAACTGCAGAATGTAGGAATTGAAAGGCTCTTATTTAACCCAGGGTATACGTACGTACTGCTTAACAGCAGCGTCAGCAGCCTGCCGTTGTGTTAGCTATGTTGTACACAACTCAAACACGCAAACGGTCGAGAAAATGTCCATGGAAGCTTGAATTGGAACTTTGTCCTTATCGAATGCTATCGATAAGTGCGAGAGCTAAGTTCCAATTCAAGCTTTCATGGACAATTACTCAACCGCTTGCGTGGTCGTGGTGAGGTGCTCGATAAAGATAAAGTCGATAAAGCGTGTACATTTCTCTCAATAAGTCATATTTCAGTGAACAACTCACGGCCAAGTGACGGAGTTCGGTGACTGGAGTGCAATTAATGGAGGCGGTACTGCGGCTTCGTACCTGAGTGGTCTAGCGATCGTAAATATCACAGACGAGCTAAGGATGGCTATTTCGTTCGCGGTTACAAGATGAGGCGCTGAGATTAAAAGAATTATCTTTTCTGTCTCCTTGGAATTTAGCCCACTGTTTACTTATTTCAACCTCCCTTATTGTAAATTTTAAATTAGAAATTTGAGACTATTAGTTATTTCCAACGTTATCATACTGCAATTATTTGTAAACGGTCTAAGGAGTTTTTATATAGATGCCACAAGTTTCAAATCTTCCTCAAAGAGTATTCATGTAAGGTGTTCCTGATAATTCAAGTCATGTTCTCCGAGTCTCGATTTGCTGGGTCGCTTGGCATTGCTGTTGGTTGGAAAGTGAGATCGAGCGCAGTTTTCCTTTTCAATCTCAGTGCTTTTAAGTTTCAGAGTTACTCTAGATCATCTTTTCTCGATTTAGTTTCAATGAATTTCACCCAGCTGGAGAAACTTGACATCGCACCGTTTCACTCGTATTTGTCAGTGTTGCTCGAAGAAGCGATGACATATTACGGCCCTGTGGATCGCACGAAAGCTTTTCTTGATCCTGTTGTTGAAGTCGACAGAGGGGATTCAATGGTTGAAATTAGCAACTCTCATGTTTTGCTTGCAAATGGTCTTCATTATTTTTTTTACTCGAGTATGTGAACAATTATTCATCAATATTGGATTTACATACTTACTATCTTGCTTCCCACTCACCAAGTGCTACAAGCTAACAGACTGAGTACAAAATTGGCTCTTAGCTTGATTAAATTTACAAAAAAGTTAGCTGGTCAGATTACTAAGTGTGAAATTGGTCATCTAATTGGTGAAACTGATACCTGCATTGATCATAGCGAAATTCAGCGTGAATTCTTTCCCATCTTTCCTAACAATTTTGAACCAATATATTTCTTCACTATTCCTTCTACCCGCAACACTTTCCTTAAACTAACGTAATCCTATTCATGAATGAATCTTAATCGAAATAACGAAAACACTGAGTGTCATTTCCTTGAACCAAGACTTGTGTGCCGGTTGAGACAACTTTTTAAAATTGGTTGAACTTGATTAATTTGTTCAGCTTCAGGTTAAAGTTTTGAGGTATGATCGTAGTCGTATGATTTATTAAGTATTTAACAGTGGTCCTCGTCTCTCGGTCGAATCTGCTTCAATAAGGTGAACGCGTCTTGCCTTTTTTGATTTTTTGCATCCGTACAGTATCGATCAGCTTAATCAGTTGAATTCAGCAAACTAATGGTGACAATTTCGTTTATGTCATGCATCATCGATATTAATTTAAATTATCCGTACGACACTTGACTCGTCAGATTTGTGGAGTGTTCCGGGATCCATAGTGGACACTGATATCCTGCTCTGTGTCCCACTCCTCATACCAATCTGTGTTTACGTAAAAATACTTCAAATGACGTGCTGTCCCTCGAGTGTTGGGCCTCAGGCTGCCACCGAGGTCACAAGCAGCTCGAGTTGAAAGGTTTGCGATTTGTAAGAAATGTGATATCAACTGACCATCGTTCAATTGTATATCTTCGACAATAATACATTTTCGATGCGTCTGGACTGGAAAGCTTGGCAGCTCGTAATAAATCTAATTTTATGTGACCATCGGACAACCAGTAGTTTAATAATTTCATACCTTCGATGTAACAGACATATTTTTTTAATACGGTGACTCTGAAGTGGTACATATGTGTACCTAGGAAAATTGCTCATTTACGTACAGGCACATTTGCGTCTCTTTTCCTACATTTTCCGAAATTAATTTTAGAGTAAAAGGTAGCACATCATGGTTCAAGTGTATTCTTTACACTTTTCAGAAAGGTTAAAAATGTATTAGAGCAGAAAAGCCGGATTTCCAAAACGACTTCTTTTAGCGTAACCAATCTGACCGTAACCGTAAGCAACCGCACAATCGGAGTCAACGTGTTAAATATGATTGTTTAATAGAAGAGAGCGATGCGAGAAGAGTAGTAGTGCTGTAAGAAATGGATTCCGTAAGATCCCCATGACACTTTTTATTCTTCCTGTAGCTTAGTCACAGAGGCTTTTTGATAACCTACGCCGGCCAGGCTTCCATATTTAATGTGGTTGTCAGAGTAAATACTTTAATATAATTTTTTAATACTGCTTGTGATGCAGATGTAATGAATAATTCTATGATGCTTTACTACAAGAGTTCATTTGCTCTGCCTCAGCCCGATGCTGGAAATTTTTCTGATTGCTCCGTTAAAAAATATACTTCGTTGCTGAGTTTCACCGTACAAGTTAATATGGATTACGCTGTAAGAAATGTTCACGTAAATATTTATCTCTTTAAACTAGCAAAAATGCGATTGATAATTCTTTTGAATGTTTTTCATTCGTGTATGAACTTATTTCATCGCTGTATTTACCAATGCTGCGAATAATATTTCTCTGAAAATACATTCTCCCACAGTAAACGTAAATAAACCATTTTTTAAAGCTATAGATTAACATATTACGTAATGCACTGCAACTCAATTCGAGATATAGCTCTATCAATTAAGAAAATATTGAACTGCGTTGTGTTCGTTCTCTAAGCTGTGTCTGAAGTATTAATGCCTGTTCAATATCTTAGATATTTTAAACTTTTTAGGAAAATGTCTTTAAAATAATATCTTATGAATAAACTAAATTATTAATGACGCTTTCGAACAATATGCGAGTCATTCACTCAGGAACATGTTGAATAAGAAACGGTGTTTTCATTTTACATTGTACGCCATCACTCACACCACCTTCCATTCACAGTACCACAGTACCCAGTCCTTCAGGTGCACCTGAAGAATTACGCAACTATTTGCTGTAGTGAGATTCATATTCATTTTACAGTCTGCTCCATCGCTCTAGGAGTTCACGAAGTAAACTCATTCTAGTCTGCGGATAGCAAATAAAATGGTAAATTTCAGCAACACTCTACATCATCAGTATTACTTTTATTTTGGTATAAACAAACAAACAAACAAACAAACAAACATCGGCATCTTTGGGATGCTTTATTTCCAATCAAGCCTGATACATATGATCTTAAGCATTGGTTTTTCAAATGTCTTATAATTTAACACTATATATAGGACACCATGACGGTTCCCCCGTAGAGCCGGTACCCATTTCCGACACCTGGGTCGAGTGGGGCATTGTGCTTGAGCTTTCCCTTATACCCAACGGGGAAAATCGCAGCGCCAACGCCGGGATACGAACCCGCGACTCCAACATACAAGTCCGATCCCTTAACCGCTGTGCCACCGTGAGCGCTTAATGAGAGACTCAATTATAATAAGCCAATCAGGTGATTATTTTGAAAAGTTTGTTTTAAAAATTTGTTTGTTTTCAATTACAATAAGCTAACAGGTGATCAATGCTATTTCAAAAAGTTCGTTTTCTATCATATGTTCAACAACAACTGAGTATGATGCTTCAGAAATGAGCATCGTTCGAGGTAATGGGGATAGTGAGCAATGGTTAATCCACTTGTTTCATAGCATAACAAGAAGCATATAATAACTCAAATTTCACTGTCATTAAAATACTTAAGCATGGCGGCCATCAAAGGCGGCCATTAATATACTAAATAATGACTTATATGCGATGATCTCATATAATCCATAAGTCATCATTAAAATACTTCAGCATGGCGCCCATTAAAATATTACCTTATCACTTATAGTATGCAATGATATTATCTCATATATTCCACAAGTCAGTAGTCATTCACTGACAGGAAGGTTAAGCAGCTACACCAACCTCACATTCCAAAAGCAGGGAGACAATAAATTGTTAAAAAAATTACTTTGAGACTCCCTAATCAAGAATAAAGGTGATCTCAAGAGAACAA
Organism: Morinoia aosen; assembly: GCA_030386875.1. NCBI lineage: Eukaryota > Metazoa > Arthropoda > Malacostraca > Amphipoda > Talitridae > Morinoia > Morinoia aosen. Next base: position 64,509,545 of record CM059566.1, read on the forward strand.
AAGGTAGAGAACACTTAGTATAGGCGATGGAGAACAAGTTCAGAAGGAAGTGGACGAAAAGCAACAAAGAGATAGCAAAAAGACATATGCAGTTTTTCTCCCTGTTTCACAACTAGTGATCGTATAAATTCATGGCCTTTCGGATATTCATTTTAAATCCACAACTATACACGTGCGGCCACTAGTCACGTACAAGTGAAGTTACTGCCCACACAGATAAACAAAGCAGAGCAGTACCACTCACTGCACAACTGTAGCCCCGCGTCCTGTTCCAGAGCGCGCTCGGGACCAACGAACGCCCTGAGCAGAGCGAGCGCCGCCCAAGGTTAGTAGCTTGGGCGGCGCATCACTCGCGGCACCAGATAAATTCGCCACGCAATGAGGGCAACATTTAACATACCGGCTCCAGTCGAGGTTGATGGGTTCACTACCGTAGATGCTGTGCTTGCTCGAAAATATCGAACTTCTAAAAAATGTAACCGGCGGCCACAAGTGTTGTTGTGTGTTCACTATTGCAGCCTTGTATAGGGAGGCGCACCTCAATATCTTCAAAGAGAGTTACAAATATGAAAGAACTTTGCAGCCAAGGTAGAATGCAAAGGGAAATTCAAGAAGAGTGATCGCTCCACCCTTCTCCTAATAAAACGCGGCTGGACACCAGTCCAAGAAAGGTTGCTCACTCGTAAAGCCCAATACGCATTTTCCTTTTCATATCACTCTCGGAGCAATACTGATGTTGTATCAGGTCGTACCGTAAGTTCTGTCCGTTTTTCATAAGTACGGTAAAGAGAGCAAAAACATATCAAGTGACATTCATCCTTTCAACAACACATATTCTCCATCGCTAATAACAACTTCTGACCACACACTAGGCATTTTTTTAATGCCTCATTCATAAAAGTCTGTGGTTTTTGAATCAAGAAAAACGTGCAATTCATTTTCAATGCTGTTATTGTGTTTTAGAGTTTTCCCCTTTAAATAATCATCACGACCCCTGAAAAGATGGAAGTCTAAAAAAGCAATATCTGGAGAATAGGGTGGATGCATCAATGTTCCCCATTTCAGCGTTTCAATTGTGTCTAAAGTCAGTCGTGTTGTACGTGGACGCGCATTGTCGCGCTGAAGGATGACACCCTTTCGATTGACCGAAACTGGGCGCTTCTTTTCCAAAACGCTATTTTGTCTTCGCAACTGTTGACAGTTCAGTTCTGTATTGATTGTTTGGTTATTTTCAACAAACTAGAAGTGAATAATTCCTCTCATGTCCCACCAAACACACAGCAAAAACTATTTCGGATGGAGTCCTGGTTTTGGTTGTGATTGCAGTTTTCATATCGATCAAGCCATTAATTAGAAGTTTAAACTTGTTGTACATAATCCATTTTTCATCTCCGGAACAACTTTATCCAGAAAAGGTTCATGCAGTCGGTGGGAATTCTAAGATGCACAGACATTCATTCACCCATTGCTGACGATTAACAGCGGAGAGGTCATACGGAACCCACTTCCCAAGTTTGGGTTTCCGCCCCAGCTTCTTTAAGTGACGTTGAATAATTATTTTCATAGCACTCGCATGAAGCTCCGCGCCCAAGGATACTACAGGATTAGCTTCAATGATTGCCTCCAATAAGGCTGCATGAAACTCAATAGGAGGCCTTTTCGAGGGCTATCTTCAAAGCTGTAATCCTCATTTCGAAACTTTTCGAATCATCTCCTGCATGTCCGTTCAGTAACTGCTTCCGAACTATAAACATCTTGAATATTTTTGACAGTTGTTGACTCATTGGATCTTTTGTGAAACTGAAACAGCATAATGTGTCTTATGTGTTCTGTTGACGGCTCCACGGTAATTGAAGGGTTGAAGATAAAATGGCTAAATATATAAATGAATTTTACTGCAACACGTATGAGAGACTGCATTTAAGTGATTGTATCGAAGAATAGATCACAACTTTACACCTTCCTCTGTAATACAAGTTCAAAGTTTACAAGTTTACCTGATCTCTAGAACCTCTCCATATGTAATTTCATGTATAAAACACTACCTGCTGATGGCGACAGAGAACTCAAACAATTATTCACTGCTCAAACTGCTCATCCTGATCATTTAACTCGGAACATAAGTAACTTCATACTTCATCATTATTCAAAATCTCGGTCACAACACAGTATCCTCTTCATTGAAACAAAGAATTGGAATGCAATCCCTGCTGAGATCCGTGGAAAAAGCTCTTACAAAGCTTTCAAAACAAATCTTGAATCCCTCTTCCTATCGAAAGATTAATCCTATTAGGCAGTTCAAGTCAATTTACTTTTTCTTTTAGTACGCCTTATCTGGACAAGGTAATATACCATGATAGTAATATAGATCTTATGCTCCTAATCATTTTTATTGAATATACTGTTCCATCTAGCTCATATTAACTATTTCTTTCTTGTTGAAAATTAAGCATCGAAACATGACCAGTCTTGTATGCCCATAGGTTAAGTATATTAGGTTAAACGTAACTGTACACTTTAAAAATAACTTGATGATAGGATGTCCTAAAAGACGCTGAACTTATTCGGGCCCACAGGTAGCTATACTCAAATATTTCCATTGTACTAGACTTAAGATACAATTTATTGCTGTATCACTTGTGATAAATGAATAATTTCAATTGTTTAAAACTTGTTACAACATAAAAACGGACAAGACTTAAGATACTCTCTGTACAGTTCTTTCCTTACAACTGTAACCAACCAAAAGCCGAATGAGAGAAATAACGTCTTAGTCAACTACCATTCAACTGATATTGGGCGGAAAGCTCTGTTAATATCAGGCTCCTTACAATGCAAAAAACTGTGGAAGTATCAAAATCCCTCAAATAATGAAAGAAATTAAGATCAAAACCTCTCAATGATAATTATGTATCGCAGTACATACTGCAGAAGTTGCTACGAATTTCTCTCGCTCATTACCCTAAAATTCAAAGTTTTCGTTGGAAAAATCATAAATTTGTTACGGGTCTGAAGCAGATTCTTTGAGGCAGTTAGTTCTATTTTGTTATCTTTGCACGAAATGATATTGTTCTGATTCGATTGTGAATTCTCTACCTTCACTACTCCAATCAGATGAACGGATAACAACGGGAACCAATGACTCCTTGACTCTTCAGTTTATTTAGGGCCCGCTGACACCGTAAACTGCACAATAAGGACATTCTTAGGTTCAAGAATAAATTGGTAAATAACCGCACAATAAGGATATTTCTAGGTTCAGGAATAAACTGATAGATAACCCCACAATCAGGACATTTTTAGGTTCAAGAATAAATTGATAGATAACCGGACAATAAGGACATTTCTAGGTTCAAGAAGAAATGGATAGATAACCGCACCATAAAGACATTTTTAAGTTCAAGAATAAATTGATAAATGACTGAGTAGTGTACAAAGGGCGCCTAACTATCACCAGGATTAAGTAAGGTCTTCTGATGGCGATGATCTATCACGCCGGTCTCAAGAGTCTGTGGCATTGCCAGTACTCTGGCTCAATATGTAACAGATCAGTACTCAATACAATAAGAACAACTCATGGCACATAACAACTCACGGCCACTCATGAACAGATCAATACATGGAAGTGGATCAACAACTGTCAAAGGCCAAATGCATAACACAATGAAGCAAGTGTTGGAATATCTGAGGCAGAAACATTAAAAGAAGGTTTGACTTTCTAAATAGGAGATACATTTTTATACTTTGTTTTGAGCACACGGCAATGTAAAATTCCATTCTATAAACATACACATGGAAGTTGTTTCTTTAGCTTCCCATTATAATTTCTAAACGATTGAATATATGCACTGTGCTCAAAAGAGGATAGTATACTCGCGCATACTAGTTTCATTACAGGGACTGAGCTAGAGACCCAGCGGTTCACATAAATTAAGTGCTGCTGTGGGCACGGGCTTACAACTTTCAGGGAAACAATCTGACCACACCTTACTGCAGATACTTACAAGTGATGGGGAACGGTATTCTCACGTTTCCATATAGATCTCTTATGTTACCCTACAATATGGGATGGGACTATAGTTGGTTTTACTCTACCTGTGAAAGAGACATAAACTGGTTAGGAAATGAATGTGTACAACCACTGCAACTGAACATAAGCATCCAATGTCACAATAACTATCTCAATGCTCAGCCTAATGCTGAACTAGGTCAAATGAGTCAGGTTAAGGTTCCTACACAGTCCTACACGTTTTAGAAACATTGAGGGAATGCCCTAGGTGTTACTGAACTCATTTGGTCTTGCAGGTAATTAAATTCTAATTTTACCATTGTCCTAGGCTTGAGAAACATTCTGACTATCACTCGTTTCAGATAAACAGTTTAAATTTCCGCTGACATATTCCTAGTCTGCTTTAAATTCGCTTTAGCTCTAGGCTTCCACCCTGCCGAATGGCGCAACTTGCTCAGCTCAGCTCATGGGTGAGGGGCCAACACTAAGTATACATTCAAGATTTCCCTGACACATAAAGGTGAACTAATCTCCATCTGAGCCATACAAAATCAATAGGTATAACTTACCAGTGCTAAAGAGCTGTTTACATCTAATTTGTTGAATAATTAATTTAGGCTTAAGGAAGTTTTTTTGCACATGCCATCCCACTTGGATTCAGACCCGACTTTCAATATATCCAATTTTCGTTCCAAATGCAACGAAGTAAAAGCCCAGTCTCACACAAGAGGAGACGTGCTCAAGCGTGCTTCGGTTGTGACACCAGACATACACTTCCTCACTCACCTGCAACAACTCTCATTCAGTCTCAAGGATAAGCATCCGCCTCAACGTAGCTGTGTCAGCGCGGCTCACTTTTCTTGGATCGCGACATAAGTGTTATGGCTGAAGTCAGTTTCGGCTAAGTTCGACTTCGGGGGACTACGCGTCGGCAGCGGGGAAGGCAGAGGGGATCGTCTACTGAGACGACCACCACGGGGGAAGACATGGCCCACAAGGATACTCCTTGTCTGAGGTTCGTTCGATGCAGTGCTTGGCACCTGCATCTGATCGTGTATCCGTGCTTGCGTTTCGCAAGCGCCTCTAAGACTATCTCTTCTTCATTACAATTTGGCTTTGCAAATTACTTGCTAGAAGTCTAAAAATATTATTCTCTAATTGTGGTACCGATTTGATGATATTATTTGTTTGTAATCAACAAGCTCACATTCAGCAAAAATAATACGTTAAATTGAGAATAGGAAGCTTGCCTAAATTCTACCACAATGATATTCTAAAATCTCGATGTTTTGCCCATTTTCTTATATAAATTTACATGCAGGTGGGGCGTAACAGTGCGGAGAGGGCCGGTCTCGCGCCGTGTCTCGCTCCTTCCTGCGCATTCGAGACTCGCCCGGCCCACAAATTGCTCCGCTGCTATCGCTGCACCCCCACGCAGTTTTCTGAGACTTATCAGAGATGAAATTTAGTTTCTTGGAGATTCTTTAAATAAAGAAAACATTTAAGAGCCTTTACGGCTTTGAAGCATTAAATCGTACTGTTTTTACCCCCTAACGTTTGAACAGCAAGCTTCTATATTTATATTTAAAGAGATTTTTTCTACATAATTAGACATCAATTGAGCAATTTATACTCACTCCTGGCAAATAATCATGAAATTTAGTTACGAAAATGGCTGCAATCATAAAAAAATGGCTGCGGCCACCTTTCTACGACTGCAGGCTACAACTTCTCACAGGCACCTTCATTCTAACTGCTGACTACCCTAACTTACATAACTCAGATTATCACTTGATTCTTTAGCATCACAATACAGCATATTAGCTGAAGGGGCACCAGAAATTTATTAACACTAACCTGATTCGATATAGATGGTTCGCCGGTTGCCAGCAGCATCATTGAATGCTCTAGGAACCGGCTGTTTACCACTATCAAACACACTAAGACACAGACACAGAAAAAACAAGTATATCTAATCGAGAACACAAAGAGTCGAAGATTAGTAATTTTTTCTAACTCATAATCGCGCTTAGATGCTACGATCTTGAGATTATCCTGGGATAACGTCTGCACTCGATCACCTCAGACAACAAAAAACTGTTATGGTGCTCATTTCTGATGTCATTCTTTCTTTCTATTCATCTTTTTAGCTCTCTTTTAACGGTCGTGATTGAAGATCACATTCTTTTATTTTTAGTAAACTGGGACTTTTCAATGTCCACATATTTAATTAGTGAGTAACTGTCGAGTTAAGCGAATGGTAGCGCGGACTTTCTCTCCATAAATCATGATAATTCACCTTTCTAATTGGCAGGCAATTATACGCAATGACGCATTGACATTTTATTCCCTAATCTCGTCACAAAAGGTTATCATCCTAAAAGTAAAGTAAGTCTAGCGCACTAAATTACATTTAAATTCACTCTTTAATATATGCTGAAGGCAAGGAACATAACATATGCTGAAGGCAAGAACACAATATATGTTGAAGGCAAGAACATCATACATGCTGAAGGCAAGAACATTTCTAAGTGAACGCGGGTGAACGCTTAGGGTACGACACGATAAATCCTACGCACAGGGGAGGACATGAGGATGTTTCTAAAGGGGCAAATGTCATGATGGACTTATCTTAGTTACGGATTCCGTAAGATGGCTATATCGTGTGTACGCCGAGACATTTATTAATTACTTTAATTTAACAGATATTCGGAATCACTTGTGGTGCACATTTCAAAGGAGAAACAATGCCCAGCCTCGAAAGGCAGGCGATCAAGATGTGATAAGGCGCTCTTTCTCTGAGGGAGGTCTCGGGCGTACTGACCGTTCTCCGCGCCGCGTTTGCCCTAGCGGTTCGTCTGCTGTCACGCCCGACTCCGAACGAATGATAGCTTACATCACAATCTCAGTATAGATCATTCCTCCACCAAGCAGTTATGTATGACTCTAGCGTATTGAATTATACAAGCAAAGGGAAACATTAATTCTCGCTAATCGTACAGATGATCTAAGTAACATGGGCTATTGAATAATGACAGAAATAACAGTGAAGAATCTCTCTTGTGTCGGTATTCGGCAGCTCCTTCAGTCAGTTGACGTCTTTTGCTTCCCCCGCGATCTCGGAGTCGACGTAGAGTAGAAACAGAAGGAGGGAAGAATAACTACTTAGCACGACTAGCAGAATCCGATACCCGTTCCTGCGGCACACGGCATCTCTCTCTGACTGCTTTGGATCATTTCGAATACGTAGAGGCGTCCCCCCGTTCAGAAAGATCCTTACGTTGTGATAAGATCACAACAAAACGCCTCGTCTGTCTCGCGGACAGGTGCGGAAGGTCCGCAGCAATGTTGCCACAAGGAGTTTGAAAATTTGCGTCCTGTAAGACGCGACAGATATAAGTATACATTTTCATGTTTTTCTCTCAGTCATTCAGATGTTTGAAAACCAATCGAACAAGAGGGATACATAAGGTAGCTGCTCTCTGGAAAGTTCAACCTAAGAAAGTTCAACCTAAGATTGCCGTCGTGCGGTCAACGTGTGGGTTCGTAGGAAAAGGGGCTGTCTTCTGTGCAGCTACTCTTCCGGGGCGCTAGCTTTTCTGCACAGCTGCCCTTCCTGAGATTCGTGTGGGTATCGCCTACGCCGTAATTAGTCCGTTAGAACAACAGAACGAATTTCCGTTTGTGCTGAACTACGGCGGTATCGTTAGGAAGACGTTCAACTGTCAACGCCGTAATTAGTCTGTTAGAGCAACAAATAATTTATGTTTGTGCTGAACTAGGGCGGTACCGTTAAGAAGACGTGCCTTTCTTTGCGACAAAACTATGTACAATAGTTTGACTTCCTAAGGCGGTTTCTTTAGCCCCTTTTGAAGCAAGGTGTCTTATTTGACCAAAGCCTGTATAAAAAGGAGTAAGGAAACGCTTTTTTGAGGTGGGAATATGAGGTGGGAATTACTGTCTCTCTTTACAGCGCTTCGTCAACTCACTGTTACATTTTCTGCAAACAGAGTGATTTATTTCCTTTTGCAAAAATAGTGTGTACAAACATGAGTTACTGCATAACTCGACAACTACGTGTAAAATTACATGTAATATATTTATGTTATGCAGCTAGGCAGCTAGAAATACAATACAAATGACACTTAAGTGCTAACTAAAGTATATCCACACTTTCCACAGGCGCACCGTTGTCGTAGGCAAAACGAGCTACGCGCAATTAATAGGCTGAAGACTTGAAATGAAACGAACATTATGGGTAACTAATACAAATTGGATTCGACACCACTTGCGCTGCGTGACAGATAGATGGTAAGAACACTCCTCATTTCTCTGTAGATTCCCATACAAAAAATCCCTACAACCAGTCCTTTCAGAGCCTGAAAAAGAAAATTCCGAAAGAATCCCAGTACCTCTCCGGCCATTCTACTACGTGAAAATTCGAACAAAAAATGTCTCAAGCCCCATTTGCGAACGCAAAAATTTTACCATGGATTATTTGAAACGATCTTGGAAAATAGAACTGTTTCCCACATAAGCTGCTAGATATTGCATCCTCCATGCAGTAGCTCATTTTCTCACGAAACAGCCAGCATCAAAATGAAATTATCATTATTCAAAGACTGCACTAAATACAGAGTGCAAAGCCAACAAAAGCACATCCGCTAAGTTTATTGAAAAAAAAACAGCGGATATAAGCAAAACCGCATAAATAATTGCATCGACTACAAACATTTTAATCATGCTGCTGGAGACCTTATACCACAAATCATTTCAAATGTGACAGGCCATAAAATTCTCATCCTGAATGAAAAGGATCATGTTGTTAGGAAAACATCAGTCGATCCCTCATCAGAGTTACCAAATAATAACCCTAAACTACTGATCCATCGTAAAAACGATCACTACAGTGCCCTGGTCCTTAAGACAAAAATCAGACTGGAGTTACATCATCTTGACAAACTGCCGTTGCCCAGCTAAATGGTAAACTTGCTTACTTTCCAGACGCATTTATTACATTTTAAATCTTAAATCTTCATCGATGAATCCTTGGAACGATGCCATCGAGACAGTAACTTTACTACCTCTAAAAAGAGCCTAAACAAAAATAAAATTAAAATAAACAGATCGATGCTCAGAGCTTAAACGATAAATTGGATGACATCAGAGTAATGTTGGCCACCGACGAATTTGAAATTTTATTTGTTTCAGAAATATAGTTCGACTCATGAAACCCATAGATCGTTTTTTAGCGTTCCTGATAACATTTTATATCACTATGATGGCGTTAAAAATAGCCGAGGAAGTGGATCTTGTATTTTAGTGAAAGAAATATACTCAACATCTTAACTTCTAGCGAATAAAGTTTGTAAACGCTTTTAAATAGTTTGGTTAAAAGTGCAAAGAAATAAACATAATTCTATCATTATCGGCACCAATCCGCTACCTTACGTGTAACACTAGAGTTCATTGAGAAAACTTTCAAATAAATTCTAGTAGCAAAAAAGCCATTCTGCGCTTTCGATGATTTCAATGTAGACTTCTCGGATAAAAAATCAGCTAAGCCAACTGTTGTACAAACTAAACTTGTCACATTAGTCAAGAACCGACTCGCGTTCTAAAGTCTTTAAAATTCTCCTTGATCTGGAAATCACAGAATCCTACGGCAAGGATTAGTATACAGTAATATCACCATCTAACTTCGACCACCACTCTATAGAATGTAAATCTAAAATTGCAATGGTAAGATATAATTATCGCTCGATGACTTACCGCTTGAACAGTCACGCTTCGGCGGTGCTATTTAAAAAAACTACTCAATAGGCCCACCAAATTTGAAATATGATGTGATACAGTCTGACTATGTTGATGTAGTATCTTGGAATTTCAGCAAGATATAAGGTTTACTGGACAACACTTGTAGATCGGTTAGCCTAGCCGTAAACCAGGCAATTGGATAGCAAAACGAACAGCAGGACGACTAGTAATGTACTGATCTCAAGTTCACACAGCTTGCTCTTAAGTCTAGTTTCGGACAATGAACTTCCGCCCGGCAGTAGGCGCCTTCCGACCTATCCGGCGCTTGTAAATACCAGACGCGCCTCTGCGGTTCCGCCGGAAACTCCGAGCGAGCGAGACTCATAAATCTCCGCAGCCGGAACCTCCATAAATATCCCAAGAGCGTCACTATACAACAACTTCCCTCCCTTTAGATGAATATGTGACAAAGGGAAGGAGGAACTCAACAACCTATTCGTATTACAGGTTTGGTTATTCTGCCTGATCTACGAGGTTCATTTTGCTCAGGGGAGCTGTTAACAGGCTGAAAAGCAGGAGTCTCTGCTGCTCCACTCCCGGTAGATTCCAAACTACTGTGCAACAGCTGATTTGAATGTCTCTTCCAGATTACATTTAATGCTAATATTTGAACATGAAAGATATTAACAGCAACCTTACTAACAATAATTCCCTTCAACCACTTGGGACCATTTCTTAAATTCAGAGCGAGAACATGATCCCCGACATCAAATTGAGTTACATACATAGGCTTAGACCTGGACACAGAAAATTTAGGATGAACTCTATCTTTGGAAGTAACAAATTTACGATTGTTCAGCGCAACAGAGGGAACAATTTTTGTTACACTATGCGGAATACAATGCGATTGAAATAATGCTTTTGCTAGACGGGATTTGAACGATTCGGAAGAAGATAGTTTTTTCAACAAGTCTTTAATGACTCTTACCCCCCTCTCAGCTTGACCATTGCTTGCTGGAGAGTAGGGCGGAGGTGTGAGGTGCTCAATGCCGTTGGAAATAAGAAAATCTTTGAAGTCTTGAGATGAAAAGTTAGAAGCATTGTCACTTACGAGCACATCACACAGCCCGTTTCTGCTGAAAATCATTCTCAACGCATCGACAGTATCTGACACACTCGTGGATGGTACCACTTCACATTCAATATATTTAGATAGTGCATCTACAGCAATGAAAACAATTTTATTCTCGTAGAAAAAATGATCGACATGAATGCGTTCAAAAGGACGAGAAGGAGTAGGCCATTCTACATTTCTAGACTTAGGTTTTGCTCGATTTAATTGACATTGGGGACAACATTTTACGATGTCTTCAATAGTTTTGTCCATTCCGGGAAACCAAATAACAGATCTGGCCAACGATTTCATGCCACAAATGCCAGGATGTCCATCATGAAATGTTTCAAGGACTAAACTACGCAGTGACTTGGGAATAAAAACCCGTTCTTTATAAAGTATGCAACCCTTCATGATGGTCATCTGAGGTAGCAGGTTCTTAAATTTTGAAAAATTGGGATCAGGTTTAGGAGGCATGCCAAACTTTATGTATTGTTTAAGTTGGCATAGTTCGCTATCCATATCAGTATGAGTTTTTATATTTTCACACGTGACAGGAGTTTTATCAAGAGTGTTCACAGCAAAAATCATTTCGTACGGTTCTAGCTCCCTTACAGTCGTAGGTAGTGGCAGCCTACTGAGACAATCGCTATTTACGTTACATTTGCCTTTCGAATATCTGAAAACATAGTCAAACTGGGAGAGTCTAAGAGCCCATCTCTGAATTCGAGCGGAACAGTTGAGAGGTACACCCTTGTCATGTGCAAAAAGTTTACAAAGAGGTTTCTGATCATTATGGATAATGAACTTAGCACCAAGTAGAAATTTCTTGAATTTCTCCACGCCAAAAACCACACTAAGGCTCTCCCTTTCAATGTTAGAGTAGTTTTGTTCCGCACCATTCAGAGATCTCGAAGCAAATTGAACCGGACACCAATCATGAGAAGGACTAACGCGTTGCATGAGTATGGCAGCAACTCCATAACCCGAACTATCAGTTTCAAGAAGAGTTTCATGGTTGGGATCAAACAACTTTAGAGGTTTATGCGAACGAAAGATGTTCTTAATTTTCTGGACACTCTCGTCCTGTTCTGGATTCCACCGGAACTGTACATTTTTCTTAAGCAGCGAATACAGAGGATGCATGACATTAGAAAAGTTGGGTACAAAACGACTATAGAAGTTACACAATCCGATGAAAGCTTGCAACTGTTTGAGGTTTTTAGGAACAGGAGCATTGAGAATAGCTTCTACTTTCTCAGAGTTAGGGTGAACACCCTTGTTATCGAAAACGTACCCTAAATAAGACACACGATCAGTTAGAAAGGCACATTTAGACAGATTTAGGCGAATTCCCGCGTTTTCCAGGACAGACAGGACCCTGTCAAGAACTTCCAAATGAGCATCATATGACGAGGTCAAAATGAGGAGGTCATCCTGGTACACAATGATATTATCGATGCCAGAAAGAGTCCTATTCATGAATGCTTGAAAGATGCCAGGGCTTGCACGTAGACCATAGGGTAAGTAATTGTACATAAATAGACCTTCAGAGGTGTTAATGGTCGTAACTTTCTTTGATTCTTCGTCCAACGGAATTTGTAAAAACGCGTTAGACAAATCAATTTTTGAGAAAAACTTAGCGTCTCCGACTTGAGAAATGACATCATCAATAACAGGTAGTACAGATTGAACTGGTTTTAGGAAATTGTTAATGGAAGCTGAAAAATCTCCACAGATTCTCACACTGCCGTCAGACTTTAGAACATTAACAGTAGGAGATGCCCATTGGCTATCATACACTTTTGTGATTTTGCCCATACTCTGCAAGCGTTCCAGTTCGGTTTTGACAGAGTCTCTTAGTCTTACAGGAACCGGGCGTGCTTTACAAAATACAGGAACTGCATTAGGCAACACATCAAGATGAACTGTCTCTTTAACGTTAGACTGTGAATCAGATGATAAGTATTCGTCATATTTTAACGACAACTTTTTCGGCAAACTATGACAATCCGTTTTATTTATGGAATCGTATTTGTCAGGAATGACAATGTCTACGTTTAGTTTAGAACAAATATCTCGGCCAAGTAAGTTGATTCTATCATCCTCCACAATGAGAAACTTATGATTAAAACTTACATTTTGGTACATAACCGTTACTGAAGCTTGACCAAGCAGGTTTACCGAGACACCACTGTACCCGAGAATTTTGCTGCATGTAGGATTTACCACAGCACCAACTCTGATTGCATCTCTTTTACGTATAGTTGACACGGCACTGCCGTTATCCAACAAGAATTCAACAGGTTTACTATTTAGGTTGCATGCAATCATAGTGGGCTCTTTAGTGACGGGAATTACAGTGGTGTTTACTCTAAAAAATTAGAATCACTTGGGGAATAATCAGAACACTCATGTAGATGATTACCGTCACCACTTTCGTTCCCCGGTTTTTGCCAAACAGCTTCGTTCTTCTGTAGAGGCATCCGTGAATTCTTCATTAACACGTCTTCTCTTCCGACGATGCCACAGCAACCGCTTCTTCCCGACTGCACTGTGTAAGTGCGAGCTGCGTCAGATTCTCCTCGTGTAGGTCCCCTTCGTGTAGGCATAGCAGAATGAGGCCGAGCTGCAGGTGTAGATTTGCAAACCTTCGAAATGTGGCCTAATTTTCCACATGTGTGACATTTCAATTTCAAAGCATAGCAATTCTTTGCAAGATGCTTTTGCTTGGTTCCGCAGCGAATGCATATGTAGTTCGGCGGGAGTTTTTCTGTAGTGAAATACGATGTAGATGAATCCTCCCGAATAATATCTTGAGCGTCGGAGCTTAATTGTTCGATAAGTTTTGCGTGTTCAACGCATTCGTTGAAGGACTTGCTATCGCACTTCTGTAGAACCGCGCTGAGAATTTGCGCTGAGTGTAGCCCAGCCACGAAGGCATCTCTTAATAAACGATCACGACAGCAATTACCATAATTGCATGCAGATGCTAAGTCATTTAACGTTTTAGCATAACTTTCTATGGATTCATTAGCACCTTGTTTTCTATTTAGAAATGTAACCGATGCACCGACGATGGATTTTTTAATTTCAAATTGTTGTGTTAATTTTTCTTCAAGTTCTTCATATGTAGCCTCAGTGAGTAACGTAGGTTTAATTCTTCGTTGTAGATCAGTAATTATGTTTACAGGCAAAGCTTTGATTAGAATACTAGCTTTTTTACCGCCATTATTTCCTGCTTTCTGAAGAGCGTCTGCACTTTGTACTTTCCAGCGTTCCAAGAATTCACTCACTGTTTCTACTTCCACGTCGAACGGAGGACAGCTGACTGTAGAATATGCCATCTTAATTTTCAGAGCACTTTTAAAGTTCAAATTCACTTCGCAAGTTCGAAGCCTCGTCGCCAATTGTAGTATCTTGGAATTTCAGCAAGATATAAGGTTTACTGGACAACACTTGTAGATCGGTTAGCCTAGCCGTAAACCAGGCAATTGGATAGCAAAACGAACAGCAGGACGACTAGTAATGTACTGATCTCAAGTTCACACAGCTTGCTCTTAAGTCTAGTTTCGGACAATGAACTTCCGCCCGGCAGTAGGCGCCTTCCGACCTATCCGGCGCTTGTAAATACCAGACGCGCCTCTGCGGTTCCGCCGGAAACTCCGAGCGAGCGAGACTCATAAATCTCCGCAGCCGGAACCTCCATAAATATCCCAAGAGCGTCACTATACAACAGTTGACATCCAAGTGTCAATATTCGACGACAATTTCACAGCAGCTATCGATGAATGCGCACCTAACATCACCAAAAACTGAGCCAAAACCGCACTTTACGAACTACTGACGAAATTGAAAACTTAAGCAGAACAAAGAAAACCATTTTGCGAAAGTACAAAAACAATAGATAAAACAGTATTCATACAAGACACATAAATGGCATGAGAAGATTCTTCGAAAGGAAATCGCTGAAGCAAAACAAACTCACATCCACTAGAAACTATTCACGGTTAAAAATAATCGAAACAAACATGGGATATCAGTGGTGAGGTAGCCCAATATAAAAATTTAGACCGCATAAGTAATTTTGAAAATCCCTTGGCAACGGCCAAAGATTTCAACACATTCTTTTCAAAAGTAGAGGCTCAAGTATTCAGTGAGGTGTGTAAAGCCAATCCGAATAGACCTTCGGTTGAAAATTTATGCCCTACTGCACCCTCGAGTGCTGATGTCAGGTGGAGACCACGTGAAGACGATTTGCCAGAGTTACGAAATTTCTTATACTCATAAAAACCCTAAGGCAGTTGGACTAATGGTATCAGCCTTAAATACGTCAAAGACAGTTCCCAGTCACAGCACAATAATTTTTTCTCGTAATTGATACATCAATAGCAACTAACACGTTTCCAAACCCTTGGAAACACTCCATTATTAGGCCGTTGCATTAAAGTGATGACCTCAATACAACATCAAACTACAGGCCCATTAGTCTTAAGCCTGTCATGTCCAAAACATTTAAAAAAGTGGTGACATATCAACTGTCATTTCACCCGAAAGAGTCAAATCTACTTCATCGAAATTGATCCGCCTATAAGAGAAATACGACCACTCAAGACTCTCCGCTCAATATCTCTGGAAAAATATTGCGATATCGATCAAAAAAATGTAACACTCTTGTTGCTACTCGATCTCTCCAGCTAAAGCGTTCGATAGCGTCTAACATTATCGGCTCTACAAAAAATTTTGAACTTAGGAGTAGACACGCATTGGTTTGAGAGTTACGAGTATTTATCAAATCGATCTCATGCAGTCCGCTTAGAAAACAAATTATCCCCATTGATTTAACCTCAAGGATCCATTCTTGGTCCGGTGCTGTTTTATGTTTTCAGTAATGATTTCCCTACAAAGCCTTCTAACCCACGTATCTTTACTGTTAAAATTGCAATACCAAGTTCTGTATCGGAAATACCGCAGACGCGAATTAAAGCCGAAACCCTACTGATAAGCCTGAAATTATAGTACAACCAACATGGTCTCAAACTAGATGCTAGTAAAACGCAATGCATTATTGATGGACTCAAAGATGCAATCAAAGAAACTCCAAATTTTACTCTTGCTGAAGGAACTGCTGAAATTAGGCTATCAGAAAAATGTCTAAATCTCTGGATCTGGTTCGATAAAAACACGTCGTTCAAATCTCACGCTGAGAAAACTTGCATTAAAATATACGGGACTTCAATGTTTTTTCATCGTTTAAAAAGTATGCTCGACGAGAAATCCAGATTATTGGCCTTTCAACCGTTGGTGTTACCGCGCATTGACTATTGCAGCCTAGTATGGGGAGATTTACCGCAATATCTTCAAAGACAGTTAAAAAAATGTGTGAATTTCGCAGCCGAGAGAATATGCAACGGTAATTTCAAAATAAGTGATCATGCCGCCCCTCTCCTTAATATACTCGGCTAGACTCTAATTCGAAAAAGGTTCCTTAGCACAGGGCCCAATACGTATTCTCCTCGTTAATTATACTCGTATCTTTCTCAGAGTAATGATGAGATAGTGTCACCCACTGTGGCCAACCTAAAACCGAACAGAAGCAATAAGCCAAAATGACCTTTATTTCGTGACCGGCACCGATCCTCATCACCGTCACCGGCATATCAAGCAAGTTAAATTTTTTCCTGATGAGCATCAGTGAATGAACGGTGACGGTGAGAATTGCACGTGTATAAGCTCGGCACCGATGATTCTGACGTTGCGAAGGGAGATTGTGACAATGCCGCACTCCCTGTGGTCACGTGATGAGGTTTCCATCTTGATTAATATTACAAGCAATATCCATGCTTATGGAATACACAGCTGGATTCATATCAAATTGATTGGTAAAAGAAGACGTCTACCAACAGATGAAGAAAGAACTACTTATCTTTTCAAATATCAATATTGAAAGAAAAAATACAGACATTGGTGGCACAATATCGGAAAGAAGCTTCTGTAATGATAAAATCTGCAAAATCCGGTACAGGAACTGAGAAAAATTGTGCACCCAAGCTTTGGTGTTTTGACCCGCTGACATTTTCGAAGGATGATATTTGTGACACAGTTTAGCCCATGATTACGTACAGAGTTGGGCAGTATTTAAATACATTATATTTAGAGTATTGAAATACTCTTCTAGCTTTGAAGAAATATTTGTAAATACTTCTGCCATTATTTAATTATATGCATATTTTAGTACATTTTCGTTGTATTTCATTAAAAAGTATTTAAATACTTTTAAACTAATTAAGTGTATGTATTATCATTTAATTCAATAAAATCAGAGCAAAATCCGCAAAGAAGTAAACATGCTAATTAGCCAAAATGAAAATATATCGTATAAGAATTATCAACAGAACCAAACTAGTTACAACGGGTATTGAAAGTATCATACATGTATTGACAGGCACCCTTTATATATGATAAAGTAATATATTTTACGATACATATATAAATTATTTGAAATGAATTTAAATTCTTACCAGAGTATTAAGTATTTCAATACTTTTAAAAATGTATTTGTGTAAATATTTAGTTTTTGTATACTTACAATACTTTCTTGGCACGTAATTAATATTTAAATACATGTGAAATAATTTTTGCCCGTCTCTGATCACATATCAGCCGCTGTGATTGAACCCTTCCGTGTTTAAGCTCAGCAGTGGCCTTTCACGCTCACTGCTTACTGTGGGCTGGGCTTAGTGCCGCTCATGATGATCGGTGACGTTGAAAAAAGCGTGCGTGTATTATACACGGACGCTTTTTTCACAGTCACCGTTATCTTATCGTGTATTTTTCAGACATCCGCTGATGATGACCTTAGGGGTCGGAACGTTCGTTCTTAACAAAAATGTCTTTTAAATCGATCGTCTTTGCTATTACCTTCATTTTAAAACGTATATATAAATATGCAACTATATAAGATTACTATTGGACGATATGTAGATTTAACCAAAAAAATATAACAACGAAGGGTTTTTTTGCTTGTTCAAACGATTTTTGTACAAACAAGTTACTATTTGTTTCATCGACAGAGATGATATATTTGCCTTGGCCTGTTGATTTGAAGGGATGGCACAATTTTTATTACTAATGCAGGATCGTATCTGTGTAGTAATGTACTCATAAACTGTAATCATTTGGTAAGTAGTTAGTGAATCGCATTTGTATATTTCTTTTTAAGATTGAATCTAAATATCTTCCAATGATTATCTTATGCAGTATCATGTATACGATTTCATATATAAATGTGTGTTAAAGTTGAATTTCGCACATATAAATCTCTATATGGGTGTAAATAAATCCTTGATACTGCTAAGGGTTTTTGTAACATAAAATTACTTTTTGAACATAAATATTTGAATGGATGCATACTGCCATTAATTTAGAATTGCAAAAGAACTTAAATGAGAAGTATAATACTAAGCTTATATAAATTACTTGTATCGTTCACGCCGCTCAAACATCTGAATCACACTCTGCCTCCTGATGCTGGAAGCTTACCACATTTTAAGACAGCATGTTTTTAGATTGCAACACCGACCGAAATTTTATGTATTCCTTGCTGAAAGGAAAAACGTTTCCCGTGTTCATCACACCCAATGAATACATATTTAACACAAAAAACGCTCAAATTGTTGAGTGATTTTGTCAAATCTTAACTCAACTCATGGTTGGATTAATTTGAACTTGACTTGGATTAACATGAGCTTGACTTGGATTAATTTGAAATTGGCTTAGATTAAATTGAACTTGACTTGAATTAATTTGAAGTGAAAATGGTGTAGAGCTGGCAGTGCTGCTGCAGCTCCCGCGAGCGATGAAGTATCTTTTTCACTCGATATTGTTGACCTTGTGAATGATGGATCTTCTCGGACATTGTTTAAAATGTGGGGTTGAAAGTCGAGTGCTGCTTTTGTGCAAGTGCGAGTACTTGAGCTCGCTTCTGGTGTGCCCGTAGCAGTTGTCGAAACTTGAGAAGATGTGTCGTACTTGGAATTATTACAAACAGCGCTTGGGAGATTTTCACCTGTGTCGGATGACTCTGATTTTGCAGTCATCACTGGTGATGCTTCAGGGGTTGAGAAGCACTTGCTGATATCAGACTTCATAAACGTCCGAGAAACCTTTGTCATTTTTTGCGTTTGAGGCCCTTGAACTGATGGTTTCACGGGTGCGGTTTTGTGTTGTCCACCTCTCCGTTTTATGGCTGGTGCATTACGCTTTTTACTGAGCTTTTCGTACGAAGCTGCACTGAAAGATGTTGTTTTTTAAGATAAGGCAACCTTCCGAGTAGTTGAGCGAGTTCGATTTGGATACATTACGAAGTTTAAAGATAGGGAGAAAAGTTAAATTTGGTTCACCGAGTTGAAGTTGAGTGATTAACTTTCAACGAGAAGGATAGCCATTGAAAGATGAGTAAGAGCTTGCTGCTCGTAAATATTAAAAAATAGAAGACACCTCCTTTAAAGGCAAATGAAAAGAAACTGCCAATGGGAAAGTGAGGGGAGTGGGGGTGTAGGCGAGAAGAGCAGAAAGGGTAGGTTGAACAAGGGGGTGAGAGGGAGGGAGGAGGCAGGATGCTGGCGGTCGGCAAAGCTGGAATTGCTTGCTGTCCTGCTTGGGGAAGAAAAAGAGAAAAGGAAAGAAAAAACTTCTTTTCCATTAGAAGATTGTTTTGGTGAGTAATTCGAGAAACGTCATATCGCTAAAGTTTACCTCACACTGTGAAATTATGTTCTGTCTGTGAACACAGGCCTATATTTATTTGTGAACACAGGCTTATATTTGGCTGTGAACATAGGCTTATATTTGTTTGTGAACACAGGCTTACTATGTTTAACATGGCAAATTATTTCTGAAACTGCTAAATCAATTTTATTTAGGGTTTTTTATGAATTTAAAAGTTCCTTCACAATTAGAAGAAGAAAAAGTTTATACTCTTCTCACATTTTACGTCACTAGTTAACCAAATTTGTCCATCAAAAGAGCAAGATAATAATGTTTGTCAATTTAGTGAATCAGAAATTGATTGTGTACGTTAGAAACAACATTCATGTTTCATTGTAACTGAAAAATAGTTCACAAAACAGGGTCATTGTTATTTTCCCAAAGATGCGAGTTTGCCAGAGTACACTTTCTTTTTGTTGCTACGCTGGAGACAACGACATTTGTTGTTCCACGTTAGGAGGGGAGGTGGTTTAGAGGGATGAAGCGGGGGTTGAGGGGGCAGGGGTGAGTTTGCGCGAGGGCTTGCCCGAGTTTGCGCTATATAGTTCACCTCAGCGCGAGGGCAACAACACATCTTCACAAGTTTACACATCGCGCCACTCTGATCTGCTTGTTGAAATGATCAGAACTGATCAATTCAATACTGAAATTCACTTTCACCATTTAGTTAGGTAGAAGACACATTGCCGGACACATAGTTCTAATTTTGTATTTCGCGGAATATTCCTTCCCTCACGTTCTGGGCAATTTAGCTCCGTTGACTTGGAGCGTGCGTTCACGACCGCCGAGACCGCCAAGATAATCATATCATCTACGTGACGAAAGAGAAACTTTGAGATAAAAGGAGCAAATACCATGTTAACAGCTCTTTGAGGAGCAGCAGTAGAAGTAATTAGGCCTTGAGGAAAATGCAAGTATCTGTAGCTCTCAGAGGAAATTTTGAAAGCAGTAATGACTCTACTTTCAGGAATCAGTGGTATTCGGTGGAAAGACGATTTCGGGTCCTAAGGGGTAAATACGTTAGTCTTGCAAGCTCTCTATGGTCTCAGTCATGTTCGGAATGGGAAAATCACATTTCTTAAAAATTTTATATATAAGACTAAAGTCTATAACGATTCGATGAGTGCCGTCGCTTTTGCGGACGGAAAAAACTGGCGAGTTTCGAGACGAGAAACTAAGTTCAATCACATCTCTTGGACATGCTCTTGGACTAATTGCAAAAGCGCGTGTCAACAGCCTGCCCAAAAAGTTACATTTTACTCGTTGGCTGCATTGTAAGCTTATTCCTACGGGAATCTAAAATTATTTCAAGTCATTATTTCTCTAAAAAGATTAGTTTTGAGGTTCTTATCACTCCTAAAATCGTTCTATTTAGGATTTTTCTGCACATGGTTCGAATAAGTGCATCGAATTACACAACACCCTGTTCAGATTAAGATGTGTCAGGTTGTCAGGTAGCTAGGCGGTCATGTCGGGATCCGGCAGCGTCTCACACTAGCAGTCTCATCTTTCGGCAGAATCTTGTGTTTTTTCGGCAGTCCTCCACGAATACAGATGGAAAAAAGCCAGATTTTCGTGTGGTTGTGTTTTCGGAGCTGTAAGAGAACGAACACAAACTTTCGTAGACACAGCGGGCACAAACTGTTTCTCCGTCATTTTTCCTATTCTATTGATTTGATTCTCTATTGGAAGTTTGATAAATCAGGTGTTCTAGATTATGTCTCATATTAAATCCAAAAGATTTCCATTATCTACAGAAGTAAAATTTGTGCGACGCGACATTCCTAACGGTTGAGTGTGCGCTGTAATAGACACATCAATTGGCTCTACATTGAATGAGAATGATGTCTGTTTGCATAGGCTGTTTTTTGTAAATCAGTAATAATTAACATTAGAGCTGTTTCTTAAGTGTAGTATGCCCAGTCTGAAAAATAAAAAAATTCCGTTATGTGAATTTTTCAGACTTTCAATCATTTGGCCATTTTGCCTACGGGAAATAAGTGAAAAAAATGGACTCAAGATAATGTTTTTTAATTCAAAACCTAAGGCAGTCTCCTTACCTTTGTAGTACATCAGAGAGCTTTAGTTCTTGAGCAGTCAATGTCACTCGGTGTCTCGACTATTGAACTGCCAGCTGAATCGTGGGCTCTTCAGCCGAGGTTAGTATTTTATTGAATTACATTTTTCTTTCTCTAAAACTGCATTCATGAATAATGAGATACGGGATGTAATGATGGTTGATAAAACAGTGCCATTCAAACAGTAGTTTTTTATTTACACTTATATTTAAAGATTTCAATGATAATCGACTTGAGAAGAGATTTACTACATCATTATTTTCACATTTAAAACGTTAAGTCTTTGAGAATAAAATAGGGTGTATGACGGCTGCTGCAAAATAGTTGCTTAGCCCATTCTGAAGTTACCGCCCAAGATCCTCGCTATGAAAGAATAGTCACCCATTGTCAGGCCGAGCAAGTGTTGTCGAGTCTTTTTATAGTTACCCATAATCTTAAATATTTTCTTTATGTTTTCAGCTCCCTGAACCCCGCCAAGGTCTGTTCCTCTGCGCCGATGGTTCGCCTGTGCATTTACTATAGTTAGCCCTTAAGTGTCATTTGTATTGTATTTCTAAATTTCCATGTTATTTTGATTACCTATCTGAATAGCACTAATATTTTGAATGTAATTTTGCGTGTTGTACCATGTTATGTAGTAACTCATGTTTGTACGCACTATTTTTGCAAAGGAAAAATAAATCACTGTTTATGCTGAAATGTACCTGTCTATTTAAGAGGCACTGCGAAGAGATGGTTCGATAAAGAAACGAAATCTTGAGGTAAAAAGAGTTTTCCTTTCACCTATTTACAATAGAGTTTAGTTTGTTGTACCTTGGGGGACCAAATTATACCGCATGGCTTGTCGTATATGAAGACGCTGTCGCACTTCGGCACCAACAGAAATGTTGCCCTAACGGACTGATTACGGCGCAGACAGTTGCTCGTCTTCCTAACGGTACCGCCGTAGTTCAGCAGAAACAGAATTTACTTCTGTTGCCCTAGCGGACTAATTACGGCGTAGGTGGTACTAATACAAACCTAACTCTAGCGGTACCGCCGTAGTTCGGTACAAACATAAATTACTTCTGTTGCCCTAGCGGACTAATAACGGCGTAGGCGGTACTCACACGAACCTCAGGAAGGGCAGCTGCGTAGAAAAGCTAGTGCCCCGGAAAAGGGTAGCTGCACAGAAGACAGCCCCTTTCTCCACGAACCCTCACGTCGACCGCACGACGGTATCGACACCCATATTTGTAATTTACGCTGAAGGATCTAAGCTAGCAATGTATTGAATTTGATTCCTAAATGTATTATTGTTACATTTGGGAAGATCTTGCAGTTATATTTTACTCAAAAATTTGAGAGATAGCTACAGTTATGATTTCTAATCCATTTCTAAGAAGTATAATCTTTCATACAATGCTGGTGGTTTATTTCAACTCTAATAGAATAAAAAAGAATGTATAATCATGGATTTTTGTGTAATATTTTTGAATGATATTACACAAAAATAAATTATTATAAATTCTTTTTTATTTCATTTGAGTTGAAACGAACCATCAGCATTGTATGGAAGAATATACTTTTCGGGTATTTTGTTTTTATGACATATTACAATAAAAAATAAGGAGGGCATAGGTGTGAAATACAATTAATTTTTCTATTTATATCTGAACTGATATGTCAATAGTTTAATGAGCAAACCTGCTATGCACCTCCTGAAGCTAGCTGTAAAATATAATCCAAATATGAGGAACACAAACAAGGTTTGTACTAGTATCAAAATTTTTCATATTTAATTTCTATGAGGTCCAGAGTAAGAGCAAATTTGTTTAATCAACATTAGTTCTCCGACAATTAAGAAACAGTAAAAAGTACACAATCATAGGTTTGAAACACGGAAGGAAGCAGGTGCTAATTAAAGTGATGGTGAACCGCAAACGATGGTCCTTGATAGGCGGAAAAAGATTATTTCTATAAATAAATGGCCTGATTAGCGTTCAGCTTAGGGTTCTCAGATTCTTCCCTTAGACGAACATATTCTCAGGTACGTTCAGTAGTTGAAACAGCTACTCTATTTGTGGAACAATGTTCATAGGAAAATGTCACGACAAAAGCAAAAAACATTAGAGCATTACAATAGAAATACCTTCCTGTTTGCTTGGCCGAGCAATGGATACTTCACGCATGGGCAAAAAAATTAGGTACTGCATACAGCACAAGAAAAATTACTGTGGATTGATGCAATTGTTGCTATATAACTACGTTTAAAACACCATTGAAATGCCAAATGGATAATTACAATTTAAACTGCTGGCCTAGTACAGGGAAAAAATCAAACTACTTTGGCGAATCGTTTTAGATATTGCAATAGGATTTTGTGATAAAAATTGACAACCTGAACACTTCTCACCACTCCTTTAAAATATAGGTCACAAAATAAAAATTCTTTAGACAGAGCTTGAGTATAGTTTAAAATTTTAGGTCAGAGTCCATAGACCTAAGCCTTCATGAAGAGCATCGCAAAAGGTAAAAGTATATCAAATGATCCCATCCCACTGTGACAATGATAGTATCAAAATGTTCTCAATGTACATTAGTGAATTTTAATATTTTCTGCTCACATATGCACAAACAGGTGAATTATGTTTACTTGCTCCCAAAAACTTAAATTTAACAATAATGTACATCAATTCAGTAAAACTTACTCACGAAACACTCTCGTGCTACATACTGCTTGCGGATAACTTCAGGCGCCGCTGAAAACGTAGTCTGGACACGATTCAGAAAAGTTTGTGTGTTTTTTTGCGTTCAAGTGTGGATGTGATTGACGAATAGTTGGATAGTGTCTAAGGCACCAGTTAACGGGGCGACGTCCGTTGTAAGCCTATAAAATAAAACAATCAGCTAAGTAAACTGCTGTATTAATGGTCAAATGGTCACAAATGGTCAAAGAACCAACTCGCATTATTAATGTCTATAAAACTCTCCTCGATCAGGCAATCACAAATAATCCTACCACAATACTTAAAACAGTAATATCACCTTCTATTTCCGATCACCACTCAATAGAATTTAAAATTAATATTGCCCAGGAGAGACAAAAATATCACTTAATGACTTTTCGCTTGAACAGGCGCTATTCGGAGGCACTATTTCAAGAAAAACTACTCAATAGGTCCACCGAATTCCAGAATATGATGCAGTCAGACGATGTTAACATTTAAGAGTCTATCTTCAACGAGAACTTCACAGCAGCTCTCTACGAATGAGCACCTTTCATCACCAACAAAAAAAAAAAAAAACGCACTGTCTGGATTACTGCCGAAATTAAACAGCTGAGCAGAATAAAAAAAACTAACTTGCGAGAATAATTGCAGCAAATTTACGAAACTAAAATTTTTTTCATCTTATAATGAGTATGCTCGACGAAAAACTCAGATTATTTGCCATTCAATCCCTGATGTTATCGCGCATTAACTACTGCAGCCTAGTATGGGGAGACTTACCTCAATACCTTCAAAGGGATTTAAAAAGGTGCATGAATTTCGCAGCCAAGGTGGTAAGCAACGGTGCTTTCAAAAGAAATGATCACGTAACCCCTCTCCTTAATAAACTCGGGTGGACAACTATTCAATTAAGACTCCTCATGCAAAGGACCTAATAAGTATTCTCCTCGTTTTATCTTCCTCTGAGCAATGCTGAGATGGTGCGTTTCAATCCACTCACTGTAACCCACCTGAAGCTAAACAGCAACAATAATGTTTTAGTCAACTATCGTTCATCTCACATAGGGCAGAAGGCTCTGTTAATATCAGGCGCCTCACTGCGAAACAATTAAATTTCCCCTGTTTATTAAAATCCCTCAAAGACTGAGATAATTTGAAACCAAAATAGCTCGTCATCTTGCGTCTCAACAATAATTCTTAGTTACAGAACATACCAAATAAGTATTTACGAATCTCATTTGCTCAGTATCTCCATTGCTCAATAATCTCCCTTGCTCATTGTTTTATAATTCGACACATTACTCAACAGTTTTGAGGTATACGTATGTAGTGTGATTCGGTCGCCTATACGCTGGTATTTGCAATTTTGCGTACTTGTATATGCGTTGTGTGTACGTATGTGGGTGTGTGTGCATATGGGTGTGCATGTGGGCACATATACCTGTGAGCACTGGACTAGCAACTAGTAAATGAACCATAAATACCGCCTTTTTTTCACTCGCAACTTGCAACACTACCTTAATTCGTCATTTTCACTTTAATATTGTAAATCATTCACAAAAAAAACTAAATTTGTTGTGTGATCACCCATTTATGTTCGAATAAGATGCTTATCAGCAAATGCCCGTTGTGTTAAATTCTTTAATTAGAAAAACAAAACTGGTAATTTTCATAATTTTCATGCTTCTACCCTGGTATCTATGTACATGTGTGTGTGTGTGTGTGTATTCATGTATTCGTATACGTACATTCATGCATTTACCCACAACAGTTTTTGTAAAATATTTTATCAATCGACTTGCATTTGTCTTGTAAACTCGTTACTTGTATTTATCTTGTAAAGCGTGCTCATTTAGGCTGTCAGCTATGAGTGTTTATTAAGATATTTATATTTTTTGTATTGTTAATTTTTAATTTTTTGGTTAACTAAAGTTAATTTTAATTACTTAAGTTAATTTTACGGTCAATAAAAATCGCAATAATTCTTTTTCACTAAATAACTATACCTTAAAAAAAACTTAACTATAACTGAAAAGAAAATTAACTAAAGTTAATTTTAGGTTAAATCGCTATAATTTACTTAACTTCAGTAACTTAACTTTATCATATTTTCCAAATATAATCATCAATTTAGAATTTTTGGCACTGACCCTTTCTATGTTTCTCTTATCATTACGAAGAAGTATTAGAATCAGATGGCCGCGGCTGCTGACCTCAGAGCACTCTCGGCGCCACTGAGGCAGATTCACTATGAACCTCACATTCACACTGAGATTCACTCAGACTTGCACCGGCAGCAGAACTCTAACCACTTACGAGTTCTATGATGTCTACAATTATTAATTCTGTGCCGAGTGTTGTTTGCAGCGTGCGTCAGTGCAAATGGTGCGTAACGTCTGTTGGACTGCACGGTTGTTGATTTCTTCATCAAGGGATCATCTGTGCGCCACTGCCGAATATAAAGATCCGACTATCGTAATGATCTTCACACCTCACTGATGTACCTACAAGCCTTCATGGCCGGCTTGTTCTCTTCCTCCGCCCTCCCCAGCGCTGCACTCGATGCTCGTCCTGTCTCCTCGCCTCTCGCCTCTGGACAGCTGAAAAGCATTGCTGCCTATTCGATGGTGAGACACAGTTGTGGTCAGCGCCATTTCATAATTGTGTGTCGAGCAGTTTGTGTTAGTCTCGTCAACCTCAATTATAAATAGGAGAGAAACCAGCCTAATAAATTATTCAAAAATAATAACTCATTACTAAATTACTAAATTACTCTATTACTCTAATTTACTCTAATTGTGTGGACCGCTAGCCAACCACCGTATTTAATTAACTTGTTACTCAACTACTCTAATTGTGTGGACCGCTAGTCGGCCACCGTACTTAATTATTACTTTCTTAATTTCGCTGATCGCTTGAACCGCAAGTCGGTCATCACATAAACTTTACTTAATTTCTAAATTTCTTAGTCTTTAATTCTAATAATGTTGGTTCTCTCTCCCAACAGTTGTGTCAGGCACTGGGTTTCTGAGCGCGCTGATGGGGTGCACAACACTCCGCTTATCCTCTCTTACGCAAGATTAGGATTCGTCTCTGTTTTTATTTACTAATAAATTCTCGTAAACCTGATTTGTTTCCGTCACCTGATATAGTGCCTGGTACTTTATTTGTCATGAAACGTGATAAAAGTCAATAAAGGAAATTGGAGGTGGAGGAGAAAGGGACAGTATTGAACCAAGAAAAATGGTTCGTAAATGATAAAAAAAATTAACTTAGAAAGGACCTACCTAACCTTTACCCTGGAAGCTTGAGACCCTCCATCTTCCCTTTGAAAACAAAACAAATCGAGTTCGCAATATTACACTGAAGGTGATAGCTGCATCTCCTACTTAGAGCTCAGTATAGAGATATAGTTATATAGTTATAGCTCAGTATAGAGATATAGTTATAGTTTATAGATATAAAAGTATTCACTTTTAGAGCTCAGTATAGTAATAGCGTAGATGGCTATGTAGATTGCTATGAGTGCACCACTTACATCGAGTAACATAAAATACGGTTATTTCGTGCAGTAACAAAATCAAACAGAATGGTGTAGCTAAGCACAGAAAAAATCTTCAGTAGTTGCTTCGCGAGACAGGTCATCTCGATGCCGGGAGCTGCAGACCACGAAGCCTGCAGTAACAATGTGCCACTGACACTGCACACCAGATGTGTGTTGTTCGTGCATTGTTGTACAAGGTGTTGCTGGATAGTCAAGCCACCTCCCTCTGAATTATCTACCTCTCACACTTGGCATTTACCTCGTTCCATCAGTTTTTGTACGTTCGATGCACAAGCAACAATATCAAGATCGCCAAATGAAGAAAATCGGCATCGAGTCAGTTGATGTTGCAGTTTGGTCCCTCTTTAGCCTCCTGATGCTGCTGCAATTCATCAAGTTCTATTGGCGGTGACGTCTCTTCCGTGGGGACCAGACATTCTGTTAAGTGTGGACATCCGTAAGTGAAATGAAAAATTTATGGATTAAGAAAGTAGGCATCGAATTATGAATCATAACAATGTGCAACTCAATTTAATAAAACGAAAAAATTACTGCACATGGGGCAACGTAGTTAAAACAATATTTTTACAGCATCTTTTGAAAAAATGGATCAGTAAACCTACGGTCTACGTAAATGAAGATTAACAGTTAAAGGCAAATCGAAATAAATTTGGTTATCCTATCTGGAACAATGCGGCCACTCCTACTGAACCTTTCTTGTACGATATCAATCATACAATGGTTGTGTTGTTCGTATGTTACAGATATGCCTGTGGGTTATTATCTCTCCAGCCTACTACTATTCCAAAACCATTACAAGAAAACCACCACCACTATCATTCCAATTAGCCAATCCTTACCATTCCATCAGCTTACCACCAGCCCGCAACCATCCAACTAGTCCATTACCAGACCCCCAGGCAGACCACATCATCTCACCAGCCAACCGCCTACCACAACATCACCACCAGCTCACCTCCGTCCTCTGACAGCACAAACTGCGAGCGGTGGACGAGACACAGCTGCTGGATGCGCTCCACCGTCAGCGGCGACGCTGTGGGCACAATGAAGGCAGAATGAGGGCAAAAAAATAAGAAAATTAGGTTACTATGATGGCACTTTGAATTCGCAATGGGAATGCAATGTGGTCATACAATGAGAGCACAATAATAGTGCAGCGTAGGCTCAATGAAAAAACAAACAAGGGCACAATAAACACATAAAGGAACACTTACAGCACAATGAGAGAGAAATGATGGAGCAGTATGGGCACAATGAGAACTAATCGATGGTGTAATTCCTCATTTGCACTGCGATGAACATAAAACTTTTATTGTCTGATCCAAACACAACGCAGTCAAAATGAGATATATTTCCGACTATGAAGTATAAAGTATTTACTTTTAATTTCCGGACGACGTGGTATGGGGAATGAACTCAATTGCTTGCACAAGACGTCGAGTGAGGTTGTCCAGAAAAATAAATGCTACTTAGTTCGATAAAAATTTCAACAAAATTAAATTATGCACAGTTTCTTATGAACAATTATCTGGTTCGTGTTGCATGGTGCTCGTCATATTGTAGTTACGTCAGTAAGAACGTTTTTATGACAAGATTATTTTTGGGACTTTGATTCCTCAAAGTTGGACTTTTGATAGAGCGGAAATTGTTCGGAAGTCTTCCAATAAAATTACGAGGAGAAGTCCGCGAAATGTTAGAAATTTTTGGCAGATTTCGACAGAAAACTGGAGGAAAACTTCCGTCAAGAAACAAAGTTCATAAACGTTCTCCTGCAGCAAAAGATGGTACAGTACCAGCACAAGATAACAAGAAAATTTTGCAAACTTTATCGGTGTCTCTTGGTTAATTTTTTTGAATGCTCAATATTTAACGCTTTCATCGCCATTCTCTCAACCATTCTGAGCATCCAAGTTCCATGCCTGGAAACAATATGGCTGATAGAGTGTTATGAGTTCATGTAATTAGCTGTTATTCAGCAATGAGTTGGATACATATGTCCTAATTTTACAACCATACAACAAGGTTTTTGAAAATAAATTGTTACTTGTTGGGTTTTCGTATTTTTTAAGCCATCATCTAGATCTCTCTCTTCCACACCAAGACAATATTTAAACGTAAGAAACCTTCATAGACGATTATAAGGTCGCATAGTGATCAACTGAATCTCATAACGCTAGCCACTAACGCAGTTCAAACCAGCCGGTGGTGCCTGCGTCGGCCCTGGCAGCCGCGATGGCCTGACGGAGGGCGCTGACGATGCCGTAGGACATGCACAGGGGCGGCTCCCCAGTGGCTGCGGGACACATGCGGGTAAAAAATTTCGATAATTTACATTTATCTGTTAAGTGGGTTTGAATATAGTCTTTAGACTTACTGGACGATTAGGTTTCAAAACAAGGAAATTGACATTTTTCTTATGTTTAAGATTTTAGACAAAACAACATTGGAGACTAAAGTACACGGAGTATATTAATTCAAAGAAGCGAATTTGAGCGCAAGGAACTTCAGTGGGTGCTATTTTTCGCATGGCCCAGATAACAGCAAATAAGAGAAGTCAATTCATCTTTGATACTAGATTGATTCTGTGAAGCACCTTTGGACCTATGACGCACCTTTGGACCTCAGGACTCCGAAGGGATTGGGGGCGTTGGGAAGGAGCGTGACGCGCAGGTCTGCAGGGATGTCCATGGCAGTGGGTGGTTTGTACTCCTGTAGAGTGTATGAGCTTTAGTGTTATCTTGATGTACTCAACAATGTTCGTGCTGAGAACAACAAAATGAACTTCTTTAAGGAAAAGAAACAATGAATGAAATTAGAGCAGACGGGGATCTGATCGAAATAAACTACAAGCCTACATTACACGTTTCGCGTGCTCTCATACAGTATGTCAGCAGTTGCAGAAAATCGTAACGGGCGAGGCACAATGAGATACGCTGAGTCATGACACATCACTTCTATTTTATATAGGGCATCGCACTAGAATATCTACCCATCTGAGGTGAAAGAATATAATTTTAGCTTCATATATGGTGCCGCCCCTGTAACTTCATTATATGTTACTTCAGCAACAGACAGGGTATCAGATTATAGCTTCAGCCTCCCTTATGGTGCAAGACTATGACATCAGTTCCAGTATTGGTCTACGACTGGTCCTTCACCCTGATCTGTGCTGTAAGATCAAGACTTCAGCTCTTTCTGTGGTGTGAGACTATAACAAGCCTCAGCTGTAGTGTAATACTAACACTTCAGTTTCAGATGATGTATATCACTATTCCAATAACTAACATTTTACTTGATCCACGTTCTTGTCTCAGTGCTCAAACTTCTTGCATTATCATCGCGAACTAGCTTACTTTCAAAAACACAAAGCATCACATTTTGATGCATCCCATTTGCAACTTGGATCAATTCCTTGTCGAATTAGAACCTGCAGCATGGTTTCTATCCTTACTCTTGCGCCTGTACCAGTTAGACAAAGTTACTCATCCAGTTGCATGTATGTGTCCAGTAAGCTAGTTGCTCACCCAGGTGCCAGTGACGAGTTTCTCTCCAGTTTGCTCATCAAACTGCATGTATTCCGTGGTGAAGAGGCCCAGCCCCATGACGAATGCCCCCTCCACCTGCCCGATGTCCACGTAGGGCGAAAGACTGCGGCCGGCGTCCTCGATGATATCAGCACGCCGCGTCTGTGGGAGGGTCACTTCAGCCAATTCTAGCGATGCATATCATCCTTTTTAACGCATCTTAACGAAACTTGAAACAAATTGTGTGATCTTGTATTACTGGCTTATTTAAATAAATAGTTTTAAGGAATGAATAAGTCGTATTTATTCTGTGTCACAAGCATGCAGGTGGTTTAAATTGGGTATATCTAATATGAATTAGGTGAGTCTACTGAACGTAGAAACATTTGGTGTCGGCTGGGCATACGTTTATGAGCGAGCGCCAGATGACTGTCAGGATTTTACGACGAGGTAATGAAGACTAATCACACTCTCACTCCTGAGCTTCGAACGGGCAGCAGAGACCTCCACAAAAACAACGAGAGCCAAAATATGGCAGGGCAGAAAGTTATTGGAGAGCACCTACACCGGGTCCCCTGTCCACCCGTATGATTATATACCGCACCGAGCAAAGCCTGAATTACGTCTGAAGCCTGAATTACAGCTCAAAGTTGCCTCATCCCTTACTCGCCTCCCTTCTTGGTCGTACCCCCCCCCCCCTTGTGGGAGTCTCTTGTGATGAGAACATTAACCCTTTGAGTACGAACATTCAAATGTGTAAATCAGGGATTCTAGCCGTTAGCGTTGCCGAGCGAAAATATATAATTGATGTTAAGACTGGATCTCATATTACACGGGTCATAAAATGTGAGCCGGCTCTGCGAGCTTTGGTTTTGGGAAATACACGATCTGGACTTTCTCATAAGGAACACTCCCCATATTCAATATGATAATTCGATGCGCTGGCACATGTAGCCACAGCGGAATAAAAATGCGGGGACCCGTGGCCAGCGGCACCAGGGCTCCGTCGAGAGTTGCCGTCAGGCGAACCTTTATTTAATTAGCCGTGGCGGGAGGCGGTGAAGGACCATGAGACCAACCCCTCCCCACCAGCCGTACCCCCGGTTGTGTGGGGAAAGGGGGGGGGCTCAGAACCTTGCCCGCCCCTCGTTACCCTGCTCGTGTGGCGACCACCCTCCCCTTCGGGGAGGGGGGGGGGGGCGCTGTCCGAGCGAGGTTGAGTGGGACAAGCAGACTGGACTTCGTGCGGAGCGGTAGTCGGGAAAGGACATAAACCGTGTAGTCCAGGTTGATGTGTGAGACGATCACGCCGGCTTTTATTTTACTTAGGAAAATTCAGTTGCCGGTGAGTTTCGAGAAAGGTCAGAGATCCGGACGCAAGGGATCAGAGAGTAGTCAAAGTAAAGTTGAACTCAAACGTCGATCGGTGCTCTGATAGTTGAGGCTTCCCTCCTTTCAGCTCCATAACTTGAGAATTCGGCTGGCTCAAATCTCCACTTTATTGTTGAGGGCTCGAAGTTCGAGTGTATGCAAAACACTCCCCGGGCTCGGTGTTTCCTTGGCTCGTGTGTTGGCTGTTTGTACACAGTCTGTTGTCGCGTCATTGTGGCGATCAATTGAATGACTTTGTGTGAGTTCGAGTGGTCCGGTTCGAAGCGGTGGTTGTAAGGTCTTCGTAGAGTAATCAAGGGTGAAGACGAGTCTCGCTATAACGTGTACCAAGTTAGAATCTCGGGCTATTGCCGGCCAGCCTTTCCCAATAAATTTCTTAAATCGTCAGGAGTCGTCATTTGCCCCTCTCTCATCTCTCGTGAACTAGCACAAGAAACACGTGCCGTGGCCCTCAGCCAATGCTACCCGAGAAAATACGCACGATTGTTTAAATCTCTAATTTTTAGTCGAGGCTATATATACCTCGTGGTGGCAGCACTCCGCGCTACCCTTCTTAATTCCTAACGTAACGCTCTGCCGAGCGAGTTTATTCAGAAAGAAACAGAAAATGATGAAATAACGAACTCATAAATATAGAGAGCGGAAAAATAACCCGCCGTTTATTCAGTGGTGGAACAGCGGTGTCGGCTTCCTAATCTGAGAGAGAGAGACTGGAAACAATAGAGAAAGAACACAAGGAAGGAAAAAAAACAACCGGTCCAGAGGCGGCAAGCGGGCAACGGCGTCCAAGATCAACAAAAACTGTAGGTAGACACCATTTCATTTCATTTGTGTATGACGTATACCGTAATTAGAAGTGTGGGGAAAATTTCTTTTTCTATTCGGTTCGGTATTATTTTGCTGCGCGGCTGTGTCTTTCAATGTGGATAGACATCGAAAAGTAATTCAGAGTTATAGTGATTTATTTAAGTGTTGTTCGTTCCGCGGGAAAAAATCGTTGATTCGCTTGCCTTGTCGTAAATTAGGTGCATATCGGGGGAAAACGTCTCATTTCGGCTCTTAACTGTTCTTCAATTGGTCTTGGTTAATGAACCGCATCGAACTAGTCTGACAACTTATCTTGACTTAAACTGTTCTTGCTATTGGAGGCCCAACTTGCTGTTCTATGTACCTTTGCCGAGAGACTGCATTTCAGCTGGTGCCTTCCTCCTTTCTCTCTTGGAGACACCTCCTAGTTTTATTAGCGGCTAGAGCTGTTTTTTTTAAACCAACCTAACATCTACTGGGTTATTGTGGGTAAATCAACGAAACCGTGTGTAGAAACATCCATTTAAATGTCTTGTGTGTTCCCTAGGACAGAAATAATACGTACCGATTCTGTATTTTGTGGTCGTTCTTTGTATGTGTTTTGAGGGCGTGATAGCCTCACAGATGTTGTGCATACTGAGCGCAGCTAGGAAACGCCATTGTTCGTGAGATTAGATCCGGACTCAGCCATAAAAATTTGGGGAGGAGATCAACGCTCCAAATAAAAATTTATTCTGTTGTTCAAAGAAAATGTATAATATTTTTTGTGTGTCTTGGGCTGAACTGGGGTCAGTTTAAAGGAATATGTATGAGTAACATTGTAAGTACAGGGAACGATCAACGTGAATATTCACGCAAAAATTGTGCTGGTATAATACTCGTTTTAACCGTACTGGTGTGAGGAGACTCCCTCCTGACATATGGTTTTGATGCCCTACGCATAAGAGTCCGCATTTCGGGTATTTTTATTCAGTGGTGCCCTCCTCTTTCCTCTCTTGGATACACCCGGAAAAATTTTTCGTTTAGGCTTGGTAACCAGTACTTATCGTAAAAAGTTGGATGTGCATGGTGGTGCATCGTTGAGTTGCAACTGCCAATAGATATATTTGAGAAAAAAAAATTTTTTTTCGGTCATCGCTGAAGTTAAGCGGCAAAATGACTAACGAAGAAAAGGCTACCAAGACAGGAAGAAACAAGGCGATGGGAAAATTCCGATCTAATTGGTTAAGCCCGTACAGGATTCAGGCCCTTCCAACACCGATGAACGTCGTAATACGACAAGTCCACGGCTGCCGGCATGAAATAACGGTCCACAGGAATAGACTTAAGCCCGCGTCATTTCAGCCAGAGGAGGCATTAGTAATACAAGACGAGCGTCCCCGAAGCAATGGGAGGAGCGTCGAGCACGTCACCGAAGTAATTCACGAAGATAGCGACTCGGAAAGCAGCGATGACGAAATCTTCGTAACAAGGTTAGGTTAACATCGGCATCTTTGGGATGCTTCATTTCCAATCAAGCCTGATACATATGATCTTAGCATTGGTTTTTCAAATGTCTTATAACTAACCCTATATAGGACACCATGACGGTTCCCCCGTAAAGCCGGTACCCATTTCCGACACCTGGGTTGAGTGGGGTATTGTGCTTGAGCTTTCCCTTATACCCATCGGGGAAAATCTCCGCGCCAGCACCGGGATACGAGCCCGCGACTCCAACATACGAGCCCGATCCCTTAACCACTGTACCACGGACAGCACAAGGCCTGAAGCACCCTCACCCCTACCCACCCCGGCAGCTAGGCGTCCTTACGCGCTCAGATCTGCAGGTCCGGTAGAGGAGAGGACTACATAAGCAAAAGCCTATGTAGCAAGTCAATAGTAGATAAGCTTACTAATCTAATTTCCTTTACAGAATAACCTAGCAAGTAAATAATAGATAAGCTTACTAACCTAATTTCTTTTCAGAATAACCTAGCAAGTAAATAGTAGATAAGCTCACTAATCTAATTCCTTTCAGAATATCTTAGCAAGAACTATGTAGAAGTATAAATAAACTTTAAGAAAGAGCAGCAGTACGATCGAGCGTTAACTGCTATTCAGGTAATTTCTTAAGAAGCTACCAGCCAACATGAACGACTGTGCTCAGAGCTTGAGAGCGCGATATCGGACGAAAGTCATAAAATCGACAGAGGCATAAAGGGACCAGCTCCGAGCCTGTGAAAGATGAGCTCAACCGCAGGAAGCAAGTGCTACGCGCAGAAAAGAGGCGTGAGATACAAGTAGAGATTTGACATGAAACTGGTAAATAGCGGTGCTAGTTAAATTGTGTCGTTGTTGGCTGCGCATTTTGAGAATGACGGGAATAAGACTTAGAGGTAAAATTGCATCGTAAGGTTTGACATTCTCGAACAACTGCAGAGATATAATGACTTCACATCGAAAATTGAACTTGATTGCGGGTAAATTGACTGCTGGAGATGCGTTGGTAAAGGGAGAGGAAATTGGATTTATGCGAGACAATTACATACAGAGAGAAACTAGACAGAGGTCAGTCACAGACCTCTGCGATCCGCAGCAGATTTTATGAGATAAATATTGCCCGTAGGAATATGGCTCTGTAAGTCCCCGGCATTTGGTGGATGCGCAGCCGATAAAGTTTACTAACTAACTATTCTTTCAGAGTAGCCTAAGAAATAACTAGTTATAAGCACTAATAAACTATTGCCTTTCAGGTGTAGATTTGAAGAATCAGCAACTTGGATGGGAGATAGATATATCCTTCTTGTAATTGTATTGTTTAGGGTGAAAAATTCCTTGTGAAGGAATTTTCTTTTATCGTCGGGGGGGGGAGAAAAATTGTAAAAAATTTTTTATTGTTTCAAAATAACGTTTCAAAAGACCAGGAGGCACAATGCAGTCGCTAAGAAGAGAGACGTCGATTAAAGTTATCTTGGGATGAGTCTTGCTTCATTTGGAAGAGCGAAATCTGAGCTGGAGCTGATTGGAGCCCGATAATAACGGCTCGTATTTCAGAACCCCTGAGAGCTGGGTAGAATTCTTATCGAGACATCAGATTTAATTAAGTTGTCCATTACGGACATAGTAGAAATTTTTAGCAATTACTGCTCTTTATTAACAACGTAGCTTAGTGTGGAATAGGCAAGCTGGACGCGCACTCACGTAGTGGAGACTCGAGGCATGAGCCCACGGGACAATGGGAGCCACAATGGGTCATAAAAGTGGAGGGCGCTGCATTGCGGAGACGCATGTAACCCGAGATAGAGCAGACTTTAGATTAGAGAAGGCAGTTTGGACAGAGAGAAGCGCACAGCGATTCGTGTGCGATGCTAATTACGAGATAGATGGGAGAACAAAATAAATAGAGATGAGCAAAAATAATAATAATAGATGGATGGCTCCTGTGCTGGGAAACCGGGCGTGAACAGCATCGAGCCGACGCTAGAGCTGAAATATTTAATGATGAAATGCACTAAGGTGAATTTTGAAGATTTTCAGGAAAGCGACGAGCGAGCGAGGTGCTGACGTGTGCGCGTGCTAAACCAGCACCACAGCGGCATCCAACGAAGCGGAACGGAAGTAGCGGTCGACGTAAGAGAGATGGAGAGGCATTCGTCAATGGTAAGATCGGGAACACTCCTGCGCGGAGGAACATGTGCGTGAACGATGGAGAGTGTTGGGGAAATCTGGTCTGCTGATGAGCGTGACGATGGAGATTGCGTGAAGCTTGACGGTGAAGGATATTTGTGAGGCCCCTCCAGAGGCATGTGCGCAATGCTTGAGGCATCGCAGCTGTACCGATATCATGAGTTTATTAGAATGCGGAGAATAAGTTAAGGGTGACTTTGAGATAAAACAGAAGGCAACCAAGGGACGCCTTGCGTGTGCAACCATACGAAAATTCAGGCTTGCTTCTCACGAATTGATTAGCAGATGCCACTCAGGCAAACAGCCAGCTGACACGGAAAGAATAGGAATTAGGAACAATTCATCCATCATTTTAATCATAAGGACCTGCACCACGAGTGAACGACGAATGGGAAGAACGTGCGTGTGTTGTCAGAGTGTGTGCGGTTTCGTGTGCTATTTCGTGTGCAGGAGTATGTGCGGTATCGTGTTGCAGAAGTGTGTACCTTTAACCAGTCAAGCCGGTTAGGGCTGATTAGGCTCATGAAAATTATATATCATCCTTCATGTAATACGTGCTCATTATGAGGCGAAGAGAGGAAAATTTTCAAAAATAGGCTCTATATTGATGTCTAACCCATGTAACAAGGAATTAATGCCCGACCGTGTGCCGTAGGACACGGTGTCGTTCGAGACGGGCTGGAGGCGACGGTCGAGCGTGCTGGTGCTTCAACGGGGCGTGGCATCCCACCCCCGCGAGGCGGCCGGGGGTTGCTAGATGGAAATCTGGCAAGCGTCTCAGACGAGACGAAGTAGAAGCAGATGACGAAGATCTCGGAGGTGGAAGAGCTCGCCTCCCCAGTCCCGAAGGGGGCCAATATTAATTAAATTTGCTGGAGCACGGGCGAGCGAATTGTGGTCGCCACTCGTTTTTTTGTGTTTGTTTGTTTTTTTTTTGATCGTGTTGTATTTGACGTCAAAGTGTACAAGTGTTTCGCGAGTCGGGTCGGAAACAGAATCGTGGCCGGGACATTAATGAAAAGAAAATTTATGTTCACAAATTTTCTTTCGTTAACATATATCAGGGATTCTAGCCGTTAGCGTTGCCGAGCGAAAATATATAATTGATGTTAAGACTGGATCTCATATTACACGGGTCATAAAATGTGAGCCGGCTCTGCGAGCTTTGGTTTTGGGAAATACACGATCTGGACTTTCTCATAAGGAACACTCCCCATATTCAATTTGATAATTCGATGCGCTGGCACATGTAGCCACAGCGTAATAAAAATGCGGGGACCCGTGGCCAGCGGCCCTAGGGCTCCGTCGAGAGTTACCGTCAGGCGAACCTTTATTTAATTAGCCGTGGCGGGAGGCGGTGAAGGACCATGAGACCGACCCCTCCCCACCAGCCGTACCCCCGGTTGTGTGGGGAAAGGGGGGGCTCAGAACCTTGCCCGCCCCTCGTTACCCTGCTCGTGTGGCGACCACCCTCCCCTTCGGGGAGGGGGGGGGGGCGCTGTCCGAGCGAGGTTGAGTGGGACGAGTAGACTGGACTTCGTGCGGAGCGGTAGTCGGGAAAGGACATAAACCGTGTAGTCCGGGTTGATGTGTGAGACGATCACGCCGGCTTTTATTTTACTTAGGAAAATTCAGTTGCCGGTGAGTTTCGAGAAAGGTCAGAGATCCGGACGCAAGGGATCAGAGAGTAGTCAAAGTAAAGTTGAACTCAAACGTCGATCGGTGCTCTGATAGTTGAGGCTTCCCTCCTTTCAGCTCCATAACTTGAGAATTCGGCTGGCTCAAATCTCCACTTTATTGTTGAGGGCTCGAAGTTCGAGTGTATGCAAAACACTCCCCGGGCTCGGTGTTTCCTTGGCTCGTGTGTTGGCTGTTTGTACACAGTCTGTTGTCGCGTCATTGTGGCGATCAATTGAATGACTTTGTGTGAGTTCGAGTGGTCCGGTTCGAAGCGGTGGTTGTAAGGTCTTCGTAGAGTAATCAAGGGTGAAGACGAGTCTCGCTATAACGTGTACCAAGTTAGAATCTCGGGCTATTGCCGGCCAGCCTTTCCCAATAAATTTCTTAAATCGTCAGGAGTCGTCCTTTGCCCCTCTCTCATCTCTCGTGAACTAGCACAAGAAACACGTGCCGTGGCCCTCAGCCAATGCTACCCGAGAAAATATGCACGATTGTTTAAATCTCTAATTTTTAGTCGAGGCTATACATACCTCGTGGTGGCAGCACTCCGCGCTACCCTTCTTAATTCCTAACGTAACGCTCTGCCGAGCGAGTTTATTCAGAAAGAAACAGAAAATGATGAAATAACGAACTCATAAATATAGAGATGTGATTACGTGCATAAACAACTTGAAACATAAATCAAGTGAATTAAAAACATTCTCGGCTGAATTTCTTGAGGCTATAGCTGATATTATAGCACCGTGCAAATCTAATATCATCAACCAATCACTTTTTCAAGGTATCTTCCCCAACTCTCTCAAAGTTGCCAGGTATCGAGTGACCCCTATTTTTAAGAATGGTGAAAAAAAAATTGCATTAATAATTACAGACCTATCACTGTACTACCAATTATTAGTAAAATATTCGAAAAAATTGTGTATAAAGAACTGTATTCTTATTTTGAACAAAAATCTTTTCTCTACAACAAACAATACGGTTTTCGTTATAAAAAATCTGCGACACAAGCTGTATTAAATCATTTACAAAACCTTTATTCTAATATAGGTGAAGGAAAGCTTGTTTTCTCCGTATTTCTAGACTTTTGAAAAGCATTCAATTGTGTGGACCATAACATATTACTTTCGAAACTGCACTGTTATGGCATTTGTGGGGTTGCCCATAATGGGTTCAGATCATACCTAATAAATCGGAAGCAATACGTTGTCATTGACGACGCAAAATCAGACCCACAGACAATTAGTCATGGAGTTCCACAAGGATCTGTCCTTTGGCCTCTCCTATTTCTGATTTTTATCAATGATATTATTGAATCTACATCATTTTTTAAATTCATACGTTTTCCGATGACAGCACGCTTTCTGCGGATCTTCCGAACCAAAATCCCGCTATGATTGTGGAGAGTATAAATAATGAACTCCATAAGGTTTCATAGTGGCTTAAAGCTGATAAAATAAGCCTTAATATCGATAAAACAAAATATATTACATTCTCATACAAGAAAAATATTTCTCTCCCTCGCATTAAAATTGGCGAAGATGAAATCGAAGAAACTAACTCATGTAAGTTTCTGGGTATCATAATAGATAAACATCTGACCTTCAAAGAGCACATCTCTCATATTAGTTCTAAATTATAAAAATTCATCGAAATCCTAAATGAAGTTAAAAACTACCTGCCTGAAACAGCTTTACAAATGCTCTACCGAACGCTCATTTCACCATACTTGCAATACGGAATAGAATCATGACACGGATCTGATAAAAACAAAACCAATATAATTTTTACTCTGCAAAAAGAGCAGAGAATCTAGAATATAATAATCTAGAATAAAATAATCTTTACTGCTCTCAGAGCAGTAAAGAATCTAGAATATAATCCTCACACAAATGATTCATTCAAAAATTTACAAACACTTAAACTTCCGGATCTCTACAAAATCTCCATTTGTAATTTCATTTACAAAACATTAACAAATGATGCGACAATAGCCTAAAAACAATTATTAACTGCGCAAACTGGTCATCACGACCATTTAACCTGAAATAGAAGTAAATTCAAAGGCCCGGTCGCAACACAGTGTCCTCTTCGTTGGAACAAAAACTTGGAACTCAATACCTGCGGAGATCCGTGAAAGTAATTCTTACAAATTATTCAAAAGAAATCTTGAGTCTCACTTCCTACCAGAATATTAGTCGTGTAAGATTATCAAGTCAAATATTGTCTCCTACATGTCTGGTCCTAATCATGTAATTTGCCATGGGTAACAACGCTATCTTCAGTCTGCTCTTAAATCGTTTATCGAATATACTGTTAAATATAGTCCATACGACCTATATTGTATAATGAAGCATCTAATATCGAGTTAATTATCTCATTGATCAGTCTAATGCGAAACTGGGTTTAGTGAATTAGGTTAAACATTATTGTACGCCTTTGAATAACGATGATGGTAGGATGCCCCAGAAATCATTGAACTTATTCGGGCCCACAGGTAGCTATACTCAAATTTGACCATTGTACTAGACTTAAGAAACATTCTTCCTTGTATCACTAGTGGTACATTGTTTATTATCGGTCTTGTGTGAGTAAATAACGGGTTGCTAAAGTCGCTGTCCTTTCGTTGAGAAACTCCTGGGTTGTGTGTCAGGTGCTACGCGCGTGCTCTTTCCCCTCCTACGTACTTGCCTCTCATACCAAAACAAAAACAAACAAAACCGTTTATTTCCAAGTTGTCACATGAGATACATATGCCAACATATTGGCTTTTAAAAGTTCCTTAATATAAGACGTCCTAAAACAAAAGATCCATACGAGGAGTATTAATTGACAAACCATCCGAGGTGTAAAAATAGATAAGCCATACGAGGCATAATAATCGACGAACTATATGAGGTGTGCTAATAGATAAACTATCAGAGGTGTACAAATAGATAGACCATACGAGGCATATTAATAGACATAATATACGAGGCGTTCTATAATAGACAAACCACACGTGGTGTGCTAATAGTCTGACAAAGTTCCATACGAGGAATACTAATTGACAAACCATACGAGGTGTACAAATAGATAAGCCGTACGAGGCATAATAATAGACAAACTATACGAGATGTAATATTAGACAATACTATCATAGGTGTACAGATAAATAGACCATACGAGGCATATTAATAGAAAAAATATACGAGGCGTACTAATAGACAAACCATACGGGTCGTGCTAATAGTTTAACTCTGTCAAGGGTAGTTGAATGAGAAATGAGAAATATTATCTCTTGGATATTTTATATTCCAAGAGATTCCGGTACAGCGCTTCTTGCCTTTTTCCTACTTCGATAATTTCAACTAAGAACTTGGCAGTTTCGAA
This sequence comes from Morinoia aosen, assembly GCA_030386875.1. Lineage (NCBI taxonomy): Eukaryota > Metazoa > Arthropoda > Malacostraca > Amphipoda > Talitridae > Morinoia > Morinoia aosen. The sequence continues at coordinate 64,551,986 of CM059566.1, forward strand.
GAATTCTTTAGTATTTTTCGAATTATTTATAAGATCATCGAAGTAGGAAAAATACAAAAAAAACGCTACACCGTACTAGATTGAAACAACACCGTAAATAACAATCAAGTATTGAGAAAAAGATAGTCTCGAAATAATTTGTAAAGAACATCGCGCAACACAGCACGCACATCTAGGAGTGCGTAAACAAACTTACACTCAAAATTGAAATGCATGGCTTGTTCGGCATACAAATATAGAGATAATTTTTGCACGAGTGCTTTATTTCCTTTGTCTGTCTATACTTTTTAATTTCTTCTGTTCACAGAAATGCCCTTCGGGGTCGTGATAGATCGATTTATAAATCATAAAGCAAGCGCAATCAATTTGTTTATTTCTGAAATTTGGTGCAGTGTTAACTGATCGCAGAGCTTTAGGTAAAATGTAATGTGTCTTGAGGTTTTGCTTTTTATGCAAAAAGTGGAAATAGAAACCGATATATGTACATGTGCGCATATATGTGTGCGAAACGTGTGCATGTTTACACTGATACATAAACATTTATGTTTGCGTGCGCACACGTACATACTCACGCACACACCAACACACATATTTATATATATACGTATTGAAAACGAATATAAGAAAAATGCTAATAGACATGAAAAATAATCTTACTCTTTCAATATTTAAAATGACAGCCCAAGCTCTGATGAATCGTAAGAAATAACCTGAGGAAAGATAAGGAATAGAAAAGGACTTCGAAAAACGTATAAATGGAATGGTTTTTTAATTTCCTATAGGAAATTTTAAGAAAACTCAAGTTACCGCTGAGGAACAACAACAAAAAAAACATATATCTTCAATATATCATATCATACGAGTATATCATATCTTCTCGATATTCTCTGCAACATCATGCGGACATGGGTACATGGGATAAAATGGAGATACAGTGTAGGCCAGTTACCACTCATGATTGACAAATATCTACAAAATTTTGGCAGAAATGCGCAAACAAACATGTACTCAACATCAAAATTTGCTTGTACAACATACGGACAGAAAGATAATTTTACCACGATTCATACGCTCAAATTACGATTAATTTCATTAATTGTATTTGTCATTAATCCGATTCACAGAGACGTCCTCTGGTGTAAGTGGGAGATCTATTTATGAATCATTTCGCTACTGCAATAAAATTTATTAACCGGATGGTTTTTGTGTAAAGAAATGAATTAGAAACATGTATATCCATTTATGTAGATATATATATATACCTATATACGTACACACACATATTAATATATGTACTTATTGAGAATGAAATATAAGAAAAAAATACAAATATAAAATAAGAGGATAGAAACAACCTACCATCTATTACACCGATAATGACAGTTGAGCTCATTGTAATCATAAGAAATTATTCGAAAAAAAAAATAACTAAAAGGAAAAGAAGACTTCGGAAAACGTAAAATGAACTGGTTTTTAGTTACTTCATAGAAATTTTTATGAAAACTCAGGTTACAGTCAAGAAACAACACAACTCTTTAGCATTATACAGACATGTGTACATGGGATAAAATGGAGTAGCATTGTGGCCGGATATCACATTTGAGTGGAGAATATTTACAAAATTTGGCACATATAGGTAGATTAAGCAATGGCCCAAAGTGATAATTTTGATAACAGAAATTAACAGTTTTTTTCGATTTTAAAGTTTAGTGCTGGTGTGCACTGAACGCACGGAAAAATATTAAAAGACTAAATGAAAATGCTATTATTAACCCCTCCCCCAGCTCAGCCGAAATCGATTGAAAACATCTTCGAGAATGATTTTGAAATAACGAGACAACGTTAGCCAGAATTTAATTCATTATAAACTTTGCACAATCCTCACATTTATAAACCTGTATATTGGTGTACACACAAAATGTATTTCAGAGTATGTTTTCCATACGGATGTTAAATATTAACACAGAGAAGAAAAAATAACAAAATAAAGATGAGGAAATACTCCTAATTATGGAAAAAACGTTCATTCTGCTGTATTGAACTCACGGCTGGGGTGCTCATTATTGTCGACAGAAATAGTTAAGATGAATGCACGAATGGCTTAGCAAACGTAAAATGAAATAGTCTCTAATTTTCTAACAGAAATTTCAGGAAAATTAAAATTTCTGGTAAATGGGAAATTCACACCGAAATGCTGCAGGTCTATAGAGATGCAAAATGACGTGACACATTTACTCTAAATTCTTTTACAGTTTTAGAGTTTTTGATATGCTGGGGAAGCTTGTTCCACAAAAAAGCTCCAGAAACTGAGAGAGCTTTTTGTCCCACGTTAGATGAACGGTAACTGACTAAAACATCATTCCTCCGATTTGTTTTTTTGTTTGGGATATTAGATGGAAAAAATTTTACCACCTCTGCATTACTTTGGGGGAGGTACAGAGAGGAGAACACTCGTCGAGCTTTTTGGATCATGAATCTGTTCGGTATTGGGATCCAGTCGAGTTTTCTTAAAAGAGGGGTGACATGATCGTATTTATTGAAATTTCCTTTGCACACCACTTTGGCGGCGAAGTTTAGACATTTTTGCAACTCTTCCTGACGATATTGAGGTAAATTTCCCCATACAAGACTGCAGTAGTCCAGGCGCGATAAAACTAAAGACTGAATCACTAACAACCTAGATTTTTAGTCAAGTGTGTTCTTAATGCGATGAAAGAACATTAAGGTTCCGTTTATTTTGTTGCACATTGTTTCGACGTGTGAATTGAAAGTCATATTTTTGTCAAACCAAACACCCAGATTTTTTACCGTCTCTACTGGTTCAATTGTATCGTCTCCAAATGTTAGCTTGAATGGTGGTAAATTTTTAGTCGCATTCTGTGATCCAAAAATAATGCATTGCGTTTTACTTGCGTTAAGTTTGAGGCCATTATGGTCATACCACAATTTAAGGTTTCTCAGAAGGTTTTCAGCGTTGGCTTGTGTTTCTTTTAAATCTGCTGTTGAGCTTGTCATGGCAATTTGTACGTCGTCAGCATACATTGAGATTTTTGTGTTTGCCGGCATGGTGGGGAAATCATTGATGAAGATTGAAAATAAGAGCGGGCCGATGATTGAACCTTGAGGAACGCCAAAATTGTTTGGTATGAATGATGACATTTTGTTATTCAAGCACACTGCATGAGAGCGGTTTAGTAGGTAGCTTTCAAACCATTGAGTGTCAATTCTGAGGTTTGAAATTTTTTGTAGAAGTTTCTTATGCTCAACACTGTCGAAAGCTTTGGAGAGATCAAGCAATAGTAAGAGAGTTAATTTTTTTTGGTCAATATCATTGTAAATTTTTTCTGTTATGTTTAACAGGGCGTCCTGAGTACTGGTATTCCTTCTGTAAGCATATTGATTGCGATGCAGTAGATGTGACTCGTCTATGTAAGACGAGAGCTGGTTTGTTATTACTTTTTCTAATATTTTGGACATAACAGGCAGGAGACTGATTGGTCTGTAGTTTGACGCTATGTCGATATCACCAGATTTATGTAATGGCTTAATAATGGATAATTTCCATTGGTCGGGAAACTTGTTTGTGGCTATAGATGTATTTATTATCAAACGAATGAGGGGTGCTGTGACAGGGAAGCTGTCTTTTATATGTTGGAGGCTTATGCCATCATGTCCAGTCGCTTTGGTATTCTTTAGTGAGTATATGATTTTTCGTAACTCTATGACGCTAACCGGCTTTGGTCTCCATTTGTTTCTACTATTTGGGGATGATACATCGCTCGGATACTTCGAAAACATCTGGCGAAAACATGAAAACATCTTCGCCAACTTTTGAGAAGAAAGTATTAAAGTCATTAGCCATTTTTGAGGGGTTGTCGAAAGTGCTTTTGCACTCCGAGTTTTTATACTGAGCAACTTCTCTAATGATTTCCCAAGTTCTTTTTGGGTTTTGTTTTGCCGCCAAGAGTTCTTTGTGGAAGTAGTCCCGTTTTGCTTCCTTAACTTTTCTTCGTAGGATCTTCTCATGATCTTTATATAATTTTCGACGCGTACTGTCTGATTTATTCAGTTTGTACTCACGCTGCAAATTTCTTTTAGCTCTGCTCAACTGTTTTATCTCATCTGTTATCCATTTAGAAATTCTTGGCTTAACTTTCTTCGTAGTGAAAGGTGCGCATTCGTTAAGAGCCGATACGAAATTTTCGTTGAAAAGCGAAACTTGTAAATTGACATCATCGGTGTTTTCCATGCCTTGAAATTCACTCCATCTGTCTAATAGCTTTTCTTGAAATATTTCAGGGGAGTAGTGGTTTTTCATGCGATATGAAATGTAACTAGATTTCTGTTTCTCTTTTGCAATATTTATTTGGCATTCTACCGAATGGTGATCAGAAAAGGACGGTAAGATTTCTGTGCTGAGTACTGCTTGGGGATTGTTTGTAATTGCTAGGTCAAGAAGAGTTTTGGAAGCGTTGGTAATTCGCGTTGGTTCTTGGACCATTTGAGAAAGATTACTCGTAAGTCTGTGCAGCATCTTGCTTAGCTTATTGTTTTTATTTGTCAGATCTACGTTAAAATCTCCGAAAACATAGAAAGATTTTTTGGCTGCAGAGATTAATTTAAACGTATTTTCAATGAAATCTAATGTTGGACGTAGAGATGCTGACGGATGTCTGTAAAGACTGCCGATAATGAAAGACTTGTGTTTGTTTACCTGAACATTGAGCCAAACCATTTCTATGTCTTCGCATTTTTCTTTTATCGGAAATAAGGATGTAGAGTAGACATCTTTGATGAAAATGCATGAACCGCTACCTCTATTACTCTTGACTCCGTCATAACGGTACAATGTGTACCCGGCAATGCTGAGATATGAGCTTTCGACTCGTGAATCGAACCATGTTTTAGATACGCATAAAATATCGATATCGTTAGTGATCAACAATACTCGTACGTCATCCATTTTACCATTGAGACTGCGAGCATTTATGTGTAATATTTTGATGTTATTTATCTCAATAGGCAGATCTTTAGTGGAGTTATTGCATTTTTTAGGTCTAACAGGGCATTTGGTATTCGTCTCTAGGTCTTTATTGCCGCGTTCATTGTTTGTGATTTCAGCTTCAAATTCAATTTGATCACTGTTATTTAGTCACAAGATGGGGGTGGGAGCAAAACGGTTTTCGTCACGCATTTTCAAGAGGGCGCTATAGTGGTCCTGTTTCCATTTTATGTTTACCGGAGGACAGTTTATCAGAGCATTTGATGTAGGGGAGATTGTCGTCTTCCAAATCCCATTTTCTCTTTCATCAAATACGTGAATTGGTGTTCTCGTCACATTAGAAAGTATTTGGGGTATGAGGTCTCCAACTGCGTGATCGAAGACTTTTCTATTGATGTATTTATCGATGAGTTGTTCGAAACTGCCACTGTTCTTGTCAACGAATTTTGCATACTGGTCCTTGTTTCTGGAGCTCTCAGTTTTGATGGCTATTTTCAGAGATGTATAATCCCATTTCGATCTTTGTTGTGAAGCAAGCTGCGTCGTTACGGCGTGGAGGAGACAGTGTCCGTCACCTACAGTGTAAGCAGGCTCCATTTTGAGCGATCGTTTCAAGTCGTCCAGTGTGTTTGCAACGCGTGTGCAAATTTGATTCACTGTTGGTTTTGCGGTAGCAGTATCGGTTTGATCGTTCAACGGAGGCCTGGCAGAGGCAACAGATTTTTTTTGAATGATTTGATTTTTTTTGGAATAGTTTTGAATTTCGTTATTAGCTTGACTTTCCTCGGTTCCTGCGTACTCACTGGAAAGTTGAGAATTGGTTGAAAAGAAGGGCATGTCGCAATCACTATTTGTGTCTGTTGCAAGTAACGCAAATTTATTTTTCGTACTGACATTATATTTGTCTGAGATCGAGTCAGGGAAAGGCTCAGGCTTATTCATGTTCCTCATGTTGTGGGTGGGTGAGTTACTCAGAGCTCTGCTTGATGACGCAATCAATTTTGAAGGATTTGGTGTACCATGTGCAGTGATGTGCATAGGCTTATATTCTTTTCCAAAGTTGATAGTGAGACTATTTGTCTCTTTCCGTGAAGTTTTCGATTCATTGGAATGACCTACAATTCCAATTATTGCTTGACATTTGTTAAAATGAGGACAATATGGCACGGTGATTCGCAATGTTGATTTCATTGCAAGTTGTCCAAGAAAACAGAAGTTTTCTGCCTGGGTGCGAGGCCGTTGAATGTTATTGAGTGCGTCACCGTTTTCATTATCTGGGTAAGTTTGAAATTGAATCAAGTTTAAACCCAGGTTTTTGCAGAAATTCATCGCTTTGTTGAATTCTTTCGCACTGCAAGCATTGGCGATATAAATAGTAGAAAGTGCGTACTTCCTTACAATTTGTTGTTTGATTCGAGCAAGGTCTGAGGGAGAGTGGCAGAGACCATCAAAACTTAGTATATAATTTTTAAATCTAGGCATGCAATTTATAGCATGGAGAAGGTCGTCGAAGCGCCCAGATGGAACAGTTTTGATCCAGCAAGAGCGATCGATGTCCTTCCTTCTGATCGTGCTTAGGATATTGTCACCTAGCAGCAGAGTATCGTAAGGTTCTCGACAATTGGAGTCGACTTCACAAGAGATACTAGCAGGTACCGCAGTTGCAAGGTCATGAGAACTTATATGTGAATTTAAAGCAAAAAGTTGCTCGGTTAAGTTCTGAATGTTTGATACTGTAGAGAAAATCGACGACGGGCTAGGAGGCTCACGTTGTCTTAGGGATTTATTGAAAAACGCTGCTGTTAGAGACAAATTGTGAATAATTTCATGAATTTTTTGAGAGCTTTTGATTTGAAGCGGGTGCAAGTAGCCATTTAAAGAAGTAACAGTGTTTTTTCTATTGCTCTGTACTGGAAATTTCATTTTGTTCTCACAGCTTGCGCTCTGGGGTAATTTACTGCCAGTATCGGTTTGTGCGCGAATATTATCGAACATATAATCTGGAGAATGAGGAGAGTCTACCACGCTTGAAATGTCCTTATTAATAACAACTATTCTGTCTTGTACCACTGATGAGGATGGCGTTTGTGTCCCCGTCGCTGGCGGACAGTTTGGAGCGTTGTTGTTGACGCAGAGCTGGGGAGCTGGCACGCTGTTATGCTTGTTCAGATGAGGAGCAGCAGTTGGTTGTGGTGCTGCGGCTGAGACTTCACTGCTTCGAACCTTCAAATGATTGCTGGAGGTTTGGCAGATATGTTTTCCCTCGTCCTGCGATATTGGTTGCATAGTTTCCACTGACGTTGCTTCGGAAGGTGACACACATTCTCTGACGGAGTTACTGGCAGCGGTTAGCAAGTCTCCTGCGTTTTGAGCATTAGAATCTTGTGAGCGAGAGGATGTAGGTTTCCTACTTGCAGGCACTTTGCTTGGTAAGGTCGTATTTTTGCCCCTGAAAGAACCATTTTTCCGGGATGTTGTGTAGGGCAACATCTGTGCAGAGAACGGCACTTTCCGGCCTGCGTAGCGAGTCTCGTAGTGATGCATTGTGCGTTATATTTGCATAGCTATGACTGAATTATGAGAACGATGTAGTTTTTGTATATGTATCGCTGATACTGATTTGCTAAATTTTACCTCGCTCAGCAAGTATTTTATGAAAAGTGAGGTAAATCCAAGCCGTTCATCGAGGTATTGAAGCTCACAGCTGAGAGAAAAGGGGTTGCCCTTTAATGCTGGAGGACAGAGGCGAGGAACTGGGAGGCTTGGGGTTGGCCGCGAACAATGACATGCAATTTTGCATTTTGCATTTTGTACGACTAGGTCACAGTCTCTGACACGAGTCGTGATTTTTTTTCTTTTTTTGGCCGAGAGTTTCTTCCTATTTGAGGGACGTTTTAATTATTCAACAGAATGAGATCTGGTACAAAATGTGATATGATGATATTGAGGGACAGCACAATTTTTAAATTTTAGTTTCATTGATTATAAAGAAAGCGTATCTTAGTATTCAGCCTCATCTTCAGTCTTTTCCTTCGTTCGGATGGGCTTCCTTTCGCTGCGGTAATTTTGCAGGAAATTTTGCAGGATCAAGAAACACATCGTCAGTAGGATGACTAACGCTTTTAGTGAGAACATATTTGAATTACAAATTCAAGGTTAGGTGCACTTTTTATAGTATTTTCCCTGGTGATTGTAAATGTTTTTCAACTTCTCGTTCACCCGTTGTTCTTACTGGTAGCTCACTTCAAACTTTCTGTGTATTCAAACTATTCGGTGTCAGTAGTGAAACGGAGGTACGAAACACAATAATTCTTTCGTGCACATTTGCCGTCTCGGCCACGTAGGAAGTGAACAAAAACCTAACTGAGAGGTTTGACATTACCAAAAATTGATCAAAAACAAACGTAATTTCTTTGGTTGCTTGAAGCGGAAAAGTCCAGGTTTTACTATGCTCTGAACGGTCAGAGGACGGGAGGCAGGTGTACGGGAAAGGGGGGGGGGGGGAGGGTGCGGGCGCGGTGAGGGGAGACTGAGGGAACAAGGATACTTCACACTTCACTCAGGCCTATCGTTCGAGACCAAGCTGAGCACACCATTTCACACCCCTTGCCAGCACTGCTTCGTTGGCTTTTCATTTAAAGTGCACTGATTTAAGCAGAAATAAGACAAAAGTTATTTTTTCCTTTTCGTTGTTCCACAGGTAGCAAACACATTCACTGATAGTATAATTTTTATGCATGGCTAGGTTATTTCCCCCTTGCAATTTCAACAATTACCGCACCATTTCCCCGCACGTCCGACCGCGACCGAGTCCGACGAAGAACCCACTTAACCATAGAGTTTTTTTTTTTGTTCCTCAAGTCGCACGAACTACAACAGAAACAAGCACCTAGAAACACGTGCTCGGTCAGGGTTCCAACGTTGATGTTAGCTGGATGGACGTAAAGGCTAACGTATACACGTCAGAGACACTCGTAATTTATAAGACCTCCAAAATTCATAATCTCAAAATTCGAGGCCCCAACCCTCTGGTGGTAGCGACCTTTTTAATTTGCTTTATAATATTAACATCAGCGTAAAGAATAAAAAGCATTCAGATGACTAAACTCTATGTTTCCATACTTTGTATATAATAGCACCGGAAAGCACGAGTCGCGAGCCGAAAGAATCTTTCATACTAGCATCGAATTTGGCGGAGAACGTTAATACACACTGAGCTCAACATGATAAGGAAATGCTTTTTTCTTCTTTATACTTGATTGATTATACTGTATAAAAGAGTAAAAAGAGCAAATTACAACAAAAGTGTTTCTCAAATTTCGAACTTTCGTATTCGAAAGTTAAGTCGTGTCTAGATTACTCAATAGAACATTTCTACCCCAACACAACCCGACGATAAACATCCAAATTATAGTGAAATCGTTGTGTAAAGTGGTATATAAATTTATAAAAAGTTTTAAAATGCAATTACTACCTAATATTTGTTATTATGGGACATGAAAAAAACTCAATATCGAACTCTGCGGCTGGGGGGACTTTTAATACTAACAATTCAAGGAAAATTTTACACTGGCAAAAAATATTGAAAAATTCGATTGACTTCGTAATTTTTATCGCGAGCACGCGCGTACGTCGCGATGTTTCCGTCACAACTCGTCAGGAGGAAATTTTTTTCATAATCACTAGAACGTATCAGGCATTTAACCTTTCTATAAAGATGTACAGCTTTTTTCAAAGATGCTAATGAAGATTTCAAAATTAGGCAATGCAATTTTATGATCAAAACGTTACAGTTTGTTAAGTATACCCTCATTGTCATTGGTACATAAGCTCTAGTTTTTTTTAATCGATGTTGAATGAAAAAAAACCACAGGACCCATGTACACTCACCACGTGCATGCCCGTGAGCACGTCGACCTCGACTTCGACGCACGTGCCGCCCCAGATGACGTAGTCCTCTGGCATCTCTTTCGTGAACGTCCTACGTGGAAAACCCACATGAGAGGGATTTATAGTTAGAAGTAAAGTGATTTCTTTTTGTTCAGTTTCACTTAAAAACATGAAACTAAATTTTTATCTAGAAGCTATTTGGTTTTCAAGAAAGTTCTGAGCAATTTTAAATTAAAAGTTTATTATAGCATCTAACAATTAAATAACTCTTCAGACTAGAAAACTAATAAAGCTTTAGAGCCTCAACACATTTGTTTTTTATTCAGGAAAAATTTTGAATTATTATTCTTTTTTGTACACTTTATACGAAAAACTAAAACATATTGGAAGAAATTTCAGGTTTGATTTGTATTGCCTTTTTTCTTTGGAAACACTGAGAGTGATGTTTATGTTATGTGATTATTGAAATGGCCTATATATCCCAAATAAATGTTTAGAAATAGTTTTAATCGATAAAATCATAATTTTCGGCTCTAACCTTTTTAAAAACATGCCTCAAGCATCATTTCGAAGGTGCACCACACCCTACTAGCTGTTATTTTAATCTGCAATGATCCCAGAACACAGCGATGGAAGACATATTTATGCTAAATGAGCTATGCTTCGTTTTGGTGGGATTTCAGAGGAGCTATTCACTATCCTCTATTTCAGAAGAGTTGTACAGTATCCTCTCTATTCACTATCGGCTTCTTTGATAAATCCAAACCTTGAATTCTAATGTCTACTGCGGTCAGCCATCTAATATAGATTAACAGAAAGAGATTCATGCTCGAGGGAACGGGAAGGAGTACTGTTCTTACAAGATAATGCTCGACCACATCACATATGCCTCTGACCACCAGCATAAGGCTACATGAACTTGACTGAGATTTTTAAGTTCATCCACCATGTTTTCCTAGTATTACGCCGGCCAAACATTATTTACTGTTTTCGCTGCACGACTCAGTGGACAGAGAATCACATGATAATTTTGATAAGAGAAAATACGTGGGGCATTTTCTTCTGTAAAAACAAAAACAAAATTTACTCCTACGATGAACGAATAAATTCTACGATAGTATACAGAGTATTGTGCTTTTATACATATGTTCTACGATGGATAACTCATTAGGCAAAAAACTATTTACTGGCTAGAGATAAGTTAACGTAGTTATGGGGCATAATTGAAAAAATACGCAATTGGCTCATGTCTTGTCCCAAAGGCTTCGATCCAGGGTACTCAGGGAGAATGAGCCGTGGGTTATGCTGATGTAAGCTGCCGAAAGAGGAACGGTTCCCTTCAATTCTTCACGCAGCGGCACTTCACGCTCGTACGAAATAACGCTCGTATGTGTTGACACATGCCTCATGTTTCTTAAAAATGTAAGATTAGTTTAGGAATCACGTTGCCAAGAATTTGATGTCATGTAATATTAGAGGCCAGGGAAAAATAATATATAGAAAAGTGCGTGTAGAATCTTCCGTTAACGCTCAAGTCTGCGGACAACCCCTTAGGTGAACCAATACAGTGGCAGGCAGGCATAGATGACAGTAGAACATTGCTCAATCATTCAACAAATGGAGCATCAATCTCTTATTGAATGGTTGTGTGTAGGGTGATAATCATTGCCCATAATATTTGGCCATGATTTTTAAATTCTTGGTTTTTTTAAAGCCAATTTACACGGGAGCCTTCTATGCTATGTTACGCCCACACCATCTTCGTTCGGAGCTCCTAAAGCGTTTTTTGAAAATTCTATTTACTGTTATTTTATGATACAAAACGTAGGAGTAACTTATTATATGCAATTTGTTGAGTTTGTGTTCTGCGTGTCATCTAGTATTGTCAGTGAAAGAGTACTCAAAAGAGACATAGCACGTGATGTTTTGCTGTAAAGTTTTGTTAGTGGTATTTTACCAACGAATATATTTTGATGAAATAAATTTGTCCTTGGAGACACAGGCTTCACATATATTTAAACGAGTACTCTATTTAATTTTGGATTTTAATTTATTAAGTTAATAAAGTTTAGAAAAATAGAATATGCTGATGATGCGTTCCAGATACTTAGTATCGCCAGACAAGGCAAGAATGGGCGTAGATGTTTCACGATGAGAAACAATTAAAAATGCCTATCAGCCTTACATATCCTGCGCACAAATATTGTAGATCAATTGTTCATTATTTGAGTCGAAGTGTGAAAGTTGGGAAAAGTCATGATGTAAATGTAGTCAACAAGATGTGAATGTAGATCTGCCTACCGCATCTCATCTACGATGTGCGCATAGGAAGCGTGGCTGAACCAGATGCGAGACATCAGTGGGTGGTGACACGGATCAGTGCTCACAGTGGATCTTTCGACAACGAATATTAACCTCCTCCTCGTTACGTTGTAAAAGACATGGTATTGGTTACAAACATGTTGCTGAAAAGAGTATATCATAAAATCGGATGCGTGAGCTACTAACCGAGTTTAGTTGCATTACTGCGAAAATACTGCGGGTCACACAGAGCTTTGTCTTCTTTATTCACCTGAACGTTAATTATAATTGTTGCCTTTGCTAAAGAGCTGTCCTTGTAATGCAAAATAATCTCAAGGCAATTTCGGGTGAATTCATAGTTTGGAGTTGAGATCCACATTAATGCAGTACGGCTTGGCTGTTTTGATGCAACTTTGTGCTTTATATTGATCCGAGTTAAATGTATGTATGTGCCTTGGAAACTTGTGTTCACACGTCCCTCATATGCAGCGAGTATGAATTTACCCGTTCTAATATTACATTATCTACAGATCTGATTCAAGAAAGGGAATTATGTGAGTTCCCAAGGAGAAGTACGATGCAATGGTGAAATTCTGCTTCTCTGAGAGCAGTTGAGCACCTACTTCCGTGTCGTTCCGATAAAAATGAATTCAATACACTCTTTCAAATACGGTAATTATCATTATGGGGGTCGGATAGCAGCTCATGTTTCTACCTCGGTCTTTCTTATCCAACCTGCGTTTGAAAGTTTTTTTTTTCGATAATTTCTTTCTTATTTTTCCCGTGAGGAGATAGGGTTCATCTTAATAATTTTGCTTTATCATATCATTTTAATTTTTTTCCATGAACGAGCCTATTAATGAAATTCCCATTTCACCCCAATGTGCTGACGACATTCAAGTTCCTTCACAGGAGCAGAAGAAATTTTTTCTTTGATCAAATTTTGATGTTTTATTTCTATTCAAACAGCCTTTTACTGACAAAAAAACGATCAAAACTTCACAAGCAAGAGAGTTATCAGTATTAACTTCTAATTCATTGGAATCAGTATAATTAAACAATTATTCAGATTTAACTACTGGCAAAGAAACCTTTTCACAGAACTCAGACAAATACAACGAAAGTAATGCAACAAACGAAGTAACTAATAACCTCTCACGCCCAGTTGTTTCTGCCGCTGTTGTAGTCGCAGATATGGGATCTGATGAACATGGGACACTAGATGGGCGAGCAGCCTGGTCCAGCGACATAGAGCTTATTCTATATTACTATGGGGCATACTACATCCCACTTACACACCTACGCATCATTTGCGCACCAGCACCTCACACACCCATCAACACCTCATACTGCTAACCAACATCTCACACACCCCCAACACTTCACACCACAACCAACACATACCTTACACACCCACCATCACCTCACACACTCACCAACACCTCATACAACCACCAACACCTCACACACCCACTAACGCCTCGCACACCCACTAACATCTCACACACACACCAAGACCTCATATATCCACCAACACCTCCAACACCGACCAACGCCTCACCCACGCGCAAACACCTTTCATACCCATTACTCACCAATATCTTACACACCCCCTAACGTCTCATACACCCATTAAAATCTCACGCACGCACACTCCAACGCGTCATACGAGTACAACCATCAACATCTCACAACCCACAAACACGTTACCCACCAGCCAACACCTCAGACACCAACGCGTCACCCACCCACTGACATCTCACTCACCCACAAACACCTTACAACCCACCACCCACCAACACATCACTCACCCACAAACACCTTACAACCCACCTCGCACCAACACGTCACACACACGCACCAGTATCGTTCGCTGAGGTCCATATCGTTGAGGTAGCATGTCTTGATCAGCACTGGCCAGGACGGCACCGGGTTGAGGACGTTTTTGATGGCGTCGATGCGCTTCTGGAGGCGTTCGCAGCATATTTTGGTGGCCTGAAGAATTCAAACACTATCACGAAAGGCTAAACTCAAAATAGAGCCATAAACTTTATGCTTCTTATTATAAGAGTAACGTGTTCCTTCAAAGTAAAACTCCTGTTCAGTATAAATTAATGAGACACACAATGATATTTTTTATAAATTTATGTTCGAGAGAAAGATGAAAGTGCTCTCTGAGAATTATTACTGAAACTTCCATGATTACAACCTGCAATTGCAAAAATCTGACACAATACGGGGACTGACGTGACACACGGTGTCGGAGCCGTAAGAGCCACCTGTCACCATGGTGTTAGCGGCATCGAAGGTGTTGGTCGGTTTGATCTTGATGAGGTCCATCGATACCCCGAGAATACCAGCGGCCACTTGCGCAACCTGGGATGACACGATTTCTTGCAATTTTTGTTGTATCAGCGTATTATACTTACGTCTGAGAAAATCCTTTGGCTGTCACAATCAGCGTATTTGATCCAGTAAATGAGAACATAGTTGATTATAAATTGGGGTTCCATATTGAATCTGTTTTTTTATAATTATAAAAGCTCCTCACTATACGTAAACACTCATTCATGTGAAATTTCCAAGAACTGAAGACTCCTCTTTATGCTTATTGTTAACGAAAAGATGTTGACCACATTAATCAAAAGTCAACTCCTTTGAAATATCGCAGATTTTTGTAATGAAGCACCTTATTGTTGCAATGATGAAGAAACCCATTTTGATGCTCTGCCCTATTTCGATGTCTTCATGTGCGACCGTTATTTTGAATACACACCTTGGTATTGATGCCTTGTCCCATCTCAATGCCTCCATGCGAAATTGCCACGGTGCCATCGTGTTCGTAGATGGCAACATGCGCAGTGAAACGAAAGTGGGGGTAGAATGGAAAGCCATACTTGAGTGGCGTCACGGACAAACCACGCTTCCGCCATCGATTCTCCTGAAAAGCAAGAACTCGTAAGTCACGTCACCATTTAATCACTCCATAGTGTCAGGGTACTAGCATCCGTCGTTTGGCGGTCCCTAGCATTGCTGAATAAGCATATGTAAAAGCTTGAATGCAGCCATAAATGCATAAATTGATAGATACCTACTTGTAGGACGACATAATGCATTTACTCGGCGGTAGCTTCTTGTCCTACACAACGGCCTCATGAGGGGCCAGGACTGACTATCGAACCTGGGGTTACACAACCATTAAGTTATAATCGTGAAGGCTATATCTGAGTAGTTGTTAAAGTAATAACTTGATATAATACGTTAACCCATGACATATAGGGAAATCCTGCATAAACAGGTGAACGGTTTTTTCTCCAGAAACCAATACAATGATAAAAGTAAAAAAAATCTTCAAATTTTACGTAGAATATCTGAATATCTACCAGAGGGCCGAAGAAACTAAACACACCTTTAAGTTAAAATTTTGATTGTTTGAAAACTCTGATCCAGCTTTTGTTTATACCATCCGACACCTTGTGAATGTGACATCAAACAAAAAGTTTTGTTATTGTTGTGTACTTCAAAATGGCTTCGCAGCGAGATAAATGAGGGGAAGTTTCTGCACTTCTTCGTGCGGAACACATGATGAGTGAGATCGCAAATCTTGTTGTGGTGTCTTCACAACCGTCTACGCGATCAAGAAGCGCATGGACGAACAAGCGTATCACGATGGTGCCCCAGCACAGTTCGAGTGCAACGTTTTCTGCCAAAGAAAAATTTCTCCTTCTGGCCGAAAGATATGTTGCGGCCATACTCGCCTGACGTTAACCCACTGGACAAATCCTTCTGGCCGCATATTGAGGCCAAGGCGTGCTAAGTTCGTCACCCAAACATCATCGCCCTGAAAACATCCGTTGAACGGGAATGGATGGCCATGAGCGCTGACTACGATGTCAACAGCTGCAAGGCCTTCAGACGCCGTCTTGAGGGAATCATCCCTTCGGATGGCGGTTATAGTGAATTAAAATTAAACACTGAACACTTGTTTCCAATGTCCAGAAGTTTTATTCACTTTGGTCAAGGAGTGTACCAGGCACCCCGGGTAGAAGTTAAATTTAGAATTTGTTCAGTTTTTTCGGCTCACTCGGAATATGGCGCATGAAAAAAATAAACATGCGTAATAATGGAAATACGACTCATTCTCAATAAATTTGGTTGAGAAATACAGCAATAAATGAATTTCATGAAGGATTTCAGAAGTTTAGGGAGCTTCTAATCCTCTCGCACGCCTTCGTCAAGTCGGTCGTCCAGATTTTTTATCCCGCTCAAAAATCAGTGAACGTCTCGTGGCTCGTCTTAATCTCCATTGTAGCTGATGCAGGCGGCATGGTGAGGTAGTACGGATTGTTATAATTATTATCATTACTATTATTATATTTTTATCTACGACGTTTTACCGCCGAAGACGCTACACAGGCGGTTCATTGGTGAATTCGATTTTCCCCAATTTATCTTTTCTATATACAGGGCGACTATCATTTTTGCTACCGCCATGTGGCGACATAGTTGTAATTTAGAGGTATCGTTTTATTTAGTGCTGGCACTGTATGCCGTTCAATACGCTCGGGCTAGGAAAGAGATCAGGCTGCCAGCTTGCGTTGTATGTCGCGCGCCTCTGCCATTACGTGTCGGCTCGTAAATCATTCATAGTAATATCACGCTTTCATTTCGTATATAAACTATATAGGTTTGGATAGTTTCGATCAAGTTAAAAAAACAATTGCGGGTGGGGGCCGGTAATGGCTGAGTTTTATAAGCGATAGCTGGGGCCCCATCGTTCCAGCTACCCACCCACACTTGGCGAGGTAGTACGGGATCAAATATGAACTACCGCTTTAATTTCCGGACTTGCTGATCTGCATTTCTCGGCAGCAGACGTACACAGTTGACACGCAATATAGTGTCATGATGGCCATTAAGCTAGTGATACCTTTTATCACACGCATGGATGAACTTGTTTTTCTTAAATAAAATTTAATTGAGCCTTATTTGGTTACCGAGTTTAATTATTGAATACCTAAAATTAAGACAATACCACCCAGATAATAAAAATTACCATAATCGCACACAGCTGACAATTTATTGCCCGTTGACCAGCATGGAATCCAATCTCGGTCAACACTGAATCCACAATCAAAAATTGTTCAAAAAAGGGCCTGCAAATTTCAGTCATCTCAACCACAATAACTGACCCAGGAGCACGTCTAGTTTGTTACCAGAGGATGAGGAAACAAACGCTTTCAAGACAACGGCTAGTAAGGTAATAATTTCCCATAACGATGTAATCATTGCACCTATGCATTTAAAAACAGTAGTTGACACACAATTTATTTTGCGAGACAAATACTCACTCTGTTGAACTGCTCGACGGCCTGCTTTCGTTGGGCAACTGACGCTTTTTCTTTGAGGAGTGGCAAGATGGAATCCTTGAACACATTGGAGTCCTGATCTGAGCTGGGCGCCAGGTTCACCTCTTGTACTGCCAGAGGGTCTTTGTTCAGATCCGCCGCCACGTGGCTGATGATGGTCTCCATGATCGCTACGCCCTCAACGTGTCCTGTGGTACACAGAGCAGTGTCCAAACAGCTACTGAGGGCACTTAACTAGTACTCTCAAAAGCTCTACTGATACAAGGCGAACACTCAGGAGAGGTTGCTAATATGTAGCGTAATTTATTGCTAACGAATAGTATAATTTCTTACTGAATTACAACATTACATGTTGCTTACGCACAGCCGGACGGGAATGAAGGCACCAGGAGTTTCACGAATCCTTGCAGAGGCTTCAACAATATTATTCTACTGATGAGGTTTTTTGCGGAGTGAATACCCGCCCATTCATTAACGGATAGTAATCAGATGTTTGTTTATATTGCCACGTAACATGAGGGTCAACATCCGACAAATGTAGAAACTAGACGTTAAGTTTTATTTCTTACGTGAATGATGCTTCGTCCGTGAAAGAGACTTTCGTTGGAAACTAAGGTTCTTCTTCTGTATCGTGAAGAAACTATCTCGCGAATTGAACACGATGCAGTAAATCTTCATAGTTTAATTCTTGCTCACGCTGAACGTGGAATGGGGTGTTGAACATTACCGTGTACCTCTTCCACACTGTAGTTTGACTTCCGTGTTAAACACATGCAGAAAAACGAGAGCTCGTTGTTGGATTATTTCGAAAATGTTCCAATATTTCTGCCTCCATGCGTGGATCTCTTGATCTTCTACGGCTTCCACTTTCAGGTTAGGTTCCACAAAATTCTCCGTCTTCGCCATGTCTCCTATGTATGACTACGAATTTTTAATGCCATGGAACATGTCTGTTGGGATATCTTGCTGGATCGTAAGCTAGGTGCATATCTGCTTATTTCGCATGGGTTACTTGCTTCTTTGTCGTTAATACCTTTGCAGCCGATGAAATGTTCAATGAAAACCAAATTTTAATCTCTGATATAAAAGAACACCCCAAAATATTGAAAAACTTAAAGTCCATGTAACTTTATCGAAGCCTTTTTGACTATTTTAGAACAGTGTCAGTGAGCAAAAATTGTTTAGTTCAAAGGTGGCAACCTACGTTAAAGATTATTAAACAATGTGCCGGTCACCCTGCATAAAGTCAAAATAAAAACCTCGTCAATAATTCAGCATCTTTTATTTTAATACGGAATGGTAAAGGCAACCAATACGCCTAATGAAAAACTATTAGTTGTTAAATTCTTTATTCGTGGCGAAAAGTACTTTGTAGAATATTTCTTCTTAATTTAAGCTAATTTAAGCTATCATCGATTGGTGAATAAAAGCAGATGAGTCATACAGAGCATTCATCAATGTATCTCACGCGTATGTTTCTTCAATGAGAGACTGTGTTGATTACAGCGGACTCGGCTGGTTCAAATGTGAAGAAGAACATGAGACTTGAACTCAAGATTGTTTTCATAATTTTTATTCAAATGTTGGCTATGGAATTACAAATAAAGAAATTTAATTTTAAAAAATATTGGTGAGTTGAAAAACTAACCAGGAGCTCGACACCAAGTGCTGGCGGAGCAGTCGGTGAGGGCGTTGTGGGGCACGACGCTCCAGAGGGCGCTGGCGTACACGTTGGGCACGATGTTACTTGCCCAAGCCGCCGAAGATTCGTTCTCGCAATGCCCACTGTTCGCAAATACGTTCGCCTTCACCGCCTCCAGCTTGCCAGAGTCGTCAAATCCAACCTAAAGGGACAGGCGATGGTCTTGAACGCATTCGGAATTGACGGTCTACACTCAACATGTGCTGAACCCATTCACCATGATCAGGAAATTCAAGAACAATATAAAATTGCACTAAAAGTCTGTTGTACGACTGTCTTTATCGGGAAATGGAAGTAAAGTTTTTAAAATTCAAACAGGGTTTTTCAGTCTTCATGAACACTGGAATTTCTAATTGTTCACGACTAATCTACGCGATTCTTCATTTATAACGATATGTTAAGCTAACGAGATGACGTTTTTAGGTTTCTCAAACTTTCTGGCCTTACATCGTAAGTGGCGTAGAAAGGCTCCCGCCACCCCAGGGCCGCCATGCTGGTGTGCAGGTCCATGAACATGCGCACGGGACGCCGAGTTTTGGCGGCGGCGACCGCCACGGCGCAGGCAGCGAGGTTACAGCGGCTGATCTTCACGCCGAACGCACCACCCAGGCGCCGCACGCTCAGGTTCACGCTGCAAGTGTACTGAGTGAGTTGATGTGTACTCCTATTGGTCTGCAGGTTAGCATTCAACTTGTTTATTCACTACCTAGAAAGAACAGCGCAGCCAGAGACATACTGTATGACCCAGAAAAAATCAACTACAGTTAATTAAGAGACTTTTTTTGAGACATCGGAAAAAATGAGGTGAAGATCGATGCATGTCCATGATGCTGGTGAGAATGAGACGATTAGGGAAATATTCTTTGGGATTCACAATTACCAATTCACCACTTGAGATTGCGGTGTTAAGATGACCTATCTTTGTGAATCGCTACTATTAAGCTCGAGTTAAGAAAAAGATGATTCTGCAGAGCCAAGCTTTACAGTTATATTTGAGAGAAGAAGGAAAAATATCGCGAAAACAATTTCTGGTGTAAATAGAGGGAATAATCTCGTAAAAGACCGCTAAATTATCAACCTCGAGCTCGAGATAGTGAATTAGAAAAACACCTGCAGGGCCATGAAACATAGTACAATTTGAACAGGTAATCAGCCAATATACCTTTTCTCAGCTCCGTAAAACAATATTGAAGAATGAAAGGTCACTGAAAAAATCTTGAACGATATGGAGGTGCAAGGTTAAAAGGTAGCACGAAAAGGTTCTTTTGGGTCCACGAAACCGAATGAAACAGTAATTCACACATAATAATCTACGCCTAAAGAACTGGTTGGTGACTCAAAGTTTTAGCTTGAGTTTTTAACGCGATGATGTGACCAACAAGGCTGAGGTTTCATATAAGCGGGAGAGTTAAAAGTGAGTCTGCCGCGCAAAAAGTGAAATGTTCGTGAACAAAGTGATGAAATAACTAACAATATAGCATCAAGTGTATTTTTGAGAGTTATGCTGAGAACTAGACTGAATCACTGGGAGATATTAAAACAATTTGATGAGAAAGGCTGGAAAGCGACTTAGTTGAATTATGTTACATAAAAAAGTTAAATACCGACCAGTAGCTCTGTAAAAATCGACGACAAACATCTAGTTTGTCAATATTTTACAACAACTTCAAACGCAGCAATCTAGAGGTTGAATAAACGTAACACAAACTGATGCTGTATACAGAACTGAAATTAATGAAACTTCAAAAATGTGCTTTGATGGACTCTGTCTAGTTTGTCCAGTTATGCAATTGATGAAATTATCTCATATTGTATCGTACAAATATTATTATATTGAACATTTTTGGCGATTGAAGTATTGGCGTCCGTCAAGTTCATGGCCAACGAGTTACGCTTTTCAGTTAAGAATCGTAAACCTACGATATTAATAACGATGTTAATTAGAGCTCCATAAATTTGTTTGGAGACTTAACTTCAGCTGATTTGTATGTGTTGGTAATGCTGTGAAATGGTCTAGTTTTCTGGTTTAAATGGAAGTGCTCTCTTTCTAATCGAAGTGAGCAATGAAATAATTATTCGAATTAGTGTTGTTAACTTCTAACAACATTAATTCGAATAATTATTTTATTGCTCACTACGAATGGAAAGAGAGTTTTTTAAAAGTTATATCTGTATCGACACAGTGACGTGCCTTTTAGAATAATAGAAAACTGACTCAGATGAATGCGTCAAAACAGGGCACTCCAAAAACATTGGACCATAAGACCATGGTAATGCAGACAATCTTATGAGTACGCTTTCGTATAGTTTTTTGTGTGTGTTATAGTATGTGCGTTGGCCAAATTCATTCTTAAGCAATTACGCATGAATTTCACTGTGATAGTCACGCCATATTCCTTCGTATGGAGGCAGTAGATTGTTGTCCTAATCCTTTCGTTTTTTATTTTTTTTTTTTTGATTAGTTTTCTTCTGTTGCAGCTGAGTGTGTCTTATTTTCTGAAGAGGACAACGACTTTGGTCTTCTTGATTAATATTTTAATTTTACGTCTATCACTCTAAGACTGCACTGATAAGACGAACGTTCCATGTCATTGAATTTTCGTCGATAAATGATTATTCAAATTTCATGAATAAATTCAGACAGGCAGTCGTATAATTTTCAGATAATAAAGTTCCAATAACAATAACTATTGTTCACGAATTTTCAGAATATTTTCATTTTCTTAGTTATAAATAATATTCAATAATGGGTAGCGCGAATCGTAACGTAAGATAATTGTATTTTCAAGTCGCATGCAAAAACAATGATATGAGACGGTCAGGTTTTCACCACACTTCAGGCTGGAAATGTAACACTATTGTACCTAATTGACACATACTAGAGAAGAATTATTGATGACATGAAAATTAGCCAGATAGGAACATGATGAGATAGATAAATTTGTCAGATAAATTTATGATACTCCCTCGGGAGATGTCGGTGTTAGATGCAGAACGTGAGGCGGTTTCGGTGTGGATAAGCCGTGAGTAGTACATGACTGGTATGGACGCCATCCAGCTGAAGACTTTACATTTATAGTAGAATTTGTTTTACGTGGATCCCCATTTTAGTGGGATCTACAGCAAAGCGATTACTTCATTCTAAAACAAACATCGGCATCTAAGGATGCTTTAGTTTCAATCAAGCCTGATACATATCAGCTTGTACATTAGTTTTGCAAATGCCTTATATCTAACGCAAGGCCGTCATGACGGGTTCACCCGGTCGAGACCGATACCCATTTCAGACACCCGGGTAGAGTGGGGTATTGTGCTTTGAAGCTTTGACCTATACCCAACAGAGAAAGTCGCCACGCAGCGCCGGGATTCGAACCGTCGACACCTTCACGGAAGGGCGGGTTCTTTAATTAACTACACGGCTACGACGAGCCTGCGGTGACCTTCACAAACTGTACCATAAAGGCGGGCAAAATAATTTGTGGATGGAAACGCACTCCAACACCTATTCGCTCTTGAGGCTGTAGAAAGTATCTCTCTCCCCGAACTTACGCGCTCAATTTTCTCAAAAGCGTAGCGCTTCCATTGAAATGAATGATAAATGGAAATTAGCCTCTACGCCTGCAAAAACGTTGCTTGATATTAAAATAATTTTCTCAATTACATTAACGATAAATTTATCAATGTTTTCTTGTTAATCTATTCTTTAAGATAAATAAAAAGCTGATCAACGTTGAGGTAGATGTATGTATTTTGGAAGAGCTTAACGGGAATTTAAAGAACATCCTGGTATATTGACCAAACGTCAGAGCGTCCCTCATCGAAACAACCAATTCTAGAGCTGTATTTTGCCATCTGCCAAACCGGTAACTGAACTAACCGAGTGAAAATTACGCTTGAATTTTTAAATTGTCTTTATAAACTAGGAATAGATAATGGCAAATTAATTGTTTTTATGGTAATGAAACATAGATGTATCAGAAGAATATTCACGATCGACATGACACTGTGTCCAATTTTAAAATATCGAAGACATAGGCCTGACGATTGTACAATAGAAGTCGGAAGATACATGAATCAATTTTCACATGAATCAGTCATCAAAGAAAAAATTCTTCATAATTTCGTTGTGATGACGAGGGCGATTAATTTTTTACATCATATGAAAAGCGGCTAAAATCGCGAGGCCATGACATGGTCGTGGGCTCTTCTCAGCATTATTATTGAATATAAGGAGTTGCCTTGATACTCGTGATGAGATGACTGATTAAACAAAGGATCAATGACTAACATCGCTTGCGTTAATGAAGGCGCATCACTAAGGGGCACTTTAATCAATATCATATCATGATCATCACTAAGAGGCTTGCTGGTATCCATTACAGCTGTAATTATTGCATTCGAACCATGTCAATTTTAAACGATTCATAGCTCACACAATACACGTGAGACTATCTCACATAGACTGGCCTGTGTCCCATCGGCTTCTACGATCTGAAGAAAACTGCGAAACGGAAAACTATTTCAGAACTGGTGAAAGATAGCATACGGTTTCTGGCAATTTGCAAATATTGGTTAGTTTCCTCAATGCAGAGCGAAAAATTCTGGCTGAATTAATGGCTTAAATCTATCGTTAACTCAGAAAACTTTCAAGCATTGAACAATGTTTATTTTTAATTAATGTTTATAATATTTATCATAACTGAGATGTAGAAGTAGCTAATTAATTCAAACTTAATTGTAAACGTACGTTTAATTGAGGTTTCCGGTACCACTCACCTATGAACGGGTAGGTTGAGTACGTCAGCGACGGCCTTTTGCGTCTCGTTGGTGAACTGCGTGGAGCAGACGATGTCGTAGCCGTCCTCCATGGGGATAGCGCGGGCGATGACGAGCTCCATGGGGAAGTGGTACTGGGTGTTGATCTCCACTTCCCCCTTGATCTGGCGTGTTAATTTGATTGGCTGCCCTGGACGAGAGAAGAATAGCTCATGGAATGATCAATGGCCACTTTATGACCGAACTCTAGATTATAGTATTACTTTTTTGAACCAACAGAAGATCGATCGCAAATATTTATTTAAAGTTACATGTTACGTAACGTCAGGAATAATGCTTTGAAAAAATATCGAATATTTTACACAATGCTTACCGTACAGTACTTCATTTCGGTATTCAGATAAGAAAGTTCACATGAAATTGCCCCATCCTCCTAATGTTTTAAGTATTCAATTTACTTCAGTCGAAAAAGTAAAGAAAAAGCTTACCTAAACTCTGTCAAATCGTTTGAAACTGACAACCAAAATCCTTGCTTACTTTATTGAAAACCCGTCAAAGTATTCAATGAGCTTTTTGCAGCGAACATCTTCAGATAATCTTTAAAGCAAAGCTGCTCCCGCAGGGTTAAAAGAAGACGACTACCTATCACTCCAATTTAAAAAAGTAGAGAAACGGGTTCCCAATGATTCCCTCACTTATCCTGACGTCGGTCACGAGTAAAACAATACGAAGATTGACCAAAATCCGAATCACAACGCATTTTCAATCCAAAAATTTAAAAACACCTGACAAGTCTGGATTCAAAAGAAATACATATTGCTGCCTCACAAACCACCTAGACATGTTTTTAAGGATGCCGATCGAATTTGAGGCAGGACAAAAACCGCGATAGTCAAGCAGTGAGGGGCAAAATAAAACAGCACGTTGGTGTAAATTGTGGTTTTAACATTCTTCGTCTATCTAGATTGCTTAAATTTCAACAAAGATGTTGTAATGGAATGTCAGAGTATATGTGATACATCCAAAACTTCAAATTATGATCGTGAAAAATCTTTAGTATTAAATACAAAATTCAGGACAGTAAACGCTTGCAATATATCCTTACACTTCACGCAAAGAGTTATTAAACACGTAATCATATGTTTTTTCAGTCATGAAATGATTCACCGATTCTTCTAGAATGTTGCAGTAGGTTCTGAAATATAGGCACCAGCACTTTCGATAGTGCTCTTTAGCTAAAGCCTGGCATTATGGCATCAGCACGTGTATTGTAACATTTATAGCGTGGGTAACATGGAGGTAATTAGTCTTGATTTTTCATACTGCATCTTGGCGCTTCATTGGAAAGGCTGTAGGCCCCGGATGGTTTTCGTGAGAGTGTGTGCTTGTTTCGATTCATTAGGAACTATAATACTTAGGTAGAAGTCACAAAGATAACTCTCAAAAAGCTTCGAAAAGGCTGAACTCGTAAGGAAATACGGTTTGTCGTCTGGAGACAGAAGTTAACTAGTGATGACTGGAAGAATGAACTACAATTACGTGGGAAAGAAATAAAACTCGGTAAGTAGGACTTAGCGATGTGAGAGTCTCCGTCCACGCTCCCCAACAAAACTTGTCTTCAGATGAGTCATATTCTGGACCGACTGACGTACGTCAGTGGGTGCTTACGTATTTCCAGCATCAGTTCATGATTCTGCAACGCAGCCAGACGAAACTAAAATTGAGCGTTTTGAACGATGTAATATCAACCATGCATTAACGGAAAAAAGGGAGACATGTACTCCTAAGTGCACTATTTTCGATGGAAGAGTTCTGTGGAGCTGCTTTCCTGGCATTAGTTTTTCCTGCACGTCTGTTGTAGGTTAACTCGACGTAATTTTTGGACGCATAAATAACGAGAAATAGAGAAAGATATTGGAATAGCGCCTACCGGCTTATGTAAGCTCTTTGAAATATGAACGTGCTCTGAAGTGAATGACAATGATCCTAAACATAGAGGGAATGCAACAAATCATTCTTTCATGAGTAGAGGATGACTTTCCTATAGAGACCTAGCTAATCTCATGACGTGAATCCCGTTAAAATTGGTTGAGAAAACTATGTTGGAGGCTGAACACAGAACCCCTTAAAATATGACTAAACTGATAAAATTATATAGAAGAAAGAAATAAAATAAAACGTAAAATACTAAAATGTTTGGTTGTTCAAAACACATTGAAGCTGTGGTTACCATCACATGCTGTTCAATAAAATATACAATCATAATTGCACAATGAGCAGTAAAATATTGTTCTCCTAAATATTATATTTAGACATATCAGGAATATGTAGTGCAACTTTGATCCCCTATTCTTCGATAAGATATCAACAAAATGGAATAAATTCGCTTGGCGCATCGAAAAGATTCCAGAACGGTCTCACATCATCTCTCTTGAAAAAAAATCGTTAAACCAGATGAGGTCAGCTTAGCCTTACAAATTAGAAATCGGCTAAACGAGACCTGTGAATCTCAATAACTTTGATGTAAACCCGCAAAGTCTTCCGACACAGAGGAAAATGCATGAACCAGAAATGACGATCGGAGACTGACAAGAAGCATCTTAGGACAGTTGTCCCTAATTTATTCTTCACATAAAATTATTAATATCTAGTACCAACTTGCTGATAATTCAGGGCCCCGAGTTTTTTACAGCGTTAAATCGAGGGATGACTGAAATTCCACGCTGACATCAGAGAAAAATTACTAAATTCCTAAATTATTATGAAAAAGTGGAACTCGTTTTTGTTTAAATAGATGCAAAGCACTTGACAGTGTCTCATATAAAACAATAGAAGCGTTAACATACGATGGACGAGCATGTAATATGGATTCAATATTTCTCTGAGTAAAAAATGTCAAATCGTGGACTCCATCATCTTTGAAACTTTCACTTTCGTGTGTTTAAACGAACGTAGAGGTGATAGTCTATGGAAGTTGACGACCATGATAGTTTCTGTGGTTTTCTTATGCATTTACTCCCGAGTGTGATTAGTTTCTGACGTCATTGCTTGGTTTACTGGGTCCGCTCCTGTTGTCGTATTTTATTCTATAATTTATTGGAATCTACACAACGTTGAAGTGGAAGTCCATGAACTGAATGCACCTTGTACGGACGGGTCACGTTGGTGGACGCCTCCATAGGGCTGCCCATCCTCCTTGACGCACTTCGCAAGTTTGTTGTTTCTGATGGCGTCCTTTGCATGCAGGACGGGCTTCTTGATGTCGGAGTAGGAGACGCGAACCAACTTGGCCGCAGCCTGGGCCGTGTCGCGGTCCTCAGCCACAACCAGGCCTATTGGCTGGCTGTGGTAGATGGTGCGCTCGGTGGCGAACAGCTAAAACCAAATGGAAGACACACATATATGAGTACTAAAATAAGCGTCCCAATGACGAAAACACGAAGTTATTTGCAGCAAAAAAGTATTCTTAGAGCAGTCAATGATTCGCTTCTCCACGTTAGTTCGAGGAAAAGAATTTACGACGAAATTAGAACATTTTTGTTAGTTCAGACTCTTTTCTCATAAGTTACATATTGTTCGTCATTTGTCATCAAATTTTCATTTTTCAATCTATCAGACAAAGAAAGAAAGAAATAAATAAAAAGAAAAACAGGTTATTTCCCATAAAGTTGATGCATGACATGTATAACACTAGGTGTCAAAATATCTTTGCATTAAGATCCTTAGTTGATACTCACAAATGGGTATCGTAATACCCATGTCAACTGTAAAAACAAATGATTGAGAAAAAAGCCCGAAAAAATACATTCAAAAATTTTAACATTAAGATCTTTACTAGATATTTGCACATAAGTATCGTAATACCACTGATAATTCTCGAAACAGAAATTAGGGAGAGAAAAGCGCGAGAAAAAAATGCGTTCCCTTGGTTGCCTTAATCTGATTTCTACAATTCACATAAATACAAGTTACTAAGAAAACACATTCCTAATTTTCGCATAGTTGAAGCCCCCCTCGTTATTGCGCACATATATTTAAATAGGAGCATAGGAACTAGTGATACGAGGCATTAATGTTGAAAGCAAGATGGGCAAATTTAAATTGTTCTGCGTCGAAGAATATGAGGTCGACATTTGGAGTAATTTTTTTTATTCTTGCGTTTCAAATAGTACGCTAAAAACAAGCTAGGAGAGAATAAAATAATATACTATAACACAAAATTCATGATATTTCCTACGCTAATAGTACCGGCATGAAGAGTTCACCGGAGTCTAAAACATGAGAAGAATTGGTGAACAATGCTAACCATAATATTTGCAACTTAGCTGGGACATTACTGAAAGTTAACTACCTAAATGGTGTTATCATAATATACTCACGAGCGTAATAAACGATAAATTGATACACAAGATTAACAAGAACATTTTAGGTCAGGAATAAGAAAACAAAACGCTGATATTCTATAAAGTTATTGAATCGCTTCTGAAAATAACGATGAATTACATTGCCTGTTAAAATGTTTTAATACGAAAGGTCCTCATAGAATATACATAGATGGGTGCC
The DNA here is from genome assembly GCA_030386875.1 of Morinoia aosen. NCBI lineage: Eukaryota > Metazoa > Arthropoda > Malacostraca > Amphipoda > Talitridae > Morinoia > Morinoia aosen. The sequence goes on from CM059566.1 coordinate 64,580,589, forward strand.
ATGACGGCCCATGTCAATGCTTGTACAAAAAATGGGTAAAATACATAAAAATGTATCTCATAGCTAGTTAGTTGAAGTTTAATAATGTTTTTTTTGTGAATACAATAAAAGAAATTGATGAAGTCAGTGAGTGAAAACACATGTGACAATTTCCATGTGCACGTACATTGACTTATGAGCTTTGGTTTTCTTGACACCTGGGAATGATTTTGAAAGTTTTTGTGGATAAAATATATCCAAAATTACTAGGTCAAAACGGCAGATATTCAAAAATTTCTTTAGGAGCAAGCACAATACCTATTATAATATAAGTAACTTCACTGCTTCCAAGAGAATACCTTAAATCATACAACAAATTCACGACATTTCTCATTTAGATGGTTCACAATAACGTAAAGAGGTGAACAGGGAGGTAGCGCGAGAAGTTGATGGGTTTTAAAAAATTTAAAATATACAAGTTTTAAAAATACGGTATTTATAGGACCAATACAAGTCGCTTGATTAGTAATTTTACAGAAACTGCTTTTTGCGTGCAAGTATGTATACATATATATATACATAGCACATGTATATAAATATATATATATATATATATATATACACCCACACGTACCATCATACAAACCCATAACTCACATGCATATTTGAAGACACATGCATATATTCATGTACGTAAATATTAGCAGGCAAGCAATCACAATTCAAACGCATACTATAAAAATATGGTGCATGTGGCACAATGTAATAAAATATAGAATAATTAGCGATAAAAATTCGTAACTGTTTCTCCAATCTGTACTGCAACTTACGATTATCGTGGAGACGCAAGATGACGAGCTATTTTGGTTTTGAATTCTCTCAATTATTGAGGGATTTTGATACTCTGGGATGTTTTTTCCACAGCAAAGCGCGTGATATTGACAGAGCTTTCTGTCCAATGTCATATGAACGGTTGTTGATTAAGATATTAAGTCTCCTATTCGGCTTTAGGTTGGTGACGGTGGGGATGGGATGTACTTGCACTATATCAGCATTGCTCTGAGGGAAGTATAAAGAGGAAAATACGTATTGGATTTTGTGCACGAGAAACCTTTATTAAATAGCAGTCCAGCCGAGTTTATTGAAGAGAGGAGTTAAATGATCACTAAATTTAAATTTGCTTTTGCATACTACCTTGGCTGTAAAATTCAGGCATTTTTGTAACTCCTTTTTGAAGATATCGAGGTATATTTCCCAAAAATAAGTTGCGACAGGTAATACGTGACAAAACTAAAGATTGAATGGCCAAAAAACTAGATTTTTAATTGTCATGCATAGTTTGTTTACGATGGAAAAACGTTGAAGTTGGGTAAATTTGGTTGAAAATTTTCTTAACGCGCAATTTGAAGGACATGTTTCTATCGAACCAAATACCTACATTTTTTACTTTTTCTGATGGCTTAATTTCATCATTCCCTACCGTAAAACTAAGATTTGGATTTTTTTGATTGGGTCTTTGGAGCCAAAAATAGTTAACTGCTTTTTACTCCCATTTAGTTTGAGACCATTTTGGTTGCACCATGATCTCAGGCTGATCAATAGGGTTTCAGCCTTGATTTGCGTCTGTGGTAGTTCCGATACAGAACATGTCATTGTAATTTAAACGTCTGCATACGTGGAGATTCATGTGTTGGAAGGCATTGGAGGGAAATCTTTGAAGAAAACAGAAAATAATAGCGGACCAAGAATAGATCCTTGACCAACACCACAATTGTTTGGAATGAGTGGGGACAACTTGCCGTCTAAGAGGACTGCATGAGACCGATTTGATAAGTAGCTTTTAAACCAATGCGTATATATATCAACTCTTAAGTTCAATTTTTCCCGCAAAGCCAATCATGTTCAACGCTGTCGAAGCTTTGGAGAGATCGCGAAGCTTTGAAGAGATCGAGTTGCGCAAGCGCGTGACGTTGTTTGATCGATGTCATGTATATTTTTTCAGTGAAAATAAGCAGAGCGCTTTGAGTGCTAGCGTTTCTCCTATATGTATATTGATTTCCATGAAGAAAATTTGACTCGTCGAAGTGAGATGACAGTTGATTTGTTTTAATTTCTCTTATATTTTGAACAATGATAACACCGGGAGATTTAATCCTCCTTGAACCAAAAGAGCGCGTTGTTGATTATTATATTTAAATAAGCGTAAAGCACATTTTCCGAGTCGAGTAAAACAGACGCTTTACTCGATTCAATGCGCGAACGACGAAAAGGAGTGGACTGGAAACCGTACATGCTGAACGCCAAAAAGATGCGCCAAAAGAAATTATTCATCACAGGTTCTATTTAGACAAATATGCGGGAATGTAAAATATTATACTCTCGGGGAATAGAGTTCCTTCACAATTTCTGAGAGTTATTAACAAAATAAATATTAACTTAAAGCGTAGGGAATCATCACACCAGTATCTAACGACAGACAAGGCGAGGAACTCACAGGGTCAGGCTTAGGCGGCTGTAGAGTGAGGCCCTGTGCAAAGTAAGAGTTCTTGCCGGGAATGTCGGCAGCGGTCACGAAGTCCACCACGCCGGGCATCGACTTGAAAGAAATAAAATGGCCTTCATTATAACAAAAACAAGTAGGATTGATGAATTATGAAGATGAAAATTCGACCTTCCAACATCGCTCTGACTGAGCCCTTTTTGAGACGAGATCTGGAGTAAGGGAGCGAAGGGAGTATGGGGAAGTGTTCTAAGTGTTCGCCCGTGAGTGAAACGAGACAGTACACATTATGCTCAGGATTTGTGAAAAATTAAATAGTATTGCGGTGAATGCTAGGTTTCCATCATCATGATAAGCGATCGTAATTTAAGTTCGGCTTGAAATATTTTTTTTTAGCATAATCCGTAGGATATTATTGCAAATTATAATCTACGAAATATTTCAAGTTCTTCACGTGTTAAAATAAAAATAAAATCCCTCAACATTTTTTTACTGCACCAGTGTCAATCGTTAAAATTCTATACCTCTGTCAATCTGTAAAACGCAACGTTTCGATGAAACTATCATCATCTTCTGGCTGAAAAAATAACGCAGATCATATTTTTGTAACTGATAAAACTAATAATCAATTGTTCAAACATAATCAGACCCAGTAAAAACACTGAAAATCGCATTGTAGGACGACTAGATAGGAGGGGTTTTTGTACTGAAGATCGATCACCAACAGACTAGCCAAAATCACACAGTGGTCACATGTTCATGGCACCAGAGACACAGGCGAAATGAACGGACGAGCTTACGTTTCAAGCTTTTAGGCTGCAGTCCTATTGAATAGATTTAGAGCAATGAAATCATTAGTATTTTCGTTTAGGGTCGGCTTAGGCTTGTGAATATGTAACGCTTCTATTATTTGAATGCACTCTTTCTTTAAAAACGTAATATTCGCGCACAGTTAGTCTTTGTTTTAGGCTCATCATAATCATGCCAATGTAACATTTATTAAGAGACTTACATTCTCTTCTTACACACTTAAATTGATATGTGACACTGGCTCTGTCTAGGTCACTGGCCCTGGATCTGGAAATATCATTTCTTACCAAGAGATCAGTGATTTCACAATTTTTTAATACACACAAAATTTAAGTGCAGTATCTGGATCTATGGGCTTAACGAAAGTTTTGAAAATGTTCTTGAAAACTAGTTCATCAATTTTTTAATTATTGCGCATTTGATTTCCATAAAATATATTAGTATGACGTTTTTTAGGCTGAGGACTATTTTTAATGCTCAGGATTTGGTTCAAAAAGTTACCAATAGTTTTGTCAATCAGAGTATTATGTAAATTGTTATTGACTAGCAAGCGTTTAACTCTAAGCATCTCAGAATGAAAACTGGTTTAGTTGTTACCCACGTTATAAGCTCTATTTTTAATTAAAGTATGTATGACACCATCTTTGCACACTTGCGGAGCATCGCAATCATAATTTATAGTTTCTCGGACTTTCTCCGCATGAGAAGACTTGACAAACTTGACATACTTGACAGATCTTTGAAAAGTACCGCGCGAAGCTTCGATCAAGACATCTAAAAATGGCAGTTTCTCATCCACACCCAACTCGTACGTGAAATTCAACCCCGAACTGTTTATGGTTTCTTTTGATGTAAAAAGTCTTTTTACCAACATACCGCTAAATGAAGCTATTCACATTTGCTCAGATTATTTGTTCACTAGTGTTGATTCCGTCATGCATGCCGAACCAAATCGTTGTTCAAATCCCTACTTCAACTTTCCGTCGTAAATTCGTTCCTTAATTTTTGATAATTAATATTATCAGCAAATAGAAGGGTTGAAGTGGGTCTTCCATTGGGACCTACTTTTGCAAATATTTTTATGTTATCATGAACAACGTTGGTTAGATTCTTGTCCTCTGGATTTTAAGCCTGTGCTTTATAAACGTTATATTGATGACACTATTTCATTTCTAGAATTATTCTTGAACTCGCGACCCCCCAACATAAATTTCACTATGGAGACCGAAAACAATAATTGTCTCTCATTTTCAAGCACTACTATAACTCGCAAAGAGTGTAGGTTTTGTAGTTCTGTTTTCCGTAAGAAAACATTTACCGGATTAGGAATTAGTTTATTCAGTTTTTGTACATTCCCCTTCAAACTAAATAGCATCAAAACATTGTTGTCCAGGGCCTATCTTGTATGTTCTTCATTTGAAACTAACCATCAAATTTTTAAAGGTTTTTCCCAGCAACAATCGCTTTACAACACAACTAGTAGGTTCTTGTGTTAGGAAATTTTTGAACAGGAAATTTTTTACCGATGTAACTATTCTTACCGCTCCTGAAAAAGGGCTCTTTTTCTCGTTTAAGTTCTTCGGTCAACAATCGGAGAAACTTGAGAAAATACATTGTCATTCTTTTTTCAAAACATTTTCCGTAGATTGTTTTTTAATTAGTTTTAGTCAATCCGCATATAATATTATCATATTTCAATTTTAAAGAAAAAGCTCCTAAAGGTATGCTCTCATCTGGGATTTACAAATATAGTTGGGCCCAGTGTGCGTCTGATACGTGGGCTCGAGTACTCGAGCCCTCAGTATTCGTGCTGCAGAGCATGCTGGCAGGAGTTTTAGAGCTTATCAGTGACTTTCCATACCTTCCCACTCCTCACTCAACTCTCATACAGAGAAGGGCTACATTCCTGTAAGATTAGCCGATTTTAGAGTAATTTCTAATGCATCAAAACAAATAAACCTCTCCATTTCAGAATCTCTTGCATTTAAAAAAAACTGTTTTTAAATGATTTGCAATCAGCTTTTCCTCCACAAGTAACGCAATATTAATATTGAACATTTTATTATTTTGGTTCCTTTCATTTTTTTACTTTTCTTCTCCCGTTATTGATGTAGATTTGACATTTGACTAGTTTTTTCTACTTGTTTTCAGGTTGATAATGACCCTGGAGGTCGAAACGTTCCAAAAAAATGGTATTTACTGACTTTCCTAAATAAGTAGTGACTTTATCAAAGACGTGTACCTCGGCACTTTTACTTATAATTCGAATATGCAGAAAGCAAACAACTTAGATTTATCTATAGTACATAATTATTACATTTATCAGCGTTCCGAATAACTATGCCTTTGTTCAAACGTAAATCACGAATAATCTGGCAATCAATGTAGCTGTGACTGTATAAAATATCAGTGTGACTGTATAAAAATATGATCTACTTGATTTTTTCAGCCTTATGATGATGATAGTTTCGTTGGAACGTAGCGTTTTATGGATTTGGTGCAATAAAAATGTTGAATGATTTTATTTTCATTTAACAAGCGAAGAACTTGAAATATTTGGTAGAGTTGAGAACTTGGAAAAGAAATTATCAAGTTATAATCATGAAAATGTTAAATATATCAAAGAAATATCTTCTAAAATTATACTAAAATGGCTGATCAGTATTCATCCTGTTTTCGTGTAACAGAAATAAAAAGAACTTTAATTTTACAACTAACCCCCAAGTTCTACAAATAGTTTCACGTGTGCGTTCAATTTTGGACAGAATACGGCTCGCAAGTTCTACTTTTGTTATGATTTATTTTCTTCTAGTCAAAGTAAAAATTAGAATGCCAGAATTAGGGCTACTTGTAACTCACGAGCGCCTGCGACGCGTCGACGCGGTCGATGCGCGCGTTGGCAAACTTGCTGAGGACGAACTGGCCGTGCAGCTCTCCGGGCAGTGAGGGCACGTCGTCACCGTACTCAGCCTCTCCTGCATTCAGGGCAAGTTTCAAAACTTCAGGAGCTAAACATTTGCATCAACGCCTAGCTTAACTCTCTAACATATGGTTTGACACAATAACGAAGTATACATTCGCTTCCCTTGTTTAGCTAGAAATTACTTCACGTTTTCAGGTGTCAAAAAAAAGAAAAACACTGTCTAATTAACCTAATTTCATCGGAATTTCTTTCCAACCTGCGACTTGGATGAGAGACTCTATCTTTGGCATGGCTTGTCCGATAGGCCAGGTGTCCGAGTTGGCATCGAAGTCTTGTTGCCCCGAGCTAAGTCCTCGCTTCAGCTTCTCCCCAGCTGAACGTATTCTGGCGCTGACATTATTTCCTAGGATGTTCACCACTGCCTGCAATGAATAGTTATAAGAAATTTTCTTCCCAAATTGTTTGAGCTCGTCCAGAATTCAAGAATGGATAGTTGGAAGAGAACACGTGAAGTAGAATTTGACGTTATAAATGGAAAATTTCTGAAGGGTTAAATTCACTATGGAAGATAGCGTGAGTTTGGATTTACGAGTAAAGAGAAGACACCTCATATACATTGGATGGAAATATGAAAATAAAATGAGTTACGTTACCTTTCACCCTGAAAATTAAGGCTACCTTGTAGAAGAGGCTCTGGACGAGCGACCTGCGGTAGTCCACGCTGCCCTGGTGGGGGTCAAAGGACGGGAAGGCCTCCATGGCGAGCTGCTGTGCAGCGTCCTGTACCGTGCGAGCGTTCAGCAGACTCTTGCCGATCAGGAACTGCTCTGTTCTCGACGCAGATATCTGGAATAGTGGGCAAGTAGGTTTCAGTTTTCTCAACACACACAAAATTATAGTTTTGATGGTTGTTAGCAATGGATTCTTCGCATGGAATTAAGTTTATTCTTCATGTGAGTTATTTAAAACAGAAATCAATGTTTTCACTGGGGGCCGATAAAAATCAATGGCAATAAAAGGTAAACCACGATCATTAAGTACAAATTAGCTACAATCTTGACTTACAATCATAACATGAGATAGTAAGAATTCCCCAATCGCGAACAAGTTTAATTATTCCTGCGTCTTCTCCTTTTCTGTTAGAAAAGCCTGGCGGTTCTTTAACTTTGGATCAATGTTTTCGAAAACTGCGTGGCTTTGAAGGCTCTAGGTTTAAAAAAAACGTAAAAAACATAATGTACTCAAACATAATGTATTCCTCACGAAATGACCGCCGAGTCCTCCGAAGAGTAGCTTTGGAGTGGCCGTCACAGTGTAGCCCGTGTCCAGCGGCAACCGCACGGCTGCGTTCACGTAAGCGTGAGCGTTCACGGCCCTCGGAGTTATTTTGAACGTACGCACCTGGAAATACGCACGTTCATCAGCAATGTTCGCATGGTTATTTACTTTCCGCATGATCCCAATTCTGCCAACGGAACTTGCGCTATCTGATAAATAATGAGGCATACATTTTGTACACTGCACCAAAAATGATTCAATATGTATTTCCAATAATGATGCAAAGTATCTGTTTTAAAATGTCTTAACATGAAGGTCCTGAACTGATAAACATAATTGGGTGTCATAATACTCATTTTAATTCTTGAACAACGGCTATCGTACACCTCGTATGGTTTGTTTATCAGTTTAGGCTTTTTATATTGAGACATTTTATAATCTAGTGTGTAGTAATACATTTCATCAATTTACTTGCTTGGAAATAAATTTTTTTTGCTTTCTGTCGCAATATACTCCTGAGCGTCGGACACGAGAAATTTTTGCACGAAGCTTGCATAACATTATGCGACACGAGTGAAACATTGAAACAAACATTCACACCGTTGAGTCCGTATCTCAATACTAATTTCGGTAGACTGAGGAGATGGACTCGCATTGTGATACTAATTGTAGAAAAATACACTTAATTTCCCGTAGAGCTGATATAAAAATCACCCGTGGCTTATAAAAGATCATTAACATTGAGATGCTTAGCTGGTAGACCTACACGGGTGTCATAACCGTCCATGTCAAAGTTTGGACAAAAGATTGAGAGAAAAATATGATTATTTATGCCCACGGCCGGTTTTTTCGAAGTTAACTAATAGTTACAAATGCATATAATAATAAAAACATAAAGACAGTTATACATTGATGTAAAACACTCTTGACAGTCACCCCATACATTGACATATGGGCTTTGGTTTGTGCGATATCAGGGAACAACATCGAAAGGAAAATGGGTGAAAGCAAATAATTTTGTGCTCAAAACTGAAAAGTGAGCATGACAGAAATTCTAATCTCTCTCTTTTCCCGCATCCAAATAATATCAGGTAATTACCATAAAGAATATGTTTTGAACCATGACACCGTGATATTTCGAACATGACAAATGCAGACAGAAAAATATGTGGAAAGAAAACAGTTATTTCCATCAAAGAAGAATTAACAATTTTTAAGCTGCGCTGGCTGTTGAGAAGGGTTTGCATCCCGGGATCCCGGATGATTTGGAGCTGAAATTTCCCGGTCCAGGAATTCTTTTTTTTCCGGGAATTCCCGGGATTCTTAATAGTGTACATATTTCAAGATATTAGAGAGAAAATAACTTAAAATCATGCTGTTTAACATGATTCATCAATTAGAGAGTTCAAGATAAGACTTTAGTGTTATAAGAGAGACTATCTTCGGCATGGCTTATTGCAATTTACATTACTACACAGTGCTGTCTACACTACCCAATTGAAATTCTGAGCCTTTTACAGAGCGTTTTCAGGCAGTTATAAGCCAAGAGATAGTCGTTTTCAAGCAGTAAATTAGCCCTTGTCAGTGCAAATTTCACTTATTTTAAGCCCTGTTAAACGGCTATTTCTGGGCATCGAAACGGCTACGGCAACGGCCATTTTGAGCTTCTCTACTACTTGAACGAGGCTAGAGGTTGTCGAAAAAGGCTTGAAAACGACTTTAAACGACCCGAATGAGCCCGAAAACAGCCATTGACTTGACCTATAAAAGGCCATTTGAATGAAGGGCCCTTTTCAAGCCCTAATAGGCCAAGTATAGGTAGGAGTCGGTTTGAAGGCGTGATTTTTGGCCCTTTTGGGCCGTTTTTGACTTTTAACGACTAATTCACTACCCGAAAAGGGCGATAATTTTCAATTGGGTATCTCATAATATAGTTCAACTACTGCATCAGAATGTATTTTGTTGTTTGGATTGGCAGGTAATAAAGAATAGGCTGTAATAGATACGATGGCAACGGCTGATGTTGTAGACACTACAGCCTCCGTGAGGCGATACAATGTTAAAGATGCAACTGGAGAAAGTGCAGTGTATAAAGTGCAGCAAGAATTTACTTTGCAAAGGCTGGTCTACCAGTGGTTTGTTACATCACCTAAAGAGTCAACACAACATCTATAGTGAAGCCAGAAACTGTAGACACTGTTGCTTCAATTAGTCGCTGAGAAAAAAGAATGCGTTTTGGAACACAGCGCCCTCATGCAAGGGAGAGCAGTAATGAAAGCACTAAACCTAAACAATAAAAAATAGCAACTTTCATTAAGGTACATCAAAATACTCCGGAAGAATAAATGACCAAGCTGGTAGCAGTTGATGGCGTGTCAGTAAATACAGTTACAAAGAGTGAATTCATTAGAGAATCCTTCTCAGATAAAGGTTTTTCGCTCTTTAAATCGCCACATACTGTGATAGGCATGGGCAACAAATTACAATTTCATAAATGTAAAATATAAATAAATCTCGGGATCCCGGGAATTCTCGGGATTGTTTTCCTGAAATCCGGGGATTCCGGGATTTTCATAACGTCCAGGGATTGCAAACCCTGCTATTGAGTAATTCTTAACTTAGAGGTTTTTAATTCATTTTTGCTTAAGATTGATCAGTATTATTTTAATAGACATCCCAATGGTTTAGTAAAATATTAAGGGAAAAACATACAAATAGCTTTCTTGGTGGGTTCTTTCATAAGTACAGCTCACAAAGGAAAAAACGGTAAAAGTTTTGGACGGACAGGGAGAAGAAAGTTTCTATTCCTATTAGCACTGACACCTATGCTTAGTGATTTTGCGTTGTAGATCAATGTTGTTGGAGTTTGAGGAACTGAAATATGTTCTCAGCTCATCCTTCACATAATGTAAACAATTTAATTTTTCATTAAAAAATATTTGCACCCCCTGATGCATGAGCTAGACAATAACAATAGAAGGATGGAAGTGATGTGTAAAGTAAAGTGACAAATTGAATGTTAATTGAAAAAATACGTCATTTATATATACCAGAAATCTCAGTTGCTGGAGTAGCGATTTTGCTCTATTTGTAGCGCGTGTGTGGTTGATCCGTACTAGCACACAAGTGATCACATCGCACGCGCACCCCACCAAAACTTTAGATCGGAAATAAGCAATGTAGCGCAGTGAGAGAAAGTATTTGGTTAGTTCAGTAATTTTGTTAAGCCCTAAAAATGTTTTTACAAGATGGCTCAAAATATCTTTTTAAATATTTTTACAAGATGTAAACAACAACTCACCGTCTCAACGACCACGATGAAGTAGATATAAAGTAACATACATGTCGTGAAGACATTGGCATGCACGACCACACGATAACCTACTTGAGTGTTGGCAGGCAAGGGAGGGATGGACATGCCGACGACCACCTTCTTGGACATGTCGTACCAAGGAATGTCAATCACCTTCACTTGTTCGGGCCTACCGGTGTCTGAGTTGCCTGAAAAAAAGCCCAGAGCGTTTGAAATTTCAACTCAAAAGCAGCATAAAATATTTTTTATAGTGCCTTGAAACCTTTTCACAGTAGGTAGAAGAGCTCTATGAATAAACTTGAATGTACTCTAACCATCTGTGAAATTACCCAGAGACAGGTCAATTTCTGTTGTTAAGGCATATCCATCCCCATTTTCGGTTAAAGTCTTAAATAATTGTTGACATTCATATAGGCTTGCTGAGGAAGAAAATAGTGTACTTTAGGGATGCTAAGAAAAAAATATGTTTTCATTTTACGAGTCGAGTTTTATCTTCAAGAATCAGTCATTAAATAAAACTGAAAAAATTGTGAAAAACGTCTCACGAATCATGGGCACAATATTTCGTGGAATTAACAGCTAATTACATTTGAAGGGTAAATGTATCGCAAACTACATCGTCCCAGGCCCCTGTTGGCCCGGTGAGCTTTTTTTATTTTGTTGTTCGAAAAAGACCTTAGGTGGTGTACTATTCGGTCCTAAAATTTTATGGCGCTACGGACAATTTATCCCCTCCCCCCAGGGAGGGGGGGAGGAAAAAGGACAAAAATCTTGAATTTTCGACCACATTTCAACCCCATATAAAAAAAACCGGAAATGGATAATTTAAAAATTTACTTTTGTTAGAAATGTTCCAGGGATTCTAAACCTGTCTTTATTTTTGTTCTAGCATAAAAACTCAATGAGGAGATACTGTTTGAAATTTCCATAAAAATGAACTAAAAACCCAATATGTCCAATTTTTTTCAAAAACTAAGGCTTGAATCAAAAAAATGAATTGAATAAATTGTGTTTCTTTTTAAAAGTTACATATTGTAGTCAAATTTCATAAGAATCAGAGTGAAAATGAAAGAATTCATAATTGAAAAAAAAATTTTTGTTTGGAAATCACAATTCACAGTGTGAATATGAAGTTATGTATGGAAATTATCGAAATAAAAATTACGACTTTATTCAATTACATAAATTGTTCATTATAATCACTTCAACAAAAAATTCTGTTATGGCTTACACCCATAACAAATAACTTTCAACATTCAAACCGTATCTACTCATTGAGTTTTGATACTAGAACAAAACCTAAGACAGTTTTAGAATCCTTGGAACAATTCTAACAAAAAGATATTGGCTTTTTTTCAAATTTGAGAAAAAAATAAATAGCTCTAAGCCTTAAAATAATTTTTTGTGATGTAATCATAAAATATCGCTTATCACAAAAAAAGTTCCAAAATGTTAAAATTTTCCTTCATTTTCTTGTTAGAAATGCCTCAAGGATTCTAAAGCTGATTTGGTTTTGCTCTAGCATCAAAACTCGATGAGGAGATACGTCTTGAAATATACATAAAAATGTACCAAAAAACTAATTTTTCGTAAAAAAACTAAGGCCTAAATCGAAAAAGTGACATGAGTAAAAAAGTTTACTTTCAAAAAATACATATACTGGCCAATTTTCAAACGAATCGGACAAGAAAAGTTGAAAAATTGGGACGATCTCCTTAATGAATGGTACTGATTACCTTAAATTGTTTATTCTACCATGTTTTTTTGTGCTATCAGTCAAATTAATTTAATTTATGAGGGATAAAACAGTACGCGTTCGAGACTTGAGTCCCGATAGTTCTCAAAAGGTTGAAATCTTTCTCTAAGAGAATTTGATAACGTTTTACGAGTTTGGTTTACTGTTGAAGTATCGAAATGCCTAAAAATGACCCATAGTGTAAACGTATAAGAAAGAAAAGTCAATGCTAGCATGTGTTAATGAAATTTCACTAATTTATCGACTTTAAGGAAACATGGGGAACATCAAAGTTTTTTTAGTACTGTTCGTAAATAAACAGCTCATACGCTAATAAATATGCATTTATTTTTTCAAGCTTCAGATGCAAACTCAATTAGTCATCGTCAAATTTATTTCAATTGGTTCTTAGCTTACAGATATTAAGAATAAATTTTTTGAAAGTAAGTTTGCGTGACATGTTTAACGTACGACGTAGCTAACCGTACTAACACAAACGAAAATGAGAGTGAGAATACAATGGGAGTAAGCGACTGGTCCCTTATACATGAAATACGTCTCTCCTCAGAACAAGCATAGCAAACTGAAGCAGTCATTTTTCAGGTTTACTTTAGGTTCCGTAGTTTGACCTCTAAATGACCACGGCGATGCGCAGGTCGACCAAGTGGTTAAAAGAATGAATGATTTTAAATTGTTTTTAGTAAAATCTATTGCGGTGACATTTATGCAGAGATCTCTGTTATAACACTGGTAGACATTTTCGAAATAAACTTTTATTTCTTACATCACATTTCGAGCGTATTCGGTGTGCAATCAATGTACTTAAGCTACAGCCAATCTCTGCAATGGAACTGGTTTACAACTCTACTCTGCCTGATTTCAGATTTTGTGATCGAATAGAGATGAGTAGGGACATCGTAATTAACTTAGCAAATAGTCGGAAATCAATTGTTCTCTTGAGTTATAGGCTACAAGTGTTACTTTAAGAAAAAACATAGCAGTTTACTTTCTTTGTTGAAAATTAAAGGGTTAAAAAACTGAGAGTAGAACACAATATCATTGGAACTTAGTGTAAAACATGCTCCAAAAACTTTGCTGTTGAGGTTATATTTATTTTCTCAGTGTGATTCTGGGGGTACGTATTTACTATTGGCAAACACCTATACGGGCACTTAAGTCATTCTTACTCAGCTTGTATTGAATACCAATCAGAACTAAATTTCACAGTTCGAAAAGCCAAGGTTTTTATTACTAATTTTTATTTGATTGTGAAACTAGAGAATCAAGAGACATATAAGCAATATGGTAGGTAGGTTTAGCATAAATACTCGTTTGCGTGCGAAAGTCTCAGTCGAGATGTAGTTTGATATCAAGAAACTCGAAACAATTGCTAGTCATGTCACAAATGCTAATTTGGGATCAGTTTTTCTAAAACCTATTTGTCATGGTTCATATGTTTCAGGTAAATCCCTACAAATTTAAAACAGTTGAAACTCTGATTCCTCTGAAAGTTGGTAACACTGATATACATCGGTTATGCGTAATTATTTTTGAAGCAGGCAATTAATATTTAGATTCGTTGCGGAAATATTACGCAATTGAGCAGTGGAAAAGTGCAGATATCTTTGAACTTCGCTGCACGGGCAAAAGCTCATCCTTTATTGCAAAATCTGTCCAGTATTCAATGCAGACAATTTACTATGTTTGTAGAGTTTTGGGTACTTTGGCCTCGACTGCAGAGCCACCCACACGCCAAGAAAAGATAAAATGTGCAAACCTCGCTTTCTAGTCGGCCTCAAAGGAGTGTCAAGGCCTAACTAACCGTGTCATAATCGACATTAGCGAAGAAGAGGCACGGCAGTATCACGACCATTCATAGAACAATCAAAGACCTTCGATCGTTGATTGAGATTTCAATCAAATAGCAATCCAACGGGTTCGGATCGGATGAGTTGGGAGTCTAAACGTCTTCCTTCTAGAATCGCACACCGGACTTCTTGAACAATTCAACAGTTTTACTCGCCATATGGAAGGAAGCCGAGTCCTGTTGGAACATCAACTTTTTAAAGCCTTCGCCTTCGCCCGTGGATTGATTACCGTTTACAAGACGTTGCCGTAAGATCCTGCACTCACATTTTCGTTGTCAGTACAGAAGTGGGTAAGGACGTACCCTCACTCGAAACCACACCAACAATCATGATGCTTGCTGGTTCTTCGTGGTCATTGTGGGTTGAACGTCAGTGACCGAAGACGCGTTCCAGTGATTATTACTTCTGATACAAGCCCTTTCAACTGTCAAAATTTCCTCATCAGAAAAGATTGGTAGTCGATCCGTTGGTCTTCAACCAGTTCAAAACTTTCTTGTGCCCGTCCGAACGAACTCCTTTCATTTGATTAGTTAAGAGATGTTTCGGGCATCGTGAGTAAGAGATGAAGCCAATGTTTGATTGCTCTGTGAATTGTCGAGATGATGGCAAGCCTTTTTCTTCGCGATTCTCGGTAATGATGCGGCAGGATTAGCCTTGACGATTTTTTTGAAACCGGCTAAAAAGCGAAGTTTGCAAATTTTATTTTTTCATGCCGTGTGGGTGGCTCTGCAATTTTAGCTAGGTTCATCACAACGCAAACATGCAAACCTCGTAAACCATCTGTCAAGGATATCGGAGGGGTTTGCAATGAAGGCTGGGCTTCGACCTGAGTGGCGAAGTTCACACATGGCTGAACGTTTGGACTATTTTAGTATGTAATGTTTCCCAATTGAAAATCAAGGACGTTTCGCCGGTGGGAACGCGCCGGTTCCTATGCGTTTTTTAGTTGTATTACGCGCGGTTTAAGGGTCAAATGTCCACTTTTTCGGACAAAAAACTGCACGCGAATCGCCGTTGTTCCGCCCTACCTAACGGCCGTTTACCGCCTGAGGACCAGATTCGAATCGCGGCTGGCCGTCCATGGATTATAGGTTAAAAAATCGCTCCCGGTTGCACGTGCCTCGCCTCACGGGGTGTACAATATTGCACTGGAAGCTTTGGATCTTACAATACATTCACACTTAATGCATTGTGAATGTATGGACTCATTAAGCTAGCTCAGAACAATATTGTACATCCAATGAGATCGAGGCACGTGCAACTGGGAGCTCAGGTACATAAGACAATACATTAGAAAGCACATAGAATCCCGCTCTTTCTTGAACTTTTATTACAAAAATGAAACATTCTCTACATTAAAATTCACATGAATATCTTACTTCCATTAATCACAGCCTTCTCACCAATGAAACACCAAAATAATATAGGAATTGAAAATGAAATCACAATCCATTTAAAATGCTGCATGTAACAAACAAATATCAACACGTGCACTACATTTTGGGACATATATGTGTACCATTAGGTACATTAAATACCGGCATAAATGGATAGCATTTCCATAATTTCACTACCTTTTTAAGAATTGATTTGAACCTACCTGGTAAAAATTTTAGTACACTTTTATTTCTCACACCTTTTATAAAGGACAAGAATGGACTTGAGCAGTACAGTGAGTTTCTAAATTCTGCTACTCACAACTTAACCGAGCCAACCGTAGCAATCGCAAAAACGTAGTCAACGTTTTAAAGGAACGCGGAATCTGTGCAGAAAGGGTATAAAAACAGTAAGTTGAGAAAAAAGTTCATGAAACCAAATCAAAGTTGAAGAAGAAAGTAGTAGGTGCTAAAAAACAGGACAGCAGTGAACCGAAAATATGTGGTCTTTTAACATAACAAAAAATTTTATTTCAGCAAAAAGAAGGCCTACCTAACTCATAGCTCGGGCCTTCACATTTTCCTCCCTGGGAGCGCTAGCTCCTATAGATACAATAGTTGTATCCCTCTGAGGAGTGTCTACATTATATCGCGTGTCCCACAAAAATGTCTCGGAGTTTTTAAATGATTATATCTCCGCTTTAAATTAACATTTAAAATGTATTTTTTCACAATGAATTAAATTTTGTTTCAGTTTCGAATAGTCTAATTTTTTGAAAATCGTTTAATAACCACTTTACAGAGTTCGATTTACTGAAAGAGGTAGAAAATATAATTGTTCTAAGGAAATATTTTAAAAACAACAACACTGGTGTTCTTCATTTCTTAATACTTACTATTTATAATAATTTCACAATGATGTATCCTACATACCACCAAGTATTTAAACGCTCTGAGAAGTTTTTTTTTTCGCTCATTTCATTATTTGAAGACACCTTAAATGCAGTTCACTAACGAACAAATAATTTTCATCGTATTGCAATATGAGGCAACGAAAAACTGTGAAAAAGTTTGAAGAGCAATTAATGAAAAATTTCCGGAAAGATACACGTCCGATAAGAAAACTGTGTATCGTCCAGTTAGAAAATTAGAAAGAAAAATAAATGCTCCTCTTACTTGTTCACAGTTTACCGTTGCTTCATATTCTCATACGAGGAAAATTCTTTGATCGTGAGTGAGCTGCATTTTAGGTGTCTTCAAATGATGAAATAAGGAAGTAAGTAATGTATTGAGAAATGAAGAACACCAGTGTTGTTTTGAAAACTTTTCCTATGAGCAATTAGTTGTTCTACCTGTTTCAGCAAATCGATCACTGTAAAGTGGTTAGTAAACGATTTTCAAAAACTTAAATTATCCGAAAAGGGAACAAAATTCATTGCATTGTGAAAAAAGACCTTTCAAATATCTTAATTTAAAGCGGATATACAATCAATTAAAAAGTCGGGGACATTTTTGTGGGACACCCGGTATTTACAGGGTGTTGTGTGATGCGATGCGGATTTTAACCATAGGCAGAAAAACGCAAAATAAAACGATTTTCAGGAGTGACAAAACCTCACAACTTCTTTGTTTTCGAGAAATGATGACCTGAAATAATTATAGATTCCTGTAAGAATAGCCTGAAGCGCGTGCCAAAGAAGTTTCGTTTTTACTCGTTGGCTGCATGTCTAGCCTATTCTTACGGGAATCTGAAATTATTTCAGGTCATTTCTCGAAAACAAAGCAGTTTCGAGGTTTTGTCACTCATGAAAATCGTTTTTTTTTTGCGTTTTTCTGCATTTGGTTAAAATCTGTGCATTGAATTACATAACACCTTTTATATATATATATAAATATATATATATATATATATATATATATATATATATATATATATATATGTTTCATTAAAAATAATGCCACATTGATTATTAATAATGGTTTTGTTCAATTTTTCTAGTTTTCGGCAGAGTTTACTTTGATCGGAATTTATTGAATTTAAAAGCTCCCCTCATGTTATGTGATTAAAATTTTGCGACGCGTTTCGTCCTGTGTCCACGGACATCATCAGGCTGAAAATAGTTTGAGTTGTGCAGCTAATAGAATGGAGAATGTACCTTCCACTACGGAACCTAGGTCGCCTTGCCCTCCTCACTTCGCAGACCAACTGTACACCTTCTAACTTGCATCAAATGCTCATTTCTACATTCGGGTAACCGCAGCGACTCTGCCCACTTCTTCATTCTATTAGCTCCACAACTCAACTTATGTTTAGCCTGATGATGTCCGTGGACACAGGACGAAACGCGTCGCAAAATTGTAATCACAAAACGTTAGGGGAGCGTTTAAATTCAATAAATTTCGATCAGAGTAAACTCTTCCGAAAACTAGAAAAATTGCACAAAACCATTATTAATAATCAATATGGCATTATTTTTAATGAAACCTGTATCAAGGAAGGGTTACTACCAAAATATGTTGAATATATATAAATATATATATATATATATATATATATATTCTTGATAATCTATACATCAAGAAATGAACCAATAAAATATATGATATTGTATTTTTTCCTAATATAAAGATATATCAACTCAAGTGTACAGAGAGCCATTTCAACGCTCACGTACATTATATATGCATAGTATTCTCGATAGATCTCTCACATTTTTGTTCATTATGGAAATGATTTGCCTGGAGGGAACATTTTGAAGATTAGATTAGATTATAAGTTAGTTTAGGCCTCCTCATCCGCTACGAAAATAGAACGTATCAAAGAGAGGAAGGCACCATTTAGTATGGAGATAAGAAAATGAGGAATCTATGCTGAAGGGTCATAGAAACAGTAAGATGGGAAAGAAGTTCATGAAACAAGATCAAAGTTGAAGAAGAAAGTAGTAGGTGCTGAAAAACAGAACAGCAGTGAACCGAAAAAATATGGTCCGTAACAAAGCAAAAACCTGTGCTATTTTAACAAAAAGGCTTACCTAACCTTTAGCTCGGGCCCTCACATTGTCCCCCTGGGAGCGCTACTTCCCATAGATACAATAGTTGTATCCCCCTGAGGGAGGGGAACATTTTGAATATCATTAAAGAACATAACGGATGAAATTAGAGTTACAACATAAATTTTCAATACCCTGCATCAGCTGAGTGACCAATGAACCAGCAAAAAAAAATTTGCAAAAGAAATGCATCATTCATAAATTACATACGTAGGCACTTAAAGTTAACTGAATGTGCATGTTTATTGGGTGGATGTTGAACAGCATTTCAAATAACAAGTTCAAAGACTGGAAAATATTTCATTAGAGCACCGAATGGCAAGCAAAGGCAAAGAATAGCACAAAAGAATTTCCTTGCGTTACTAATGCGGTTTTAGAGAAAAAATTAGAGCACAATTAGCTAGCGCAATTATCTACCAAAAAAGTATTTGCAATAAATCATAACCACAAATGATAGATAGGAAGCACTGTTGCGCAGGACTCAATGCACAGAATTACAAATCTTGAAAAACAAATTAAACAAGAGAATAGTTGAAGACGACATAGCATGGACAGTAAGAAAATGAATAAAGAATGTCTATCATGAAAAGGCAAAACGATAATTACAATATAAAATGACCCAAATTCACATCTCTCGGACCCTGTAGGAGTGCTAAGTCCCAAAAGTGCAAGAGTTACACAACGTTGTGCTATTTTTTGGCCATGATACATATTTAGAGCAATCGATTTTTCATTATAAACTCACAGTTTTGGTTTATCACCAGCGTTTTCCTCTATTATTGTGGGCACTGATACAAAGCACTTTGAAAAGCATATTGGTTTAATTTATTGTTCAATGTCAGCATTTGCACTTATTAATATCGTGAAAATAAGTAACTTATTGTGACATCAATACACATTTGAAAAAAAGTCTTTATAGCCACTCTGTGAAAAACTTGCAAATGAATCAAGTGAATGTGAACTGTTCTGTAAACTTGCTCAGTAAACTATCCAGAGTACTTTGATATGAATACAACTGTTCTAGTTTCAAAACAGTTGGACGAACAACACTTCACATAACTATGTTTAAAAAATTGAACTCAGCTTGAGCTCGAGAAGTGACGAGAAAAATCTGAGGATGAGCATAACGGTTGATCGCCACAACATCCCAGAAAACAATCAATATAATATCAATAAACATGTTTTGGGCATCTGTTGCAATACTACGTCACAATTTGCCTAACGCAATGATTGTGAAGAACACAGTCGAAACAACAAACGCAACCTTTGCAGAGGCAGTAACCGCCAGTACGCTCACGATGACACGCTGTCATTAACTGACAGATCGAGTCATGCCGCTTTCAAATGTTACGGCCGTTAATCAACTGAAAATTTTGCGCCTTCGATTCATCCAAGGCCAACTATGAATTTCACGTCCGAGCTTGACTGCGCTTGGTTTGAGGCGCGTAGAGGCAGTGTTAAAGCAGAGCAGGCCGACTAGCCTATAAATCGTGCATAATCGACCTTCACGTCCTTAATACACCGGCGATACGTCCTTGATTTTCAATTGGGTTATGCAATGAACTCTAAATGTTAATTACTGGTTCCATAAATAACTATAGGCATAATTGATGCTCTTTAGCGTTGCCAACTTTTAGACGTATCAGAATTTTTAATAATTTTACACATTTACAAATTTACTTGAAAGGTCCTGTACTTTAGTTACAGGCTCCATACAGTTTGCAAGTAACATAGATGTAATTGAAATAGTTGCCGGCAGTATAATGACTTATCACTACATGAGTTCACCAACCTTTGTTAGCATTTAAAAGCAATTTAAAGTCATTTATTATTTTATAAACTTGTCTTGCGCATCGCTGAGATCATATAGGGGTTAAGCTACGGAACCCTAAAATAAATTCGAAGTGCAGCAGAGCTTCGGTTTACCATGGTTGTTCTGAGTTGAGGCCAGTGTCATCTTTCAGAGAACAACCGCTTATTCGTGCCGAGATCGCTCTCTCTCTTTCTCTCCTTCGGTATAATATAATTCATAAAATTTCTCAACTAAGAAATGATGAACATCATGATGATAACAAGCTTGCCGCAAAAAGTTCGAAGAAAATGAATGTACATTTAAAATTATGAGCGTTTTCTACTCATTAGATCTGAAAAATCTTGACGGTGATGCTCACTTTAATTACAGTTAACTTGAAAAATTTGTGAATATTCACTTTAAACTGAATACTGATGCATCTTCTTTGCCCATAGATATTGATAAAATTTCAATGTTTCAAACTTAATAAGCATGGAACTGTGTTGATACGTATAGCATTGCAGCCTTTAAATATTAAGTAGGGAAAAGCAACTAGCAGCAATACTACAAAAAATTTCACCGGAAAGCCACACCATACTTAGGTCATAATTGTCTTACGTTCACTTCGTGCAAACTGCTCTCAAATATCTTTCGCGTCAGCCCACTTCCCATCCAGGCTGCAGTAGGAAAAGCGACCCACCAATTAGAAGGGTGGTGTCACACACAGCGAGAGTCAGAAATATGTCGGACGGGAAGTCATTGTGGCGGTTTTTGAGCATCAAGTTCCCCGCCCACGAGCCGTTCTGAAAAATGAACTTGTGTGGGAGGGTAATCGCACTGTACAGTCTAGAGGGAACGTATGAGTGGTAAAATAATTTTAAAGAATTTAACCTTTAGTAAAATCCTTACAGATAGATATAATCAGAGTACATAGTCAAAAATTAGGAACTTTAATCGAGGAACTCACGTTCCTGACAGCGAGGTTGGCGACGACCTGCCAGTGGTCGGCGACCTCGCCAAGGTGCGCGTAGCCCTGCAGCGACGAAGGCCCCGATGCTACACTCCTGAAGACATCGATGCAGGTGCTAAGAGGCACTCGGGCACCAAGTGTGATGGGCGCCGTCGAAATGGAAACTTGCTGCATTTCCGGTACGTTCTCCAAACTTATGAACATATTGTAGGGCCCGTCTGACTTGAATACGCCTGAAAATGGGTCGGTCATGTGAATAGCGGGTAGTACAAGCCGGGATTGGGGTTCAAATGTTATTATAACTGAAATATTTCTAGCTTCCAGCAGCAGTCTGTGATATAAGGGCTGCTTTTGAATTAAAAATCCCGCTCTAAATTTGAATAGAACCTAACGGGATGTTTTCCGATTGGAACACATTAGTCAGAAAAGTTGTGAATGCACGAAACATAATCAGAGGGACCTCAGTATGATGGCTGCATCGTAAGGACAACCTAATTTTTAGTATAATCGAATAAACAAGGTCATATTTGATTGAACTTTTTCACATCGCATAATAATGAGGAATTATCTCCAGATTTGAATGGAAATAAAAATTAAAGTTTGCGACTGTTTACCTGCGCCGGTGTTTCCAGCCACGAGCAGGACATTGTCTCGAGATGTGACCAGCTTCAGAGCGTTCATCACTCCCTGCGGACACCCAAAATTGTCTTATTAAGCAGATACACTTAGTCACATTAATTAATCAGTTCTATAAATTTATAAATTTTGCGCATCTTACACATGTGTACTGTCTCAGACCTCACTTACAGAACAGAACTAAATGAACTACTTTACGAACACTCAACTGCAAATTAGAGGATCGAGATATATCGCACGAAGCATCCGAAATGAAGAAGTGCATCTATAGATAACACATTTCCTCCACTATAAAAGTAAGCGCTTACCAATTAAAACTCAAATCCATGTAGGTTTAAGGTTCTATAAAAAATTCTTCGTTGCATGAGTGCTTGAGCGATTCTTGTCGAGGAATGTGAATAAAACTTGATTTCTGAGATAAGTGAATGCACACTCAAGAATTTCAGTATTTACTTTTAAACTTCAGTGTTAAGAATGATGAATTTTGCGAATTAAAACTGAGAATTTAGGGAAAAATTTTAATTATGTGTAATAAATCTTTTAATTGTGTGTAATAAATTTTGTGCTGACTTAAAATTTGTTCGTTGAAATATCTTAGTAAATTCCAGCAGTACAGATGGGTCGCTTCAACAAGTATGTTACGTGCCTGTATTTTTGGGCTCAAGAAATGTATGTGTAGCGATAACCGGGCTTGGTTCAAGCAAAGTCTGTTTATATTAGCAAGGAATTTTTAGGGGTGTAAGCAATCTTCGAGAGACCTAGGGCGAACCCTTCGACACTTGAGACGTTAGAAAATGCCTACTCAGTCGCAAACAACGCCGCCTCGTTGACGGGCATAGATCGCGACACTTAAGCCTAGAGGGTCGCAGACCAACGGTTTCGAAGGAGCTTGGGCGTGGGAAACAGTGATGCCAAGAAAGAGAAAAAAGTGGTAGGCGGGCGCTTTCGAAGTTTGGAAGGAGCTTATTGGTCGAATATGAGAAAGAGGACAACCCTCAAAAATACGCTAGGTATCGCGATGAACAAAAGGCAGTTCCACAGTCGACGACGTGACGCGAAGTATAAGAAATAAACGCGGAGAAGTAAATTGAAAAAACCCAACCTACGTGGGAATCATTAATGGAACATTTAGATGCAACGTCTCTGGGAGGGTGGGAGGCCTGTGGATAGAAGTTCGCAAGGAAAGGAAATGCTTGGGAGCTCCGAATTTAGCGATTAGCAACAGACATTCTTTGCACTGTGCATAAGACAGTGATTTGAACTGAAGCTGTATTAGCTCATGAATGAGTGGGTTGAAGTCATGACCACATCCTGTGCTGCTGGAATAACTGAGATGGAAATAGGCCAGAATAGATCATTTCTCATGTGTAGCTCTTGTAAACTTAGTGGTGTCCGGCCAGCCGAATCATTCAGTATAATTATGTGATGTAAGTCATTTAGCGTATGCAGTTTTTTAGATTCCATCATCTACTTTGCATCATTTCTAATACCATTCATTGTGCGTACGCTCATTGATGTTTGTATGACGTATAGCTGGAAATCATAAATGTTAAGCGAATTTCACCCGTGTATCATGCCCCAATATCAGAAGCAACAGCTCGTAACATCACGAAGGAGCTCAGAAAATGCGCTGTGTAAGTGAGTGACATCTTACATCGGTGAGTACCGCTCTAAATTTAGTATACAATAATTGTTTGTCTTTTTCCTGAGTTACTGTGTTCTTTATATATCCTCGCATTTCTTGTGTGTTTAGGTATGTACCTGGAGGTGTGCCAATTCCTCTATTCCGAGAACCTGATCTTCTTACTAATTTAAATTAGTAAGGAGGCGGGACCTTTTCTCGTGACATCAGGCATGCAAGGCAGCTGACCTCTAAAACATGCGGAATGTCCATTCGTAAAATTAGTAAATCCTCACTTCATTAAGTTCATTTTCAGTTCAAATAAATGCACTTATAATAATTTTTAGCATTGTTGGATGGCTATTCCAATTTCATCATTTCACATATCTAGCACACATAATTAACTGAAACCGGATTTGACAGTATAGTCAACGGCAAAAGAAAGAAAGGATGTTTTATTCTAATCAAGCATGACACCTGGGTAGAGTGGGGAATTGTGACCGAGTTATCCCTTTCCAAACGAGAAGAATCAACGGGCGGCACTGCCGGGATTCGAACTGCCGACACCTTTCCGTGAAAAGCATGCGCTTAACCACTTGACCGCGGTGACCACGAACTAAATCATGAATCATAGTTTGGCGAATTAAATCAAAAAGCGCTTGAAAGTACTATGCATGACCACGTGTCTAATGTAAGCTCATGAGACAAATGTTCTGATTCATGATCAGCATTTCATCAGTGGACTTGGCAGTTGGCTGGGAAATTTTAAAATATGATAAAAACGTACACATGCACTGAACTCAGCGTGCGAAACTGTCATGAGGAACGAAAAAATTCGACGTAAGTTGAACTAATCTCCAAAAATTTAGTTGGTTATTATATTTTTGTATTGCATGTTCGTTATGTAATACTCCTGCACAGACGAACTCTTTTCAGTGGTACCGACGTCTTCATTTTGGAGGGGGGAACAATATGTAAGATATGGGACGATGATTTCCTCCACATCGACGAGCAGTGAGACGGATAGGAATCAACAGAAAAAGCAGCAAGAAGGTATGGAACATAAATGTTCAGCAGTGAAGTAGCAAGCTTGTAAAATGGAAAACAATAAAAACGGAAAGCCAGCAAAACGGAGAGACAGCAAGAAAGAAAGGCAATAAAACTGTAAAGCAGCGAGATAAAAATCAGCGTGAACTAGAGGCTGTAAAACTGAAAGGCAGTGAGACTGCCCATTAAACAGCAAGACGAAGGGGCGACTGAATGCCTGTTCTCACCGCGCCGGACATAGGGTGGAACCAACGGCCATTGACAGAGCTGACACTCAGCCCACAGTCAGCTCCGCCAGTGCCGTCAGTCGGGAGGTACAACGAGCTGATGACCCTCGGCAAGTAGCTAACGCTCCTGCTGACGCCGCTGTTGCTTCTGGAGGCACTGCTACAGCTGGCGCCAGCACCACCTGTCACAGAGAAGCCTGGACAGGAGCCGTCTGTGAGGATGCCAGCAGACGCCTTCCCTGTCCTGGGGCACTTGCTGCTGTACGCCTCCTGTACGTAGATCATCAAGAATTATCTTCAAACCAATCTTCGAAAATATTACTGACCTGAGTTCTAACTTTGAGTCTTTAACTCTTAGAGGAGATTAACATCAGCAGTCGAATGCTGTAGATGTATATTCTACTTATAATAAGCCCCTTTAACGATTACTGGTGTGTATCGACTACACAATTTGGGTAAGATTGCTAAAAAACCGCAAAATTTTTCTTGGCATATTCAAGTAGTTCGTCTACTATGCAAGAAAAAATTGAAATCTTTTTAATCAGTTAGCTCGCATCTGATCGAAATTAAAAGAATTTCAACGTTACTTGATTAGACCTGTGCAAGCAAAACTTTAAATCTCAATAGTATAGAAAACAGACTATAAGATTAGGAGCCCATGAAGCCTTAGGGAAGCAGTTCATTCTCGTCGTCCTCCAAATGATTTTGGCAAGAAAATTTGTTCGTATCCAAAGTAAAGACTTGAAGAACCCTACCAGGTCATCATGCCAAAAACTAGTGTGTATTAAAAACATTCCAGAAATAGGAAAATATTGAGGTATTCGTTGCCGCAGCCACCTCGATGTCCACGAGCTGCTCCTTTAGTTTGGGAGTGGCGTCAACCGCGAGCGACTTGAAGGCATCGAGGATGGGGCGGTAGCCCGTGCACCGGCAGATGTTGCCATCCAGCGCCTCCTCCACCTGCTGGGCCGTGAGCATCCCCTTCCGCTGGGTCTCTCTGAGTAGGACGCGACAGAAAGGATCAGTTGCTTTACTCAAATTATGATGTGGATCATTTTTTTTACATAATAGTAGGTAGGAAAATCATTAAGAGGTTTTCATGTCAGCAAATTTTTAGGTTTTCAGGCCAATATTATTTTCAGTAATGGATTTCTATCGTATAAATAAAAATGATATAGGCAATGCGATAACCAAGAGTTTTAACCCTTTCTAATTTGAGACCGTTGTCATAATAATAGATATGGTTTCTACTCATTTAACTTCATAGCAGTTTCATGTACGGTTGGCATACATTATAATACTGCTCGTGTTTCGTCCCACCGTGAGTCCGTCTGTTCGTCAGTTCGCACGTTAGAGTTTGAGCTATGTGTACCATGGTTTGAGCTTCAAGTGGTATCATAATTACTGTAGACCATCGTTACAAGGTGAACTTTCGTTAGGTGAATAGGAAATTGGAGCTAGGATAAGATACGATAGGATAAGTTAAGTTGGGATAGGCTAGAACTGGTTATGGTAGGATAAGATAGGTAGAGATAGGGTCTATTTCACGCCTACATGCGGAGAGCATCAAATTCCGGATTTTGCCAGGCCGGGCAACTTTGCATCTCCTTAACTCTACGACCTGATTTGGTTTACAATGTCTATCAAAAACGAGTAGCAGCAATTCTTTATTGTTACTACAAACAGGTCATAAACATTGGTCTGGAAAGAATACATAAAGTTACACAAGCGAATATGTAATAAATGAATAATGAACAAGCAAGAGAAATTAAATAAAGATACCTATCGCGCAGTGACACGACGCCCCGACCGAAGTGCAACAGATGCAACACCGGCGGAGGCAACCGAGCCCTGCGCTAACTAAAGCCAAGTGACAAGAACAGGGCACGAGGCAACCAAGTTTTAACTAATCCAAACATAAAGGGTAGCGCTGCTTTGTCGATGACAGAACTGCGGCAACAGGTATTATTATAAAAGGTTAGGTTATGATAGATTAGGTTAGAATGGGTTAGATTAGAATAAGATAAGCAAGGTTAGGAAGTTGAGATAGGATAATAGGTTAGGATAGGCTTGATAAAGATAGGCTAAGTTAAGACGTTAGGAAAGATTCGGGTAGATTAGGGAATGATATGTTTTGGAAGAGTAAGCTAAGTGTCGATACCGTCGTGCGATCGATGTGAGGGTTCGTGTGAAAAGGGGCTGTCTTCAGTGCAGCTACCTTTTTCCGGGGCGCGAGCTTTTCGGTGCAGCTTCCCTTCCTGAGGTTCGTGTGGGTACCGCCTACGCCGTAATAAGTCCGCTAGGGTAACAGAAGTAAATTCTGTTAGTGCCGAACTACGACGGTACCGTTGTGTGTGTGGGGTGAGGGTTGTGTGGGTACCACCTACGCCGTAATAAGTCCGCTAGGGCAACAGAAGTAAATTCTGTTGGTGACGAACTACGGTGGTACCGTTAGGGTGAAGTTTGTGTGGGTACCGCCTACGCCGTATTATGTCCGCTAGGGCAACAGAAGCCAATTCTGTTCGCGCCGAACTACGGCGGTACCGTTAGAGTGGTGTGTGTGGGTACCGCCTACGCCGTATTATGTCCGCTAGGGCAACAAAAGCAAATTATGTTAGTGCCGAAATACGGCGGTACCGTTAGAGTGGTGTGTGTGGGTACGGCCTACACCGTATTATGTCCGCTAGGGCAACAGAAGCAAATTCTGTTAGTGCCGAAGTACGGGGGTACCGTTAGACGAACAACAACTGTCTGCGCCGTATTAGACCGTTTGGGCCTCAAAAGTGAACTCTGTTAGTGCCGAACTGCGACAGCGTCTTCCTAATCGACAAACTATGCGATATAGTTCGTCCTTCCGACGTGGCTCCTTAAACCCCTTGTTAGGCGAGGTGTCGTATGAGAATAAAGCCTGTGTCAACAAGGATTAAGGAAAACTCTTTTGATATCATCCTATGACTTGTTGAATGGCTTTGCTTGGCGATGCTTATAGAGAAGACGGAAACAGAGTTTGACACAGAGTGTGTCGGGAAGAGAAGGGGTGAAACGGAAAAGGATAGATTGGAAACTAATAGAGATGCGCTTTGCGCATATGATGCTAGTGTTGGGGGTATTTTTTGTAGGTAGTTTAAGGGTGGTAGAAGTTAGTTACCCGTCAGGGCTTTGTATGGGTGGGTCTTTAGTTAGTAAGCATCTTTAGTACTGGACGTGGGTGGGTAGGCTTGCCGTATTGGTTAAGTCTCCTCTAACACAAAAATTCGCAGGAGTCGTTGCGGTCCGTCGAGTCCGTCCGTCCGTTCGTCCGTCGTTAGTGTCGTGTTAAGTGTATTTTGGTCTCGGTTGGTGTGCGAGTGTTTTCATTTTTGAGCTCTGAAATTGTTTGTGTGGTATTTGTGGAGTGTCTTGCGGGAATGTTAGTTGTAGGTAGAGTTGAGGGTACATGTCGTGAATATTTTGCCAGATTCTTTTTGCGTGTTTGTGGAGTGTAATGTTGATTGGTTGCAAGTTTGCTCGGCGATGTAGTTGTGCAGAGGTGGAGAAATCTTGCCATTCTGAATTTGTTATGTATCTCGTGGCTCGGTTTTGTACACGCTGGAGTGTTGAGATAGATGTTGGTGGAAGTGTGTTTAGGGGATTGGCTGGGTAGATGAGAGTGGATCTTACTAGAGCGATGTAGAGTTGGCGTTTTACTTCTAGGTTCAGGTGTTTGGATCGGTAAAGGCGTGAGAGGTTTTGGTGTGCTAATGCTGCTCGTTGTCTGGTGGGGGGTGCATATCCGGTTGTGCTGATTGTGAGTCCCAGAACTTTGCCTGAGTTTGAGTAGGGGTGTGGGGTGTTGTTGATGTGCACTGTAGGGTGTTTGCGGCGGCTGATTGCAATTATTTTGAATTTGTTTGTGTTGGTTTGGATTTTCCATTTTCGTTCGTAACCATTGATTTGGGCAATGGCTCGTGTTGTTAGAATAGCTGCCATGTTATATGAATGGTTTGCGGATATGATTTGTGTGATGTCGTCTGCAAAAGCTATGTAGTCAGTGTTGGGTATTGGTGGGGGAAGGTCGTGTGTGAAGTAGTTGTACAGTGTTGGGGAGAGGAATGCGCCCTGGGGGACTCCTGACTTGCTAGAGAAGGGTGGGCCAGTGTAGTTTGCGATTCGTATGGCTGCGGTGCGGTTAGTGATGAAGCTATACAGGATTTTTGTGAATAGGGGATGAATTTGTAGCTGTGACAGTTTGAATTTGAGTCCTGTGTGCCAGACTTTGTCGAAGGCCTTGCTTACATCTCGTAGAATGATGTCTGTTTCGTTTCTCTGTGTGTGTTTAATGTGGAGAGTCTCGTGTAGCGTGGCAAGTGCGGTGTGTGTACCTCTTCCGTGGCGAAATCCGTGTTGGGGGCTGTTGTAGATGTTGTTGATGGTTAGGTGGAGGGCTTCGTTAAAAAGATCATTATTGCGTGTTTCAGTTTGTTTGGGAAATAACACGCTGAGAGGGCGTTGTTGTATATGTACAGAAGGTACTGGAGCGTGTTTTGCGGTAAGTGTTTGAGGAGGTGTGTGGTTATTTTAGTTGGTCTTGGAGCTTTTTGGGAAAATGTCCGAAGTGCGTTTTTGAGTTCTTCGATTGTGATTGCTGGGTAGTGGAAATTGTGAAGGCGTGAAGTGTCTTCTGTCTCGTGTGGTTCGTTTTGGGGAGCGATGTCGTTCATTTGTGTTTCTAACTTTCTATGGTGTGTATGTGTTCAGCGTCGAAATCGTTGTTGGGGTCATCAATACCTGAGTATATGTTTGACCAGTGTTGTCGGAACGAAGGTTCCTTGGATTGTGGTGAGTGGTAAAAGATGCCGCCTTCTTTAATGAGGGGGGTACTTTGTTTTTTATTGTTGCCTGACATACGTTTGATGGCGGACCAGAATTGTTTGGGATTGTCCATCTTTTTGATGTTAGCGATAGTGTTGTTCCATGTCGCCGAGTAGATACGTTGATGTGCAGTTTTTATCTGTTGTCTGAGGCTGAGAAGTTCTCTGTATAGGTGGGGTGAGTGGCCGTGTCGTTGGAGATGGTCGTAAATGTGTTTGTGTCTCGTTTGCAGGACGAGGATGGCATGAGTGGGTTTGATGCCTGGTGTGGTTCTGTGTGTGATAGTTGGAATAGATTGGTTGGAGGCTTCGTTGATGTGGGATTCCCATGTGATTAGGTGGTTGTCTATGTCCTCTAGTGTAGGGCTTAACACTTTGACTGCGACGTGCACCACCGGTGGTACACGGAGGCAATTTTCATAATGCTGCTGGCCGGCCAGTAGTCGCAAATTCAGTTTTCATAAATACTTATTCAAAGTTAAATGAAGGCACGATCCAGTTCATGTTTGGTATTTTCAATATAGTTTACTACAATTGACTTTAAATTTGAGTTTGGTGTTGAACTTAATATTTAGTAGTCGCAGTCAAAGTGTTAAGTCTTGCGGTATTGTGTGTTCAGCGAGAAGGTTGCGGTATAGTTCCCAGTTTGCATTGTGGAAGGAGGGTCGTGGGCGGATGGGAATTTGTATAGGGTTGGCTGATATTGTAGCTATGATGGGATGTGGTCGGAAGGTGTTAGTGGACCTGGTTCGAGTAGGATGTTGTGGAATGTTTGCGTGTTCGTTAGTACGGTGTCTGGGCTAGTACAAGCTCGGTGAGTGATTATCGTGGGGAAATTAGGGCCGATGTGGAGACATTTGTTCCTATCTATAAGTGAGTGGATTTGTCTCTCCTTCCTGTTTGCGTATGTGTATCCGAAAGTGGGGTGTATGGCATTCATGTCGGCTAGGAGGTAAGTTGGGTGTTTTCGGTTAAAGAGAGTCTGCATGTCAATGTAGTTGATGTAGTCGATGCGTGGAGGTATGTAGGCTGTAGTAAGTGTGATTGGACCTTGTGGTGTTTCTACTGTGATGGCCAACATATCTGTGTGGAAGGTATCGTGAAGCTTGAATGGGAGGTCTTTCCGAATTGCTATTGCTACTCCAGCGTGATTTTCATTTGCTTTTTTTGTGGTATATGTGTTGTAGTTCCAAATTTTGATGGGGGTGTCGTTTCGCATGCAGTGCGAGTTTAGTAGAACTATGTGTGGATTGTATTGACGGTAGATGTTGCACAGTGCTATTTTATTATTTTGCCAGTGTTGGACGTTGTGTTGGATGACGGTAAGTGTTTTGTTCATATTGTGTGTATCCATCATGGAGTCGAGTGTTTGGGTTTCTTGTGGAGGGTGTCAGGTTTCGAGCATGTGTTCATCAAGTCGAAATGTTCGTGTGGGATTGTGGCTATGGGTTCGTCTTCGAGGTTGAATTGGCCGTCAATGATTTCTTTCCAGATTTTGTCCGGGTGTGGATGTGCGACGGCGATTTTGAGGCCAGGAGGTTTTGCGGTTAGTTGTTTCACTATCTGATCGTTGGTTAGTTTGCTTGGAATATGCTGTGAGTGCGTGTCGCTGCGGTAGAGTGTAGACTGGATTGTGTCATCGTGTGCAGAGGATTCTTCCGAGGAGGGTTGTCTCTTTTTTTTCCGTTGGTTTGTTTTCTTCTCCGGGCTGGACTGCGTTCTCCACTTTTCTGTCAAGTTGTCTTCGCTGGTTTCGTCCTGGGTTGAGTTTCTGTTGAGTGGTGGCTTGTGTCCATTTCGTCTTCGTTGGGGTCGGTGCTTGCTTGTTTGACAGGTGCCTCCGTTGTGTCGGCTTGGGGTTGTTCGTTGGGTTGGATGAACATGTTGAAGATTTTCTGGGAATCGCGATCGGAGAACTTGGTGTTCACGTCGAAATTGTCTTTGAGGGATTTCGATAAGATTGATCCGAAATCTTCTTTTTGTGTGAGGTTTGCGATGTGTGCCTCAATGATGATAGCGGCCAATTTTATATGCATCTCGCTGGTGAGTGTGAGTGTATGTTCTGTTTTTGCAGTTTGTTGGATGGCCGTTTTTGCGATTTCGATGTATGTGTTTTGCGTTTGGTCTGTTTTTTGTTTTTGGAGTTCATCGTTTTTCTTGCGGATAGCTTCTTTCCTGTATAGTAAGAAGCTGCGAGGGTGCGGTGGTTTCCTTGGCAGTTGAGGCACTTCTTGTGCGTTGATTTGCACTGTTGGTAGGTGTGGTCGTGTACAGCGCATTCAGAGCAGTTTGGTGTCTTGACAGTGCATTGATGTGTAGAGTGGTCCTCAATTTTGTAGCATTTGAAGCAGATCCGTAGGTGAGTGTATTTTTCAAGTTCCATTTGCGATGGTGTGATCTTTGTGTTGAACATAAGAAGCCCATTCTGGAGAGCGCGCTGTGTCATGGCAGTGTCGGTGAAGGTTACTTTGATCACGTCAGTGTTGTATTTGATATTGGTCATTTCGAGGATTTTTCAGCATATTTCCACTCGAGTTAATATTAAAAGCTGGATCTCTTTGCAGTCCCTATTACATACACTGATATATTTAACAAAGACAGTGATTTATTCTCTATTGCAAAAATAGTGCGTACAGACATGAGCTACTAAATATTAGTCTTATTTAGCTAGGTAATCAAAGAAACATTGAAATATCGAAATGTAATACAAATGATATTTAGAGGGCTAACTAGAGTAAATGCACAGACACATCGTCAGTGCAGAGAAACAGAGAAGTAGGCGTTCAGGGAGCTGGACACACAAAGAAAATACTTAAGATTATGGGTAACTAGCACAAAAGGCTCGACAACACCTGTGCGGCCTGACACTAAGTTACTGAGAGATAGGTTTTGTCTGAGTTGGTAAGGTAGAACGTTACGTCAGGAAATAATAGGTTATGGTAGGGTATTGTAAATTAGCCTAGGATAAGTTAAGATAGGATCGGTTATTTAAGATAGAAAAATAACCGTAAATTTTCCAGAGCTCAAGTTAGCTTTACGATGGTATAATAGCCGTAAAATTTACATGAATTCCGATGTCGAAGAAAAATACATCAACCCTTTGTTGGAGTACTACCGGAATGTTTAGTGAAAGTAAATGGTAGAGATTCAATATGTGCATATGTTCACCTTATGGAATAACCAATATTTAATTAAGGCGAGAGATGCACGCTCACTACAACTCACCCATACATTGTCATGCACATGCCAGGGGAGCAATAGCCGCACTGGGTGCCGTAGAAGCCAGCAAGAGCCATCTGAATCTTATGGTATCTGGAAAACAAAGATCGAAGTTAGATCTTTTTTAAGACAAACTGTTAAAAGTATGATACTTCCGAGCCGCAGCGGGCATTTCTGTGCGTCTCTCAGCAATACCTGCTATTATGCATCGCTTCCTCTAATTTGAGGCTCAGAAGAGTCATTCACAATTTTTATCCACGTAATGAAATTTTGAAGATCACAATTTTACATGAAAAACTAAGGGAGAAAATGGTAAGAAGATGTATCGCATTCGCATTCACCGCCAGAGCTCAG
Organism: Morinoia aosen; assembly: GCA_030386875.1. NCBI lineage: Eukaryota > Metazoa > Arthropoda > Malacostraca > Amphipoda > Talitridae > Morinoia > Morinoia aosen. The sequence goes on from CM059566.1 coordinate 64,614,137, forward strand.
TCCAGTAACTTCCGAAAGTTAATCAACTTGAAACGCTTGTATAAGAGTGAAAGTTTATGCATTTGTACATGAGAGTAGGCGAATAATAATTTGATTTAATTTTAAGCTTGATGTATCTTCTTTATGGAAAAAATTTTACGCATCACAAATCAAATTTTTTCGATTGTCAAGTGTTTGTTTAGATTAAACGATTTATAATCGCTAAGGATAATATGCAATACGATAATGCGAAGCAGAACATACCCCAAAATTGGCCTTATTAAAAAAAAGGCTAGCTGGTTGATTACGCAATTGAGCATCCAATATGAGGACCTTCTTCTTCATCCCTTGAAATGAATCATGCTCTCTAAAGTACTAGCTGTGAAGGGACTCGCTCACTCGCCGTTGCAACCTGACGAAGAGCTATCCGAACAAATATCACACATTGACTTGCCACCTTGGGTGATCCAATAACGTCACCGTAGCTCTAGCCTGGTTTATTAAAATTAGCGTTAATTTTAAATAAATTATACAGGTTAAGCAAGTTATGTAATGGAACAAATACAAAATTCATTCATTCAGAAGTCAGCAATTAATTATTAGCAAACTCAGGTGAACGGAAGTACACTGATCCCGCACTCACAGTTTGCCTTCACTTATTTATTTACTTGGGATTTGAAACTCAGAGTCGTAGCTGGAAACAATATTGATGCTTGGAAATCCGATGAGAACTATAAAACTATTGTTTCATTAATGTAAGGCACTTGACATAACATAAATTTCATTTGAACATTTAGACTAGAAGACTTTCCTAAGTGTCCTGAAAGCTTGCTTAGTCGCAAAAGCTGATTTAATCGAGGTACACGAAACCAACTTGTGCAAGGGGGAAATTTTTATTTTAAAAACGTTAAAAACAGCTTTCTCTTGAAACAGGCATCCAATTATCCAGTCTGGCCGTCAACAATGTCAGCCACTCTTCAAGAGCGTCAACCATCTCGGCCAATCACCATGTGAGACAGTCAGGCACTCATCAAAAGTAACGAACAACCACGTTCGCCCCTCACCATGTTCGTCAGCCATTCATTTAGAGTAACTGTCAGCCACAGTTGTCGCTCATCAAGTGAACTAGCCACGTCAGCCACTCCAACCACTTACCCCGCAAAGCGACTGCCGAGATACTCGATGGTCTGAATCTCCCAGTCTGCACATGCGTACACCAGCAGCAGACACTGAGGAGCAGTCAACATTGCATGATGAGAGGAGAGAATTTCCTCACCTGTTATTGCATATACGTATGAGCGATGGGGACAAGGGACCATTAGAATGTGCCTTCACAGACATTCATTTTCGTTTATCCGAAGCAGGTCGACTACCAGCTCTGTCAATAACACAATCATACTATGGAGAGGGGAGAGTTAGTTATGCATTTCTTCTAGAACTACCAACTTGTTGATAATAGAAAAACAATAACCCTGCTTACTTGCGGAAGAAATTCACTAAAGCGACAGCAGTAACGTTTTTGAGTGAATAAGAGAATGTGCTACAAATTTTTTGTAAAAAAATTGAAGATTAGAATAACCTGTCACACCAACAAACGTCACCCAGCTTATTATTAACCACTGAATTGCTAACACGCAACGACTGCAGCACGAGCACTCACGGCCTGGACGCTGAAGACCTTGCGGGAGCCTTTGTCGAGGTCGGGGGCGGACGCGACGACGATGCACGCCCCACAGCCGCCCTCGCGACACATCACTTTGGTGCCCGTCGCGTGCACGTGGTAGCGCAAGTAGTCCACCAGGCGCGTGTCCACGGGCACGCGGTCAGGAGAAACTGCCCAGAGGTAAGTGAGTAACAACAAATGAATAATTACGGAAAATATGAGCATTATAAGTCATTTATTAAATGTAGCTACAAGAAGTGTCATTCAATAACGCTGGTAACCTTCAATGGTAACCTTCAATAACGCTGCTTGTGTGGTGGCTTGGCTAGAGCTATGGTTCGGAAGTATTTAAACATATATGTGTGTTTAAAAATTTTCCTACACAAAATTCGAAAGGTACATATGATTACTGCATTGAATGACAATATTGTTTTTTAAAAACAGTGAATTCAACTAATAAAAAAATCCTTCGTTCATTCACAATTTAGAACTTGGAAATATTTTTTGGCCTGGAAACTCTTTATTCCAAGTTAACATTACATAACATGACATGAGATAACATGACGTAATGTGACACGACACGCATAACACGACATGACGGCACTATCCAACACATATCTTCGGCTGCTGAGAGACGCTATTTCCTGTTGCTGGTTGAACGTTAACACTACATGAAGATAAATTTCACGTCAAAATTGCCGAACGGATGATCATATAATACTCAAATAGAAAGTGTTGATTGTTTCAATTTTTTGTATATTTTTAGCATTGCAGGAATTGTTATTCTTTAGAATTTGATAGACACGACAACTCTAAAGAATATGTGCAAAAATGTTATCGGGAGGCTTCCTGATTTTAAGTAGAAGAGAGAGAACCAAAAACGCCATATAAAACATTTACTCGAATTAAAAACTGCGAGCAAAACAATAAAATTGAACGTTTCGAGCATTCGCTCATCTTCAACAAAAACAAATTTACCTGAAAAATATGAAATGAATTAGGAAGTTCATGAATTTCAAAAACAAACAAACAAACAACTAACCTCAAAAACTACCTGATTACTATTGACAATGGAAAAGAACTAAGTTGGTGGTTTAAAATTGGCTTATTTTTTAAAATGAATAGAGACTCTAAAATCCTTAAATCGGAGGCAAATTTTGATCTAGTGAGAATATTAAAATTACTGATGTCAAACGGGCTATCACAATGCTCTGAATGATCCCTAATAGCTGAATGCGGAGGACTAGATAAAATATTTCCTGTGCGGTAACTCCTACTTCGATGCTCGGCCACCCTACAGCCTAGAGTACGCGACGTCAAGCCGACGTACTCAGATGCACATCGTGCACAACAAAATTTGTAAATTAGGGAGGCCTGCATCGCGGTAGGAAGAATGTCTTTGAAACGAAAAAAGCAGCCTATTTTGAAACTATTAACTAAAACCACCTTAAAGTTTATGCCCGGAAAGTATTTGACAAACAAATCTAAAATTTCTTTCTTCATTTCCTCCGACTGAGGTCCCAAATACGGGAACGAAACAAAACGAATGTCCTTACAGATATGTCCTTTGGGTTTAAAATATATATATGAATGTCCTAAAGTTAAACCCAATATACATGAATGTCCTTTTTGGGTTTAATATATTTATTCAAAGAATAGTAGTGAGTAGTATTGAAACATTGGGTATGAATCCAAGTATTCCCTAAATGCTAATTAGCAGGTAGTAGACGTTACAAACTGACACCACATTGAAGGTAAGCTCTCTCAGTCGCTAGATCATCTTGAAATGAGTCAACAATGCGAGTGGATGCTAAAATTCTGTTTTCCAATTCCTTTCTTGGTTTCTGTCCCGCTCGATACGTTAATGCTTCAACATGCTAAAACTCCTCTTCCTATGGGTAAGTCTCTAATCTGGTGGTAGTTGTCCCTAGTGTTATTTCTATTTTAAATGTAATGTATCTTCGTCGTGCGAACCACAGATTTGCCAGTGCCTCTGTTCGAATGACTGTTGCAGCGTGTAGTGGGTGTTGGTTAATTATTTCTTCTTAATGCCGTTGCTCGAGATTCATTGGTGTTCCTTTTTTCCAAGTAATTGTTCCTTTGCTTATAAAACCTTTTTCCCTAAAAGTTTTCATATCTGAAGGTGGGCGATCTCCCTGAATGCGATTCGTACAGTTTTCACGGCCTCCTCCCTCAAACCGTCCATAAGAATTATTGTTAACTCTCCGTCGTGGCACGATTGCCAGTGAGCTCACCCCCTCTCATCTCATCACTGCTACTTTCCACCCGTTTATGGGGGCGTGATATGGTGCGTGAGAGAAAGTACTTGAAGATTTTAGATTTTAGAGATCAGTTGTGCATTAAGAGCTTGCATGCTTTTGATATCAGAGTTAATTTTCTTTTTAGGTTTATTTGAAAAGTGCGGAAAACTTTGCTCCCATTTTGTGTTTGCTGTTTTGGTGGGCCTCGCCTTCAAATTGGCTGTCGGCCGCTATCTTCGCTTTGATATGACATAGATTTCTAATGTTTGCCCTCTTATCGAGTTCAGATTTTCCTGGATTTCGTTGGCCAAGATTCAGGTCTTACTACCAAATTAGGAGAACCCTATTACTTTATTATTCTTCAAATTTCGTTTTATTCAGATTCACCACATTTTTTCCTATGAATGAACTTATACGGTGTCCTCAACTGTTCCTGATGGCATTGTTACCTTCTGTCGGTGTGACCTTGGCTCTGGCTTGGCCTAACATTATAGTCGTGTGTTGTAACAGTATAATCGTGTGTGTTGAAGCAAAGAAACCCCCAAAATTATGCGTCTTTTAAAATAAACTCATGAAATTGATGCTGTACCTCAGTAGGCATATACACTGCAGGTCTGGCTGCACACTACACATATACATGGCACAGTATACACTGCAGGTCTGGCTGCACACTACACATATATGTACATGGCACAGCATACACTGCAGGTCAGTGGTCCCAATACCAACGTAATCGAGTGCGTTATCACCTCAAAGAAGGAAGGAACGGGGCTAAAGGGAGCAACTTTCCGTCACAGGGCACTCGCTCTGGTAATACAGTATGGGCGATGGTCGCTCAAGAAGCGAGGACCGCAGTTTATCCTGTTTAATTTATACTTTGCAGGCACGAAAAATTAATTTATTTGCTCGCTTGGAAGGAACCGTTGAAAATATGTCATTTGTCGACTAAAATACTCGTCGCGTAATAAATGACATCATCTATACATCCTGACGAGTTTAGTTTTTTGGTAAATGGATCCGTAGAAAAAATTATCTATCCGATTAATTGCTAGGGGTTGAATCGTCAAAACGGTGGCTTAATTGGAGAGCAAATATGCAGTGCCCTAACCCACAAATCAGAGGTCAAAACTGGCAGAGTAGATTAAGTGATAATATTTACCTCATAGCGGCGTAGATGTCTTTCTGGCAGAGTGGCCTAGTTCCTAGTTCAGTTCCTAGTTAGTAACTTGGCTAGGAAAAGCCAGTTTGGCAACCCTGCGATGAATACCACGTCTCTAACTTGAGTGTCCTAAAATTCTGTGTTTTGTGGGTTAGAACACTCTGCATATTTACCCGCCAATTTGCTCAGGCTTCGGTACCTGTTCTTCAATGAATTCTACCGTGAGGGGAATCTCTCGTTCCATATTTGTTATTCAGATAATGTAAGTCACTGTTCAGTGAAGCGCGGTGTCATGTTATGAAGATAATGGCACAATAGCAGGGCTGTCTGAATACGTCCTCGTCTCTCATCTTATGGTTCATTCCGAAACCTAACAGTATAGTCGTGTGTTGTTCTCGTACAAAGGCAATGAGGCGGGGTCAAAATTATCTTTCTTTCGAAATAAAGAAATTGAATTGTGTATAAGTACTGCAAACCTAAACTCGTCACATCCCAGGAAGTATTCGTATATTTTACCATAACAAACTAAAATGTATGACAGCCAGCGTACCCTGCCGGTCATCAGTGGTGGCACACAATAACGTTTGATAGGATATGATAATTACATACATCACACACAGCTTGTCATTAATAATAAATGAGAAATAAAATATATAAAAAATACAAAAAACATAATTCCACACAGATAAATTTCATGTGGTAATGTAGTATTAAACTGGCAGGAATCCACTTCACCGTGTGTGATATTATACATTACCAGTGTACACGACCCATCAAAAATGACGGGATTCGATAATTTCTCTAGAAAAATCTTCTAGATGTGGATGAAAAACTAGCATATCCGTCGTAATAGTACCTGCGATTAAAACATTCTTTTACTTGTGCACTGGTGAAACTCGTATCTCAGATACGATCATTGTAACTATCGTTTTGAGCGTGACAGAGAAATAGAAGAAGCTGACTCCAAATATATGAACCAAGAGTATTATTAGGTAGTAGGAGGACCCGTGGAAATTCCACGGACAACGACATTGTTAAGCTCAGTGGACCCGTGAAAATTTTTTGTCAACATTTCCTAACTTATCCTAACCGAAGCTATCCTGATAAAATGTCAAACATATCAATGCATGTAAGGGCCATATTGCAATGTTACACTTAGATATTCGGTATCCATGATACCACACACTCAACCATCCTATGTTTAAGAAGAGGACACCCAACCAATATACAGGGTGTTGGTAGAACTCTTGGTACAAACTTCGGCTACTAGTAGAAAATACAAATTTAAACACTTTTTAATCAAACAAATATCGAAAAACGCTTAGTTTTTAATTATTGGGCTTAGAATTTTTTAATGTAAAGGCCCCCACACACTACACGCGTCACGAGCCGAGCCGCGAGAAGGGCCTCAGGCTCGCGCGAGCTGCTCGGCTCGGCTCGGGCTTTCTGCCTCCCCACACATTATACGAGCCGAGCATTAGTTTGCAAGTGTTTTCTCTAGAGACAACATGGACTTCTCCGATTCAGATGACCTATTAGAGATTGCAATTTGCTTAAGTGCTAAACAACCTCGAAAAAAGTCTGAATGGTGCAAGTCTTGGCTATTGAAGAGGGGAGAACTGCCTCATGGCCAGTTAATTCAGAAATTGAGACTAGAGCCTCAAGAGTGCGCTAATTATTTGAGAATGGATGAATCAATGTACTTGGAATTGCTATCAATGGTGACCCATTTTTAAAAAGGGAGTATTCATTGTTGAGAAACCAAGACCAAGACACTATTTGCTTCGTTTTTTTTACTTTGTTTGAATAGTCTTGACTTTTCACTTTCCACAGACATGGATAACTCCGATAAAGTTCAATAAATTCTACAAAAAAATTTTTCTTATCCATATTCACTTTTATTCAAAATACTTTATCACACTTGAAATTCCATAGTGCGTCGTACATCAAACACTTTCTGAAAAAGAAAAATTCGTTAACATTATGCACAAAGCTGACCGCAGGCTCGGCTCGTGCAAATTTACCACCACACACTACCCGAGCCGAGCCGCAAGCCAGGCCAAATATCTGGAAGTGACAGATCAGCACGAGCCGAGCCACGAGCCTGATTGCGCGGCTCGTGGCTCGGCTCGAACATGCCCACACACTACACGAACTGGCTCGGGGCACGGCTTGTTTGCTATTAGAGGCCCCGATACACTGGCGTTCATGACTCGAGAAATTGCGGCAGTGGATCCGTCCGCCAGTTGAAGTGAGAACTGGCGACATGATACACTCAGCACGCAAGATGAAGCACCGCGGAATGCAATGCAAGGCGTCAGTCTGCCTCAGCTTGTCGTACGGGTAGGTACGCGCTAGCGACCAGCCGTATGGAGCGCAGGATCAAAACGAAGCGCACATTGCGCTGTGCTATAACCTTCTGTAAGCGCTGCTTATCACATTCTGCAAGCGTCGAATTTTTTAAATGCGTCAATACAATTCAGTGTTCGAGTTTTGTCCACTCAATTGCGGAGCAAGACATTGCTGCGCACCACTCCCGTCAACGTTTAAAACTGTACTGCTCATCGCAGTGACGACCGTCCTAATCCAGACATGCTCGGATCGCTGAAAGCTCGGTGGCCACTCTGCCAACTGGCTGGTGTGCAGGGATGGGAGGCACATTGAGAGGCGTGCTGGCGGTTATCACCGCGATTTTTGCCTAGTGTATCGGGGCCTTTTTTTAATGCTCGGCTCGTGGCGCGTGTAGTGTGTGGGGGCCTTTACGTTACAAGAACACAACAGCGATTTCGCAACAGACAGGAATAAGGGCATGAACAAGTGTTGGCGGAATCGAACATGTTTTATTTACAGTTTAAAACATTGATTCACAGATTCAGGGAATTTCTAGAAATTCCTAGTCAACGTTTGCGACCCCGACCCCTGGGGAGAAGCATGTGTGTATCTTTTGTCCGTTAGCACCGTGGCACTGAAGTGGTAAGATTTCGCCTTACAAATGCACAAATGGCAGACATGCATTTCACTTATGGTGCTGCTAATGGTAATGCAAGACGTGCTGCGAGAATCTATCACGAACGTTACCCTAATCGAGAAGTCCCTGATCATCGATTATTCACTGCATTGCACTGAGGATTGACGGAAACCGGCAGTTTTAGTGTAAGCAGAGTAGACGTTGGTCACCCGATTAATTATCATCGAGAGCAAGAAGTGTTGGAACATTTCCGTAGAAACCCGCGTACGAGCACCCGTGCCGCAGCAGCATCTTTGGGTTTTCGTGACTAAAGTACAGTGTGGCATGTATTGAACCGGAATAATTATCATCCGTAACACTTCCAGAGAGTCCAGGGTCTCCTTCCCGTTGATTATGGTCCTCGTGAGCGATTCGCCCAGTGGTTTTTAGATCGGGGGGTAGATGATGCCAATTTTGTAGAGTATGTGTTGTTTACGGATGAAGCAACCTTCAGCAGAGATGGAATTTTTGATTATCATAACATTCACTCATGGCAGCAGAACAACCCTCATGTCATCCATGAACGTCATCACCAACATCGCTACACTGTCAATGTTTGGGTAGGTATCGTGCACAATCTACTCCATACATTCTGCCAGAGCGTCTTACCGGAGATGTGTACAAAATCTTTCTTGAAGAAGTCCTTCCTGGTTTATTGGAAAATGTGTCATTGGGTATTCGTAGACGACTTTGGTTTCAACACGATGGAGCTCCGGCACATTATGCGACCAACAATTTCCAAATCGATGGATTGGTCGTTGTGGTGATGTGTCCTGGATAACGAGATCACCTGATTTGACTCCGTTCGATTTTTTCTAATGGGGGCACTTGAAATCTCACTATATGCGACACCTGTGGAGTCGGAAGAAGACCTTGTCGCTCGAATTAAAGTCGCTGCTGGAGATATCGCTGACAACCCAGGAATGTTTAGCAACGTACGCAACTCGCTTCGACGAAGGTGTCGTGCGTGTATCGATGTTAATGGTCGAAATTTTGAACACCTACTTTGATGCGTTACTTTCCATTATTTATTAAAGTACCTCATGTTATTTAACGTTTTTCATTACCCTCGTGTGTTATTATTGAACATTAGTGCATGTGGTTAACTAGAATCGCCGTGAGTTCTTGAAGCGCAGCTTTAAAAACTGCTAAGCACAAATAATTAAAAAACTAAGCGTTTTCAAAATTTTCCCACTGAGGAAAAAGTGTTTAAATTTGTATTTTCTACTAGTAGCCGAAGTTTGTACCAAGAGTTCCACCAACACCCTGTATAAGTAAAAATGATAGCAAAAATAGCTGATTTACAAATCATTTTAATGCGTGAAAGTTTCGGCTTAAAGCTCAAGCCATTATCAACACCCGTAGAAGCGAATTGAAATACAGAAAATATGACATGGCTAAAAGACAAAAAGAATGCAACTTAAAATAGTACAAAAAAAATATAAAAAACGGAATGGAGAGATTATACTGCAATTTATTTTTGAAAATGAGGCTATTTCTAACTTGAATGATGACAACATTGAATTTAGAGCGGGTTTCAATTCTTTAATGTAAAGAAATTCTAGTATATATAGATCGTTTTTATTTGCACAGAAACTTGAAATTGAAGAATCAGATTTGCTCACTATTACACTAAACTGCCCTGCGTGAACCCTAATGGCTGAAAAAGATGGCCTAGTTAAAACTCTACCCGTTCTGGAGCTCCTACCAACGTGCTCGAAAAATCTTGTTCCAAAACTACGCTGGGTGCAACCCCCGTAGCTAGCCCCGCACCGCGGGCAACAATACTTATAGATTATGCGAGAGCACAGTTCAGTAGGCAGACGGTCTGTAAACCAAAAAAACGATCCTATAGTACGCTTGTTTGTCAATATTGGAATAAAATCAAAGCAATTGGAAAATTTCTCCACCAGCTTTGAAACTTCACTGGCTAGCTTCTCGGACTGTGCACCATAAAAGAGCAAGTTACAATAGAATTTCTTTTTCTTTACAGTTATCTCAGAGTAGGTCGGCATATCTTTTTTGTCTAAAAATAGCCTTATAATTTTAGAGATTAGATGATTCGGAAAACCATTGTTACTGAAAAAAGTTTGTAGAAAATTAAATTCACCTTGCATACTGCGGTACGTTGAACTTATATATAATGCGCAATGCAACAAGGTTTTAACGCTACTGAGTTTAAAACTAATTGAACAAAAACTAAAAAACTAGTGCCCAAGCCCGTAAAGGTATATTTACTATAACAGAAGTTATGAACCTTTGATTTTGTTTTTCAACGAAACAGTCTAGAAAAGCAAGTTTATGATTAGTCTCACATTCCATCGTAAATTTCAACTTAGCGTGCTTGGAATTGATGTAGTTTAAGAATTTCCTTGCATGATACTCCTCACGGAATATAACAAAAGTGTCGTCAACATACCTCCTGTAAAAAATTGGCCTAAAGTCTAGCGGACACTCTGACAACCAGTTCACGTCGTTGTTGTTTCCGATTTCTTGGAGCTTCGGAGATGATTCCATGTAGCCCCACGCCTTCAAAGTTGTAGATTGATGCTCTGAAGTTCAGCCCTCAGGCTGAAAGAAGTCACAGGAAGTTTTTCTGTGAAGTGCCACTGGAGGAATTCACTCACTTCTCTGCAATATCACAATTTTAACAAGATTTCAGATTGTTTTAATTTTTCTTATAGATGATAGATAATGTACAACTATATTAACAATTTGCTTTTGAGTGATTTCCATAAAGGGGCCACCTCCAAGCAAATTTTTCAAGCAAAATGGTACATTAAGTAGGCTCAAGGAATTTTTCATGGAGGTACGTTCTCCAGTGTAGCAACGGCAGTAGAAAAAAAGATGGTCAATATTTTCCTCAGCACCACACGAGCAATTTGGATCATCAACAATATTGAAGCGATGTAGATGTGACCGAAGCCCCGTGTGCCCAACACGCAGACGAGCAAGTGCTGTTTCGACGCAACGGATCTTGTGTGCAGCCCACGGCCACCTTGCCGTATTTTCTCTGATTTTCAGTAAATGTCGTCCTTTCCCTGTCAGTTGAACCCCTCTCATCCATTCAGTGCTCCACTTTAATTCGAAGGCTTCACATATGAGACTTTTCATTTCTTCATATGAGGTTGGTGTCAGCGTGCGGTACCGAAGCAGATGGGCATCTTTGGCTGCCTCATCAGCAGCCTCATTACCAGGAACACCTTTATGGCCTGGAATGAACTGCAGGTAAGCACCATGGGAAGAAGCAGTGGTGTACAGCTTGGCTTGTATGTCACATACTAAGGGGAGATAGTTTTTTGGCTTCCTATTCATTATGAGGTACAAGGAGCTCAAGGAGTCACTAAAAATGACATACTTATCCTCCCCATTATTGTTCAACAGTGTCCATCGAAGAGCTTCGTTGATAGCCATTAGTTCACACTCAATGACTTGTGTCTGTGGACGAAGTTTCCAGTTCTTGGTGACTCCTCTTGAAGGGACAACCACTGCAGCAGATGAGGAACAGGTAGGTTCAGCAATGCAGGACCCATCAGTAAATAAAGGGGTGTATCCAGTGAAGGTTGTGTCCATTAATTCATGATACCTTTGAATAACACTTTGATTAGACAGGGAAGATACCGGGGTAGGCAGAAAATCAGTAAGGACGTGGGCTTCTACTTTGAACCAGGGAGGCAGCGGTGAAACCAGTGGTGCTGCATTGTGAGCTGGAATCTGCAGGTTAACACTGGAAAAAAGAGCTCTTGCACGTGATGCCATGGACGGCAAAAGCATAGAAGAAACTAGCTGTGGAGGGAATGGAGCTTGAAGTAAGTTGTTAGCAATTTCACTGGGAAGTTGCTGTAGTTTGCTGTAATACAAACATGTGAGTTGTTCTCTGTGTATTGCCAAAGGGAAGATATTGGTTTCCACCTCCAGTGACGCTACAGGAGAAGTTTTGCGGCATCCAGTAGCAAGGCGCAGGCACTGATTTTGAATGGTGTTTAGTTGAAGGAGATTTGAAGGAGCAGCAGCACCATACAGAGGGGCAGCATAGTCTAGTCGGCTGCGAATGAGAGTTCTATAGAGGTAAAGTAGTAGTTCTCGGTCAGCACCCCAATGCCTATGTGATATAGATTGCAGCAAATTGAGCAATGGCGTGCAAGATTGCTTGAGATGTTCTATTTGATGATGCCAACGAAGGCGAAGAGAGTCTAGCATGACTCCCAGATACTTGAGTTGCTGTACAAATTCCAATTGCTGTCCTCCTACTGTGATAGGGAGTGGGTTAATTTTTTTACTTGTGAAAATCATGCACTTGGTTTTGTTCAAATTTATTTTTAGACCCCATTGTTTTGACCAAGTATGAAGTGAATTAAGCTGCTGCTGTAGGGCATCCGTTGCAACATGAAGACTAGGATGTTGGGTGTAGAAAGTGAGATCATCAGCATACTCACAGGAGCAGATCCCTGCCTCCACTGGTACATCACGCATCATAATGTTGAATAATAAAGGTGAAAGCACTGCTCCCTGTGGTACACCACTCTTTGCTATCCTGACCGAAGAACTGGTACCCTCAATGAACACTTTGAATGGTCTTTCCCTGAGGTAAACTTGCAGCCACCGCACCATTGAGCCACCAACACCACATTGACTCAACTTATACAGGACTCCCACTGGCCACACAGTATCAAATGCACTTGTGAAGTCAACAAAGAGACACAGCATGATAGATTTATTTTTCAGCGCAGCTCGAATTGCAGCTTCCAGCTGGGTAACTTGGTCAATGGCTGACAATCTTTGTCGGTAGCCTCCCTGCGTTTTCCTGAAGACGCTCTTCTGTTCAAGGAAAAATGTGAGGCGGTTGACTATGAGACGTTCCATCAGTTTTTGTAGGCATGACAGCAAGGTGATGGGACGATACGAATCCACCGAAGTTAGTGGCTTATTTGGTTTGGGAAGCGGAATGATGATGGCAGGCTGCCATGATTTGGGAAGCACTCCAGTTTGCAGGCTTTTGTTATACAATTGGAGGAGCCATGTTTTGTAAGTGTCTGGCATGTGCTTCAAGTGTTCATTATGAATGTTGTCATGGCCAGGAGCTGTACTCTTCAAGGAAGTCAGGACTCTGTTCAATTCATGTTTGTTGAAGGGATTGTTTATTACGGAGGGAGCATCATCATTTAAGGCTACAGCAAGAGGAAGCAAAGTGAATTGTGGAAATGGAGATGGAGAAGGGGATGACATTCTTTTTTGATAGTGGTCAGCCAAGGCATTTGCTTTAGAACATGAGTCAGCTATTATTGAATCCCTTGTTAAAAGAGGCTGAGCTTTCCTACAGAATGGGGTCTGCAGATTTTTTATCTTTTTCCAAATTAATGAAACAGAGGTGTCAGTTGTTATCTTACTGCAGAAGGAAATCCAAGATTCCTTTTTTGCCTTTTTTACCTCAAACTTGACTCTAGCCTGAGAGCGTTTGTATGCAATTAGATTTTCTTGAGAAGGTTGATTGATTAGGCTAACTTTTGCATCTTGTTTTGCTTTTACTGCTGCTGCACATTGTGAGTTCCACCAAGACTTATTATACTTAGGACAGATATACTCTTTAGTTTGTTTGAAAACTTTATGGCTGGCTTTGATCATGTTGTTTGTGAGGTTTGCAAATTCCTGCTCAAGATCTCCCACCTCCAAGAGCTCAGGCTGTTGCAGAGATGCAGTCCAATCATCCCATGACCCACTCTCAAATTTCCACGTTGGCCGCCTTCGGAACTTCACTGTTGATGGCTCCACTCCAATGCTGATAAGAATGGGATAGTGGTCACTTCCCATATCTTCCTCCGTTGTTACAGATACTGTGGGCTGAAGGCTTGCAGAGACAAAAGCCAAATCAAGTGTAGAAAATGAGTTCTGATAAATGTTATAGTAGGTGGGCAGAGAAAGATCGAGGAGTTATCAATGCTATAGAAGGATCATCTAGCAACAGTTGAGCTATGTTCCGACCAGTAGTGTTGGCCTGTTTTGCAGGTTCCCACATTGGATGGTGCGCATTGAAATCCCCAACCACAATGCGGGCAGGTTCCAGTTGATGCATATAATGTAATATTTCTCTTGTAGTAATAATTTTATTTGGATTGTAGACACAGAGTATAGAGAGAGGAGCATTATTTTGCAAAAAAAATGCTAATTCCCAGAACTTCAAGAGAACTGGGTACAAATTTTATCAACTGAATATCAGTGTAGGTGACATCATTTCTGACCAGAATTGCTACACCTCCACCAGCATGCATATCTATTCTATGCATGTAAACAGCCGAGTACCCAACAAAACGAGGTTCAAAATTTGGTGAAAGCCATGTCTCATAGAGACAGGCAATGTGTGGCTTAAGAGTATATAGTTTAATTTTGAAGTTGCTCGACTTATTGCTTATACTTCTGCAGTTCCACTGAAATATTATTAGTTCTTTTTTTGTTGACATCTTTGTTGTTTGGTGGCATACCCAGCATCAGTAGGATTTTGCAAGGCTTTTCTAGTGTTGTGGAGAAATTTTTCTGCTGCTTTTTTCAATTGCATCTCAATGTTGGGCTTAGTTTTTTGTGTGGGTTGGCTCGTCCAATTACAGGAGAGGGTGTTATTTCCATTTGGGGCATGATCTTTGTAATTTTTTGAAAAGTTTTCTGGGAAATTATATCAGAACACTCAGATTGTACTATTGGTTATTGAGGATTTTTGGATGGAGCCTGTAGGGATTGAAGTTGGAAAGTTTCTGCAGCAATTTTGTGTTCCATCCCAGATGCATCCATTTGAATATCCTTTTTCTCAGTAGTTGTAAATATCTTTATCAGGAGATCCACCAGTTGGTTGATGGTGACATGTTTTTGAGCAGGCATATCAGGTTCATTGTTAGTTTGGGTGCCAACAGTCTTGGTAATTTTTGGGGCTTCTGTGTTCCTCAGGTAGCCAGAATCTGGTTGACTTCTTGTCAAAGTAGAGATGGCAAGCAGCACAAATTGAGATTGAGTTGGTGGTGTTACATTTTGTTTAAGAACTTCCTTTACTGCATCTCTGTAGGATAGCTTTTGAAGTTGGCGTGTTTTCTCCACTTCATTTGCTTGCTGCATTTTTGGACATCCTCCATAATTTGCTGTGTGGTTGCCACCACAGTTGCAACAGTTTTTTGTGGTCGTTGTTGTGCACTCACTATTATTGTGGGGGCCACTACATACTACACAGCGAGGAGTAGATCTGCAGTAAGCTGCACTGTGCCCAAATCGTTGACACTCATAGC